>CM033326.1:40153661-40753661 GCA_019359835.1 Pharus latifolius | reverse complement strand
GTCCTCGCCTTTTGTCAAAATCAAACCCTTTCTTGTTGATTTTATTTAGGAGCTTTTGGGTCTTTCTCACAAGGAGAGCTAGATCACCATTGGAGCCCTCATCCGAGCTATCCTCCTTGGCCTCCTCGACATTTGCTTTAAAAGCCAAATTTTTCTTCTTTGATCCGGAGGCTTCCGCAATTCCTTTCTTCTCCTCTTTTTGCATTTCATGGGTAATGAGAGTACCCAATAGCTCGGTTGGAGTTGTAGATGTGAGATCACCATTGATAAGCACTGTCACAATTGTGTCAAAGCTCGTTGGTAAAATCATAAGTATTTTACGTACGATGTTAATGTCTTCAAACTTTGTACCTAAACCCTTAAGATCATTGATTAAAAGATTAAGTCGAGTGAACATGTCACCCACATTTTCAGATTCAAGCAAGAAAGAGTTGTATTCTCTAGTTAATTTAATTAGCTTAGCTTATTTGACCTTAGAGGTACCTTCATGGATTACTTCTAAGGTTTTTCACATTTCATATGATGTGTCAAGATTACTAATGCAGTTGAACTCACTTAAATCTAGTCCATTAAATATAGTATTTTTTGCTTGAGCATTTGCTTGGAGATTTTTTGCTTCTAGAGGTGTAAGATTCTCTAAATCAATGGGAGCTCTAAATCCGTCTCTAGTGACCTTCCAAACATCAAGACTAATGGACTCAAGATAAACCGCAATCCTAATTTTTCAATAGCAATAATTATCACCCTTGAAGAAAGGGACCTTTCCATTATAGTTTTCTTTGATCGACGGCATCCTCTCTCTAGACGGTTAAGCCTAAAAGGAGAGACCTAGTGCTCTGATACCACGTGTTGATCGAAGGATGCCGACTAGAGGGGGGTGAATAGGCGGTTTTTCTAATTTTAATTTTGATTTAGTGGTTAACAACCTAAATTGCAATATCAATACACAAATGATATAGATGATGATACAAAGTAAGTTTTGCAATTACTAAAGAGACAAGAACAATAATTCGATTTCTAGAAGTATGAAGCAAGTAATAGAAGTAACCGAAAGAGATCAAATTTTTCCTGAGGTCTCGGAAATTTGCCGATTTCCACTAATCCTTGTTGAAGCGCTCTTCACTAGAGCTTTTGCTTCGATTCCACTAGAGGTAGCCCTTCTCCTCTCCGGATAGGCGAGCTCTGAGCCTTTACACCCAACCGCCGGGTCTCTCCGACACACACCGTTGATGGAGAGATCGCTGGACCTACCAGGTCGTCTAGGTGACGGCAATCACCAAGAGTAATAAGCCTAGCACTTTGCTTGATCAACCTCAAAGCTTGAAGAACAAGAATGCAAATGCAAATGGCTCAATTTCAAACTCTTTCAACTAGCTCTCAACACTTTGCTAAAAGATTTGCTTCAAATGCAAGAAGATGTGTATGAGAAGCTTTGCAAGCTGTTGCACTAAGTTTTGGAGATGAAATTCGTGTGTCTGTAGCTCCTCAAAACAGTAGGGTATATATAGTTTCAGAAAAACGGTCGTTTTGAAGAAAACTGGGAGAAAGTTGTACTGGCCGGACATTGTCTGGCCATTTCAGACAATGTCTGGTCAGTACAAATAAAATGACCGTTACTCACGTGTTTTCCGAGTGTTAGTAGCCGTTTGAAACAATTTGTGAAGGCCGTACGAAAGGGATTTGTCCGGACAAATGGATATGTCTCTGTTAACACTCATGTTTAACAGCTCATATACAGGCCGGACGAGAGGGATTTGTCCGGACAAATAGATATGTCTCTGTTGACACTCAATTTAACATCTTCACATAAAATATATAGACCGGACATTGTCCGGCCACATCGGACAATGTCCGGTACGTCCCAGACAAAAGCCCCCGGATGGATTCATTTGTCTCTGGTGTTTGCAAATAAACTTGCCATAGGAAATGTACTGGCCGGACATTGTCCGGCCATTTCGGACAATGTCCGGCCTATATCGGACAGTTGCTCCGGACAAGTTTATATGTCTCTGTTTTCGTTTTGCAATTTTCAGAAGAAGTTTGTATTGGCCGGACATTGTCCGGCCAGTTCAAAACGAAAACAGGATTTCAGATTTTTACTCAATCTCAATTATAAACTAGATGCATATGCAAATATGTTTCCAAAGACTTCAAGATTGATCAAATGACTTGTGCTAAAACCCCTCTTAATAATACGACCATCTAAACTAGAAATTTTCAAACATAAAAACGCTAGATTTAGATACTTGTACTTTTGTCGGAGTTTTTCGTCATTCTTGCTACATGAGGTCTCGATAATCTTGATTTGCACTTTTGTGATACTTCCACCTCTTTTTAACCTGAGTCTTAAATACATAGGTTAGTCGCATATATTACGGATGTCATTAATCACCGAAACCCTAATCAGGGCTCAAGATTCAATAGAACTGACATATTTGTTCGATGCCTTGGGCATGTAGTCGTTAGAACTGACGCATCTACTCGATGCTTTTGGATTGTAGTCGTTGGAATCGACGCATGTGATGGATGCCTTTGCATTTAGTCGTTGGAAGAGAACTATGTGATTGATTCACTTCTCCCCCTATATATCGGAATCCCTCGAGCCCTCATCTTCACAACTTAGTAATCTCATCTTTATAACAGAGGCCTTTGTTCTTCAAGCACCAAGAGATCTTGCCTTGTCCAAAAAATATCGTCTACATCAAGCACAAGTAGTGCCGAGGACGAAGCCATCAACCAAGTCGAAGAGTTCGTGGCGGGGTTTGTACGAAGTGGGTTGACGGTCCAACCCCTCCACCGTCGCGTTCTTGGCGACCTTCAAGCCAGCATGGACAATGGTACCTCGCACCGTCGCCGAGGCGGTAGTAGAAAGTACATTGATAGAGATCGCAAAGGCAGTCATGATCGTTTAGTCGCGGACTACTTCGCCGATGTTCCGGTCTACCTCGGGTACTTGTTTCGCAGACGGTTCTGAATGGGGAGACCCCTCTTTCTGGGAATCGTCGAAGCTCTTCGGGAGTGGTCCCCGTACTTCAGTGAGAGGAGAGATTCCATCCTTCGAAAGGGGCTATCTCCCTTGCAGAAGTGCACGGCAGCATTGCACATGTTGTGCTACGGCTCTCCCACCGATGCCATCGATGAGTATGTATGCATTGGAAAGTCGATGGCTATTGAGTGCCTGGAGTGTTTTGTCGAAGGAATCATTGATCGGTTCGCGGAGAAATATCTTCGTCAACCTACTGTTGATGACCTTCGGCGTCTACTCCAGCAAGGAGAGGAGCGAGGTTTCCCAGGGATGATGGGAAGCATCGAGTGTATGTACTGGGAATGGCACAATTGCCCAGTTGCGTGGAGGGGCCAATTCACCCGTGGTGATCAAGGAGTTCCTACAATAATACTTGAAGCGGTCGCGTCCAAAGACCTGTGGATATAGCATGCTTTCTTTGGTGTCGCTGGATCCAATAACGACATCAACATACTGAACCAATCCCCCTTTTCACGAATGTGTTGCGCGGTCGAGCTCCTACTGTTTAGTACTCTGTTAATGGGACAGAGTACAATATGTGGTATTACTTGGCCGATGTTATTTACCCTGAATGGGGTTGTCTTCATGAAGACCATACCTTTGCCTCAAATGGAGAAACACATGTTGTTCGTACAACATCAAGAAGAGGTAACAAAAAGATGTGGAGCGAGCTTTTGCGGTCTTGCAAAGTAAATTTTCTATTGTCCACAGCCTCGGTCGATTTTGCCGATGGTCAACCCTTGCCAATATTATGAAAGCGTGTGTCATCCTCCACAACATGATAATCGATGATGAGCGGTACTCTCATGACCCGACTGATGGGTCGTAAGATAGCCAAGAGACATCTACCGTAACACCGCCTACTCTCCACGGGAGTGTTCCGCCAATTTTCGAACAGATGCTAGCTCAAATTGATGCGATCCGTGCTCGCTCAACGCATCAACAACTGAAACGGGATCTTGTCGACCACATTTGGCAGCGTTTCGGGGGCGACGGTACCGAGGAGTAGTAGTTTGTGCGGAGTCTTGTTTAAAATGTATTCGAATTTTAATTAATACATGTCTTGTTTGTTTCCATGTGTGTCATTTATTAAAGAAAAATTTTTAAAAAAATTTTAAAATTTTAAAATATTGTTTATAATTTTTATCTTTTATTTGATTGTGTTCGAATTATCCGAATTTCATTTTAGCTATTTTATAATCTTTAATACATATTATATACGCAGGTCCCGCACGAAGTACCTCTAGAAGCGCCTTTGCATTGGAGTGGGAGGCGCTTGAGAAGGTGCCTCGCGAAGCACCTTTGCATTGGAGGAGGGTGTATTTCTGATGATGCTTCGTACACGTGGCACATAATATACTAGAAAATATTCTGTTGAAACGTTTTGCGAAACACCGATGCATTGGACTCAGGCTAATGTTATCACAGCAAGTGGAGTGTTTTTGTTAAATGTCCAATTTTCACAATGTGATGGAGTTAATTCTCCCAACTCTCATTGAGGTATGAATTTTCTGTTGTCCTGTGAATTATAATAATTATGGAGAATATTTGCTATAAATAGTAAGATATTATTATTATTTTAATAATTATTAAATGATCATGTCAAAAAATAATATACAAATTGAGTTTTACGGTGCATTGCAATCCCAAAAGGAGTTTTCGTTACCAATATCAACTGAACTACATTTTTATGTTCATTTTGAAAATTAATGGTATTTTTGAAAAGATGTTAGCAATAGTATTTCCGAAGAACCAGAGAGCGTGCGCTTAGTGAATATTTTCTAGCTTGCTTTGTAGGGATGTGGTGGTCTACGTAGTAATTATATGATATATTTTCTTGGTGGTATCTAAGATCTATTTTTTTTTATACCTATATTCTTTATTTTTTTAGAAGATTAAATTTAAATAGAAGAGATTGATCTAATGGTGAAAAAATATGTGTAAAATAAAAAAACATTAGTACATACATCTTAACAAAACTCTTTTTTTTCTTTTTCTAAAAAGTATTCAATATTTTTTTCAACTTTTAACCGTTCTGAGTTACTTCATTTTTGATTCTAAGGTTGCACTCGTTTGAATTTAGAAAAAAAGTGTCTATAATTTCGTTAAATGTACAGGAACTGTGCCATGGACATCTTTCCAAACCAAAATAAAAAAGTTTTTGCCAACTGGGAGGTTTTTTTGTTTTTATACACCTCTCTCCACTATTTAATTAAATCAGATCTAGTTCTCTAAAATTTATCTAACACATTTTATAACATCTCAAGTGACAGTGGTCCAATTGTAATAGGTGGGAATTGAATCCTGACCTTCAGCTAGACAACCTAGATACCACACCAATTGTAATATCATTGGTCAGCAAATTTGCATAGCGTTGGAAAAACCAGTTTTGATGGCTTGGTTGCTGCTAGTTTCCACGATTTCCTAGTGAGGACTAGTAATAGGTAAACTGGGGCCAAGATTTCACGGAGCTATGAAATGAATTGCAATGATTCTTTTGATTTTCACATTGTACTTTCATAAAACGTGTTCCATGATACATGACCTGTTTTGTAACTGACTGATTTGCCTGGTTTTTCCGGTGTAGTAAACTCATTTGAGGCAAGCATGGGGCTTGAGAAAAATGAAAAAAAAGGGTTCTGCTTGCCCATTCACCTTCTTTTTTCCAAAAATTGACCAGTTCCTGGCTGAGTTTCTTTTAAAAATTAGGCAAAAACTCTATCTAGTCAGAAACCACGAATCGACCTGAAAACAGTCCGATGGCCCGATGGTTTCTTGATCTAGACCAGTTTTGGGAACGTTGGTTTTTGCTTGTCTACAGGGACCCCAAGATAAAATCAGTCTAAAAAAAAATCTCCCATGTTATGCACCTTCCATGTAGATCTTGGTGACTATGTTCACACACATGTATTTAGTCAGTGTAGTACTTGTTGAAAAAGTCATTAGCTGTTAATAAGAGTTGTTAGGCTGTTAGAAATTATCGCTAGTTTGTTACTGCACGTTGCTTTTTATTTCGCTATGTCCTATTGTCTCTTTTCCCTATTGTATAATGTCCAACAGTATAAGTATAAATAAGATACTAGTCACTGCCTTCAGGAGGACTAGAACTTTCTCTGAATGTCATTTTCTTTACTTAAGTTTTCATGATATCAGAGTTACCAACCTCCACCGAGGTGTCTTCTTCCGGTTCCGCCTCTCTCTCCCTTGTTAAGCTCACGCGCAGTAATTATCTCCTGTGGAAAGCACAAGTTATGCCATATCTTCGGAGCCAACAATTGTTGGAGTTTGTGGACGGATCCATTACCTGTCCTGATGAGACCATGAACATCATGGTTATGACCAAGACGACATCAACATGGTGGTCATCAAGATGTCATCGTCCGCCACCTTAGCCAGGACGCGAAAGCTGGCAGCACGTACGTCGTCTGGATTTTGTGCTGTCGCTGCCACAAGTTCGGCCTCCACCTTGGCCACCTCCCCAAACACAAGACGTGCTCAAGAAAGGCGCCTCTACACCTCTAAGGTCGCACAAGCCACGTCGCTCCAAGGCCAGCCCACAAGTGAGCTCAATTCATCCGCGAGTCCGGTTCGGCCATCTGCGCGTAGTCCAACTTCAAACGGACGTACAGGCTACATACGAAGTCCGTTTTCGACGTTCTTGGACTCTATGGACAAGAGAACGACGAGAGCTTTCCAACGGATCCAGTCCCATGTCCAAATTCCTTACAGATCAACAGGAATCGTCAAAACAAGATTACGACCAGAATCTGACGTGCGCTGCGACGCTCCACTTTGGGCCCAAGGCCCATGTACCCCTAGGGTTTCCTCCTCCACCCCATGGCCGCCCCATATAGTATATATATGGCCACCATGGCTGCCGTTTAGACTTGGGTTTTTCTTAGATCAATTTTGTCTTTGAACAGTGTCGCCGTTCATCGGTTTGTGAGACCCCAACTCGTGAGTTTCATCCTCAATTGCAAATTCAGTTGCATCTTTCTTGTTCTTGCTTGTGTTCTCGATTCACTGGCAGGGATTAGCCTTCGTGGCGGGGTCAACCGGGCAGCGCACGGTTGATAACCAGAGGACGCGTGGTGCTGCGATTGCAGGGGTTTTGATCGTGCCGATCAAGAAGCCGGATCGTGTGTGTCTCGCGCCACCTAATCGACTTATCCTCCACCTGACAGAAGTTCGGGCATCCCCGTTCCCATTAAGTGGTATCAGAGCCTCGGTTGCCCGTCAGGTATACTTGTATCCCCTTTGTTCATTATTCATCTTTCACCTAGAGTCCAGAAAATTGCCCCACAAAAATATTTCAGTTCGCCGTCATATCCATCGTCCAAGCCACTTTGTACCCTTCGCGATTTCGTTTTTAGTTTCGCGTTGTTGAATTTGTATCCATCGTCATCGTCTTGTTGCTGGTTTAGAGTAAGTTCTTGATCTAGTTTGAGTCTTGCATCTTGACGTCGAGTCTGACGACATCACGTCGTCGTCGCCGCCGCGTCCAAATCGGGTGTCAATCTGTCAAGTTCGGTATTTTACTTTTATCTCCTTCGTCTGAACTCCAAATTGGACAAATTCAGAGTCTAAATTGTAGCGCAGAAAATTCTCTACAACTTTGTCCATTGTGAAAAGTTCTAGAAACGCCGTTTTCAAGTCCAAAATCGCGTTGGAAGTGAATCTGTTTGATTTCGGATTTCCTACACAGACTGTATTGCGGGGCCCATATCTCCTAGATCCGTTATTCAAAATTGGTGTTCCATATATGCAAATTGATCAGCACGAAACTATCTACAACTTTGCTGTTATACGTTTTAGTGTTTGAGGCCTCCAAAAAAAAAAAAAAATCCGAAAACAGCATAGGAAAAAAAAAAAGAAATAAAGAAAAATCAGAAGTGCTTGCATCCTTTGTATCGACAGTGTTACATCATTCGTTTGCTTGCTTGAGCTAGGTCTGAGAACGAGTTTAGGCCAGCAACTTTGACAAGTACTTTGGATATTTATTCAGCTTTGCTATTCTGATTTCGATGATTGCATATTCCTTGCTACTAAATATTGCATATCCAAGCTCTACATCCTTCTGATCAGCACAGGTTATTGACCCTTGCAATCGCTTCATCACGCCCTCACGGTGTCACGAACCAGCCACCGGTTGCACCGTCCCTCGCTGTGTTGGTAAGAACCGGGTAAGAACTTGGTAAGATTGCTTGAGAGCGTGAGATCCCACCTAGTAGTTCATAGGGCTCATAATACTTGTGCTTGTTTTTCCTTCTGTCCTTTTTCTGTGCTAACCATGGCAGGTGGCAAGAAGGGCAGGAACGAGGATGATGTTACCATCGAAGACTGTGTCCTTCATTCAGAGTTGTCGACCATGCTGGATGAGATAAAAACGATGTTCAAGGAGCATGCCACGACGACGAACAAGACCCTTGAGAGCATCGATCAACGAGTTTCCACCCTCACCGAGAGGATGGATGCCGTCGAAAAACGCCTTCCCGCGACCATTGATGGAGATGCCTCCGTCAGCAGCGGCGCCAACCACGGCAACAACGACCACGATGAGGATGGTGATTTTGAGGAAGATGAAGATGAGCAGCAACGTGCCGCCAGGGAACGTGCTGCTCAGCGAGACGGCCGTCTGCATGACCGTCTTCGCCGCAACCAGCACGGTATGGGAGGTAATAACCAGAACCGCAATGATGATCCTTTCGCTAAGGTAAAATGCACCATCCCTTCCTTTTCTGGAGCTTATGATGCTGATGCTTACTTAGATTGGGAGATGACGGTCGAGCAGAAATTTAATTCCCATCTAGTTCCCGAGATTCATAGAGTTAGACAAGCCACTAGTGAATTTAAAGATTTTGCTATAATCTGGTGGAATGAACTAGTAAATGCCCGTTTACAACCTGATTCTTGGGCGAGATTAAAAGATGCTATGCGTAATAGATTTGTTCCTCCTTCCTACCAACGTGATATGCCCAAGAGATTGCAACGATTAGATCAAGGTAGTATGACTGTTCAGGAATATTACCAAGAGCTTCAGAAGGGTATGTTACGTTGTGGGGTAGTAGAGGAACCTGAGGATAAAATTGCTCGTTTTTACGGTGGTTTGCGTCCAGAAATTCAGGATATTGTTGATTATAAAGAATATACAACTGTCAATCGCTTGTTTCAACTTGCTATGTTAGCAGAGAAGGAGTTGCAGGGACGCCATTCTAAGAGCAGGAGCAACACCGACAGCACCTTCACGCCCCGAATGACTACGGGACAAGCGAAGACAGTGCCTTCTTCCACCTTCCGACCAGCTGCACCGCCACCTTCGACGAGCACACAACCGGCATCGACGGCACCGCCTGCCCGTGCCGCGGACAGCAGCAAGTCGACCCCGCCAACACCGGCCAAGAGCTCCTCCTCCGCTGTTGTTGCACCTCCTCTTGTGGCTAACGTTTTGCAGATTAACGAGCACACACAAAAGGAGATTGAGAACATGGAAGATGAGAAGGTCGAGCATGGGACATTCCCTTTGACCATGGAGCAGCATATGGATACTCCGACACCCACAACAATTGACGAGAACTTAGAAGGTAATACAAAAGATGTTGAGCTTAAATTAATGTCTTCTTTAAATACTTTGGGTTACATAGAATTTGATGTTTTTTGTGATCTAAGTAGTTCAGAGGAGATACTTTTTACGCATGCTGATTTACCATGGTTATCACGAAATACTTTTCATGTTATGGGAAAACATACTGATAGTGGAGAGCATATGGTGCAACGAATTTATATTTGTACTAATCTGAAACCATCATTTGATATGAAACCTGGCGCTCATTTGGAAAATGAAAATGCCACTAATCATGTCTTGCCATGTCACTCTAATTCAATTTTCAAGGTATATGATAGTTTTCAAGAAAGGGAGTATATAAATGTTAATGGTTCCGTGTCTAATGATTTGATTATCAAAGATATGCATATTGCTGTGCTCTCTGTTGGTGCTAACATTTTGCAGAAAAACACAATGGAGTCGAGGACGACCCCACATCAAGAAAGGGAGAATGATGAGACCATGTACATCATGGTTATGACCAAGACGACATCAACATGGTGGTCATCAAGATGTCATCGTCCGCCACCTTGGCCAGGACGCGAAAGCTGGCAGCACGTACGTCGTCTGGATTTTGTGCTGTCGCCGCCACAAGTTCGGCCTCCACCTTGGCCACCTCCCCAAACACAAGACGTGCTCAAGAAAGGCGCCTCTACACCTCTAAGGTCGCACAAGCCACGTCGCTCCAAGGCCAGCCCACAAGTGAGCTCAATTCATCCGCGAGTCCGGTTCGGCCATCTGCGCGTAGTCCAACTTCAAACGGACGTACAGGCCACATACGAAGTCCGTTTTTGACGTTCTTGGACTCTACAGACAAGAGAACGACGAGAGCTTTCCAACGGATCCAGTCCCATGTCCAAATTCCTTACAGATCAACAGGAATAGTCAAAACAAGATTACGACCAGAATCTGACGTGCGCTGCGACTCTCCACTTTAGGCCCAAGGCCCATGTACCCCTAGGGTTTCCTCCTCCACCCCATGGCCGCCCCATACAGTATATATATGGCCGCCATGGCTGCCGTTTAGACTTGGGTTTTGCTTAGATCAATTCTGTCTTTGAACAGTGTCGCCGTTCATCGGTTTGTGAGACCCCAACTCGTGAGTTTCATCCTCAATTGCAAATTCAGTTGCATCTTTCTTGTTCTTGCTTGTGTTCTCGATTCACTGGCAGGGATTAGCCTTCGTGGCGAGGTCAACCGGGCAGCGCACGGTTGATAACCAGAGGACGCGTGGTGCTGCGATTGCAGGGGTTTTGATCGTGCCGATCAAGAAGCCGGATCGTGTGTGTCTCGCGCCGCCTAATCGACTTATCCTCCACCTGACGGAAGTTCGGGCATCCCCGTTCCCATTAAGTCTAGCCAAAACCATCAGCACGATCACTGAGAAGGACACCATCCTGACGCCAAACCCGGAGTATCAAGCATGGGTGAAGCAGGATCAATCCGTGCTGAGTGTCCTCTTATCTTCATTTTCAGAGGAGGTCCTTTCTCTGGTGTTGTTTCTTACTTCCTCTGCTGAAGTTTGGTCAGTATTGGAGAACATGTTTTCATCTCAATCCAAGGCAAGAATTATGCAAATACTGTTATGGAATATACGTATCATATACGAAGATTTAATATTAAACTCATCCTGCAGTTCGGATAAGATTTGAATCACATCAGGAAACCTAATCAGTTAGGATTTCTTCTGCATGGGCAGTTCGGATAAGATTCGTATCATATCAGGAAACCTAATCTGTTAGGATTTCTTCTGCATGGGCAGTTCGGATAAGATTCGTATCACATCAGGAAACCTAATCTGTTAGGATTTTTTCTGCATGACCCTATATATATAGAGATGTATGATGGGCTTTGAGGATAATAAAAAAAACCATAGCTGCCATCTCTTTTTACTAGCCCCTAAACTCTTGTTGTGCGCTTTGGTGCTAGCACACCATCTTGCGACGTTCCATCCCAGTACGTGTGGATACCAGTAGTGACGCTGCTGTAATTGCTACGCTAATTAGAACGACTCGTGAACGGTCGTTGTCTTCTACATCTGCTGATCAGGATGATCCACAAACGGGTGCTGTGAACATTCGATTGCTTCACTAAATCTGCTTCCGCTATTGGTAACAATCTAATTTATGATCTATTACTTGCAGTCTTCGAGTAAAATTTTTTGAAATTCTGCTAGTGTAACTTACTCGGTTTCCTTCAGTGGTATCAGATCCATCCTGTATAGTATTAGATTTGGATTAATAATATATATGTGATATATGAAGTTATAGTAGATTAGATCTACTAGTTTATTCAATCTGTTAGCGTATAAGTTTCGTTATACATGTTTGTTTCGATATCCAAGTGTTGTGATGAACTATTTTTTGGCCGACTTTAATATGAACTAATATCTAATGATCCTAGCATGAGCCAGAGGGAGGTGATGTTAGGGTCTATATGACAATAGTAGATAGGGATGAAAACGGATTGGATCCGGATCGGATAATGGCTGAACCATATCCGTATCCATATTTTTTTTCGGATCCGGATACCGATACGGATAGCCCGGATACGAATACGAATACGGATAGTATCGGATATGAATATGGGTCGAAACGGATACGGTTAAGGATAATGATCGGAACATTGATACCCCGCAAACACAATATTGTAATACCATGGCAAAGTAAATACTACCTCAAGTATTTTACAAAATTCTACCTCTAATTTAAAATACTTGTCATTGTAATAAATTAAAACAAGTTTTGGTTCGTGAACAGCATGGAAATTGGTATGTAAATATCAAGTTTTTTTTAATTAAAACCCCAAATAAGTTAAAACTGTGCTTATAAATTAAAGATTGGAGATAAATTTATTGGAGAAAATTAAATTTAGTTAGATACGCTCTATGAAAAAAAGATATGATGAGCGAAAAAAAGTATTCTGATACTTCATTTGGGGGAACATATATATTATGAATCACCCCTAAATAGAATAATGTGAACTCAATATCAACTGCTAGAATAGATTTGAATAGTGTAGATCGAAGTGGATGGTGCATGTCCAGTAGTGGTCGGAAGGACAGGAGAGTGTCAAATATATTAATGTGTCTTTTTAAATATGTTAGCATCTTTACTAGCTAATTAAAGCCATCCAAATCTGATCAAACAGGTATGATACTAGCTCTCATCTATTGTTTCACAGATTAGTTCTAGTATTTGAAAATGTCCCTTCAGTTTGCTAGTGAAAATAGAGGTAAAATGAGTGCCTACCAATCGTTCGTAACTTGTACTTGTACACCTCAGTAAAACACAAAACATGCATAAATGGTTTGTTACATTATGAAATCAAGCAAATCGTGTAATGCAAACTTCCAACAAGGAAGAAAGAAAGAGCAGAAAGAAAGAGCAAAGAGCGTCCTGGACTCCTGGTAAGAGTGGAAAAAAAAAGAAAAGAAAAGAAGCAAATCAAAAGAAGCAAAAGAGAAAAGAAGAGCCAACCCGCACCTCGCCGACATGCCAACACGCCGCCGCGCGGCCTCACCGCCACGCCGCCGCGCCGCCCCGCAGCCCCGCGGCCTCGCTGCCACGCCAACCCGCGCCCTCGCCGCCACGCCGCCGCGCCGCCTGGCCGCGCCGCGGCCCCGCCGCCACGCTGCCTCACTTTCCCGCGGCCTCGCCGCCACTCCAACCCTCGCCCTCGCCACCACGCCACCACGCCACCGCGCCGCCCCGCGGCCCCGCCGCCACGCCGCCCCACGGCCCCGCGGCCTCGCCGGCACGCCAACCCACGCCCTCGCCGCCACGCCGCCCTGCCCCCTCGCCGCCCTCGCTGCCTCGCCTCCTCGCCGCTGGGCTGGGCCTGGGCTCTGTGGTCTGGGCCTCCGGGGTATCCGGATATCCGGATAAGCACAATTCTGGATATCCGGATCCGGATCCGTCGGATATTGCCTGAACCGGATTCAGATCCGGATCCGGATCCGAATATATCCGATCCGATAGGTTCTGGATCCAGATTCGATCGGTCCGGATCGGAAGGATCAGGATCCGTTTTCATCCCTAATAGTAGATTGGATCTTCTAAATCATATGTGTATAGATTGGATCTATATATAACATTAGCTGCCTATTCTAGATATTCATATTGGAGTTAATATGAATGACTTAAGGGGATTTAAACCAATCAGATTGGTTCGAAAATTTGATTAATGTGGTTAATTCAAAATAATAATAATAATAATAATAATAAAGATTATACTTGACAACCAAAAGCTGTTAACTTTTGGTGTCTAAGGAAAGTACACATTATAAGGTTTTTCTTAATAAGCCCCACTCAGCGGAACACTTTCCTTCATGGTGTGAGCGAAAACAATCGCGGTCTTTCCTGGACAAGATTACTACCAACGGAAGTTAAATATAGTTGTGGTTATGCATGTTAGATCATCTAACTAATGGTTATTTTCATGCATATAGATGTTGTGACATCTTTTAACCCCTCATGAAACATAAAAATTATATTTGACAACCAGAAGCTGTCAACTTTGGTGTCTAAGGAAAGAACACATCATAAGGTTTTTCTTAATAAGCCCCGCTTAGCGGAATGCTTTCCTTCATGGTGTGAGCGAGAATAGTCGCAGTCTTTCCTGGACAGGGTTACTGCCAACGGAAGTTAAATATAGTCCAAATTGCACCTGTTAGATCATCTAGCTGATGGTTATTTTCATGCATATGGATGTTTTGCCATGTTTTAACCCCTCATAAAAATTAAGTGTTTATTATGCCCTTCCAATTGCTGCATCTGTCAAGATTTTGATCGTTGCTTGGTAGGCCTGACAAATCAGGGCACCATCAATTATCTTAATAAGGTAGGATGTGTGTTGGACACCCATAAGCATAGAATTGGTTTAACTTAACAAGGCCATCAAAACGGTTTTGGGCTTTGGGGCATGGTGTTGAGATGAAACCCAACAAACAAGGGTTATATATGATATAATTAGTAAGGAGTTGCTTACCTAAATAACTAGGTTTCTAGCAGTGATGCTAAGGCTCACTAGAACTTAGTGAAAGATGGATCTTGGCCAACTATATATATATTTCTTGAGGGATTTTTGTTCTAAAATATATAGTTGGTACATCTTTTATTGAATTGTTTAATAAAAGATTTTTCATAAATATAATGCTAAAATTTTGCATTTCTTTACTGTTGTAGACCATGGATAGTGGTAGCTCCTCAAAAAATTTCAGTTTGCGATCTGTCCTTAATAAAGAAAAGCTCAATGGAACAAATTTTATTGATTGGTATAGAGACTTGAGAATTGTTCTCAAACAAGAGAAAAAAGACTATGTTCTAGAGACTCCTATACCTGATGAACTAGCCGCTAGTGCTCCACGTGCTCAAAAGGATGCTTACAAAAAGCATACCAATGACGCACTTAATGCCAGCTGTCTAATGCTAGTCACCATGAACTCTGAGCTTCAGAAGCAATATGAGAACATGATAGCTTATGACATGGCCGTGTCTCTTAGAAACTTATTCGAGGAGCAGGCCAGGGTGGAAAGATATGAAACCACCAAGAAATTGTATGATTGCAAGTTGGCAGAAGGGAGCTCGGTCAGTCCTCATGTGATCAAGATGATTGGTTACATTGAGAATTTGGAAAAACTTAGTTTTCCCCTTAGTCAAGAGTTGGGTACTGATATGATTCTCCAATCGCTCTCTCTGAGCTATGACCAGTTTGTCATGAACTATAACATGAATAATCTGGAGATATCATTGACCGAATTGCATGGGGCTTAAAATAGCGGAACAGAACATTAAGAAAATTCCAAATATTGTAATGATGGTTCAAAAGGGAAAAAGCTTTAAGAAGAAGGGCAAGGGCAAGGCCAAGGGAAAGGGCAAAGCTCTAGAAAGATCCTCTAGCGCTAAGCCTAATTCCAAAGGAAAGTCTAAGCCAGGTTCCACCCCTACTACTGAATGCTTCTATTGCAAAGAATTTGGCCATTGGAAGAGGAATTGTAAGAAAATTGCAAGAAGTACCAGGAAGATTTAAAGATAAAGAAGGAAAGTGAGACTCCTTCAGGTATATATGTTATAGAAGTTCATTTAGCTACTTCTCCTTCCGACTCTTGGGTATTTGATACTGGATCGGCTGCTCATATTTGCACTTCGATGCAGGGGCTTAAAAGGAGTAGAAATTTGGCTAAGGGCGAGGTTCAACTTCGCGTTGGCAATGGAGCAAGAGTTGTAGCATTAGCTGTTGGAACTTTTATACTAGCTTTACCTTCAGGATTAGTTTTAGAACTTAATAACTATTATTATGTTCCCACCATAAGCAAAAACATTGTATCCGTGTCGTGTTTGGACACACTGGGTTATGAATTTAGAATAAAGAACAATCGTTGTTTCTTTTATTTAAATGATATGTTTTATGGCAATGCCTCATTGGATAATGGGCTTTATCAACTAAATCTTGAATTACCTATCTATAACATATGTACTAAGAGGCTTAGGCCCAATGATTTGAATCCCACGTTTATCTGGTATTGTCGTTTAGGCCATATAAATGAGAAACGCATCATAGAACTCCTGAAAGATGGTCTTCCAGACTCATTTGATTTTCAATCATTTTATGTGTGTGAATCTTGTTTACTTGGCAAGATGACAAAGGCACCTTTCACAGGTGAAAGTGAAAGGGCAAGTGACTTATTGGCTCTTGTTCATACCGATGTATGTGGACCATTAAGTTCAACAGCTAGAGGTGGTTTTCAGTACTTCATAACTTTTACCGATGACTTTAGTAGATATGGATATGTCTACTTAATGAGGCATAAATCTAAAACGTTTGATAAATTCAAGGAATTTCAGAATGAAGTACAGAATCAACTTGGCAAGACAATCAAAACCCTACGATCTGATCATGGAGGGGAGTATTTGAGCCAAGAATTTGGTAACAACACGGAATTGTTCCACAATTGACCCCGCTGGGAACACCTCAATGGAACGGTGTGTCAAAACGACGGAACAGGACCTTGTTGGACATGGTTCGGTCAATGATGAGCCAAACTGATCTGCCATTGTCCTTCTAGGAATATGCTCTAGAAACAGCTGCGTTCACATTAAATAGGGATCCGTCAAAAGCCGTAGAAAATACACCATATGAGATATGGAAGGGAAGGCATCCCGAGTTGTCTTTTCTTAAGATTTGAGGTTGTGAGGCTTATGTAAAACATTTAATGTCTGATAAGCTCAAACCCAAATCAGATAAATGCTTCTTTGTGGGATATCCTAAGGCAACAAAAGGATATTACTTCTATTATCGAGAAGAAAACAAAGTGTTTGTTGCCCAAAACGGTGTCGTTTTGGAGAAAGAGTTTCTCTCAAAAGGAGTAAGTGGGAGCACAGTGCAACTTGAGGAAATTCGGGAACCACTGAAAATTGTTTCAGCACCCAATGAAGCTCAGCAAGACCTACAAAATAATGTAGAAAATACAGGACAAGCACTGGTTACACGTAGATCTGAAAGGGTACGTCACACACCTGGAAGGTACATGTTCCTTACAATGGAGCAGCGTGAAGTATTATTGATAGACAATGATGAGCCCAAGACTTACGAAGAAGCAATGATAAGCTCTGACTATGAGAAATGGCTTGGAGCCATGAGATCCGAAATTAAATCCATGCATGACAATCGAGTGTGCAACTTGGTTGATCTTCCTGATGGTGTAAAAATCATTGAGTGCAAATGGGTTTATAAGAAAAAGATTGACATGTATGGTCATGTTCATATCCATAAAGCACGATTAGTTGCAAAAGGTTTCAAGCAAATTCAAGGTGTTGATTATGATGAAACTTTTTCGCCCGTTGCTATGTTAAAGTCAATCAGGATCATCCTAGCTATTGCTGTCTATTTTGATTATGAGATATGGCAGATGGATGTCAAAACGGCTTTCTTAAATGGAAACCTAAGTGAGGATGTGTATATGACACAGCCTAAAGGCTTTGTCGATCCAGATAATACTGGGAAAGTATGCAAGCTTCATAAATCCATTTATGGGTTGAAGCAAGCATCTCGGAGTTGGAATCTTCGTTTTGATGAAGTAGTCAAACAGTTTGGCTTCATAAAAAATGAAGAAGAGCCTTGTGTTTACAAAACGGCAAATGGGAGCGCGCTTGTTTTTCTGGTCTTATATGTGGATAACATACTTCTGATCGGAAATGATATTCTTATGCTTGAGTCTGTGAAGTCCTCATTGAAAAGTAGCTTTTCTATGAAAGACTTAGGTGAGGTAGCATATATTTTGGGTATTAAGATCTACCGAGATAGATCTAAAAGGCTAATTGGATTAAGCCAAAGTACATATGTTGACAAAGTATTGAATAGATTCAACATGCAGGATTCCAAGAAAGGTTTTCTGCCTATGTCACATGGCATTAGTCTTAGCAAGAGTCAATTCCTTTGACATGTGATGAGCGGGACTGAATGAATAAGATTCCATATGCTTCTGCCGTTGGATCTATTATGTATGCCATGCTTTGTACACACCTAGATGTCTCCTATGCTCTAAGTGTTACGAGCAGATACCAATCAGATCCAGGTGAGAGTCACTGGATTGCTGTAAAAAACATCCTTAAATACTTGAGAAGGACTAAGGATGTGTTCCTGGTTTATGGAGGTGAGGAAGAGCTCGTTGTTAGTGGTTACACCGATGCTAGCTTCCAAACTGACAAAGATGATTTCAAATCGCAATCTGGTTTTGTGTTTTGTCTTAATGGTGGAGTTGTAAGCTGGAAGAGTTCTAAACAAGAAACTGTCGCTGATTCTACAACAGAAGCAGAGTACATTGTTGCTTCTGAAGCTGCCAAAGAAGCTGTTTGGATTAAAAAGTTCATCTATGAACTTGGTGTGGTTTCTAGCATTTCAAGCCCAGTGGATCTCTATTGTGATAATAGTAGAGCCATTGCACAAGCCAAGGAACCAAGGTCTCAACAGAAATCCAAACATATTCTTAGGCGTTATCACCTCATCCGAGAAATCGTGAATAGAGGTGATGTGAAGATTTGCAAAGTGTCCATGGATTTGAATGTTGCTGATCCGTTGACAAAGCCTCTCCCGCAACCAAAGCATGAGGTGCATACTAGAGCAATAGGTATTAGATATATTTGTGATTGACTCTAGTCCAAGTGGGAGATTGTTAGTGATATGTCCTAAAGCAAATCATAGAGATGTATTTATCTTTGTTATATTTATGAACATTTGAATAATATGTTATTTTTGAATAAATTATTATTTTGGTTCGATCAACAAATATGTGACTTGTTCGTAAGACTCGAAATTTATTTGATGATATTATTCTAATAAAGTCCCTGATCCATTATCTTTATATAGGACATTATTGATTAATGGATCAGTGCATATATTGATTGATGGTTATGTTTCATGGACCATGGATATAAGATATCAAATCAATAATGTGGACATATATTGGAGAATATAATGTTGGATAGACCCATTTTGAGACACTATTTGGATTTGTTATTTAAGTGTCACCAGTTGGTCTCAAATAATGTTTATGATTGATCCTTAGACCTGAGACTATCATAGTTTCCTACATATGTAGTAGTATACTTTGATACTACCAAACACTACTTTTAATTAAGTAGTAATAAAGGTAATATTTGGTTATGCTATGAGCCATGCGGAGGAATATGAATGGTTAAGATGGAATTTGCATATCTTATATAATGAGAGAGATATCTCTGGGCCCCTCGATATAGATGAATTGAGAAGTGCATGGCCATGCCGTTTGTGGTTGAGTGTCAACTACGGGAGGATCAATTCACTATGAGATCGAAAAAGGATTGAACTGTGCAAGGGTGGCACATTTCCTATCTTGGGTTTAATCTGGTATCGTATGGCAAAATGATCAACATGAAGACATTATATAGGTTTGCTGATTATGATTTTTGTGTATATTTGGATAGTCGTTATGTCTTGCTAGGGGCCACTACCGACTTACAATTCGGGTAAGTATTCCCGGGTCGTGACTAAAAATACATGAACCTACAGGGTCACATACTTAACGGGTTGGAACAATGCAATTCAGATTAAGTCTATTTTGAGGTTTCCGTATCAGATTCAGAGATTTAATATTAGACTCCTTATGCATTTGGATTGGGTTTGGTATGGGTTTCCGTATCAGATTCGGAGAATTAATATTAGACTCCTTATGCATTTGGCTTGGGTTTGGTATGAGTTTTCGTATCAGATTCGAAGACTTAATATTAGACTTCTTATGCATTCGGATTGGGTTTGGTATGGGTTTCTGTATCAGACTCAGAGACTTAATATTAGAATCCTTATGCATTCGGATTGGGTTTGTTATGGGTTTTCGTATCAAATCCGGATTGGGTCTGTTATGGAATATACGTATCAGATACGAAGATTTAATATTAAACTCATCCTGCAGTTCGGATAAGATTTGAATCACATCAGGAAACCTAATCTGTTAGGATTTCTTCTGCATGGACAGTTCGGATAAGATTCGTATCACATCAGGAAACTTAATCTGTTAGGATTTCTTCTGCATGGCTCTATATATAAAGATGTATGATGGGCTTTGAGGATAATAAAAAAAGCCATAACTGCCATCTCTTTTTGCTAGCCCCTAAACCCTTGTCATGCGCGTTGGTGCTAGCACACCATCGTACGACGTTCCATCTCGGTACGTGTGGATACCGGTAGAGGTGCTGCTGCAATTGCTGCGTTGACTAGAAAGATCTGTGAGCGGTCATTGTCATCTACATCTGCTGATCAGGAGATTCGCAAACGGTTGCTGTGAATATTCGATCGCTTCACCAAATCTGCTTCCGCTGTTGGTACCAATCTAATCTATGATTTATTACTTGCAGCCTTCGAGTAAAATTTTTTGAAATTCTGCTAGTGTAGCTTACTCGGTTTCCTTCAAATACGACTGCAGCTATCTACTACACAGAAGAAGGATCTATCTATGTCTGACTACTTCAACAAGATGAAGACCTTGGCCGACACTCTTGATGCAGTTGGTCAGCCTCTTCGAGATGAAGAGGTGATCACTTATATCCTCGCCGGCCTCGACTCCGACTTTGATCCGTTAGTGACATCAGTTACCACAAGGACTGATCCTATGTCACTCAATGACTTGTATGCGCACTTGCTTAACTTTGAGATGTGCATGGAGTTCAACAATGCTGCTCTGCATGCTGGAGGAGCCACAACCAATACTGCTACAAGGGGAAATAGTAGGGGCCAGGGACGCGGTTGCGGGAGAAACGACCAGCAATATGATAACATGACTAGAGCTAGTCAAGCTGCAAATGGAGGACAACCAACTTGTCAAGTGTGTGGAAAATTTGGACACACTGCCTTGAAGTGCTATCATCGCTTTGACTACTCTTATCAAGCCGAAGACAATAGTGTTGCTGCTGTGGCCACAAGCAACTAACTTCCCATTGATCCGGCCTGGTATGCAGATACCAGCACTACGGATCACATAACAAGTGACCTCGATCGACTGAGCACCAAGGAGTGATACCACGGCAAGGACTACATCTAGGCTGCTAATGGCGCAGGTATGAGTATCTCACATATTGGTCATTATCATTTGCCTACTCCTACTTGTTTCCTCCAGCTCAAAAACATACTCCATGTCCTTGAAGCAAATAGAAATTTTCTCTTAGTTCAAAATTTACTTTGGATAATGATTTATTTCTAGAATTTCATCCTCATTCCTTCTTTGTTAAGAGTCAGGCCACGAAGAAAGTGCTCCTTGAAGGCAGATGTGCAGGCGGGCTTTATCCAATCTTCTCTAATAAAGGTTGTAGATTTAGGAAGGCTTACAGCAGCATAAAAGCTTCTCATGACCAATGGCACTGTCGCCTTGGTCATCCCTCTTTTCCCATTGTTAGATATATAATTCAATCAAACAATCTCCTTTGTTCTTCTCAAGCAAATAAATCTTTGTGTAATGCTTGTCAGCAAGCAAAGGCGCATCAATTACCCTTTTCCTCCAAAAATAATACTACCCTTGCTTGCCTTGATCTTGTCCACTCTAATATTTGGGGACCGGCACATACATCAACTGGTGGTTTTCGTTATTATGTGAGCTTTATCGATGATTATAGCAAATATACTTGGCTCTACCCATTAATATCCAAAGCTGATGTTTTCAAAACCTTTCTACAGTTCCAAACACACATTGAACGCTTGCTCAACAAGAACATTGTTTGTATGCAGACTGACTGGGGTAGAGAATACCAGAAATTAAATGCCGTTTTTAAGAAAATAGGGATCTCTCATAGGGTATCCTTTCCGCATACTCACCAACAGAATGGGTGTGCTGACCGAAAGCATCGACACGTTGTCGAAATGGGCCTAGCTCTTCTCGCACACTCCTCCGCTCCTCTCAGATTTTGGAGTGAGGCATTTCAAACTGCGTGCTTTCTTATTAACCGCTTGCCTAGCTGAATTATCAATCAGCAAACACATTTAGAGCGCTTGCTAGGATCCAAACCACAATACGATTTCCTGAAAACATTTGGCTGCGCATGTTGGCCTAATCTCTGACCCTACAATGCACACAAGTTACAATTTAGATCCCAAATGTGTGTATTTATAGGCTATAGCAGTCTTCATAAGGGCTACAAATGCTTACACATACTTACAGGTCACACCTACATCTCTAGAGATGTTGTATTTGAAGAGACTCTGTTTCCATTTGCTTCCCACAGACACTCAACATAGCCCTACACTCCTAGCTCTGTTCTGCTCTCTTCCAATCCTGTTAATGGGCATGACCAACCTGGAGATAACATTCTTGTTCCTATGCAGTCTCACTTTTTTTTTGTAGATGCTCCTCAGCAAGGGGGACAAGGTTCTATAGGTGTTGATGGTGCATATGCTGATGTGTTCCCCTCACAAACTGACGAACTTGGCACTGGCACGTCGCCAACATCGCCCCCATCACCTACTATAGCTGCATCACTAGGAGCCGCGGCATCGCCCTCCTCACCTGCTGCAACGGCGTCACAAACAGAATACACGATGGACTCGCCGGCTGACTTTCCGGTGCAAGCACCTGCTCATCCCATGCGCAATCGTCTCAAGGACAACACAAGGAAGCCGAGGGAGTTTACTGATGGCACTGTACGATATTCTTTTGCCAGTACAACTGAAGCTTCATTAGAGCCGTCAAGTCACATGGAAGCACTCTGTGACACCAAGTGGAAGCAAGCCATGGATGTGGAATACCAAGCCCTTGTCAAGAACAAGACATGGCGATTAGCTTCACCAAGAGCAGGCATGAACCTAATCGACTGCAAATGGGTGTTCAAAATTAAGCGAAGAGTGGATGTGCAACAGTGGAGTGATACAAAGCTCGCCTAGTCGCCAAAGGTTTTAAGAAAAGGTATGGCCTCGACTACGAAGACACCTTTAGTCCAGTCATTAAGCCCGCAACTATCAGATTGGTGTTGTCAATCGCTATGTCAAGAAATTGGAGCCTGAAGCAACTAGACATACAAAATGCATTTTGCATGGTTTTCTGGAAGAGGAGGTCTTTATGCGACAGCAACCGGGATATGAGAACAAGAAACTCCATGATCATGTGTGCAAAATAGACAAGGCACTGTATGGCCTCAAGCAAGCGCTGAGAGCTTGGTACTCGAGGCTTGTTAGAGGGATGATTTGCCACACAAAACCCAATCGGGTTAACTTCTATTTATAATCTATTACAGCAAATACATGGGCAGGAATATTTCCTGATTACAGTGCTCAACAGGAGTGCTAGGATCATGGAACCTTCTATACTTGGTTACCGAATATGCCGTAGCATCTTAACCTAGTCTATCTAGGGTATTTTACATTCCCCCTCAATCTCAACCGGTAGCCACTAGGTTGAGATTGCGTCTGAGACGATCGAGCATGATCTTTGTAGCCAGTTTGGTGAATGCATCGGCCACCTGATCAGCAGAAGATACAAAGCGAACCTCAAGAGCTCCGAGTGCAACCTTTTCTCTCACAAAATGAAAATCGACCTCAATGTGTTTTGTACATGCATGAAACACAGGATTGGCCGTGAGGTAAGTTGCACCCAGGTTATCACACCATAGAACGGGAGGTCGAGACTGTGGAACTCTCAATTCTCGCATCAATGACCAGATCCATGTGACTTCAGCCGTACCATTTGCGAGAGCCTTGTATTCAGCTTCGGTGCTTGATCGAGATACCGTAGGTTGCTTCTGAGCGCTCCAAGAGATAAGATTCGGTCCCAAGAAGACCGCGAACCCACCTGTGGACAGATGATCATCCGAACAACCAGCCCAGTCAGCATCAGGAAACACACTAAGAAGCAAGGAGGATGACTTCCGAAAACTTAGCCCAGTAGTGAGAGTTCCCTTTACATACCGCAATATCCTCTTTACTGCCTCCCAGTGCACATTAGTAGGTTTAGACAAAAACTGGCAGACCTTGTTGACCGCAAAAGAGATATCTGGCTGTGTCAAGGTGAGTTATTGCAATCCTCCAACAATGCTTCGATACTTGAAGGCATCATCATCACTGAGCGCTTGGCCAAGACCACTTGATAATTTTTCTGTGACTACCATTGGCGTAGAGACAAACTTGCAATTCTCCATACACGCACGATGGAGCAGATCAGTGGCATACTTATGCTGAGTGAGTGTCATTCCCCCTGAATTGTAGGCAGCCTCAAGACCAAGAAAATAGTGCAAGCGACCAAGATCTTTGACAGGGAAAGTAGCTGAAAGCTGGCGAAGGAGAGTGTCAACTACACGGGAGGAGGAGCCAACAATGATAATGTCATCGACATACACCAACATATAGATTGTGACATCATCACGATGAAACATGAAAAGAGAGGTGTCAGCCTTGGAGGAAACAAAACCTAGCTGATGAAGTTTGTCGCTCAGACGAGAATACCAAGCTCTCGGAGACTGCTTAAGGCCATATATAGCTTTGTGAAGTTTACATACAAAGTTCAGGCGATGCTGATCCTCAAAACCAGGCGGCTGATGCATATAGACATCTTCATTGAGAATGCCTTGCAAGAATGCATTACTGACATCCACCTGACACAAATGCCAACCGCGAGCCATAGCCAAATATATTACAAGACGAACTGTAGCTGGTTTGATAACAGGATTGAAAGTGTCTGAGTAATCAATACCGTAGAATTTTGTGAAACCGCGGGCGACAAGCCGAGCTTTGTGCTTGTCAAGAGAGCCATCAGCCTTGAGCTTGGTCTTAAACAACCACTTGCAACTGACGATATTAGTGCCGGGAGGTCGGGGCACAAGACTCCAGGTCTTGTTCTGCTGCAAGGCACTGAATTCCACCTCCATGGTCGTGCGCCACGCCGGATTAGCAAGAGCATGACGATGAGATGTAGGGGCTGCAAAGAAGGCCTGGTGCGAAGAATCATAGCGGATAGTACCGTTAGTGAGTCGCCGGGGCTGCACAACATTGTTGCGCAGACGAGTGATCATTGAATGTGCCCGCTCGGGAGCGGGAGCCGGAGGTGCGGGTATTGAAGCCGGAGCAGATGACGCGGGTGCTGGAGAAGCAGTAGCTCTGGGCTCAGAAGCCGGAGTCAAGGCTGGAGAAAGGGAGTCTGGAGTTGGCCCAGGTAGAGCATTGGCGGTAGGAGGCGCCCCACTTGGTGAGCTCGAAGAGGCAGTGCCGGTATCGAGGGTATGTACGCCATGCACGTCCCATGGACGTACGTCGATCGGTGCTGTAGCTGCATTAGAAGGGTTAGTAGGCAACAACGACAGGTTGTAATCTCACACATGAGCATTCTGCATGACTGGCTCAGACACTGGAAAGGAAACTGGAGTAGTGAGAGTAGATAAATCTAGGGAAGGACCGGAGGCAAACGAAAAAACTCGTTCATCGAAGATTACGTCATGGCAAATGTAAATTCGTCCTGTGGACCGGTCCAGTCATTTGTAACCTTTATGATAAGGACTGTAACATAAAAAGGTACACATTTTAGAGCAAAATTCTAATTTTCTGGAGTTATATTTTTTGAGACTAGGCCAACATGCACATCCAAAAATGCAAAAGAAGGAATAATCAGGAGAGATGTTTAGGAGGCGAGTCATAGGTGTCATGTTCTGAAGAAGCTTGCTAGGCATGCAGTTAATAAGATAACACGCCGTGAGGAAAGCCTCATCCCAGTAGCGAATTGGAAGAGAAGAATGAGCGAGGAGGGCAAGGCCGGTCTCAACCAAATGTCGGTGTTTACGCTCGGCAATTCCATTTTGCTGGGATGTGTGTGGACAGGAGATGCGATGAGAGATGCCAGTGCGCTGGAAATAACGATGAAGTCTATGATACTCACCGCCCCAATCTGACTGAACAGCACGAATTTTGGTGTTGAGAAGACACTCAACATGGTTTTGGAAAGCATAGAACACTTGTTTGACATCAGATTTATGTTTAAGAAGATAGATCCATGTGAACCAACTGAAATCATCAACAAAACTAATATAAAATTTGAAACCACCTGAAGATGCAACAGCAGGACCCCAAACATCAGTATGAATAAGTTCAAGTGGTTCGGTGGTTACGCGAGTAGAAACATTGTAGGGCAACTGATGACTCTTAGCGCGTTGACACGCATCACACACAAAGGACTCATTATGAAAGGAACATGGAAGTTTATTTGACCGAACAACAGACTCTACGACATTATGCGAAGGGTGACCTAGGCGTTGATGCCATTGAGTCGGCGTGAGCTTGACCCCTGAAAAAACTTGACGACTTAAAGATGATGAGGACGACCGGCTGATGGGAAAAGGATACAGTCCACCACGACTTCTACCTTGGAGAAGAATTTTCTTTGTTTCTCGATCCTTTACAAAGAAAAAATGAGGATGAAACTCGATAAAAACGTTATTATCAGAAACAAGACGATGTACGGACAAAAGGTGTTTGTGAATTTGTGGTACGTGGAGGATATTCTTAAGTGCTAAAGAGGAGCCAGAAAGTTTAGAATGTCCAGTATGCAAAATTTTCAAACCTGCGCCGTTGGCTACGTGCACTTGATCCTTCCCGTTGTAGCGCTCATGGATGGTCAGGCGGTCGAGATCGCCGGTGACATGATCGGTAGCGCCAGTGTCAAAGTATCAATTGGCGTCGCCGTCGTAGTCGTGGGTAGTAGCAGCGTTGCCGGTGTGATGCTCCTCAGCTTGATACGCATGGTTGAAGCGATTGCGGCATCGCAGCGCTTCATGCCCGTATATGCCACACACCTAGCACTTGGGCCGATAGCGTCCTCCTTCATGACTGTGGCCGTGTCCTCGGGGTTGTCCTCCCCCACGTCTGCCACCACGATTGCTATTGCCCTCGCGACGGCTGTTGTGGTTGGCGTGATTGTCGTTGTGTCGAACAACATTGTTGGCGGAGGAGGTGAAGGCGCTCGTCTGCACATGAAGCTCCTGCCGGGCCTCGTACGTCAGGAGCATGGCATAGAAGTCGGTGAGGGTCACCGAGGCATTGAAGACAGTGAGCGACGCCATGAGAGAATCATACTCTGGCCCTAGGCCAGCCATGATGTAGACGATCATCTCATCATCAGCCAGAGGATGGACGATGGTCGCCATGGTGTCGGCGAGGCTCTTCATCTTCTGGAAGTACTCAGTGATGGAACTATCCTTCTTCTTCGTCATCGACAGCTGGGTGTGGATGTTGATGGTGTTGGCCCGACTCTGCGCCGAGAACATAGCATGGAGGGTTGCCCAAGCCTCGGCAGACGACATGACACCCATCATCTGGCTAAGGACATCCTCGGTCATGGAGGAGTTGAGAATGACGAGAACCATCTGGTCTTGGCGGTACCAGGTGAGATATGCCGGGTTGACCACCTGGCGTGCGGCGTCTCCGGTTCCCTCGGTGATCATCTATGCTGGGGTGGCGATGGAGCCATCCAGGTAGCCGAAGTAATTAGCATTGGAGAGGATCGGCACGACCTGGGCTTTCCAAAGCAGGAAATTGGTGCGGGTAAGCCGCATGGTGATGGAACTGCTGAAGGAAGAGGCGGCGGGCATGGTGGCCGTGGGGGCGGAGATGATGGCGCCGGTGGTTTGCGAGAGGGGAGAGCTACTGGAAGTCATGGTGGTGGATGAGATCGTGGCTCTGATACCATGTAAGAGGGATGATTTGCCACACAAAACCCAATCGGGTTAACTTCTATTTATAATCTATTACAGCAAATACATGGGCAGGAATATTTCCTGATTACAATGATCAACATGATTGCTAGGATCATTGAACCTTCTATACTTGGTTACCGAATATGCCGTAGCATCTTAACCTAGTCTATCTAGGGTATTTTACAAGGCTCAGTTCAAAGCTGCAAGAGCTAGGATTCAGTCGATCAAGAACAAAAACATCTTTGTTCATATATAATCAAGGTGGAGTAGTAACATATATGCTTATATATGTGGATGAAATAATTATTACTAGCTCCTCTGAACAAGCTGTAAGTACACTTCTGAAGCAATTGCAAGTTGACTTTGCTGTCAAAGATCTTGGCAATCTTCACTATTTCTTAGGAATTAAAGTGACCAGATCAGAAGAGGGAGTAGTATTAAGTCAAGACAAGTACATTGGAGAGTTGTTGAGTTGAGCCAACATGCTGAGTTGCAAACCAGTGGCCACACCTATAGTGACATCTGAGAAGTTGTCAAAGGAACAAGGAGTATTGCTGTCGAATGCTGAAGCAACAAAATACAGGAGAATGGTTGGTGCCTTGCAATATGTTACACTCACGAGGCCTGACTTGTCCTTCTCAGTGAACAAAGTTTGTCAGATGAGGACATCACTACGACGGATACACACACTACTTCAATTTCATCTCCTCCTATGCAAGGACCAATTACAAGGACACGTGCACGATAGTTAAATTATCAGATGAGTTCGTTCTTAGAGTTACATACTTATATTTTGGAGGATAGATTACTACCTAATGATGATGTTCTTGTACTTAGGAATCATGGGATGTACCAGCAAGAATGTAATTCTTCACTAAGGCAAGTTTTGGCCGAAGTTGTACATGAGATGGAGTCCAATTCGGCCACTAGGGAGCAGATCACCTTCAAACAAACATAAAACCTGCATACGGAGTCCGTTTGGAATTCTTGAGTACTTGATGGAAAGCTTATTCCGAGACCTTTCCAATGGATCCAGCCCCACCTTCAGATTCCTTCTGAGTCGGCTGCAATCATCAAAACAAATTGATGTACAGAACTTGGACTATACAGAATCCAGACTCTTAGGTGCTGCGTCACCTCTCTTTTGGCACATGGCCCATGTACCCTGCCTAGGGTTGTGAGCCAACCCTAGCTGCCACCCCTATCTCCTTTATATGGCTAAACTCCTCAAGTTCTTCTTTAAGTTATTTGCTACATTGTTTTCTCGCTGCGTGAGATACAATTGTTCATCAGTGTAGTGTTGAAAGACCTGGTTTGGTGAAAGATAACCTCAGTTGTTCGTTCTAAAATTTCAGATTGCTTTGCATCTTGTTCTTACTCGTTTCTTCTACTGCGTGCAGAAATTAACCTTCATGGTAAGGTCATCCGGGCGTGAGCATGGTTGATAACGACAAGTGCGTGGGTGTAGCGATTGCAAGGACTCAATCCCCGCTGATTGGAAGCCTTGGAACGCGAACGTCTCTGTTCCACAAAGTGGAATCTATCGGAAGATCGAGCCGCTGTCGCATCAATTGGTATCAGAGCCACAGTTTCCCATTAGGTATCACCGCTTTTCCCCTTTATTTTGTCGCTGTTTTCTATCACCTAGAGTAAAAAAAAAACAAAAACTTCACAAAAATATTTGTTTTCCCCTGTCCTAACCCATTTGTGCCTTTCGATCTGTTAATTTTGGTTTGTTAAATTGAGTTTGTGTCCGTTCTAGCGTTGTCTAGTTTCTGGTCATAGCTTTGCTCTTCTTAAAAAAAAAAATTCCAACAACCCTAATTTCCAACAACCCAAACCCTAATTTCCAATCTTGGCCAGAAAAAAACCTTTCCTGCCACCGCCACCAAAAATGCCATAACTTTTGATTCCGTGATCCTTTTTGAGTGAAACCAAAGAGAGAGTAAAAAGTTATGCACTTTGCAATCTGATGTGCTTGCTGCTTTTAAATCTGCAACCGCGCGCACTTGTGAATTTTGTGCGAATTTTTCTGTCAGTTTTCAGAAAGTTGGCCTAGAAGAAAAGTTGTGGGAAAAGCCGTCAGAAAACAAAGAAAAAAAGAATGATTGAAAAAGAGGCATATGAAAAAAAGATACGGCCAAAATATCGACGTGCTGTCACGCGGACAGAAATCTGCATTTTCCAAATTTGGTGTGATCTTGTGTTTTTCAAGTTCCATATTCCATATCTTTGAGTTTTTTTTCGTGTCTACCACTTGTATCCACTGCTATATACTTTTGTTAGCCTATTCTCCATCCTTGGTTGATCATCAACTCAGGCTAAGTTCTAGATACAAACAAAAATTCAATTCTATGCAATTGCTACTCATACCTAGCCTTCCGAGCTCCACTTTCTTCCAACTTAGTTATAGATTTACTTTGCAATCGCGAGCTCCATCACTATCACAAGTTGTCATGAACCAGCCCAGCGGATTGCCTCACCTGTTGCAGTTGGTAAGAAACTTGCAAGAGCTTGGTAAGAAGCTTGAGCGAGAGTGACTTTTAGTCCTTGTCCACCACCTAGTAGTTGATAGGAAGAATATATACAATATGCTTTCTCTTATCTTCTACTAACAATGACAGGATCGGGGACTGGAGATCCGGATGGAGATGAGTGTGTTACAAGAATTGAGCTCATGAAGTATGTGGAGGATCATCAAAGCGCGTTGAGAGGCATCGACGCAAACCTCACCAAGCTTGCTCAAGACAATGAGCATAGGATGGAGCGAATCGAGTAGAGCATCGCCAACCTTGTCACAAGAATGGAGCACCTTGAGATGCAGCCACCTCCACCTGTGGCTCCTGGCCTTCCCAATGGAGGTTGAAGGGTGGGAAACCTTGCTGCCCATGGAGATGAAGAAGAATCCCTCGCCGACGACACAGAGGATGTTGAAGGTGAAGAGAGTATTGGCATTCCGGATGATCGTGCTGCTGAATGGGATGCACGGCTACGCCATCGTCTTCGCCGCAATCGTCATGGTATGGGAGGTAACAATGGTAATGTTAATCGACATGATGGTAATGTTAATGACGCATTTTCTAAAGTTAAATTTACCATGCCATCTTTTGCGGGTCGTTATAATCCTGATGAATATTAGAATGGGAGTTAACCGCGGATCAAAAATTCTCATGTTTTGAAGTGCCAGAAGAACATAGAATTAGACTTACCACTAGTGAATTTACTAACTTTGGATCATATTGGTGGCATGAAATTAAACAAACGGATAATGTCCCTACCACTTGGAGTGCTCTGAAAGAATTAATGCACGCTAGATTTGTACCCTCATATTATGCTAGAGATTTATTAAATAACTTGCAGCGCTTGAACCAAGGTAATAAATCCGTAGAAGAGTATTATTAGGAGTTACAAATTAGTATGTTGCATTGTAAAGTGCAAGAGGATGAGGATGCAAAAATTTCTAGATTTTTGGGGGTTTAAACCGTGAAATCCGGGACATATTAGAGTATAAGGATTATCATAATATCACTCGTTTGTTTCATCTTGCTTGCAAAGCTGAAGGGGAAGTATAGGGACGAAAAGCTCGATCACGGGGAGGTCTTTTTGGAGGATCTACTTGTCGCGCCCCCGCCTTGGGGACAATAACTACTCCCGTGGGGACCTAGCCCACTGCAGCTGATCCCATACATGCATACCATTGACTTCCCAGGATAAGTCAAGCACAAGAGTATATTTACATTACAACAGAGTAATTTACAAAGTATTTAAGCAGTGTGGCCTGCTGGCCTTAATACATCATAAAGAGATTACAATACCTTTGCGGCATACATGGTCTAGCAAAATAACAACTACACAGCGGAAATTAGGTGAACCCCATAGCAAGAAGTTAACGGCAGAACAACACACATCAGGGCTCTGACGGAACTGGCTCTCCTCCTTCTAGATCCAAGAAATTCTTCACGCCTTCATCTTGATCATTGAACGCTCCATCTATTGGATTGTAGGTTGCAAGGGTGAGTACTTACGTACTCAGCAAGTCATAGGTAAGAGTATATATATATATAATAGTGATGATATGAACCTATGCTAGTGAAGAAGTGTGGATGGTTGTAAAATAGTCTTTTCCTTTATGTCTCATCTCATGGCAGTATTTTTCATAGCATAGCATAACTATTCATGTTCCACTATTTATAATACTACCGCGACACGTCGACACACGACAGCCCACGGCAGCACTCCTTATCATGACAATACATGTCATTTGGGTAATCTTGACTTATCAAATTTTATTTAGAAAAAATACTTGTGCCACCCCATGGATTTAATCCACCGCAGCAGACTCCTATAAACCCGGGAGCTCAGAGTATTCGAATACGTTTTTAACTCTGCAGAGGGGTACCAATTAACCCGTAAGATATTCCACTTTCATGCCCATCCTATCAAGATGATTAGACCCTTTCTCATTGCATAATGTGAGTGGCAAGGTGGAGATAACAAGAACTTTTGTTATGTTTCACTCACAATTCACCCCTGACCCTGTGGTCGGACAAACCACAGTTGTGGCGGGCTATATCCCCACCCCGACTGCATCTTCCCATTACTGGGTCAGCGTGCATCATCACATCCAGTGATATGTGTAGGAGCCACGCTTCGTGCCAAAACGTGCACCACTTTCCATCTCATGCAGGGGTTTCATGTGCGATCCGCATACTTACTTATTCAGGCATGTCCCATACCAGGCTTGTGGTTAGAATGTTTTTCATGCCACTAGATGCACAACACAAGGTTCTAGTCCTAATATGCCAGTGACCAGACCATCCACAGCCACGCACATCCAGTGCTCACACATCCAGTGCCACCACCATTCCATACCAAACTCTGGTCATGGCTAGGGGTTTCATTTCATGAATATACATAAGTACATATATAACAGTTCATGGCTCATTACTTGATCATTTCACATTTCACAGGCATCCAGCCTAGTATTGCCATTTCATAACTCAATCACTCTTTCACATGTAATACTACTTATATTCAAGGTTATATTATAGCAACTCTTAAAATATAGGTTCAAGATGTTCAAGAATGATTGAGTTGGTGTTGGGTCGACGGTGAAGTCCTCGAACTCAGCTTCTGTATCTGCTCGGTGAAAAACAAACACACAATGATTACTAACTATATTAAAATGTTTTATGATCTACATGCAGATATGCTTTAAAAAGAATAACTGAATAATGCTGAAGATGATTGAGACTGCAAGCTGAACTGAGTCGAGATTCTAGGGTTCAAGGAATCTAGGCTAAGATTGAGTACTGAAGGTTACTAGAGTCTCAAGACATCAAAATCGACATTGAGTTCATGGCTGGTTTGCTCAAAAACAGCGAATGTCAACAGATCGACATTCGGTTCACGGCCTGACATGGCTTTGGTTGGCTTTAGGAGGCTCTTCTCAAGAGACAGTTGAAGGAAATGTAGAACATGGTTCTACAAACTTGGTAGACAAAGTGCATTTCAATTTGCACAACCAGAAGTGGTCAAACTGAGCTGATGCCACTGGCTGACATAATTTGACAAGGGCTGACAATGTCTAAGAATGGCATTGACATGTTTTAGGAGGTTTTCAGTGGACAAAATAGATTTGGATCAAGGCATTGGGTGCATAATTGAACAAGGCATCTGTTTGACAATAAGGTTTTTTATAGAAAAGTCCAGAAGTTCAAAGAATTTGCAAAAAGACCCATGCGCACAGTGAACTGAGTGTCTGTGCACTATCAAGAACGAGGGCTTAAGCATTTGATAGATTTAGGGCTTCGATTGCCTTGCCAACTATGTCTAGGAGGTAGGCGAAAGCAACAGGAATCCAATGGTGGTGATTTCGATCACTGGAGTGGTCGGACGGCGATGAACAGCGGCGAAGAAACACGGTGGCGACACGACACAGCACAACTATTGTACACATTTTTGGCACAGCTGTAACATGCGATTTGGCACAGCATCGAAGGGAGATGCAGTGGAGAGATAAACTCAGGAGGCTGAGGCGAATCTACTGGACAAAGTGGCAACGGAAGAAAGTGGCCGGCGGTGAGTGGCGGCGAACTACGCCGGAGAAGGAATTGGCCTCAACAGCAGCAAGGCGATTGGGTGGATTATTCTCCAAATTGAAGGCACAGTTAGGCTCCTGGGTTGCTACAGAAGGTGTGGCTTGGTGGGATTTGGCTGAGGTGGCACCAGCGAGGGATTCGACTATGCGGCCGGAGAAGAAAGGGGCTCATTTGGGCATTTTTAGTACAGGGCTCTAGAGGTCAATTCTTTATGGTGAGAGCAAGAGAGAGGTGAGGGGAAACTTCTGGAGTGGCCAGTTTGGCCGGAGAAACTGCGGTGCGGACTGGTGACGTGAGCCAGTTGCCGGTGGCGCGCGAAATTTGGAGATACTTCAATCCAGGCTCGAATTTAAAATCTGAGTGCATAGGCTTGCTAGGACTAAGCTACTGATCATATAACTCTACTAACAGAAGGGCTAAATTAGGCTAAATCGAGCTACATTGCCGGAACAGAGCGAATGCATTTAATGGTGATCACCAGCGTTAGGGTCCACTGGAGTTCAATTAAAGGCTACAACACAGAGAGGTGGGAGGGAGGTACTCACTGGTCGAATCAATTTGAAGATTGATGCAGTAGATCAGGCTGGCGTCATGCTCCTCCTCGGCAGCTCGCCGGAGAAGAAGACTAAGATGAAGAAATTTGGGACTTAACCGTTTTTCTAGTGAAGTGAAGATTGCACAGGGCGAAGGGATGTTTAAATAGGCCAAGGATGGAGCTTACGAGGAGGGAATAGCAACAAACTTTGCACCGGGGATGAGACTGGCCAGGTGCAGAAGAAATTGCGGCGACGATGACATGACGGCGACAATGACTCTGCAACTGTTCAAATGGTCGGTTCATCGGGACTTGGCGCTTGCCAGTGCAAAGTGAGGGCGACAAAGTTGGCACGGCATGGCGACGTGGCGTGAAGTTCCTGACAAAAAGCTGCTGTTGCTGGAGTGTGGTGGCGCGCGAGGTTGCTGCTGGTCGCTGGTGTTGCCATGGCAATGGCTTTGGCGTGGACATGTGCGCACATGCAAGCGCAAGCGAACACGGGCACAGGCGAAGGCGAAGGTGAAGTTTGGCCGGCAGCGAGAAAACATGGCGAAGGCGCATTGGTCGCTGGTTGAAGCTGCGGGCTTGCGCTGCTGGTCGAAACAGGGATTTGGACCCAATTGCAATTTCTGATTTTTGGCTTTGGATTGATTTGCAAATCCAGAGAAATAATTAGATAGAAATGGATTTGATTTTTGCTGCTGAAGAGCAATTAACTTTACAAATAATTTGGCAAAGACATTTGACAATATTTGAGGTATTTGAATAGCTTTTGAACGAAAATGACAATAGGGTAGTTAGGGCATTTGAAATCTGGACTTTATCAAAATTGAAATTCTGGGATTTAAGATGAGATTTTGATATCCTCATAGAAGAAGATTTTGTGTTGAATAGCATTTGGGAGGTGTTCCTTGAATCAGATTTGAATTTGGAATTGATTTGCAATATTTAGCCTTTTTAGGCTTCTGGAAAATCAGAAAAAGGATTGATCTGCGATACTTTTAGACTGATTTGTGAAAATGGCCTAGATGATAAAATCTGACTGCCAACTTTTTGGATTAAGGTATTGGCATACCCTTGATCATAATCCAAGAATAATTTGGTCTGGATTAGGTCAAGATTTGATTAAATCAGAGTTCAGAGTATTTAGAGTAATTAGGATATTAAATTAATTTCTGTTTTCGAAAACAGAAAGGATTGACAAATCTGGGAGTTAGAGATCGAATTGGATCTGGCTTCTGAAGGCTTTTATTCTCAGGATAAATAGTAGGTCATATCTGGAAAGTTAGATCTTGATTTGGGTTCACAGGGAAGATTTTGAGATTTTAGGGCTTAGGATAGAATAAGTCTGGGCTGATTTTGCTGATCTTGAAGAGACATATGCATTCATGACTTTTTATGAAAAGAATTTTCACCCCAAACCCAAGGTGTTACACTACTTCAGCTCGGTCCACACCTACACCCAGGGCGCCACCTACACCCTTTATTGGTCGTTTTACTTCATCTACTTCCCATGCACGTCCCGTTGATTCTACACTACCGTCACGTGCTCCTGTAGCGAGCAAATCAGGGACGGTGCAAGCATCGGCGAAGAGTGCTTCATCGGTGGCTTCCACGGGCAGGATTCGTGATACGCAGTGCTACCATTGCAAGGGATGGGGCCATGTCATGAAGGACTGTCCAAATCAGCGAGCCCTCATTGCAAAAGATGACAGTGAGTATACTAGTGCTAGTGATATTGATGAGGAAGATTTGGCTCTTGTTGCGGCTAACCTTGCAGGTGACGAACATGAGACGGATATCAATGATGTTGGAGTGGACAGATTTGGAGCTGAAGCATCCGAGAGGTATATGAGCATTGTAGTGCAGCGAGTACTTAGTGCTCAAATGGAGAGAGCGGAGCAAAATCAGCACCACATCTTGTTCCAATTGAAGTTCGTTGTGAAGGAAAGATCGTGTTGCGTCATCATCGATGGAGGGAGTTGCAACAACCTTGCTAGCACTAAGTTGGTCGAGAAGCTTGGCTTGACCACACAGCTGCACCCGCGGCCATATTACATTCAATGGTTCAACGTTCGCGGTAAGTTGAAGGGAAATAAAATTGTGAGAGTGCATTTTTCGATTGGTTCCTACCGTGATCATGTTGATTTTGATATAATGCCTATGCAAGCTTGTTTTTGCTTTTAGGTAGGCCTTGGCAATATTATACTGATGCTTTACACCATGGTAGAGGCAATAAATACACGTTTACACATAAGGGAAGAACCACTGAATTAATTCTAATGACCCCTGCTACAATTGTGAAAGATGAATTAGAAAGAGCTGAAAAAGAACGTAGGGAAAATGGTACTAAAACTGAAAATCAGATTGTAGCTAAAGAAGTTTTCCCACCTAAAATGGATAAGAAAGAACCTGGTGTTAAGAGGACGGGAATTAAATTGAAAGGTGCTAACATGCTTGCTACGAAATCTGATTTACTTGAGCTTGATGTGTCTACTTCAGTATGTTATGCTTTGATTTGCAAAGAGGCTTATTTCTCCCTTGCCAAATTGCCTAGCCCTTTGCCGCCTGTGGTCACTAACCTTTTGCAGGAGTATGAGGATGTATTTCCAGATGAGATTCCCCCGGGGCTGCCACCTATGAGAGGTATTGAGCATAAAATCGACTTGATTCCGGGAGCGACCTTGCCAAACCGTGCACCCATCGTTTCAGATCATGATGCAAAGTTCTTGAGTCATTTTTGGAGAAGCTTATGGAACAATTTGGGGATGACGCTGCTATTCTCTACTACATGTCACCCCCAAACTGACGGTCAAACAGAAGTTGTCAATCGCACGTTGTCAACTATGTTGAGGGCTGTTCTAAAGAAGAATTTGAAGATGTGGGAGGAGTGTTTACCTCATATTGAGTTTGCTTATAATAGGTCCATACACTGCACCACCAAGGTAAGTCCGTTTCAGGTAGTATATGGTTTTAACCCACGTGCTCCTATTGATTTTCCACCTTTGCCTACTTCTGAAAAATGGAATTTTGATGCTAAGACACGTACTGAATTTATTAAGAAAGTGCATGAATTAACTAAGGAGAATATAGAAAGGATGAATGAAATTGTCGTAGTATTACGGATACCTCGACAGGTTAGGACGTGCGCGGCACGAGTACAACGGTGCGAGCAGACCGAGTTACTGGTCTTCTCCCGCCGGGCAACACAGAAACTGACACAGGGGTTTATACAGGTTCGGGTCCCAGTGGGGGCCCTAGTCCTGTTGGCTCTCTCCGGACGCGAGTCCGCTGGGGAGGTTGCTCTCGGGGAGAGGTCTCCAAGAGAGCTGGATATTGCGTTAATATAAATGAGTTTGAATCCTTGAAAAGAGGTACAAGAGGGGTATATATAGCCCCTAAGAAATACAAAAGACCAAAGAGCCCTCGCTGCAACCGTCGGATGGAAGGGCGGGGACGTCCTTTGACCAGGGGGACGACCTAGATGCTCGACACGTGGCCTCACCGGCTTCCCAGAGGCTTCACGGTCAGCAACCGCCCTTCGGGAATCTGGAGACTGTTCGGGACTCACCGGGGGTCCGGTGATCGTCTGGGTCTCACCGGGCGCTCGGTGACCCTCCGGATCTCACCGGGGGCCCGGTGGCTCTCCGGATCTCACCGGGGGCCCGGTGGCTCTCCGGATCTTACCGGGATCCCGGTGACCCTCCGGATCTCACCGGGGGCCCGGTGGCCCTCCGGGTCTCACCGGGGGCCCGATGGCTCTCCGGGTCTCACCGTGGTTCCGGTGACCCTCCGGATCTCACCGGGGGTCCGATGGCTCTCTGGGTCTCACCGGGTGCCCGGTGACCCTCCGGATCTCATCGGGGGCCCGGTGGCTCTCCGGGATTCCGGTGACCCTCTGGATCTCACCGGGATTCCGGTGACCCTCTGGATCTCACCGGACGCCCGGTGACCCTCTGGATCTCACCGGGATTCCGGTGACCCTCCGGATCTCACCGGGGGCCCGGTGGCTTTCCGGGTCACACCGGGATTCCTCAGGACTTCGTGGGGCCCCTGGGGATTCCCCCAATAGAAATATATAGAGTTGCTGGTAGCTAGGGTAGAAAACATTTAACCTTTGAACCTGGTGACCTTTTTTCGTTGCATTTGAGAAAAGATAGAGTCCCCGAGTTGAGAAAGTCTAAATTAATGCCTCGAGCTGATGGTCCTTTTAAAGTGATTGAAAAGATTAATGATAATGCATATAAGCTTCAGTTGCCTGCAGATTTTGGGGTTAGTACCACGTTTAATATTTCAGATTTAAAGCCTTACTTGGGTCAAGAAGATGAGCTTGAGTCAAGGACGACTCCATTTTAAGAGGGGGAGGATGATGAGGACATCACTACGACGGATACACACACTACTTCAATTCCATCACCTCCTATGTAAGGACCAATTACAAGGGCATGTGCACGACAATTAAATTACCTGGTGAGTTCGTTCCTAGGGTTACATACTTATGCTTTGGAGGACAGGTTACTACCTAATGATGATGTTCTTGTACTTAGGAATCAGGGGATGTACCCAAAAGGATGTAATTCTTCACCAAGGCAAGCTTTGGCCCAAGTTGTACACGAGATGGAGTCCAGTTCAGCCACCAGGGAGCAGCTCACCTTCAAATGAATGTAAAATCCACATACGGAGTCCGTTTGGAATGATTGAGTATTTGATGGAAAGCTTATTCCGAGACCTTTCCAACGGATCCAGCCCCACCTTCATATTCTTTCTGAGTCGCCTGAAATCATCAAAACAAGTTGATGTACATAACCTGGACTGTACAGAAGCCAGACTCTTAGGTGCTGCGTCAGCTCTCTTTTGGCCCACGGCCCATGTACCCTGCCTAGGGTTGCGAGCGAACCCTAGCCGCCACTCCTCTCTCCTTTATATGGCTGAATTCCTCAAGTTCTTCCTTAGGTTACTTTCTACATTGTTTTCCCGCTGTGTGAGATACAATTATTCATCAAAGTAGTGTCGAAAGACCAAGTTTGGTGAAAGATAACCTCAGTTGTTCGTTCTGAAATTTCAGATTGCTTTGCATCTTGTTCTTGCTCATTTCTTCTACTGTGTGCAGGAATTAACCTTCATGGTAAGGTCATCGGGTGTGAGCACGGTTGATAACGACAGGTGCTTGGGTGTAGCGATTGCAAGGACTCAATCCCCGCTGATTGGAAGTCTTGGAACACGAACATCTCCGTTCCACAAAGTAGAAACTATCGGAAGATCGGGCCGCTGTCGCATCAATTTCTCCATGCACCTACAACAACTCACTGGTCTACTGTTAAGCGCATTTTGTGATATCTGAAGTTTACTCAGATGACAGGGCTATGCATTTGGAGGTCAACTTCCACACTAGTCAGCGTGTTTTCAGATGCTGATTGGGTAGGGTGTCCAGATGATTGCCTCTCAAGTGGGGGATATGCAATTTTCTTGGCTGCCAACTTGATCTCGTGGAGCTCCAGGAAGCAATATTGAGTTTCATGTTCCAGTACGGAATCTGAATATAAGGTGCTAGCCAATGCAATAGTAGAAGTAACTTGGGTACAGTCTCTGCTTCGCGAGCTCGGTGTCTATCAGCCAAGACTCCTGAGTCTATGGTGTGATAATTTGGGAGCTACCTATCTATCATCAAATCCGGGTTTTCATGCAACAACCAAGCATATAGAGGTGGACTTTCATTTTTTTCATGAGAGAGTAGCCCACAAGACACTTGACATCAGGTTCATTTCGTCAAAGGATCAAGTTGCAGATGTATTCATGAAATCTTTGCCAGCACATCAACTCGCCATCATCAAGCCCAAGTAGATGTTGCCGAGGTCGCAACCGGCGGAATGGAAGCTTGTGGGTATGAAGGCCGTGCAGATGGCGCAGTGGTCACTGTATTTGTTGAGAGGGCAATGAACGGCCAGATTTGCAGGGCTGTAGGCCCGGCCGAGCCTTTGGTTGCAGCGCGACCCTTCTTCAACTTTTTCGATGAAGGACCACTTGAGGATCCTACATCGTCGCCGGTCCGCCTCTTCTAGGCCTCCTGGCACTCGAACAACTGTGCAAACCAAAGTGAGTTACTTTGGTAACTTTTGTTCAAAATAAAAGATGTGCAGACTTTCTGAAAGAGAAGTACCTTTCAACACGCTTGTACAAGGTCATCAGTGTTGCCGACCATGCTCTCCATCCTTGGTGCACTTACATTGCCTTCCACGGCCACGTTGTAGGCCTTTAGGAGGGAATTTATCCTCCTTTCGACCTCAGAAGTGGGCAAAATTGTCAAGAAAAGAATAGTCAACATTTTTCAAAAATATTTCAGTTCAGATAAGTCAAGAACGAACTGAAAGAATATACTAATTTGAGTGATTGAGCAATTACCAGGGTGATAATCCCTGGAGTCGTCTTCTATTGCCCTGACCTCCCAGGCAGGATGCTCCCTTTTCCTCAGAGGGCTGATCCGGATCTTCACAAAGTCTTGGATCACATCGCGGGCGGTCAAGCCCTCATTCACTAGGTGGTAGATCACCTGGGCCTGCCTCTTCTATTTGTCATCAAGAGGAGGGGCAGAATCCTTCTCCCCATTCTTCTCTAGTCGGCGGTTCTCAAACCAGAGATGGCTCTCCTCAGGAGCCAAGCAATAGAACCACCGCTGGCTCCATCCATGGATACAGTCACAGAGGGGGAGGTATAGGTAGTCTTTCTTCTCCCGCAAGCGGAAGTAGACACACCCAGAAGCATTGGAGCTTTTCGACACATGCCAGAAAATAAAATTGGCGGAAAAGAGGTATGCTGGCAAAACCCCAACATATGCCTCACACAAATGCTAAAAGACAGCTAGGATCAGAATGGAATTGGGGTGAAGATTTACCAATTCCAGATCATAATGTGTGAGGATGCTCAAGAGGAATTCGCTCTCCGGGAGATGAAACCCTCAACACAAGAAATCTTTGAAAATCACCAGCTCGCTCGGTTGTGCGAGCTGGGGTTTCTTCTTCTCCGATAGGGCACCATGGGATCAGCGACCTGGAGGAAAGATATCCATATTTCTCCAAGGCTAACAAGCTCTCAACTGTATAGTGGAGAGAACGGGTCCAAGACGCCATTGAGATGGAAATGCAAAGAAAGGAGAAAGCTCTAGTGTGAAAAAGTTTAGAACTTGTGAAATTCTGGGAAGAATCTTAGAGGCTAAGTATATAAAGTTTCAAGGGGTGACACTTCAAGTTCCTAGTCGTGGATCAGATCAAACGGCTTGAAACTTTCCATTTAATGCCCGTCATGATGGTCTGACACACGCACTGAGAGGTTTTTTCACACTTCAATTAGAATTCAAAACGACAGGGCGTCGCTTTGCAATCTGAAATGTTATTTTCATTGAAGAACCTTGTCGTTTCAAATTCAGGGGCTAGCTGATAGAGATTATTACCCAAGTCTTTTGCGTATGCCTTTCTGTGGTCGTAGGAAACCATAGAAAGAGAGCCAAGCTATTTATTTATACCTTTCCATGGTCGTGGGAGACCACGGAGATAGATCATGGGATAGTCCAAGATATTCTGGACATAACTCAACTCATTTTGTCAATTAAACACGAAGGCCTATCACGGATTGCAATCTCGTGATTGAGGTTGCGAACTTCTATGGTCACAATGCTTATTGTCATAGAGTCTGTCGTCTCCCATATTACACTACCCATGGCCTCTTTGGTCGCTGAGATATTTGCCCGCGAAGTTATGATAATCCTTGATACATGTTCGCAGTCCATACACGAACATGGAAACAGAAGAGTTATTAGAACTGGAAGTATCTCCAATCAAGAATGTATGGTCGAGACTTTCTGACCATGGTTGCACCATAACCGTACATTGGCCAATATTCCCAGGATAATACTGTTGGGGAAATATCCGGTAGCCCTACCATAGAAATACCTGGTGGCTTCATCTTCCTCCCTCGGAGGTCTCCCATGGAAGGCCACAGAGGCCTACCGTGGAAAGCCATGGACGTCTCCCGTAGGAAGCCACGGACGCCTCCCTTGGTGAGCCATGGGAGTCGACCCGTGGATATCCACCAACGTCTCCCATGGAAATCCACGGATGCCTCCCATGGCGAGCCATGGACGCCTCCCGTGAAAGGCCACGGAGGCTTACCGTGGAAATCCACAAACATCTCCCGTGAAAAGCCACGGAGGCCTCCCGTGGAAGGCCACGAGGCCTGCCGTGGAAAGCCACAGATGCCTCCCTAGAAGGCCACGGAGGCATACCGTGGAAATCCATGGACGTCCCATGGAAAGCCACGGACGCCTCCCGTGGGGAGCCCCGGACGTCTCCTGTGGTGAAGTCTCCCAGTGGTACCTCAGGTGCGACGTGAGCATCCGGGTCCGACCGTCGGATTCAAGTGCCTGGGGGCGACCACCTGGACTTGGGAGCCTGGGGGATGGATGACACCAAGGACACCTCGGGAACTAGAGACGACACTTGTCAGGCATCCAAGCCTTTCACCCCATGAAATGGCAATGGTGCCCCTTAATCCAGCGGCCGCAGCTAGGGCGTTTTAGTCTTTTTGCATCTTTTGGGGCCTATATATACCCCTTGTATCTCATTTGTAACCAAGACCCAATTCATTTTACACATACACAAAGCAATAGGCACTCCCTTAGAGACCTCTCCCCGAGAGAGAACCTCCTCGGGATGTACGTCCGGGGCGTGCCGACAGGATTAGGGTTCCCACTGGAACCTGAACCTATATAAGTCCTCTGTGTCAATCTCTGTGATTGCCCGACGGGAGGTGACCCATTGTACAGTCAGCTCGCGTCGCTATACGCGTGTTACGCACGTATGAAAACCTACTGGGGTATTTTTAATACCACAACAAATACTCTCTTCATTGACAAGATAAGGATAATTATGCAGTTGCCCCTGGCCATGCAGTTATCCATAAACCGTCAATAAGATAAGGATGAATGTGCAGTTATCCATAACCGTAGATCCTAACCGGTGAACAGCAACCTCTTGCAACTGTTGTGCAATTATCACCAAAGTGTCCTTTCGGTCAGGTAATTGGCGTCCTTTTCAACAAGTATAAAAAGGAAAAAGTTTGATACAAGAGGGGGGAGATTAGACTCAACGATATACACTTTGTAATTCCATTATTCCAATAGTGAGAATCTAACAGGAGTAGGGCTATTACTCAGACTATGAGGGCCTGAACCTGTATAAATATTGTGTCTATGCATCCATATTTACAATGATTCTCTTTGGTGATTGATAGATACTATCTCATTGCTAAATAAATCAAATTTATGTAAGTTCAGCTTGGGATATTGTCCCAATCGTTGACAAATCTATTTTGAATTCTGCAAAGGATAAGGGGCTTATTAGTCTTCCTATTTTGAATGTGGGTAATGAGGATTTTCCTATGTCCAATATGCCGATGATACTCTCATAATTATCAAAGTGGATGCGAAGGAAAATTTTCTTTTAAAAGCATTTCTTCATTCTTTTGCTATCTCTACGGGATTAAGAATTAATTATTTGAAATATTTCATAGTTCTTATTAATTGTCCTGAAGACCTAGTTATGGATTTAGTTGGTATCCTTGGTTGTCAATTTGGTTCTTTCCCTTTTACTTATCTTGGACTTCCTCTCAGTTTAGCTAAGCCAAAGGTGGAGAATTTTGATATGCTGATTGAGCAAATTGAAAGAAGATTGTCAGGTTGGCAGTTCACTTTTCTTTCAATGGGTGGGAGATTAACTTTAATTAACTCAATGCTTTCTTCCTTGCTGATGTTCCTTATGTCTACTCTAAAAATTCCCTCTATAGTCATTGGAAGAATTGATAAACTAAGAAGAGCTTTTCTTTGGAAAGGTCATTCTAGCTGTCATGGAGGTTATTGTTTGATTGCTTGGGATAATGTCTGTAGACCTAAAGCCAATGGTGGACTTGGGATTATTAATTTGAGAACACAAAATTTGGCTCTTCTGTTGAAATTCTTTTTAAAATTTTTCAACAAAGATTTGTCCCCTTGGGTTCAACTACTTTGGTTTCATTATTATAATCAAGGTCTTCCTTTGAAGTCTCAATTGGTTGGTTCGTTTTGGTGGAAAGACATTTTACATCTCTTAATCATCTTTAAATGTATCTCTAAGTGTATGATTAGGATGGGAGATTCTTGTGACTTGTGGAATGATCTTTGGCATTCTGAGATTTTATCTCACAAATAGGTTGAGTAATATTTGTTTTCTTTGAGATCTTTAACTGTTCAACAATTTTGGAATTTAGATTCGGTGGAATCTATCTTTCAATTGCCTTTATCTGAATTGGCTTATTTGCAATATTAGCATTTTCTTCAGTTGCATCCAGACAATAATGGAGCCACAAACATGGATGATTGTTGAATCCTTCTTGATAGTAAATTGCAGAAATTTGAAACTAATAAGGTATACAAAAGGTTGATGGGAGTCTTCTTCACTCATCCCATTTTCAAATGCTACTGGAAGAATCATTGTATGCTCAAAATAAAAGTTTTTTTTTCTAGATTTTTCTTTGGGAAAGATTAAATACCAGAGAAATGTTAAATAAGAAGAATTTGGTTATTCCTTCAAACATTTGTGAATTATGTTCGGAAGGACATATTGAAACTCAACAACATATCATCTTTGAATGTGACTTTGCAATTCAATGTTGGAATTTGATTGGAATTGACTGGATAATGAACTCCGCTATGCATGATAAAATTTGGAAGGCTAGGGATGATAATGTTGCTTTTAAAGCTTTCTTCATGGAGGTTATCATTTTGTCTCTTTGGAATATTTGGAAAATTCAGAATAAAAGGAGTTTTCCACACCAGGTTTTGAATCTCACTGATTGGAAGCGGACTATGATTTTTAACTTAAGGCTAGTAGCTCTACGAGCTCCTGAAGGGACTAGAGTGCAAATTTTAAGATGGGTTGATTTATTGTAATTTCCTTTCTTTGTTTCTGTACTGCCCTAACTTCTTTATTTATATTAATATATTTAGTAGTAGGCTTCTTGCCTGATGGATAATACCATTTACCAGGACTGTTCGCTCTCAATTCGCCATGTCTTTCCATCTAGTTGGTGGGTTTTGATCTTATCTTGTGCTGTAACTGTCATCTCTGATAGGATGGTTCTAATTTAAAGATTGGGCTCAAAAGGATTGATTCCTATTCCATTAGCTTTGCTATATATATATGTATGTATGTGTGTGTGTGTGTGTGTGTGTGGAGTACAAGAATGTTTTACACATCACCCCCTAACATAGAGTCTTAGTTCCCAACACTCCCCTCAAGATGGGTGATACATATCGATCATTCCATCTTGTTACAAAGTTTAGACAAACTAACGGAATTGAAACCCTTAGTTAGACAGTCAACAACTTGCTCCTATGTTTGAACATGCTCCAGTTTTGACATCCCATTTTCCAGCTTCTCTTTTATGAAAAACCTGTCAATCTCGATGTGTTTGATCCTGTCATGCTGGATTGGGTTGTTGGCTATACAGAGAGCTAACTGGTTGTCACATAACAGTTTAAGAGGTCCATGTTGACTCAAATCCCAACTTTGCTAGAAGAGATCTCAACCACAGTAGCTCTGTGACTTCCTTGGGCCATTGCCATGTACTCAGCTTCAGTTGTAGACCTAGCCACCATGGATTGTTTTTTGCTTCTCCAACCAACTAGGTTACCTCCCAAAAAAACATAGTAACCAGAAGTAGATCGCTTGTCGTCTGTGCAGCTCGCCCAATCAACATCACTGTATGCTTCAACGCACCGATGACTATTGTTCTTGAACATCAGTCCTTTCCTAGGAGCATTCTTGAGTTATCTTAGGATGTGATGAATGGCATCCATGTGATCCTTCTTCAGATCATGCATATACTAGCTCACCACACTTACTTTAAGGGCAATATCTGGACGTGTGTGACATAGGTACAACAGACGACATACATGATGAGGATTTTTACCAAGTCCTTTGTATATACCTCTCTGTGATCACAGGAGACCACAGAGGGACATTCGAGTTCTTTCTTATATGCTTTCCCAAGGTCGCAAGAGACCATGAAGAGAGACTTCAGTTTGTACCTTCCCGAGGTCGCAGGAGACCATGGGAAGAGAACCAACTAGTTTGTGTCTTTCCATGGTTGTAGGAGGTCATGGAAAGAGACCGAGGAATGAGTCCAAGACATTCTAGACATAGCCCAATCAATTGTGGCCATAGGCTTCTATGGTCGCAATTATCCACAATTATACTTGTTGACGATTTGGACTCGGGGTCCCCTGTCGATCTTACGCAAATTTGTGAGTTGTATGTGAGACCTTTCAATGTGCCCTAAGGTAAGTTCGAATAAGCAATGTAAATTGGGACACAAAGATTTATACAGGTTCAGGCCCTCGATGGTAGGAGTAATAGCCCTACGTCCTATTGTGATTTCACTATGTATGGGAAAATAGTTTATAGGGAGAAGAGATTATCACAGACGATGATCTCTTCTTATAATTTTGTCTATCTAACTATGTCTAATTCTTAAAGCATAGATAACTTCTCCTCTCCCCTCCTTCTTCATCGTGCACTTAGCCATCCTTTTATACTGAATGAAAGGATGCCGATGTGAAGCAGTTCTGGGAGGTTACCATGGTGCAGTTTGTGTAACCACATTCCTTATCTTCGCCGGTTAAGCACGTGCAATCATGGATAACCGCACATGTTAACCTCCTGGCGGTTGTCTTTACTCATGGGAGAAGTTGCTTCGTGCCTGGGAATGTGTCCAGTAAAGGCTTGAACACCCCCAGGCTATCTTGGTCACATATAGTCAGTGACCCTCTGACCGCGCGCTGCCTGCGGTCTCATGATCACGCAAAGGTTGCGATCACAAACTTAACTCTGTGTCCAACTGCGACCATAGCGGCTGCTAAGACACAAAGACACATATCTCATTCGATCCTGACTTGAACTCGACATATTTAACCAAACTAGCTTGGGTGACAATCCTTGCCAGCTAGCCTCCAAATTTGAAGAAATGAAAAAACTTATTTACTTCAAATTTAGTTTGCATCAAATTATGTAATCTAACGCTGCAACTTCTTTAGTTGGGACTGTTCTGCCATGTGGCAGTTTATCTCCTGAGAAAACTCTGAGTTTTTCTTGACAGGTAATCATAAATTTACTGACCTTGAAAACCGCTATTGCGCTTTTAAAAACTCAAGGCACCTGTGCATACAAGCCGTCACCTCCTGGTTCTATAAATAACAAGGCCTCTTAATTCTCAAGACTTACAAATTTTTGGCTAAGTCCTTTAGGAAATCTGTTTCAAACCCCCTGTCTCGCATTTCCTCCTTTACTCTCATGTTGATGGCGAACTAAGATCCCAAGAAGGTTATTGAGATTGAGAGTGATGAGGAAGAAATAGAAAAGACACAAGATATCCAGAGGGTAAACTTCCTTCAAAACATCTTATGATTTTCCATGTTAAGGATTTCCAAAGCAACTCATTTTGGATTTTACAGGTAATTGAGGAAATGGTCTCTCCAAAGAAGAGATCTAGAGATGACGAAGGATCCTGTAGTGGAGCTGCATCGAAGATTCTAAAGGGTGCTGGTACCGATGTTGCCACATTGTCCCTTTCAACCCATCCAGTTGTATCTTCATCTCCACCTTTGGAGATCCATAACAATCCTTCCAACCATCCCACTTCTGGAGGAAGTCTCACACCCCTACGACCAAGTGATCCTCAGCTTTTGTTGGGTGATCAACTTTCTGGGAAAAGTCCCACATTTCCACGTCCAAATCCCCTCCAGAGCTTGGTTTTGTCCTCTACATCTCAGGTAATAGCTATCTTCACCCTCCCTGTTGGTTACATGTTTTATGAACTAACCATTAATATACAGGGGGTAAAGACCCTTGAAGCCCCCAGTGATCAGCTTGCTGAGATCCAGGCTCTTCTTGGTGAGAGAGCAGCCTTGTGCAGAACTCTCCAAAAAGAAAAAGAGGCACTGGAGAAGCGTTCTGAGGAGATGTCTTCAGCCATTCTGCATCTGGCAGAATGTTATGATGGAACTCGAGAGGAGGAGCGCAGATTCCGTATGGAGAGAGATCACGCTCGACAGCAACAAGAACTCTCTGATACAATAAAGAATAGCTGCACTCCCTTAATAAGGGATGACGTCAATAGGCTTAAAGACGTCGCCAGTTCTCTTGGGGCGGCTAGTGTAGATCCCACTGATGCCAACATGTCCCTTGGAGAACTTTGTAAATTACTTTCGGATCAGGTCGATGCTTTGGTCTCCTGTATCCCTTTTGTATGTAAAGATTGCAAGAAATAAAAAATTTCTTTTTCTTACACATCTAGTTCTTTGAATAGTTACGTATAATTTATAACCACTAATTTGGAGTTCTTTTTAAATCTTCTGTGTGGAAAAATGATTACAAAAAAATATTTCTGCAACCAGAACATACACAGGCAAAACATTTCTATCCGAACTCAATTTTGGATAATTCTTAGGTCTCAGAATAGCGTTGAGGCCATACAAAGTGCTGCGGTCACATGATAGCACTGAGGCCACAAATAGCACTGAGGTCACAGAATAGCATTGTGACCATAAATTGCACTGCGATCACAGAATAGCATTGCGATCAGTGCAGAAAAATGAGATTACCCTAAAATTATAAGGTATTAATTCCTCAAGAAATTCATAATAATTTCTCATTTGATTATCTGTACCATAGCTCTTGAATGTGAAATAAAATGATCTTTAGTAATTTGGAAAAGATTCATTTTGCTTCAAATTCATAACAGGGTAATAGATATGATAACGGGTTCCAACAGGAAATACACCCATTATGGGAAATCATTAAAATAATGCGCTTGGAGAGGAGTCGTCTCAGGCATATAAAAGGAAGAGGTAGCTTACTGGAGAAGCTTCACAGCAAAAAACCCCCTTGTGCCTTAGCCACTTTTTCTGCATAAAACCCTCCTTTGCCCTCCTTGCTCTCATCGTCTCCAAAACCATCGTCTGTCCACAGATTCCACTAGCAATGGCGTCCTGGAGCCGATCGATCCATCATAATGAGGAGAGCCTAATAGCACTTGAAAAAGATAAGATCCTTCCCCCGTGGCTGCTAATCAACTGGCGGCCAGTAGAGAAAAACGAAGACATCCCAATCGTTCATGAGAACGAACTGGTAATCTTCGAGGAGTTCTTGCGATGCGGGTTCCGACTCCCGGAAAGCAAATTCCTCCAAGAGATCCTTGCACATTACGGATTGGAGCTGGTGAATCTCCATCCAAACGCTGTTTTAATTCTGGCGATTTTCTAGTACTTTTGCCATCGTCGGAGTGATGCCCAGCATGGATCTTTTCTGGCGCTTCTACTTCTCGGCATGGTCCAAGAGTACCAATACCACGGGCTGCATCTACTTCCGCATAAGGGAGAAGAAAGAGTACCCTTTGCTTCCTCTGCGGGACTCAGTGAACGGGTGGCACCACAAATGGTTCTACTGCTCCCCTCCGTCGGAGAGTAGCCTCTGGTTCGTGAACAATCGACCAGAGAAGAGCAACGAAATGGACACCATTCCTGCTCTTGATCTGGAGCTGAAGAGGCAGGTCCAGGCAATTCTTCACTTAGTCCATCAAGGACAAACAGCACAGGACATTATCCATGACTTTGTGAAGAATAGGGTGAGCCCCTTGCGGAAGACCCTGCTTGGGAAATAAAATCCATGGCGGATGGTACCCTGGATTATAATACAGGTATGTCCTCTGGTTTGCAAAATGTGCATTTTTACCGATCAAAAATATCACACCAAGTGAAAAAGATCTGCGCTTTTGTGTCGCAGTCTTGTCATTGTCTGAGATTGAGAAACGGTCGAACAGCCTTCTGCGATCTTATAATGCCGCAACAGAAGGAGCTCAAGGATCACCCCGTCCTCAGAGCTTAATCAACGGCAGCGATGACCTGAAACAAGAATGTCAGAAGGTATGACTTCTTTTGTAGACCCTATTTGAGATCGCTTGTTGATTTTGATCATCAAATCGAGTTCTTGAAATGATGTAGCTGCTGAAGGGGTGAATCGCTGGGACAAAACGTCTTGGTGACGATGCTGGACCCTCTGGGGGGTCAGCGGTGAAGAGGGTAAAGAGAATCTCTTCGAAGAAGAAGATGAAGGAGCCAGCCCCTGATACTTCAAAGAAGACCATAGGGGGGGCTTCTTCAAAAAACAAGAAAACAACCACAAAGAAAACTGCGGTAAGGTTTTCGATTCCCCCTGCTGTACCAAGCACGGATAAGAGTTACTTCTTAGTCATACAGGGTGAAGGGAGTGAGGATGAGGAAGACGATGTTCCTCTCATCCGTCGCAAGAGAAAAGAGGTCAACCCTCTGGAGGTGAGCATTCTAGAGAGGTCAACCTCTCCTGCCATCGCCGAAGTTTTGTCCTCCTTAGCAGAGCCAAAAACGGCAGCAAAATATCCCATGACCGTGGAAGGCCTTGCGGTCATGGAGGAGACTCCCAATCTCGAGGCATGCACTACCTCAGGGCTGGTAACCCCTCCTTCAATTAACGAAGGGACTGCTGTGGTAAGAACTTCATAGTCTTTAAGCCTCAATTGTATTGTGAACATGCAGGGAGAAGAAGACATTGTCCTATTCAAGAAAAGGAAAATGAGGACAAATGTCGATGACACTTCAACAGGGGCACCCAGTGGGTTTCTTTCTCCCCAGAGTTCATCTTCGAAACCCAAATCCTATATGGGGATTCGTATAAAGTAAGGATATCACAACTCATCAATTTTTGTTACCAACTAGAGATATTCTAAGTTATGATACTCGCAGGGATCCTGTGCTTAACATCACATTGACCTCACCAAATGCCGGTGCACTAACTACCACGGAGGTCGCGGGGGAAACAGGTGGGACTCCAATGGCTGAGGTATCCTCTCAGGCCATTGTAGAGGAAATAATAGCGGACATCCAATCCCAGGAGATGGAAACCGCAATCTTGACTGCGGGGGCGGATCAGCAGGAACAACCATCTGCTGCCCTTGTTGCCAAGGAAACAACAAGCCTCAAAGTTCAGCCTTTAGCTGAACCCGAGAGTTCGCTGAGGAGTTCTTTAAGCGATGTTGTAGAGGCAAGTAAAAATGCTTCTACCTCCGTAGATTCGAGAAGCTTACGAATATTCAAGTTTGAGTAACAAGCCTTACTGTGTTTCAGGATCTAACCCAAATGGTGACCAAGTCAAAAGCTTTAACAAAGCATATTAAGGTCACGCAATGGGAGATCAGCCAGCTACAATAGTGAGTATCAGTAACTTGCTTATCTCAATTTGAATTTCGTCTAAGTACAACGGTTATCTTCCTTGTCATAGGGAAAATGCCTCCTTGACAAGGAGTATAGTTGATTGGGAAAGTCAAGAAAAATCCGAGGCCTTGACATTCTCTTCCATGGAGAAAGAATTTCATGAGGCGTGGTTGAAGCTTTCCTGTATGTTTTTATTCCAATTAGATGGAACTATACATGAACTATTGTAAAATCAATTACTTTGCCCATGCAGTACAAGAGGAACAAATAAGCCTTCTTTCACAAGAAAGGGATGACTTCCAGGAGAAGTGTACTCGTGCTGAAATCGAATCTAGGCAATGTCACACTATCGTCAAGCACCAAAATGCAACCATCGAGTCTCTCAAGAAAACGACAGACGTTATCTGCAAGGAGAAAGAAACCCTAAAGGCAACAATTTCCTCCTACAGTGACATTCTGTCACCAGCTTTTGGAAAGCTAAGGATGGTTGCAGATTTGCTGAGGGCTGATATTGTCGACCCTCAAAAGGAAGGATTAAGCCTCAGCGAATCATGCAAATTAGTGACGACTCAAGCTGAATCGCTTCTTGAGTATCTTCCTGAAGATACCAAGCGGCAAGAAGAGGCAGTGAAGGACAACACAAGATCTGTCACCTCTGCCATCTTATGCAAACTTAGACATCACCACAGCCCGAACTTAGACTTGAAACCAGTGGTAGGAGACGCAGAGTTTGAAAGTGAGAATCAGCTTGAGGATATCATGATAGAAGTGAAGCCCTTGATCAAAGACCTTCTGAAAGAACTTGGCTTATTGTGACACCACTGTAATGAACAAGGATCCTCTATTTTTGTCTGTACCTCCAAATATACAGTTATACTATGCAAATGCATGCCTTAGTTTTTTTTTGAAAAAGGTGTACTTCATTTTGCTTTATATCACGACCATATTCTCATAGTCCCCTCCTGAGATCATAAATACTGGAGACTTAGTGTTATAATCTCAGGAAAAATATGGGTCTTTGACGATCAGTAATATCTAGTGAGTTTCTTACACATTTAGAAACTATTTATAAAGAAATGACACCACTTAGATACGATCATCTGGTCACACTGACACTGATCTTAATACAATACTAAGTTTTATTACAAACAGGCAGCCACTCGAATGATCAGAAACATGCTAGTAAGTCCCATGTGTGTTTAGGAATGGCTTATTTTGGATGTGTTATCTAGATGCGACGATGAGATCGGTCCGCGAATCCAACCTAGTTATCATAATAAGATGGTCATCGGCGACCAGCCCCGAGTGTAGCTCGGTATGAGTGTGGCAAGAGAAAAAGAAAACCATAACATAGTTCGAAGAAAAGTACACACTGTTGTTTACCAAATCATGCTAATTGAAAAGGATAAAAGAAGTGGAAAACTTACATGTAGAACATGCGTAGTTGATCTATGTTCCATGTATTGGACAAGATCCTTCCATCCTCCATCGCTAATCGAGCCAACCTGGTCGCAGTACTGAAACCACAGTTTAAGGACCTTCCCACTGAGGGAAGAACTTGTTGCGGTTAGACTGGTTTTGTATCTTTCTTAAAACCAAGTCACCCACGTGAAGACTACGAGGCCGCACCCGTTTATTGTGATATTTACGCAAAGTTTGTAAATATACCGCAGACTTGATTAGTGCTCGATGGCGTTTCTCTTCGAGGAGGGTAATATCTTGGGTTCACTGTTCGAGCTGATTAGTCTAATCGACTTGATCTACTCGAGCAGAGACCCAATGCGGATTTCCATAGGTAAGACCGCTTTAGAACCATATACTAGTTAAAAAGGTGTCTCACCCGTAGCCTGACTACAAGTAGTACGTAATGCCCATAGAATGGAGTAGAGTTCATCTACCCAAGCCCCCGAGTGCGTCTTAAGGCGATCAAAAACTCGTTTCTTTATGCCTTGTAATATCTGCCCGTTGGCACGTTCAATGACACCATTGCTCTGTGGATGCGCTACAGATGCAAAGCATACTTTGGTCCCAATATCATCGCAATAGTCTAAAAAGAGACCACCGACGAATTGAGCACCATTGTCAGTGATAAGACGACTGGGAACACCAAATCGTGTGACTATATTCTTATGAAAGAATTTCTTCACTGCAGCGGCGGTAACATTGCGAACTGGTTCAACCTCAATCTATTTCGTAAATGTATCAATGGCTACGAACAAGAACTTGTGCCCATTGACCGCTTGGGGCATAGGACCCACAATATCTATCCCCCAGACCGCAAAAGTCCATGTTAGAGGAATAGTTTGTAAGGTATATGCGGGCTAATGAACCTGTCTCGCATGAAATTGACATTGTGGGCAAGTTTTGACCAAATGCTTGGCATCATCAAGTGCCGAAGGCCAGTAAAAACCCTGTCGGAAAGCTTTTCCAACTAGTGTGTGAAATGACGCATGTGCACCACATACACCATCATGAATTTCTTTCAAGAGAGATTTACCTTCCTCTTGAGATATGCAGCACATGAATACTCCTTGGGTACCTTTTCGGTATAAAACTCCATCTATGAGTTTATACAAGCGCGCTTTCTGAATTAACCAATCACTTTCAATTTCGTCCTTGGGCAAGGTCCCATGTTCAAGATAGACCCTCAATGGATGGATCCAATCTCCTTCATGTCCAAGGCTGGTGACACAAACTGTCACTGGGTCATCTTCGATCGAAGTCATGATCGAAGGTCGTTCCAAGTGTTCAACGAACACTCCTGCCGGGGCAGATGTGTGTGAGGATCCAATTTTAGATAATTGGTCTGCAAGAATATTGTCTTTTCATGGGATATATTGGACTTCAAAATGATTGAAGTGTTTTTCCAATCTCCTCACTTCCCCCAGGTAATGAGCCATTGTCTCATCGGAGGTGCTGTACTCCTTGTTTACTTGGTTTACGACTAGCTGTGAGTCTCCCCTCACCACTAATCGACGGACTCCGAGGAATTTAGCTGCCCAGAGCTTGCAATAAGACCTTCATACTTTGCTACGTAGTTGGTCACAACAAAGTGTGATTGAATGACATACTTGAGTTGGTCGCCTTGAGACGTAATTAAGACCACTCCAGCCCCCGAGTGTTGAAAACCATGAGAGCCATCAAAATACATCATCTAGTGATTGGTGCAGAGTAAATCCTTGGATTCCTGCGCAGGAGGGTCAGGATTAGTCCATTCGACCACAAAGTCTGCTAGGATTTGAAATTTAACTGTTGTGCGAGGGGTGAAATGGATGTCAAATGATCCAAGTTCCATGTCTACTTCGCAATGCGACCAGATTTCTCTGGGTTTCGGATAATATCTCCAAATGGGAAGGACGAAGGCACAGTAATCTTATGTTCTTGAAAGTACTGTCGTAGCTTACGTGAAGCCATCATAAGTGTGTAAAGTATCTTTTGTACCTCGCTTACATAATAGATTGGTTGTTGGACATCCTCTCTCTCCACGACCAGAACGGCGCTGACCACGTGAGGGGTGGCCGCCAAATAAAGAAGCAGTGGTTCCCCCAATTTAGGAGAGACCAGTACTGGCGGACTAGACAAATATTTTTTAACCTCTTGAAAAGCTTTTTCGGCTTCATCTGACCAGGTAAAGCCATTGTGTTTACGAAGAGCCTTGAAGAAAGGCAGGCCTCGTCCGCCTAGCCTTGATATGAAACGGCTAAGGGCCGCCATGCGACCTGTTAGGCTCGGGATGTCCTTCATGGTTGAAAGAGATCTCATTTGCTCAATGGTCCTGATTTTCTCAGGATTAACCTCGAACAAACAAGGAAACCCAAAAGTTTGCCAGAAGAAGCCCCAAAGGAACATTTTTCTGGGTTTAATTTTATTCCATGCCTGTTTAGATTACAAAAGGTTTCAGCGAGGTCAGCCAAATGACTCAAGCTTTTCAAACTTTTTACAACCAAATCATCAACATAAGCTTCAAGATTACGCCCCATCAGGGAAAGAAAGATCTTTTGCATCAAGTGCTGGTACGTGGAACTGGCGTTCTTGAGACCAAATGGCATCCTGATGTAGCAGTAAGTGCCAAAAGGTGTGATGAAGGCAGTTTTCTCTTCATCTTCTTCTGCCATGCTAATTTGATGGTATCTTGAGTAAGCATCCAAGAAGCTCATCAGTTCGCAACCTGCTGTAGAATCGACCAACTGGTCGATGCGGGGAAGGGGAAATCATCCTTCGGACAGGCACTGTTTAGGCTGGTGTAATCGACGCACATGCGCCACTTACCATTTGACTTTAGGACCATGTCCGGGTTCACAAGCCACTCAGGATGATCGATTTCACGAATAAATCCTGCTTTCTGGAGTTTATCCAACTCCACTCGGATGGCTTCTTGTCGATCAACAACAAAGGGTTTGAGCTTCTGCTTTATTAGTCACTGTCCAGGTCGAATTGCTAACGTGTGCTCAATTACCTCCCTTAGGACTCTAGGCATGTCGGATGGTTTCCATGCAAAGACATTTGCATTAGCCTGAAGGAACGTAACGAGCTGGAGTTCCTATTTGACGTCCAAGCCTGATCTGATCCAAATGGTTCTAGATGGATCATCTGGGTACAATGGAACTAGTTTTAAGTTTTCATCTGGTCGAGGGGCAACTTTGATCGTATCAGAAGTTGTGGTCGCAATCTTGACATCTCGAAGGGGAAGCTGATCCACTAACTCCAAGGATAACCCATCACAAGTTAGTGCCGTATTGTGGCTGCCTCAAATCGAGATAATGCCTTTGGGGCCTGATAACTTGCCGCACTAATAAGCGTAGTGCGTCGCCATCATAAATTTAGCGAGAGTTGGCCTGCCAAAGATAGCATTATAGGTTGAATCACAATCAGTTACGTCGAAAGTAACCAATTCTGTCTGGAAATTATCTGGTTCACCCAGGGTTACTGGAAGTACCACCTGTCCCATTGGCATCATGGAGGGACCAGGAATTATCCCATAAAACGGATGGATTATGGGTTTAATTTTTGAACTAGGGATCTGCATCTCGTCTAGTGCCTTGACCAACAAAAAGTCCAAGGAACTGCCCCCATCGATTAGAACTCTTTCGACTCGAGCATTGCTGATAATTGGGGTAATAACCAAAGGTAGTCTCAATGGTCGCGTAAGCCCAATAGGACAATCGACTCGATCAAAAGTCAAAGGAGTTTCCGACCAATGGGGGTATTGAGGCTCACCGAGGGGAGCCTCTATTTGATTTACCTCACAGTAAAACATCTTAAACTGACGCTTAGAAGCAAAAGAGGAGGAACGTCCAAAAATAACATTAACATGATTATGGGGTACCTAATCGGACATCTCTTCGTCTCTGTCGGTGTCTCTAAGTCCGCAGGCCTGATCCTTTGGTGGCAAAGTTGGCATCGGTCCAAAACCTTGCTAGAAGTCGTCTAGTTGCTTCAACCAATTCTGGCAGTTCTTGAGATCGTGTCCCGAAGAATTGTGGAACTGACACCACTTCTTGTTTCCCTGTGGGTTAGTTTGTTTTCCCGACTAGTCGCTATCGCGGCCACCAGAAGAGGTTTTATTCTTGAATGGAAACTTGTTACCTTTTCCTGGAGGTGGCTTCTCTGCAACGGCGACCTCCCGGTATTGTCCAGTTCGATTTTTCTTGGACTTCTTTGACTTGCCGCCTGATGACGATTCCAGCTTCTTGCTTAAATCCTCCTTCTTAATGTCTTTAAGACCTGGCTAAGGCAGTAAGTTTCCCTTATCTACCATCCTATTCCATTCCACGACCTCAGCCGCGTCGGAATATCGGTCAGCCATGTCGAAGAGATCGGCTACTAACCGAGGTGGGTGGATAAGTAAATCTTCGGTAAACCTCTGATATCGCACGACATGTTTAAATGCCCTAATAATAGAGTTGTCGGATATATTCGGAATGGTATTCCTCACTCCGATAAATCTTTTGAAAAACTGCCGAAGAATGTCCATAGAAGTCTAGCGCAGATGATGGAGATCATCGTCTTTGCCAGGCTTCTGGTAACAGTTCTGGAAATTGTTGAGTATAGTGTCACACAACATTTCCCAGTTATAAATCGAACCCTCGGGTTGGTTGAACAACCAGGTTCTCGCTGGTCCCTCAAGGACCGTTGGCAAATAATTTGCCATGACGCGATCATCTCCACCCACGGCTTGAATGGCGGTAATGTAGATCTGAAGGAATTTGGACAGATTCTGAGTCCCATCTAATCTTTCAATCATCCCTGGCTTAAACTTGTCTAGCCAAACCACTGCATGAAGGCCTGGCGAGAAAGCTTTGTAGCCAACATAGGATCTATGGAGAATTCTATGGCTTTCAACTTGATCGCGGGCGACCTCACGCTGTGGCGATATGCCTCGTGGCCCCAGATGAGAATGGATAGGAACACGATCTCATCGCGAGAATTTCCAACTCACCTGGCTTGTCATGCCGAAGTGATCCTGGTGGTAGTCGATTATGCCTGCCATGACTGCAGTAAGAATACTCCCTCTCATGGGAGTGAATCGTAGACCGGGATGAAGCAGTTGGAGTCGCATCAGATGCAACTTCATCTAGCTTATCCGCCAGAATTCTGGCAAAAGCCGATTTGTTCACGTCTTCGATATTAGGAGGAAAATTACGCAAGACTTTCGCAATAGAACGAAGTCGCCCATGCGTACTCCTCCTGGGCGCACCAGGTGTCACTGTTTCTTCATCCACCGGCGGATAGTCCGGGGGAAAGAAGGTATCTGGTTGCATCTGCGACTATGAGGACGACGGGAAGAACTTGGAGCGGCATCATAACGAGACTCCGCGAGGTGCAAGACTTCCATGCAGTTTTGTGAAGTTTGTTATTTCGCTGCTCTTGATCTTGATCCTCCTTTTGCTTGCGCTCCTATTCCTCTTTTTGTCTGCTCTTGCTCCTCCCTAGCAATTCGCTGCTGAGGAGTTTCCTCCAATAAAGGAGCGAACATGTCCGTTGGTTCTGAATCAGATTCAAAGTTAAAAAGAGACTGGAGGTTATCGGGATCAAACCTCCCAGGGCTAAGCTCTAGGTTATCATCATCCACATCCTCAACAGCGACGTGTTGTGGTACATATTCAGCCTTCATGGTGGTAGAACTTACATGAGCCTCTTGATCTATCTTCTCTGTCTCTTGGTCAATGGACATGACCTGAGTTGGAGAAGATGCATCCTTGGATGTTCTTCAGGAACATCTTCGCGATCCACCTTTTCCATTGGAACGGGATCCCTCGGTGAGGGCATCTGAATATGGGCATAATCCTTGAGATTGAAATCATTCTCAGAACTCCTGATGAACAAAAGGCACCTTGAGAAAGGCCCCACGGTGGGCGCCAGCTGTCGACGATTTGGACTCGAGGTCCCCTGTCGATCTTACGCAGATTTGTGAGTTGTATGTGAGACCTTTCAATGTGCCCTCAGGTAAGTTAGAATAAGCAATGTAAATGGGGACGCAACAATTTATATAGGTTCAGGCCCTCGATGGTAGGAGTAATAGCCCTACGTCCTTTTGTGATTTCACTATGTATGGGAAAAGAGTTTACAGGGAGAAGAGATTATCATAGATGATGATCTCTTCTTATACTTCTGTCTATCTAACTATGTATAATTCTTAAAGCATAGATGACTTCTCCTCTCCCCTCCCTCTTCATCGTGCACTTAGCCATCCTTTTATACTAAATGAAAGGATGCCGATGTGAAGCAGTTCTGGGCGGTTACCATGGTGCAGTTTGTGTAACCGCATTCCTTATCTTCGCCGGTTAAGCATGTGCAATCATGGATAAACGCACATGTTAACCTCCTGGCGGTTATCTTTACTCGTGGGAGAAGTTTCTTCGTGCCTGGGAACGTGTCCAGTAAAGACTTGAACACCCCTAGGCTATCTTGGTCACATATAGTCAGCGACCCTCTAACCGCGCACTGCCTACGATCTCATGATCGCACAAAGGTTGCGATCACAAACTTAACTCTGTGTCCGACTGTGACCATAGCGGCTGCTAAGACACAAAGACACATATTTCATTCGATCCTCACTTGAACTCAACATGTTTAACCAAACTAGCTCGGGTGACAATCCTCGTCAATGCTACCCACAACCGCTATGGTTGTGGAGATACCTGCTTGCAGTTTATATGATCGTCCTCCTCCCTTGATCCTTCCCTTGAAGGTCTTTTTATACTTGCCAAAGAGATCGTCAGTTACCCTTCTGAAGGCACATCCCACAATCACTTGCAACCACCTCGAGGTGGTAGCTATAGGTCGTGGGTGCGTGGTGGTTGCCGTAGATCATGGTGACGTGACAATTGAGCGGCTTTGACTTGATCTTGTGGAACTGCCTTACCATCCAAATCCTTCGACGGTTACCTTGTCAGGGACTTACGATTATCTCGGGAATAATCATAAGGATCAAGGCATGATTATGGTAAAGGGTGATCACGTATCTCTGTGACCACTGTAATGATATTAGACTTTGCATCTGCGAGAGGGTTGACGATGAATATTACTTGGGCTAGTCATTTGTTTATTAAATATATCATGTATAAGATATTTCGGATATGGTATATGGCTCCATGATTGCAGATGCTCAGTTTCCTGTGAACCAGAAGGTCGCATGACCAGTGACAGCCTCAGTACTGACCTATGGTCGTAGTCTGTGCGTGACCATAGTATCGAGAGAGTCATATCTAACCTAAGTAGTGGCTGAGTCTTCTAGTCACGTTTCAGGATAAGATAACTTCCTCTCCCACATTCGTGATGATAACCACCAAGGAGTTAAGATATGCAGTTATCTAATAACTACATATTGGCAACCATCTAACCTCTCGAAATTGCTCTACGTTGACACCCTTTCGATCACTATAAAAGGGCAACAAGCGTACCAGACAAGATATAAGAGATTGGATCTAACAAACATAAAGACATATACACATATATAGAGATTGTTAATCTTTCCTTGTAACAATCTCCTCCCATTCTTTTGTAATCAGATTGCACATATAGTGAAAACATCGTAGGACGTAGGGTTATTACTCAAATCTTTAAGGGCCCGAACTTGTATAATTCTTTGTGATTCTAGCTTATACTTAACTTACCTAGTGAACGTCTCGAAAGGTCTCCACTTCCTACTTATAATTCTTTGTGTTTCTAGCTTATACTTACCTTAACTTACCTAGTGAACGTCTAGAAAGGTCTCCACTTCCACTGTGGGGCCTTTCTCAAGATGTTTCCTTCATTAGGAGTTCTGGTAAGTCATGGCTGGAGTATACGATTCTGAGAACGATTTTGATCTCGACGACTATGCTCACATCCAGATGCCTTCGCCTAACGATCCCATTCCTATGGAAGAGGTTGGCGATGAAGATGTCCATGAGTCACATCCCGAGGATACATCTTCTCCAACTCTGGTCATGTCTGTCGACCAAGAAACAGAGAAGATGGATTTTTCCCTCATGTGAATCCCACCACATCAGAGGTTGAGTACGCGGCACAACATATTGTCCCAGAAGATGTGGAGGATGATAATCTTGAGTTTCGTCCTGGAAAGTTTGCTTCGAACAATCTCCAATCTCTCTTTGATTTTGAGTTTGAGTCAGAACAAGGAGAGATGTCTTCGCCACCTGCGACCTCGCTTCCATGGGAATTCGCCGCACTTTTGGAGGAAACTACAGAGCAGCGCGTTGCCAGGGAGGAACAAGAGCGCAAGTAGGCAGAAGATCAAGCTCGCGAACAGCAGGAGAATGAGATTCGTAGGGCCACTTAGGAAGCCTTACGCCTTGCGTAGTCTCATCAACATGCCATTGTTCGGGATGCTGGTCCCAGTACCTCTTGCCTTCCGCATGGTCGCAGACGAGACCAGATGCCATCTTTGGCCCCGGAGTATCCCCCGGGGGTTGAGGAGACGGTGACTCCTATGGCACCCAGAAGGAGTACACAAGATCAAATTCCTGTTATAGATGCACTGCGTAATCCTCCTCCTGGTATCGAAGATGCGGATAGAACAACCTTTGCCAGAGTCCTTGCAGACACACTCGACGAAGTAGCGTCTGACATAACTCCAACGGCGTCGTCCCGTTCCACGATTCATTCCCATGAGAAGGATTATTCTTACTCCAGCCATGGGAGACGCAATCGGTTGCCAGCAGTGCCAATTTAGCATGACAAAACTAGGTGAGTTGGAAGCTTTCAAGATCGTAATCGTGTACCAATTCATTCGCACCTGGGACCATGAGGTTCATCTCCTCAGGGTAATGTCGCGCGCGACCATATGGAAGGTCGCAGTGACAGACATTTCCGAAGGTCCTATGTAGGTTGTAAAGCTTTCTCACCAGGACTCCGTGCGGTAGTCTGGCCTGACAAGTTTAAACTGGCACGATCGAAAGATTTGATGGAACTCAATATCCATCAGAATTCCTTCAGATCTACATCACTACCATTCAAGCAGCAGGAGGAGACAACGGCGTAATGGCAAATTACTTGCCAACGATTCTTGAAGGACCAGCAAGGACTTGGTTGTTCAATCAACCAGAAGGTTCGATATACAATTGGGAAATGTTGTGTGATGCCATCCTCAACAATTTCCAGAATTGTTATGAAAAGCCTGGTAAGGAAGATGAGCTTCATCGGTTACGCCAGACTTCGACCAAAACTCTTCGACAGTTTGTCAAGAGATTTGTCGGGGTGAGAAATACCATCCCAAACATTTCAGATACATAAGTTATCAAGGCCTTTAAGCATGTCATTCGATACCGAAGATTCACTGAAGATTTAAGTATCCATCCACCAAAGTCGGTAACAGATCTATTTGATATGGTAGACCGTTATTCTGATGCGGCTGAGGCCGTGGAATGGAATAGGATGGTGGACAAAGGGAATTTGCCGCCTCAGTCAAGTCTCAAGAACGACAAGAAGGATGATTCCATAAAAAAGCCAAAGTCATCAGGAGGCGGGAAATCTAAGAAGCCCAAAAGGAATGGGGCTGGACAATACCGAAATGTAGTTGTTGTCGACAATCCACCACAGGAAAAAGGAAAACAAGAAATGGTGCCCGTTCCAGAACAGTTATGGAAATGATCTCAAGAACTGTTGTAGCTGGTTAAAGCGTCTGGATGACTTTTACTAGGGAACTGAACCCATGCCGACTATACCAGAGAAAGATCAAACCTGTGAGGTTAGGGATGTAGGATCAAGGATGCCGACTAGAGGGGGGTGAATAGGTGGCTTTAAAAACTTTAAATAAAAAATAAGTTTTTGCAACAAGAAGAACCAAAAGCAATTTATATATTGAAAAGACAAGATAGAGAGAGCAAACACCGATTTTTACTGAGGTATCGGAGACTCGCCCAGTCTCCACTAATCCCCGTTGAAGCACTCAAATCACTTGAGTTTTGCCTCAATACCCACGAAGGATTTATCAACTAGTGGTTGCTCCTTGTCCACTCCGGAAAGGCGAGCACCGATGCCTTGTACACTTTTGCCGAGCCTCTCCAACAATCTCCAAACTAGAGAGGTCAATGGCCACACCTCCGAACCGTCTAGGTGAGGGCGCTCACCAAGAGTTATAGGCAGCGAGGTCTTCTCTAGACCTCCAAACACGCACCGAGAAACTACGAGTATGCAAATGCAATGAACTGAAACGCTCGGTGGATCAGAAAACACTTGACTTGATCAACAGATCAAGATTTTGTGTAGAAAACTAAAGCTCAAGAGTGTATAAGAGAATGATGCTGCTTGTTATATAAAAAACATGCCCAAAGCCCCTATTTATAGCCTCAAGGATCAAAAGAACCGTTGGAGCTAGGGCTGAAAATCAGCAACACAAACTGACAGTCAGTTCACCTAACTGACAGTCAGTTACATACACAACAGCCGACAAAATTTACGGATAAAAAATAGCTAGCCATTTGTGGTCGTTTAAGGAAACTTGAAACCCCCAATTGACAGTCAGTTATACAAACTGATAGTCAGTTCGACCAAGATCTCGACCAAAACAAATAGAAACTCAGATAAAAACCACTGTGGTCGAAACCCCAACTGACAGTCAGTATGGACAAACTAACAGTCAATTTAGTACAAAAATTTTGTGCCCGAAAAACACACTCTCTGGACAATTGTCAGTTAACACAAACTAACATTCAAACTGACAGTCAGTTCAGCAAACTGACAGTCAATTTGAACAAAAACAACCATAACTTTAAAACCAGAAATCCAAAAGAGGTGTTTAATAGCTCGTTTGAAAGATAATTTTAAGAGATACATTTTTGGCCACAGAAGAAAAAACCAGATCTACCTAGATCTTTCTAGAATTTTGAAAAACTCTTCTGCTGTCAAAAAATCAACTAAAAATCCAAATCTTTCAAACCAAAAATCAGATGAAATCCAAACAAAAAGATGCAATGCAATGACCTAAGTTTCTCGGTTTATGTTGGAGATGTAGAGAGGACTTTTGGCACTCCTCTTTACAGTACGGTTAAAGACTAAAAACAATTTTTCTAAACCGATCAACTCCAAACACTGAGATCGGTAAAAATAAAGACAATATTACCTTAGGTCTTTTTGCTCTTTTGCGACTTGCGTCTCGACTTCATTCCTTGTGACTTGTGCTTTTACTTCTTTTGCGTTGGGTTCGTCTTGTTCATCTTGACTATCTTCCCAATGGAACTCTGTATCAAACAATCTAAAAAACACAGTCAGTCTGAAACACTTAGTTTTCATTAATCATCAAAATTAGGGTTAGGCATGAAGGCCTAGATGCAACAATCTCCCCCTTTTTGATTATTGATGACAACAAGTGTTCGATAAGAAAATAAGAAATGAAAAACTCCTCATATATTAAACTCCCCCTGAATATATGCATCTCATCAAATATCAGATCATTACCCAATCACATATATATCATACCATCAGATGAAACACATATACGCATCATTATACCAATATCGTAGCATCACAAAAAGATCATCAAGTATCAGAGCTACACAAAACATCATATCCATATTCAGAATCACAAAGACATATATATATATAATAAACCAAAAATCAGAATCCAGACATAAGCATCCAAATATCATAATCATAAAGTCATACGTCCAGAATCTCAAAAATATATAAGTACTTCTCTTCCTTTGGCATCAAGCACAAAAAGGGAGGCAAAAATACAAATCAGAGCCTAAGGCTCATCATCTGAAGAAAGCCCTAAAACGGCTGTATCTCCAGAGTCTGCAGGAGATCCAGATGCGTCGATAGCAGGAGACACAGGAGGAGTAGCTGCTGGAGTTGGAGCAGCTGGAGCCGGAGCTGGTACCGCAGGAGCTGGATCAGCTGGTCCTGAAGCTGTGCTCGGAGAAGATGAAGCTGGTCAGGCCCTCTTGCGAGGGGCAGGTGAAGCTGAAGAGGGTAGGCACCGCAGAATCTCCTCCTGCTGAGCAAGCAAATGGAGCAGCATCTGATGATGCTCCGCCTGAGTGCTGAGGATCTACTGCTGCACCTGGAGGATCTGCTGGAGCTGAGAAGAAGATGCCGAGGAAGAGCCGATGCCAGTCTCTGCAGCTGGTGCTGGATTAGACTCCTGAACTGGAGTCTCGTCCTCTGACTCACCCGCAGCAGCATCATCAGATGCGGGAGAATCAGGGTCTGCAGCAGCCGCAGGCCGGGCACCAAGACGACGATCGGTCTGGCCTGGAGGATAGAAGAGAAGGGGATGATGGGGCCAGGGGAGCTCAGAATCCACAGCCTGGATATGAAGGAGAACCACCATGATATACGGAGCGTATATCAACTGACAGCGCGGAGAGAGAAGGACGTGCTGAATCTCATTGATGATGAGATCAGCAACGTCGAATGGCTCCTCCTGAAAGATAGAAATCAGGACGTGGAGCCCAAGATAGGTGACTCTGGTCCTATCTCTGGTCATGGGGACCAAGGTGAGACGGAGGATCTGTAGGGCCAGATCAACATCGCGGCGCAGGCTAGCGATGTGACGGAGCTGGAAGGGGCTGGAATAGAGCATGGCCACCTCCCGACGCTCGAGGTCTGGAAGGGTGTGGAGTTGGCGGCCAGAAGGAAGGCGCACCAGTCCAAGCGCCAACTTGAGCTGCTCCTTCGTGACGGTGTAGACCTGGAGGCCCTTCATGAAGGTCATGAGTCACGCTGAGGGGACATAAAAACGGTGGAATAGAACTGACGAATGGGCTGCTCAGCCCAGTGAAGAGAGGAATTGGCAACAAGGTCGCGGAACCCGACGGAGGCAAAGGAATCTGCCAGGGAGATGATGCCTGTGCGAGAGGCAATCGTCTGCCAAGATAGAGAGCGATGGGCAAAGTTAGGGACACGGCTGTACACGCTGGTGAAAAGATCCAGCTATAAGTTCGTGTAGAAGGTAAGCACATCGCACGCGTCATGACCAGTGGGATGCGGCGAGAGATACGGGTTTGTGGCGCGAAGGGAGAGAAGGCTGCTCACGTGCCACTAGGAGTAATCCATGGGCACGCGCTCAGGCGGAGGCGAAGGCCGGGTCTCGGACGTCTGACCCGATGAACACTGGCTGTTTGCCGCGTTCTTCCGTGGGGCCACACGTCGAGACGACAACGGCAGATCAGACATGATTAAGAAAAGAAACAGAGATGGAGAGGAAACCAAGACCTGAGAAGAAGCCGAACAGAGAAGCCGAGGAGGAGAAGACGACGACGAACACAGTTGGTGAGGAGTGAACAGAGGCAGCAGCACTAACCAACCACAGCTCGACAATGGCAACGAGAAGGACGGCGAGGAGCTGGACCGAGGTGAGCACGGTGCCGGCGAGGAGCGGTGAGGCAAAACCGGCGGCACGGCGAGATCGAGGCACAGCAAGGTGGTGCGGCACCGGTGAGATGGTGGAGAAATGCGGCGAGGTGGTGGTACAGCACGGCAACGGCGCGGAGAGGCAAAAAGGGGGCACCGGCGATGAGGGAAAGGACGACGGCGGTGAGGAGGAAAAGCCGAAGAGGCAAGATCGAAACAGGGTTTTTAGGGTGCGGGACCCGCAACTGACAGTCAGTTTGATATACTGACAGTCAGTTTCAACATCAGAAGCATAGAACTGACAATCAGTTCACAGAACTGAGTTTTGAAACTGACAGTCAGTGTATGAAACTGACAATCAGTGTGGGTCATTGATTTTGACTGGGAGCTACGACCAAAAGTGATGCACATAACTGACTGTCAGTTAGGTCAACGACTTCGACCAGAGGCTAAGAACAGGCTCCTAAGCACTAAACTGACTATCAGTTAGATGAACTGACTGTCAGTTTGGTCAATTTCGACCAGAAGCAGTTTTGACCAGAGAGAGAATAAATTTATAAATATATTTTTAACATAATTTGCACATCAACTAGCATTAGATATATCAATAATGTTCAGTTCACCCCTTAAAAAGCAAAATCTTAATTCATCTAAGGGTTTGGTGAAAATATCTGCTAGTTGCATATTTGTTCTGACATAATTCACACAATATCTCCTTTTGCCACATGATCTCTAATAAAATGGTGCCGTATTTCAATATGCTTAGTTCTAGAATGTTGAACAGAATTATTAGCAATTTTAATGGCACTTTCATTATCACACAAGAGTGTCACTTTATCAAATTTAATTCCATAATCCAAAAATGTCTGCTTCATCCATAATAATTGAGCACAACAACTTCTCGTAGACACATATTCAGTTTCAGCTGTGGAGAGAACTACAGAATTTTGTTTCCTAGATGACCATGATACTAATGATCTCCCCAACAGCTGATATACCAGATGTGCTTTTACGATCAATCTTGCACCCAGCATAATCAGAATCCGAATATCCAATTAATTCAAAACTTAACTGGGATAGCATTTTAAATACCTAAGGATTCTTTTAAGAGCAATTAAATGACATTCCTTAGGATCTGATTGAAATGTAGCACATAAGCACACACTAAACATGATATCAGGCCTAGATGCAGTAAGATACAAAAGACTTGTTGGGGGAAATCTCCACGAGACTAAGTCCAGGTAAGAGGCTGTTTAGTTTTGCCCGGGGACAAGGCCCCCCCGGTGGCTTGTCCCGGGTGCCGCCATTTGCCCGGGAACAAGGCCCCCCCCCCCCGGTGGCTTGTCCCGGGCGCCGCCATTTGCCCGGGGACAAGGCCCCCCGGTGTAGCTTCTAGGCCCCTAAAGAGTGTTTTGGTAATTAATGACAACTACAAATTTTGAACTAACGATACGTGTTAAGTTGTGTCAAGAACAAAATAAAAAGACAGGATAATGAAAGGCAAAGAAAGAGCTACATGACGACGAAAGGACATTGAGCAAAGAGGCAAAGGTACGGAATAGGGTCTTTTTCATTTTACTGGTCTAAGGTGATTACAGAAGAATTTTGATCGGATTATAGGATAGTCGCCGTACTATTAAGAGGAGCATGTGGTGTATCACTAAATAGTTCATCTATGTGCCACTAGTCATAAAAACAATTTGCATTGCATACTAGAAGGTCACATCTTTTAAAAATAATTGTATCCATTCAAAACAGCCAAGTTCAGTCTGCGTCGGTCTGACCGATTGTTAGCCGGTCTGACCGCAGAAACGGTCTGACCGAGTATTGTTTTGGACTGACCGACAGTTGTGTTGAAGTGTGTTTATTTTCTTAAAAAGGTCGGTCTGTCCATGGTTAAACCTTAAGTCAGACTCCTGGAGCTTCATGATCACATTTTATAGAACTTAGTGTGTTAAGTCGGTCTGACCGATTGTTGGTCCGGTCTGACCGCTAAAACGGTCTGACCGAGATTTTGTTCTACGATCTGACCGTGTGGCCGGTTTGTCCGAAGTTTTCAGCCTGACTGTAAATCGTGTCCAGAAACAATGTCGTCTCAGGTTGGTTTCACGGTCTGACCGCCGTTGGCTCCGGTTTGACCGTGTGAGTGCTCGACAAGGGCAGGTGAGCATTTATTGCGCCTGTTTAATGCCGTTGCAATTGCGGCGGTCTGACCGGGCTTATACTTGCAGTCTGACCGCCAAGTGATCTTTTCTCTCCAATGGCTTATAACGGCTATATTTATTGTGGGGGGTATATATACTCCCATGCATGGTCCTGTTTACAACTTTTGGCTTATTTGTGAATATTTCCATCATTCTTAAGAGCAAAAACAAGTTTCATACACTCTAGTGTTCAATTTCTTGAATTTGAGAGAGTGTGCAATTGAGATCTTCTAGTGCATTGCATTTAGATCACTAAATCAACCTTGTGGAACTAGAAGAGCATTAAGTGGTCATCACTAGCTTGTTACTCTTGGAGCTTGCTGGCTCCTAGACGGCTAGGAGGAAGGTTTTGGAGAGCTCTTCAAGGAAGATTGTGAAGAAGCCTCAAAACATCTTGTGAAGGGGTTGAGCACGCTTTGCCGGAGCGGTAAAGTGCATCAATAGTGGAATCGAGGTTTGGATAACTCATCATACTAATCCGGCTCGAGATCTAAGTCACTTCTTGAGAGGAAGTCGACTAGATAGAGGAGTGGTTAGAGATTTGAGTTTGCCTCAACATGGATTAGGGGTGCTCGGCAAATCACCGAGACCACGGGATATATCCTTGTGTTAAATTGCTTGTTGTTCATCTTGTACTAGCTATTTGCTCTCATTTATTGTTAATTGCTTGATTAGTTGTTAAATTGTCAAAATCGCCTATTCACCCCCCTCTAGTCGATATCCTAGATCCCTCTCAATTGGTATCAGAGCAAGGACTCCTTATTTAGAGGATTTAACCATCCCGGAGTAGGATAAAGATGGCTAGTGAGGGTCGAATTAATATTGGCAAACCACCACTCTTTGATGGATCAAACTATACCTATTGGAAAACTAGAATGATGGTCTATCTTAAAGTCATGGGTGGAAAAATTTGGAAAGTGGTGGATGAGGGCTTTACAATTCTAGATGATGAAGACATGACTAACCTAGATAGAGTAAATGCCTTAGCAAATGCTCAAGCCATGAATGATCTTTATAGTGCTCTAATTCTAGGTGAATTTAATAGAATTTGTAAACTTGAAATGGCTCATGACATTTGGAGAAATCTTATGGATATTCATGAAGGAACCTCAATGGTCAAGGATGCTAAATTATTTATCCATAAGGGACAATTTGAAAAGTTTGCTATGTTGCCCAATGAGGATGTCTCGGAGATGTTCAACCGATTAAATAACATAGTAAATGAGCTAAAAGGTCTTGGTATGGATGTCACAAATATGGAGTTTTGTCATAAATTTCTTAGAGCTTTACCTTCAAAATGTGACACTATTGTGACCTTACTTGTGCGATCTAATTTGAAGAGTGTGACTCCTTTGGAGGTCTTGAGTGAAATTCTCACTCATGACATATTTAAGAAATCACAAGAAGAGGTGCAAGATGAGGCTTCCGACTCCAAGAAAAAGAATATAGCACTCAAAGCTCAAGCCTCCAAGAGGGAAGATAATGAAGAAGAAAGCGATGAGAGAGACACCGATGAGGAAATGGCTCTCTTCGTGAGAAGATTCAAGCGGTTCATGAAAAAGAGATATCAAGGAAAGTCCTTCAAGAAAGGACAATCATAAAAAAGGAACCCATTTGAAGAAAGAAGATGTTTTGATTGCGGTGAAAAGGGCCCTATCTCTGCACAATGCAAAAACTAGAAAATTCTGTGAAAAAGAAGTACGAAAAGGAAGGAGAAAGCAAGAAGAAGGTTTTCAAGAAGTATTACAAGAAGAAGAAGGACGGACAAGCTTGCTTCATTGAATGGGATTCGGATGCTTCAAGTTCCGATTCCGAATATGAAGATGAAGCATCTCCTAAAGGACTCGCCGGAGTAGCTATCAAGGAAGCTCCATCTCTATTCTCCACTCCTCATTGCCTCATGGCTAAAGGAGAATCTAAGGTATCATGTGACGAGGATGAATACTCTTATGATGACTTAGTTGAGATGATCACCGGTTTTGATGACTATATGAGCAAAGAAAAGGAAAAATTCAAGGAATTGAAGAAGAAATACAAAAATCTTCAAAATTCCTATGAGGAGCTAAAAACATCTCATGAGAGTCTCAAAGAAACTCATGAGATGCTTAAGGAAGCTCATGACTCATTAATTGCTCATAAAGCCAACAAAACGAGTAATGACATAGGCATTACTTGCAATATTTCAAATGACTTGCCTATGATATCTACTTCTAGCATATCTACATCTTGTGAAGATTTAATTGAGTTACCATCTAGTCCAAAAGTTGATGACCATGTGCTTAGTCTTGAAAACAATGAACTTAAGGACAAAATTGAAAAACTAACAAATGATCTAGCTAAATGCTATGTAGGGGAATCAAAATTAAGACATCTACTAGATAGTCAAAGGTTCTCTTTAAGAAAAGAAGGACTAGGTTATATTCCTAGAAAGGGCAAACATGCATTTCTTCCAACTAAAACCATATTTGTAAAAGAAAAGAGGTATTGCAACAAATGTAAAAGTTTAGGTCATATTGAGAAAAATTGTCATGCTATCAAAACTAACTCATCTCTTATATTCAACTCTTGCTATGTTTTGAAGAAAATGAACAATGGCGATGTTAAAGCCAAATTTGTTGGAGCCCCTATAATTGGTGCCAAAAGGAAAGCCATTTGGGTCCCAAAATCCTTGGTAACTAACCTCCAAGGACCCAAAAAGATTTGGGTACCTAAAAGGACCTAATTTTGTTTTGTAGATAAATTACAAGGCCGGAGGACAACATTGGGTGCTCGATAGTGGATGCACTCAACATATGATCGGTAATCACAATATGTTTTCCTCTCTCAATAACGAAGGTGCGGAATATGACAAGATCACATTTGGAGATAATAGCAAAGGAAAGGTAAAAGATTTAGGTAAAATTGCCATCTCAAATGACCTCTCCATCTCTAATGAATTGCTTGTCGAATCTCTTAACTTCAATCTCTTATCCATAGCTCAACTTTGTGATCTTGGATTTATATGTGCTTTTTATCCAAAGATGTAATTATCACTAGTATTGATGATAATAGGTTGATCTTCAAAGGTTTTAGACATGGCAACCTTTATTTAGTTGATTTCAATTCAAATGATGCAAGTCTTGGCACATGCTTGTTCTCTAAATCATCTAAAGGTTGGCTATGGCATAGAAGGCTTGGACATGTTGGAATGAAACAACTAAATAGATTAGTTAAACATGATTTAGTTGTCGGCTTAAAAGATGTAAAGTTTGAAAAAGATAACTTATATAGTGCTTGCCAAGCCAGAAAACAAGTTGCAAATTCACATCCAACCAAAAGCACAATGTCAACTTCTAGTCCACTTGAGTTATTACATATGGATTTAATTGGTCCAACTACTTATGTTAGCATTGGTGGAAATAGTTATTGTCTTGTCATTGTAGATGATTTTTCTAGATATACATGGATATTCTTTTTACATGACAAGTCAATTGTATTTAACACTTTCAAAAGTTTTGCACAAAGGGCCGAAAATGAATTTAGTTTCAAGATCAAGAAAGTGAGAAGTGACAATGGCTCCGAATTCAAGAATACCAAGGTTGAAAACTGGTGTGATGATAAGGGCATCAAACACGAGTTTTCGGCCAAGTATACACCAGAGCTAAATGGAGTAGTCGAACGAAAGAACCGGACATTGATAGATATGGCAAGATCCATGCTTTCAGAGTACAATTTTTCGGACACCTTTTGGGCCGAAGCAATCAACACCGCATGCCATGCATCGAATCGACTTTATTGTCATCGGCTATTAAAGAAAACTGCTTACGAGCTTCTCATCGGAAGGAAACCAAACATTTCCTACTTCAGAGTGTTTGGATGTAAGTGCTACATTTTACGAAAAGGTACACGCTTATCTAAATTTCAAAGTAAATGTGATGTAGGATTTTTATTAGGATACTCATCAAATAGCAAAGCATATCATGTCTACAACCAAAACTCCGGTTTGGTTGAAGAGATGCATGACATAGAATTTGATGAGACTAACGACTCTCAAGAGGAGCAAGACAACTTGGATGATGTAGGTAATGAAGGGTTAAGGGTGGCGTTGAAGAACATGAGCATTGGGGGTATTAAGTCGAAAGAAGATAGTGATCAAGATGAAGATCCATCCACTCAAGTTATCCCCTCTTCGTAAACACCTCAACATGAAGATCAAATAGTTGAAGTGGTTAATGTGGAATATTCGCCTCAACAACAACTGGAAGGAACGTCTACCTCTACTTCACAAAACCCAGTTGATCATCCAAGAATTCATCACTCAATTTCTAAGGATCACCCCGTCGATCAAATTGTTGGTGACTTGCGTAAGGGTGTTCAAACTCCCTCTCGTCTTGCCTCATTTTGTGAAAATTTCTCTTTTGTTTCCTCGTTTGAGCCCACACATGTAGATGAAGCTTTGAAAGATCCGGACTGGGTGAATGCTATGCATGAAGAATTAAACAACTTCACCCGCAACAATGTTTGGGAATTGGTCGAAGAACCAAATCCGGATGAACACAATGTCATCAGAACCAAATGGATTTGTAAAAACAAACAAGATGAAAATGGAGTGGTAGTAAGGAACAAAGCAAGATTGGTGGCTCAAGGATATACTCAAGTCGAAGGTTTGGACTTTGGTGAAACCTTTGCTCCCGTAGCTAGACTTGAAGTTATTAGAATTTTGCTTGCCTTTGCTTCGTCTCATAATATTAGATTTTATCAAATGGATGTCAAAAGTGCATTTTTAAATGGAAAAATTAATGAATTGGTATTTGTCAAAAAACCGCCTGGTTTTGAAGATCCTACAAAACCAAATCATGTTTATAAACTCTCCAAGGCTCTTTATGGTCTTAAACAAGCACCTCGTGCTTGGTATGAAAGACTTAGAGACTTCTTAATTTCAACAGGCTTTAAAATTGGAAAAGTTGATACTACCTTATTTACTAAGAAATTGGAAATGATTTCTTTGTATGTCAAATTTATGTTGATGACATCATATTTGGATCTACTAACTAAGACTTTTGTGAGGAATTTGGTAACATGATGTCCAGGGAATTTGAGATGTCGTTGATAGGTGAGCTAAGTTTCTTCCTCGGACTACAAGTTAAACAACTCAAGGAAGGAACTTTCATCAGTCAAAGCAAATATGTGAAGGACCTGCTCAAGAAGTTCGGACTTGAAGAAGCAAAGCCAATCAAGACACCAATGGCCACAAATTGTCACCTTGTTTCTGACCAAGGAGGTAAACTGGTAGACTCAAAGCTTTATAGATCTATGATTGGTAGTCTATTGTATCTTACTACTTCTAGGCCCGATATTATGTTTAGTGTGTGTATGTGTGCAAGATTTCAAGCCTCTCCTAAAGAAAGTCATTTAATGGCCGTTAAGCGCATTTTGAGGTATCGAAAATATTCATCTAGTATAGGGTTGTGGTATCCAAAAGGTGCTAAATTTGAATTAATTGGATATTATGATTCCGACTATGTGGGATGTAAAGTGGATAGAAAAAGCACCACAGGCAGTTGTCAACTATTAGGAAGATTTTTAGTCTCTTGGTCCTCCAAGAAACAAAACTCAATAGCTCTATTAACCACGGAAGCGGAATATGTTTCCGCGGGTAGTTGTTGTGCACAATTGCTTTGGATGAGGCAAACTTTGTTGGATTATGGAATCAAATTTGAAAAAGTGCCTCTTTTGTGTGACAATGAGAATGCGGTGAAAATAGCCACAAATCCAGTTCAACACTCTCGGACCAAACATATAGATTTCTGACACCACTTCCTTAGAGATCATGTTAGTAAAGGTGATGTGTTGGTGGATAATGTAAGGACCGAAGATCAATTAGCGGATATATTTACTAAGCCCTTAGATGAAAACCACTTTTGTAAACTTTGAAATGAGCTCAACGTCATTGATATATCAAATGTGGCTTGAAATGTTGAACTCATATTGGTTGTGCTTAAGTTGTCACTTGATTGCATGAATTTTTTTTCATTTTAGGGTATTTTAGGCTCTCGTATCGGCAATTGAGTAGAATTTGCCAAAAACATGTTGATTTATAATACGGATACTTCCCCTTTTGGCGATATTGTCTATATCTTACTTATAGTTATCCTATATATCTCTCATACCTTCTATCTGAATCTCATTTGAGCATCAATCAAACAAATCTCTCAATTTTTCAGTACTTCCAGCGGTCTGACCGAAGAACAATTGCGGTCTGACCGAATGTATCTCCAGAGAGCGTTTCAAAATCTCTTCTTCCAGCGGTTTGACCGGTCTCTTGCCTACGGTCTGACCGAATTTACTCGACCAGAGACCTTATATCCCGAATCTCTGTCCTTTTCACTCTCTCACCTCACTTTTGTCTCTTTCACGTGCGCCCCAAATTCTTTGGAGTTTTCTTCGCCGGTCAAACCAAAGCGAAGCACAGACAAACCGTCGGTCAAGATCTCCTCCAAATCATGTCTTCTAGGTATCCTTCTCGGATTCATCTCCATTTTATCAAAAATTTCCTCTTTATTTCGGGATTCCGAGAAACTTTGATGAATCTAGTATGAAGTTTTTCAAACCCTTGAGCACATGACTATGGATATTGAGAGTGAGGACGATGAGATAAACGTCCATGCATATCAAGGACCCAAGAAGAACTGGACGTCCAATGATTATACAAAGGCTAGGACCAACTATGCCTATAACCATGAGAATGACGCCACTACTCCTCACTTCCACATGATGACACAGCAAGATGTGTTCTATGGTCATTTGGTTCACAAGAATATCTTCAAACACAAATGGATTGAATGGGCTTATGTTGTGAATCAGCCCATCATGGCTTCTCTTGTTCAGATCTTCAAGGAGATTAGGCTGTATGACTTTGTGGAGCATAAGTGCCCATGGAACGCCACTGCCATCCGTCAGTTCTATGCTACCATCGAGATCATTTGGGCGGAACAAAAGATAGTGTGGATGACAGGTACTAGGAGATATGAGGCTTCATTCAAGGAATTTGCTGTGGCTAATAAGATAAATTATGAAGAAATGAAGGAAGGCATCAATATGGAAGATGAAGATTATCTGCATGAGGATGACTGGCTCCAGTTCTATGAACAGCCGGGAGTTGCCCAGAGGATCGTACCTGGCATGGTTACAAGCCTTAAAGTCCTCCCAGCTGTGGTCAACAAGATTATCCGAGCCACGATCCATCCAAAGAGTGGAAATCAAGACGCTATCCGCGACTATTACTGGAACTTCATCGACCACATTCTCAAGCGACATCGGATCAACATTGTCACTTTCATCTTGAAGACGATTGAGGATGTCTCAGTAACCACTCTTCCCAATCTGTACTTTGCTCCATACATTATGACCTTGCTGCTCCAGAAGATGAAGTTTCCTCGCGGATCTTGCGATATCAGGCATCTCGGCTATAAGCCGTTCAGTGTCAATCTGCGCATCTTGGCTCGAGGCCATGGAGCACAGCCACATCAGCAGCAGCAGCAGCAGGCTCCAGACATTCCTCCCCCACCTCAGCCGCAGGCTCAGCAGCCAGCACAGCAGAGCCAAGCCCCCGCCTGGTTTACTCAGTTCCAACAACAGTTCCATCAGCCGATGATGGATCAGGTTGCTACTCTTCTCCAGGGGCTTGAGCTCACACGATCAGACTTGACGGCTCTCAATGATCAATTCCAAACCTTTTCATCGCGCCAAGATCAGTTCGAGCAGCGTTTCGACGCTTTCTCCGCTCACTTCTACTCTCGATTCCCTCAGACTCCTCCTTTCAACCCTCCGTCTCTAGATGATGATGCTCCCGCCGATTCTTAGCTTTTCTGGCAATTGATGCCAAAGGGCGAGAAGAACTCTAGATGAGTGATTTTGTATGAGTGGGTGACTTATGACTTATGCCTTATGTATGAATGATGTGATGTTTTTGAATACCTTATAACTTTTGTGAGATTGCGATACTTCATGTTATATGAGATGTGCTTTATGTTATTTTCATATGACTTTTGTGATGTTGTTTTACTCTGATATCGTTTGTGGAATGAATTGACATATCCTCTTATATACATGCTTGAACTCCACCAAAGGCCAAAATTTTCATATTCATCTATTTAGGGGGAGTATGTCTTTCTCTACTATGCTTATTGAAAAATCCTTTTAATGCTCAAATTCAATCATCTACTCTTTATGTTGTCATCAATTACCAAAAAGGGGGAGATTGTAACTTCTAGGCCCCTAAAGAGTGTTTTGGTAATTAATGACAATTACAAATGTTGAACTAACGATACCTGTTAAGTTGTGTCAAGAACAAAATCAAAAGACAGGATAATGAAAGACAAAGAAAGGGCTACATGATGACGAAAGGACATTGAGCAAAGAGGCAAAGGTACGGAATAGGGTCTTTTTCATTTTACCGGTCTAAGGTGATTAGAGAAGAATTTTGACCGGATTATAGGATAGTCGCCGTACTATTAAGAGGAGCATGTGGTGTATCACTAAATAGTTCATCTATGTGCCACAAGTCATAAAAACAACTTGCATTGCATGCTAGAAGGTCACATCTTTTAAAAATACTTGTATCCATTCAAAACAGCCAAGTTCAGCCTCTGTCGGTCTGATCGATTGTTAGCCAGTCTAACCGTAGAAATGGTCTGACCGAGTATTGTTTCGGACTAACCGACAGTTGTGTTGAAGTGTGTATATTTTCTTAAAAAGGTCGGTCTGTCCGTGGTTAAACCTTAAGTCAGACTCTTGGAGCTTCATGATCACATTTTATAGAACTTAGTGTGTTAAGTCGGTCTGACCGATTGTTGGTCCGGTCTGACCGCTAAAACGGTCTGACCGATATTTTGTTCTACGGTCTGATCGTGTGGTCGGTCTGTCCAAAGTTTTCGGCCTAACGGTAAATTGTGTCCAAAAATAATGTCGTCTCTGGATGATTTTACGGTCTGACCGCCGTTGGCTCTGGTCTGATCGTGTGAGTGCCCGACAAGGGCAGGTGAGCATTTATTGCGCCTGTTTAATGCCATTGCAATTGTGGCGGTCTGACCGGGCTTATACCTACGGTTTGACTGCCAAGTGATCTTTTTCCCTCCAACGGCTTGTAACGGCTATATTTATTGTGGGGGGTATATATACTCCCATGAATGGTCCTGTTTACAACTTTTTGCTTATTTGTGAACATTGCCATCATTCTTAAGAGCAAAAACAAGTTTCATACACTCTAGTGTTCAATTTCTTGAATTTGAGAGAGTGTGCAATTGAGATCTTCTAGTGCATTGCATTTAGATCACTAAATCAACCTTGTGGCACTAGAAGAGCATTAAGTGGTCATCATCGGCTTGTTACTCTTGGAGCTTGATGGCTCCTAGACGGCTAGGAGGAAGGTTTTGGAGAGCTCTTCAAGGAAGATTGTGAAGAAGCCTCAAAACATCTTGTGAAGGGGTTGAGCACACCTTGCCAGAGCGGTAAAGTGCATCAATAGTGGAATCGAGGTTTGGATAACTAATCATACTAATCCGGCTCAAGATCTAAGTCACTTCTTGAGAGGAAGTCGACTAGATAGAGGAGCGGTTAGAGATTTGAGTTTGCCTCAACGTGGATTAGGGGTGATCGGCAAATCACCGAGACCACGGGATATATCCTTGTGTTAAATTGCTTGTTGTTCATCTTGTACTAGCTATTTGCTCTCATTTATTGTTAATTGCTTGATTAGTTGTTAAATTGTCAAAATCGCCTATTCACCCCCCTCTAGTCGATATCCTAGATCTCTCTCACCCGGTGGCTTGTCCCGGGCGCCGCCATTTGCCCGGGGACAACGCCCCCTGGTGGATTGTCCCGGGCGCCGCCATTTGCCCAGGGACAAGGTCCCCCGGTGGCTTGTCCCTGGCGCCGACATTTGCCCGGGGACAAGGCCCCCCAGTGGATTGTCCCGGGCGCCGCCATCTGCCTGGGGATAAGGTCCCCTGGTGGCCTGTCCCAGGTGCCGCCATTTGCCCGGGACAAGGCCCCCCGTTGGCTTGTCCCGGGCGCCGCCTTTTGCACAGGGACAAGGCCCCCCGGTGGCCCGTCCCGAGCGTTGCCGTCCTTCTAGAAGCAGGAGTCTCCGGTCCTAGATCACGTGATGGTCACGCGAGAAGTGCCTCGGGAATCAGCGAACACCTCTCAAGCATCTAAGGTCCCTGACCGGAAGAAGGACGTTGCTACCCCTCGATCCAACGGTGGCAGGTGGGGTTGTTTAGTCTTTTTGCGTCTTTTGGGGCTATATAAGCCCTTGTACACCTCATGTAAAAGACAATCTTTCATTATTACTTGGCATAGACAATCTCACAGGTGTGCTCTGGAGCCATCTCTCCCCCGAGAGAGCTCCCCTAGCCAAGTCTGGTTGGGAGCACGCCGACAAGACTAGGGTCTCCACTGAGGCCCGAACCTGTATAAATCTCTGTGTCACTTGTTGTATTTGCCCGACGGGGGAGGACCGGTCACCCGGTCTGCCCGCGTTGTATTTTCTTTGCTAAGATCTTCCACAAAACCTGCCAGGGTACCCGTAATACCACGACAGTTGGCGCCGTCCGTGGGGAGATCGTGACAAGACACCATGGCTCCCCCAAGAACGAGGGCCCGCGCCCTTCCTGGTGACGCCGGTCCTGGTGACCCGGCGTCGCCCGTCCGGGACACGACCGTCCCGGCGCTTCCGCCCGGAGGCGGCCAGACCCAGGTACCGCCTCCCACCTTCCCTATCAATTTCGGTGGTTCGACCTGGAATCATTTCTTCCCGTTCTTCCAGGTACGAACTGGAATCATTTCTTCGTCGTACAGGGCGAGAGGAGCGAGGAGGAGGAAGAAGATGATATCCCCCTGATTCGCCGGAGGAGGAAGACAACAGACTCTCCATTCGGCGATACTCCACCTCGTCCCGCAGAAATAGAAGTAACTGCAGCGGATCCCGCAGCCACCGAAAGTCCCATGGTCGCGGGAGAGATCCCTGCTGCCGAAGCCCCCGAGGCTTCAGGGTCAGTTGTTTCTACTTCCCTGACCAAAGGGGTGACCACGGTAAGATTCCCTCGTGGTCTTATCTTCTCAATTTCCTCTGTACACGTGTTTATCGAATTAACACTTATACAGGGCGAAGAGCTTCCCCCTGCAACTCCTGTGAGTCCCAGGGAGGAAAATCCTTCACTCCTGAGGACAGGAGAGGAGGTGTCCGAACAAGATCCCGCGAGAGTCGCGGATGAAGAGCCAGCTCCAGAAGTCCAGGAGCCACCCAGGCCTTCAGACATAACCCTGCCAACCGGATAGGTTGCACAGGTATGAGTTCTTACCACAAGTCTTTATCATCCCTTATGAATGTACTTACAGGAGGACATATATAGGGGGAAAAAGGCCTGTTCATAAAGAGGAAGACTAGGACAGACAGTGACTGTCCCTTTTCTTAGGGAGAGCCTCCCCTGAAATCCCAAAAGCTGATGGGATTTCAAATAAGGTAAGAACCCTTATTCTGGTTATACTAGATTGGATTGTGACGATCATCAACGTAATCATCAGTTCCTCTTTTCTTGGCAGGCGAAAAGAGGTAGCACCGAGCCCTTCAGCCGCCCCGGGGAGGGTTGAAGTTGCTACTGGTGCCGGAGCCTCCAGTGAGGAGCGCTCTGTCCCTCTGGTCCAGGAATCCGTCCGGACCGTCGGGGATGAGTCGGGCGCGAATACCCAGTTGCCGGCGACAGCAACTGTGACTGATGCCCAGCAAGCACATCCGCCTGCTGCTTCTGCTGAGGTCGCGACGAGTCCCTCGACCAGACCTCCCGCCATCCCGGAGGATGTTTCGTTTTGGGAGTATACACAGGTATGATGAACACCTCTTTTGGTACCTGAATTGTGCATAGGAGACCTTTGACTTCTCTTTGTTTCACAGGAATTATCCCGGATGACGGCCAGATCGATCACTATGGTAGCGAACGTCGAGGCCATACAGAAAGAAAGAGACAGCCTGCGCAGGTAAGGATCAATATCCTCCAATTTGCATAGATGCAAATTTGTTATGATAACCATTTTTCCTGTTACAGGGAGGTTGCTTCTCTGAAGAGGGAGCTGGCCGCGAACAAGCTCATGTCGATCTCTTTTGTTTCGAAGCAAGAGGTCGAGCTTAATAAGCTGCGGTCAGAACTCTTTGGTAAGTCGATTCCCGACTAGGAAGACTTGAATTCATAATTTGTGAGTAACACTCTTCTTACTGCAGCGCAAGCAAGTCAAATAAAACAACTTGGTCAGGACAAGGCCATCCTCCAGTGCTCCATTAACTCCACCCAGAAGGTGAACAGAGAGTTGAGCCAATCCGTCTTTGAAAAGCTAAAGATGGTGGCCCATCTCTTGAGGGCTGATGTGGTTGAGACCATAAAGGACGACCTTAGTTCGAGTGACTGGTCTTCACTGGTCATGGCCCAAGCGGAATCACTTCTCGAGTATCTTCCTGAAGATACACGGCGACGAGAAGAGGCGATCAGAACAAGGGTTCGATTGGCAGCCTCCGCCATTCTCTGCCGGTTTCGTCTTCACCATGGCCCAGATACGGATCTGAATCCACTGGTGGGACAGGTAGAGATCGAGAGTGAAGAACAGCTGGAGGCGATTATGGAGGAGATCACCCCCCTTGTAGACAAACTCCTGACCGAGCTCGGGATTGTATAGCTCCTACAACTGTACAGATATAACATATGCGATGCATGTACAAATTGATTTTGAAAGAGAATATATACTTGTTTTTTGTTGTTTCATATTATAAGCATATCCCCTTAACCCCCGCCTGTGATTATAGATACTGAAGGCTTAGTATTATAAACATAGGAGAAATACAAATGTAACGACCAGGGGTGTGCGATCGGACCAGCAATTATGATCAATGTAACGCCTAACCTTGTGGCAAACCGGCAGCCACTCAGGTGACCAAGGACTTACCAGAAAGCCCCGTATGCGTTGAGAAACGGCTTATTTATGAGTGACTTATCTGGACGTGGTCACGAGATCAGCCAGCGAATCTGACTAGAACATTGTAGTGATCTAACCGCCGGCGACCAGCCCCCGGGTCGAGTTCGTAACACATGGGCATGAAGGGAAATGTTCATCGAATGAAACCAAAATACTTTTTGTTTTATTAAACAATACTAATTGAACAGGAAAATGGATTGAAAACTTACACGTAGAACTTGCGTAGTTGATCGATGTTCCATGTATTGGACAGAATTCGACCATCCTCCATGGCTAGTCGCGCTGATCCTGGTTGCGGCACTGAGACAACAGTGTAAGGGCCTTCCCATTTTGGGGAGAATTTGTTGCGATTAGACTGGTCTTGAATTTTTCGTAAAACCAGATCGCCCACGTGAAGACTACGTGGTTGCACCCTTTTGTTATGGTACTTGCGCAAAGCTTGCAAGTATGCCGCGGACTTGATCAAAGCGCGATCACGCCTTTCTTCTAAGAGGATGAGATCCTGTGATCGCTGTTCAGCCTGTTCAACTCGATTGAATTGTTTTGTCCGAACATATCCAATACTAACTTCCATAGGCAGTACAGCCTCGGCCCCATAGACCAGATGGAAGAGCGTCTCACCGGTGGCTCGACTAGAGGTAGTTCGTAGTGCCCATAGAACGGTGTAGAGCTCATCTGCCCAAGCCCCCGAGCGAGTCTTAAGGCGATCAAAAACACGTTTTTTGATGCCCTGCAGTATCTGCCCGTTCACCCGTTCCACGGCACCATTGCTCTATGGATGTGCTACAGAAGCAAAGCACACCTTGGTCCCAATCTGATCGCAGTAGTCCAGAAAAAGACCACTGGCGAACTGAGAACCATTGTCTGTGATGAGACGGTTTGGAACACCAAATGGAGCAACAATGTTCTTATGGAAGAACTTTTGTGCTACTGATGCGGTAATATTTCGTACCGGTTCGGCCTCAATCCGCTTTGTAAACGTGTCAATGGCATCTTTCTCACAATATCAAGGTCAGTAAAAACAACTCCGAGCCCCTTGAGTTCATTCACAATATTATTCAACCAAGTGAACATGGAGTCCACGGACTCAGTTGATGACATGGTGAATGTCTCATATCTTTTCCTCACCATAAGCAGCTTTGCCTCTTTGACTTTAGTTGTGCCCTCGTAAATTTCTTCGAGGGTGGTCCAAACCTTGTGAGCAATCGTGAGATTGCTTACACGGTTGAACTCGTTTAGAGACAAACCGGAAAAGAGTGCATTTTTTGCACGGGCATTTAAATGCAGTTTTCTCTTGTCATTCTCAGAGTGACTTGCCGGATCATCCAGAGGAGTAAAACCGAGTTTAACAATATCCCATATGTCAAGCCCCATGGCCTCTAGGAATACCGACATGCGCACTTTCCAATAGGGATAATTTGTCCCATCAAAGATTGGTGCACGACTGGTATGACCAAGAGAGAAACCATCAGTAGACGACATCCTCTCTCTAGGCGGTAAAGCCTAATGAATCGAGAGACCTTGCTCTGATACCACATGTAGGATCAAGGATGCCGACTAGAGGGGGGTGAATAGGAGGCTTTAAAAACTTTAAATAAAAAACAAGTTTTTGCAACAAGAAGAACCAAAAGCAATTTATATATTGAAAAGACAAGATAGAGAGAGCAAACACCAATTTTTACCGAGGTATCGGAGACTCACCCAGTCTCCACTAATCCTCGTTGAAGCACTCAAGTCACTTGAGTTTTGCCTCAATACCCACGAAGGATATTATCAACTAGTGGTTGCTCCTTGTCCAATCCGGAAAGGCGAGCACTGATGCCTTGTACACTTTTGCTGAGCCTCTCCAACAATCTCCAAACTGGAGAGGTCAACGGCCACACCTCCGAACCGTCTAGGTGAGGGCGCTCACCAAGAGTAATAGGCAGCAAGGTCTTCTCTAGACCTCCAAACACGCACCGAGAAACTATGAGTATGCAAATGCAATGAACTGAAACGCTCGGTGGATCAGAAAACACTCGACTTGATCAACAGATCAAGATTTTGTGTAGAAAACTAAAGCTCAAGAGTGTATAAGAGAATGATGCCGCTTGTTATGTAAAACACATGCCCAAAGCCCCTATTTATAGCCTCAAGGATCAAAAGAACCGTTAGAGCTAGGGCTGAAAAGCAGCAACACAAACTGACAGTCAGTTACATACACAACGGCCGACAAAATTTACGGATAAAAAATAGGTAGCCGTTTGAGGTCGTTTAAGGAAACTTGAAACCCCCAACTGATAGTTAGTTATGCAAACTAACAGTCAGTTCAACCAAGATCTCGACCAAAACAAATAGAAACTCAGATAAAAACTACTATGGTCGAAACCCCAACTGACAGTCAGTATGGACAAACTGACAGTCAGTTTAGTACAAAAATTTTGAGCCCGAAAAATACACTCTCTGGACAATTGTCAGTTAACACAAACTGACATTCAAACTGACAGTCAGTTCAGCAAACTGATAGTCAATCTGAATCAAAATAGCCATAACATTAAAACCAGAAATCCAAAAGAGGGGTTTAATAGCTCGTTTGAAAGATAATTTTCAGAGCTACATTTTTGTAAATAGAAGAAAAAACCAGATCTGCCTAGATCTTTCTAGAATTTTGAAAAACTCTTCTGCTGTCAAAAACTCAACTGAAAATCCAAATCTTTCAAACGAAAAATCAGATGAAATCCAAACAAAAAGATGCAATGCAATGACCTAAGTTTCTCAGTTTATGTTGGAGATGTAGAGAGGACTTTTGCCACCCCTCTTTATAGTACGGTTAAAGATTAAAAATAATTTTCCTAAACCGATCAACTCCAAACACCGAGATCGGTAAAAATAAAGACAATATTACCTTAGGTCTTTTTGCTCTTTTGCGACTTGCGTCTCGACTTCATTCCTTGCGACTTGTGCTTTTACTTCTTTTGCGTTGGGTTCGTCTTGTTCATCTTGACTATCTTCCCAACGGAGCTCTTTATGAAACAATCTAAAAAACATAGTCAGTCTGAAACACTTAGTTTTCATTAATCATCAAAATTAGGGTTAGGCATGAAGCCCTAGATGCAACAAGGGACGCTGATGAGGATGAAGTTATGGCCTATTAGGTACCCCAAAACCATGTCAATGTCATTTTTGTGGTTCTTCTTATTTTCTAAGCGTCAATTCAAATCCCTTTACTGAGAGGTAAATAAAGTTGAAGTTCCACTTGGGGAACCTAAATTTCCCCGTTGGTCGGAAATTCCCATAACTTTCGACCGGGACGACTATTCCAGGGGACTAACATGACCATTGTGACTCCCTCTGGTCATTAACCCTATCATTAGTGTAACACCCTGAGTTAGGGGTGAAAACTTCCTTTTTCATCAATAGCATGCATGCTTGTATCTGTAGTATGAGCCAGATCAGTATCTATTCTAAGCCCTAAAATCTCCAAAATCTATCATGTGACCTCAAATCAAGATCAGATTGTTCAGATGTGATCTATTAGTTATCCTGAATCTAAAAGCCTTCAGAACCCAGATCCAATTCTATCTCTAACTCCCAGAATTATCAACTTCTTCTGTTTTCGAAAACAGAAATACCTTATATTACCCAAATACCCTAAGTTTCAGAAATACAGATTTAATCCAAATCTTAACCAAGTTCAGACCAGATTATTCCTGGAATATGATCATGGGTATGTCAATACCTTAATATAAAAAGTTGACAGCCAGATTCTACCATCTAGATTCTTTTCACAAATCAGTCCAAGAGTTATCGCAAAATAGTCCTTATCTGATATCTGAAAACCCAAAAAGGCTAAAATCTCCAGATTAACTTTAAATTCAGAATTTCTTCAGCAAATCTTCTCAAAATGCTATTTGCCACAAGTTTCTCTTCTGTGCAGATATCAAAATCGAACCCTAAATGCCAGAATTCGAAATCGACAAAACTTAAACCTTATTTTTACCCTAAATTACCCTATTTTCAGTTTGTATCGAAAACTATTCAAATGTGTCAAATTTTATCAATTACCTTTGCCAAATACCTTGTTGAATATAATCTACCAGATTAGTGAAATCAATTTCAGTTTAAACCTCCCAGATTTCCAGATTTGCATTTCAGTCCAAATCAGGAAATCAAATATTGCAAATCAGCCCAATTTCGACCAGGCCAACTGCTGTACACGACCAGAAGCCTCGCCGTGTTTTGCTTCCTTGCGCCGTGCACGCTTGCCGCCGGCCAAGCTTCGCCGCACTGTGACCGTGCATGCCAGTACGCACGTGTCCTCGCTCCAGCTGGTGCCGTGGCAAGGCCGCTGCTACGTCGACGACCAGTGCTTGCTCCCGCGCGCGACCAGCAGCGACTTTGTCAGCAATCCATCGCCACGTAGCCTCGCCGCGCCAGTACTTGTCGCCACCGCTTCCTACAAGCTTTGCCAGGTCCCGATGAGGCGACATTGTGATCAGTTGAAAGCTTGTCGCCGTCGCATCACCGCTCTTGCTGTGTCTTCGCCGCTGCTGCTCCTGCACGCAACCAGTCAAGTCACAGCAACCAATCTCTTCATTGTTCCCCTTTGCCATCTTCGCCGAGCCTATATAAGCACTCCTGTGCTCAGCAGTTTCCTCCACACATCACCAGGACTTAACCAATTTCCAAATTTCACCGCTGCAGTCGTCTTCTCCAGCGAGCCATCGAGGAGGCTCACGGTGACAGCTCATTCCACATCATCTCTTGCCAAATTGACAGCATCTGTGAGTTCCCCTCGTCTCCCTCATCGTGCTGTACCATCTAATTGGTTTACATTGCACCTTATCGCCGGGATTGCTAAATGCCCTGTTCTGGCAATGTAGTTCGAATTACTCCAAATTAGCTTTCGTATCTGTAATCAAAATTTATCAGTAAGCCAAATCAAGCAAGCCTGTGAAGTTGGATTTCGGATTTAAGCAAGAATCGAACCTTTTCCCTAAACCGAGCTTCACCAGAAAACCGGCGATCGTCGCCAGGCTTCTCCAGTGATCCTCCGGCCAATACAATTGTACCAGAAGCTTCCCTATACCTCCTAGATGCTCTCCAAGCAATGAATTAAGTTCTTGTTGCCTGTAGCAGGAACCCCCAATCAGCAGTGCTTCTTCTTCGGCGGCGATGACCGGAAAAGTGTTTCCGGCCATTTCATCCCTCGAAACCTTGTCATTTAGATGTGCCTTAGCCTCCTGAGCATTTTTGTCTTCTAGCTCGACACCTAAATCAGCCTAGATCAAAAGTTATAGCTTTGCCAAATTTTTGTCCAGAACTGATCTAGTGCAGCCAGTTCATCTCTGTTCATCATCAAATTTCTTGCTTTCCAGTCATTTCTTGCCCTAGATCCTGTTGACTTAATTGTTCCTGTTACTCAAGCCTACCTCCCAGACAAAGTGGTGCATCATTTGGAGCTCCAGATCAAAAGTTATGCTAAGCCCTAGTTTTTGGCATTGTCAGCTCTATGCCAGAGCTTGTCAGCCAGTGGCATTGACCTTATTTACCCACTTCTGGTTGTGTAATTTGAAATCCACTTTGTCCACTGAATTTGTAGAGTTGTGATCTACATTTTCTTCTACTACCACAACTTGAGATAAGCATCCTAGCTTTTCTTAAAGCTATGTCCAAGCTTTGATCCGAATGTCGATCTGTTGACATTCGCTGTTTTGATTAAACCAGCCACAAAATTGTTATCCCTATTGAAATCCTGAAACCCTAAGATTATCTAATCACCATCCTTAGCCCAAATTCCTTGAAACCCTAGAATCTCGACTCAGTTCAGTTTGCAGTTCAATTTATCTCCAGTTTAGTTCGATCATTCTTATTGAGCATTTCTGCATATAAGTCTTAAAACATTTTAAATATTATAAGTAATTATTGTGTGCTTGTTTGTCGTCGAGCAGATTCAGAAGCTGACTTTGAAGATTTTGCTGTTGACCCGTCATCGACTGCTGTATTTTACGACGCGGAAGGCAAGTCATATCCTTGGTCATCTTGAACCTATATTTCAAATGTTGCTATAATATAACCTTGAATATAGGCAATATTGCATGTGAATGATTGAGAATGGTTGATTTATCAATTGGCAGTACTAGACTGGTTATCTATGAAATGTCAAATAAACAAGTTTTGAGCCATGAACTATTATATGTATTTATATACTTATATTCATGAAATAAAACCCCTAGCCGTGACCAGAAAAATGGTGTGGATGGCTGTAGCACTGGAGGTGCTAGACTGCAAAGGAACGCAGGCACTGAAGGTGCAGGGTTGTGGATGGTCTGGTCACTGGCATATAAGGACTAGAACCTTGTGTTGTGCGTCTAGTGGCATGAACAACGTGCTAACCGCAAGCCTGGTATGGGACAGGCCTGAACAAGTAATTATGTGGATCGGACATGAAACCCCTGCATGAGATGTGTAGTGATGCACGATAAACACGGAGCGCGGCTCCCACACATATCACTGAAGGTGATCAAGCACGCTGACCCAGTAATGGGAATAAGCAAAGGGGTGGAGGTTTGGATATAACCTGCCACAACTGTGCCTCGCTGAGAGCCACAGGGTCGGGGGTGAATTGTGAGTAAAACATAACAAAAGTTCTTGTTATTTCCACCTTGCCGCTCACAGTATGAAGTGAGTCAGGGGTCCAATCATTTTGTTATGATAGGAAAGATTTGAAAGTGGAATATCTTGCGGGTAAATTGGTACCTCTCTGTAGAGTTAAAACGTATTCGAATACTCCGAGCTCCCGGGTTTATAGGAGTCTGCTGCGGTGGATTAAATCCACGGGGTGTGACACAAGTACTATTTTCTAAATAAATATGTTTAATCAAGATTACCCAAATGACATGTGTTGTCATGATAAGGAGTGCTGCCGTGGGCTGTTGTGTGTCGACGTGTCGCGGTAGTGCTATAATCTAGTGAACATGAATGATGATGTTATATTATGAAAAGTGCTGCCATAAGATGAGATGAGAAAGGAAAAGATTATTTTACAAAGATCCATAATTCTTGACTAGTCTAGGTTCATATCATCACTACTATATGTATCTACTCTTACATATGACTTGCTGAGTACGTAAGTGCTCACCCTTGCAACATTCAACTCAATAGATGGAGCCTACTTTGATCAAGATGATGGCACGGAGTACTACGTGGATCCAGAAGGAGGAGAATCAGTTCGGCCAGAACCTTGAAGTGTGTTGTTCTGCCGTCAACTTCTTTTGTGGGAGGGTCACCTATCTTCTGCTGCGTAGTTAAATATTTTGCTAAACCCTGAATGCCTTGTAGGCATTGTAATCCTCTTTATGTAATATTAAGGCCAGCAGGCCACACTGCTTAATATTTTGTGAGTACTCTGTTGCAATGCAATATACTCCTGTGTTTGACTCATCCTGGGAAGTCAAAGGTTTGTAGTTTGGGACTAGCTGCAGCGAGCTAGGTCTCTACAGGAGTAGTCGTTGTCCTAGTCTCGGGGCGCGACAAGAAAAGTTGGTATCAGAGCAACATGAGAACTTGACTGTAGGACGACACCTTTAGAAAATTGGCCGTGCCAGGAAGACGTAATTTATTCAGAAAACTATTTGTTGAAAACTTTATTTTGGTAAAAATAATGAGCTTTGTAGCTCTTGAAAAACCTTCATTTCAAAATTTTATTTGGATTTTCTAAAATTCTGTAAGATTGTGAGAGTGCGTTCTGTTGTTTCAAAGTGTCTTAGAGGTTGGTGTAGACAGAGCTAGTGGATGCTCTTGATAGCTTTGTGATTTGCTGTTGCTTTTGCAATGGTTAATTTGTGTATTACGGCTAATAGCCTAAGTAATTTTATGCATTAAAGTAGTTGCATTAATTTCTGCATTGCTGTCTTAGTTGGCCTTAGTTAGTTAGATCCGTCTAAACTTTTTCAGAGCCACCATGGTTGACACCAGAAGGAGATCTCGAAGTGGAAGAGAAGATATAGGTCAGACTCCGCAGGAAGAAGAAACTATGACAAGAGACCCTTTGTTTCAGCAAGGATCTCAGAGTTCCAATCCACCTCAGAATGAACAACCCAGTCTTCAGGAAATTTTGTTGTCAATGGAGAAAAGTCGACAGGAAGCTCAGATAGCTCATACCCAGTTGTTAGCTCAGATAGTTCAGAAACTGCCTACTGGAACAACAGAAGGAACTACTTCTGCTGTAGGAGCAAGATTAACAGATTTTCAAAAGACCCGTCCACCAACATTTTCTAGTGCGACCGATCCCATGGTTGCCGATGATTGGTTACGGGATATCAAGAGGAAACTGGACACGGTCCGATGCAGCGAACGAGAGAAAGTTTTGTTTGGATCTCATCAGTTATCAGGAGCTGCAGCCGCATGGTGGATGAACTACCAGGAAGTTCACCCTGATAAAGATAATATCTCTTGGAGGGAATTTAAGGATCAATTTCGGAAATTTCATATACCTACTGGTGTTATGGCAGCTAAGCGTCGGGAATTTCGAAATTTAACTCAAGGAAGTAAGTCAGTCACTGAGTACCTACACCAATTTACTCATTTGGCTCGATACGCACCTGGAGATGTGGATACTGAAGAGAAGAAGATAGAGCGCTTCACAGAAGGACTTCAACACTATTTACAATACCAAATTGCTTCTCATGAACTGACGGAATTTCAAACCCTAGTGAACAGAGCTTTAAAGGTAGAAGAAAAGAAGAATATGGGGGAAGAAAGCCGAAAGAGGAGGATGTTCCAGCAAACACGACCACAGCCAAATCCAATCAGAGGAAGAGTTCCTATCACTCCCAATTTCCGACCATCTTATCAGAATTCCAGACCAGCAACGACATTATGCCCCAACTGCCGAGGAAATCATTCTCAGAAGGATTGCCCTCATCCTCGTGTTGAGTGTTATCATTGTGGACAGCGTGGGCACCGTAAAGAATTCTGTCCTTGGATACAACTTCCAATGTCCATTGCCAGATCTCAAGCAGGAACACAGCCAGTAGTAACCAGAGCATCACCATCGCAGAATTTTAGAGGAAATTCAGCAGGAAGAGGAGGAAACATGGCTAATCGAGGAAGAGGAAGATGTAGAGCACCAACTGCAACCCAAGGAGGAAGGTTAAACTATACTTCAATTCAAGAAGCGGGCAACGCCACCGACATTCTTCTAGGTAGATTTCTGATTCAATCTGCATCTGCCTTAATATTGTTTGATCCTGGTACTACAAATTCATTCATGTCAAAAGCATTTGCATCTAAAGTTGAAATGCATATAGAGCAAGTACCACTAGAGTACTCTATGGTTATACAAACTCCAGGGGCTAGATTATCTGTTTACTCGATCTGCCCAAATGTAACTTTCAATATAGAAGGGGTAGAATTTGAGGCAAATCTACTGGTTCTAGAACTGCAAGGACTAGACATTATTTTGGGAATGGATTGGTTGTCCCAACATAAAGGTCTAGTAGATTGTGAAGAGAAAACCCTTAGTCTTGTCAGTAGCCAAGGGGAGAGAGTTCTATTCTATGCAGAAAGATCATCAGTCAGGAAACCACTAAGATCTGTTCAAGCATTGCAAAAGTTATGCCTGGAACAAGTGCCTGTAGTACAACGATATTCTGATGTGTTTCCAGAAGAACTTCCGGGAATGCCACCTGACAGAGAAATAGAATTCAGTATTGAACTTAAACCAGGAGCAGCACCTATAGCAAAACGTCCCTATAGGATGCCAGTTACAGATTTGGAGGAGCTCAAGAATCAACTCGAAGACTTGGAAAACAAAGGATTTATCAAACCCAGTGCTTCACCATGGGGAGCCCCAGTTTTGTTTGTAAGGAAGAAAGACGGAACTCTACGAATGTGTGTAGATTACCGAGCTTTGAATGAAGTCACTATTAAAAACAAGTATCCATTACCAAGAATTGATGACTTGTTTGATCAACTTCGAGGAGCCAAAATATTTTCCAAGATAGATTTGAAATCTGGATATCATCAGCTGAAGATCAAGAAAGAAGATATACCGAAGACTGCTTTCACTACCAGATATGGTTTATATGAGTTTACAGTAGTACCTTTTGGCTTGACCAATTCTCCGGCAGCATTCATGAATGTCATGAACAGCACATTTATGGATTTTCTTGACAAGTTTGTCATAGTATTCATAGATGACATTCTGATATATTCCAAGAGTACGGAAGAACATGAGCAACATTTACACCTAGTCTTGGAAAGGCTACGAGAGAGGCAATTTTATGCCAAGTTTGACAAATGTGAATTTTGGATGTCAAGAATTTCATTTCTTGGATATGTGTTGACAGCAGAAGGAATTTCAGTGGATTCAGCTAAAATCTCTGCAATCAAGGAGTGGAAGCAACCTACCTCAGTTTCAGAGATTAGAAGTTTCTTGGGATTAGCAGGGTATTATAGGAGATTCATTGAAGGATTTTCCCAGATTGCCAAACCACTTACAAATCTGCTAAAGAAGGATGTTGCATTTGAATGGACCACCAAGTGCGAGGAGAGTTTTCAGAAGCTAAATCAGAAATTGACAACAACACCAGTCCTCACCTTACCAGACAGCAAAGAAGATTTCGTAGTTTACTGTGATGCTTCAAAGCAAGGAATAGGCTGTGTGTTAATGCAGCAAGGTCAAGTAGTGGCTTATGCATCACGTCAATGGAGACCACATGAGGAAAATTATCCGACCCATGATTTGGAGTTAGCAGCAGTAGTACATGCTTTAAAGATATGGCGGCATTATCTCATTGGGCGTAAGTGTGAGATCTTTACAGATCATAAAAGCCTCAAGTATATTTTCACACAGACAGAGCTCAACATGCGTCAGCGCCGATGGCTGGAATTGATCAAAGATTATGATCTTAGTATTCAGTACCATCCAGGGAAAGCTAATGTAGTGGCTGATGCCCTAAGCAGAAAGGTTTACAACCTACAAGGAATGGTTATGTTGAAGAACCCTTACCTACAACAAGAGTTGCAGAATCATCAAGTGGAAATAGTACCGCAGGGAACGGTAGCTACTTTAACAATAAAATCTCAACTTGAAGAACAGATAGGAAATGCCCAAAAGAAAGATGAAGAAATTTGTAAGATCAAGAGTCGAATCAAGTTAGGAAAGGCTCAAGGCTTTACTGAAGATAACCAAGGGATTGTATGGTATCGAGGAAGAATCTGTGTACCTCAAAACGCAGATCTTAAGGAAATAATTCTCCATGAAGCACATAAAACTCCATACTCAATACACCCTGGTAACACAAAGATGTATCAAGATTTGAAGACCAGATTCTGGTGGGATAATATGAAGAGAGATATTGCAGAGTATATTGCAAATTGTGATACATGTCAGCGAGTTAAAGCAGAACACCAGAAAATAGCAGGAAAGCTACAACCTCTACCAATACCATTATGGAAATGGGAAGAAATTGGTATGGATTTCATTACAGGATTACCTAAAACTCAAGGAGGATATGATTCCATATGGGTTATTGTGGACAGACTTACTAAAGTAGCTCATTTCATACCGGTCAAAAAGATTTATGATGGCAGTAAATTAGCAGAGTTATACATGCAAAGAATAGTGGCATTGCATGGTATTCCTAAGAACATAGTCTCAGATCGTGGAACACAGTTTACCTCCAAATTTTGGAATAGACTACATGAAACCCTAGGGACCCAGTTGGATTTCAGTACTGCATATCATCCACAGACGGGAGGACAGACAGAAAGAGTCAACCAAATCCTAGAGGATCTTCTAAGAGCTTGTATACTAGATTATGGAACATCATGGGACAAATGTTTACCATTTGCAGAATTTACATATAATAACAGTTATCAAGCTAGTATACAGATGGCACCATTTGAAGCTTTATATGGACGTAAGTGCAGAACTCCATTGCATTGGAATGAGCCAGGAGAACGAAAAGTCATAGGACCAGAGATAGTAGAAGAAGCAGAAGCTCATGTCAGACTCATCAGAGAAAGGTTGAAAACAGCACAATCACGACAAAAGATTTACGCAGATAAACGACGAAGAGAATTATCATTTGAACCAGGAGATTTTGTGTATCTCAAGGTCACACCATTCAAAGGATTACAAAGATTCCAAGTGAAAGGAAAGTTATCTCCAAGATACATTGGACCATTTAAGATAATCAAGAGAAAAGGAGAAGTATCATATAAATTGGAATTACCTGTGGGATTAGCAGGAGTGCATGATGTGTTTCATGTCTCTCAGCTCCGGAAATGTTTGAAGGAACCTACTGACCAGATAGATGTACAAGATGTGCCTTTACAGAAGAATCTCACTTATCTTGAGCACCCAATCAGAATCCTAGCCACTGATGAACGTCAGCTCAGAAGGAAGAAAATCAGATTGTGTAAAGTTCAATGGAAGAATCATTCAGAGCAAGAGGCTACTTGGGAGAGGGAAGAAGATCTTAAGCAAACCTATCCTTATCTTTTCCTGTCTTAGGTAAATCTCGGGGCGAGATTTCTTTAAGGAGGGTAGATCTGTAACACCCTGAGTTAGGGGTGAAAACTTCCTTTTTCATCAATAGCATGGATGCTTGTATCTGTAGTATGAGCCAGATCAGTATCTATTCTAAGCCCTAAAATCTCCAAAATCTATCCTGTGACCTCAAATCAAGATCAGATTGTTCAGATGTGATCTATTAGTTATCCTGAATCTAAAAGCCTTCAGAACCGAGATCCAATTCTATCTCTAACTCCCAGAATTATCAACTTCTTCTGTTTTCGAAAACAGAAATACCTTATATACCCAAATACCCTAAGTTTCAGAAATACAGATTTAATCCAAATCTTGACCAAGTTCAGACCAGATTATTCCTGGAATATGATCATGGGTATGTCAATACCTTAATATAAAAAGTTGACAGCCAGATTCTACCATCTAGATTCTTTTCACAAATCAGTCCAAGAGTTATCGCAAAATAGTCCTTATCTGATATCTGAAAACCCAAAAAGGCTAAAATCTCCAGATTAACTTTAAATTCAGAATTTCTTCAGCAAATCTTCTCAAAATGCTATTTGCCACAAGTTTCTCTTCTGTGCAGATATCAAAATTGAACCCTAAATGCCAGAATTCGAAATCGACAAAACTTAAACCTTATTTTTACCCTAAATTACCCTATTTTCAGTTTGTATCGAAAACTATTCAAATGTGTCAAATTTTATCAATTAACTTTGCCAAATACCTTGTTGAATATAATCTACCAGATTAGTGAAATCAATTTCAGTTTAAACCTCCCAGATTTCCAGATTTGCATTTCAGTCCAAATCAGGAAATCAAATATTGCAAATCAGCCCAATTTTGACCAGGCCAACTGCTGTACACGACCAGAAGACTCGCCGTGTTTTGCTTCCTTGCGCTGTGCACGCTCGCCGCCGGCCAAGCTTCGCCGCACTGTGACCGTGCATGCCAGTACGCACGTGTCCTCGCTCCAGCTGGTGTCGTGGCAAGGCCGCTGCTACGTCGACGACCAGTGCTTGCTCCCGCGCGCGACCAGCAGCGACTTTGTCAGCAATCCATCACCACGTAGCCTCGCCGCGCCAGTACTTGTCGCCACCGCTTGCTACAAGCTTTGCCAGGTCCCGATGAGGCGACATTGTGATCAGTTGAAAGCTTGTCGCCGTCGCATCACCGCTCTTGCTGTGTCTTCGCCGCTGCTGCTCCTGCACGCAACCAGTCAAGTCACAGCAACCAATCTCTTCATTGTTCCCCTTTGCCATCTTCGCCGAGCCTATATAAGCACTCCTGTGCTCAGCAGTTTCCTCCACACATCACCAGGACTTAACCAATTTCCAAATTTCACCGCTGCAGTCGTCTTCTCCAGCGAGCCATCGAGGAGGCTCACGGTGACAGCTCATTCCACATCATCTCTTGCCAAATTGACAGCATCTGTGAGTTCCCCTCGTCTCCCTCATCGTGCTGTACCATCTAATTGGTTTACATTGCACCTTATCGCCGGTGATCGCCGGGATTGCTAAATGCCCTGTTCCGGCAATATTGTAGCTCGAATTACTCCAAATTAGCTTTCGTATCTGTAATCAAAATTTATCAGTAAGCCAAATCAAGCAAGCCTGTGAAGTTGGATTTCGGATTTAAGCAAGAATCGAACCTTTTCCCTAAACTGAGCTTCACCAGAAAACCGGCGATCGTCGCCAGGCTTCTCCAGTGATCCTCCGGCCAATACAATTGTACCAGAAGCTTCCCTATACCTCCTAGATGCTCTCCAAGCAATGAATTAAGTTCTTGTTGCCTGTAGCAGGAACCCCCAATCAGCAGTGCTTCTTCTCCGGCGGCGATGACCGGAAAAGTGTTTCCGGCCATTTCATCCCTCGAAACCTTGTCATTTAGATGTGCCTTAGCCTCCTGAGCATTTTTGTCTTCTAGCTCGACACCTAAATCAGCCTAGATCAAAAGTTATAGCTTTGCCAAATTTTTGTCCAGAACTGATCTAGTGCAGCCAGTTCATCTCTGTTCATCATCAAATTTCTTGCTTTCCAGTCATTTCTTGCCCTAGATCCTGTTGACTTAATTGTTCCTGTTACTCAAGCCTACCTCCCAGACAAAGTGGTGCATCATTTGGAGCTCCAGATCAAAAGTTATGCTAAGCCCTAGTTTTTGGCATTGTCAGCTCTATGCCAGAGCTTGTCAGCCAGTGGCATTGACCTTATTTACCCACTTCTGGTTGTGTAATTTGAAATCCACTTTGTCCACTGAATTTGTAGAGTTGTGATCTACATTTTCTTCTACTACCACAACTTGAGATAAGCATCCTAGCTTTTCTTAAAGCTATGTCCAAGCTTTGATCCGAATGTCGATCTGTTGACATTCGCTGTTTTGATTAAACCAGCCACAAAATTGTTATCCCTATTGAAATCCTGAAACCCTAAGATTATCTAATCACCATCCTTAGCCCAAATTCCTTGAAACCCTAGAATCTCGACTCAGTTCAGTTTGCAGTTCAATTTATCTCCAGTTTAGTTCGATCATTCTTATTGAGCATTTCTGCATATAAGTCTTAAAACATTTTAAATATTATAAGTAATTATTGTGTGCTTGTTTGTCGTCGAGCAGATTCAGAAGCTGACTTTGAAGATTTTGCTGTTGACCCGTCATCGACTGCTGTATTTTACGACGCGGAAGACAAGTCATATCCTTGGTCATCTTGAACCTATATTTCAAATGTTGCTATAATATAACCTTGAATATAGGCAATATTGCATGTGAATGATTGAGAATGGTTGATTTATCAATTGGCAGTACTAGACTGGTTATCTATGAAATGTGAAATAAACAAGTTTTGAGCCATGAACTATTATATGTATTTATATACTTATATTCATGAAATAAAACCCCTAGCCGTGACCAGAAAAATGGTGTGGATGGCTGTAGCACTGGAGGTGCTAGACTGCAAAGGAACGCAGGCACTGAAGGTGCAGGGTTGTGGATGGTCTGGTCACTGGCATATAAGGACTAGAACCTTGTGTTGTGCGTCTAGTGGCATGAACAACGTGCTAACCGCAAGCCTGGTATGGGACAGGCCTGAACAAGTAATTATGTGGATCGGACATGAAACCCCTGCATGAGATGTGTAGTGATGCACGATAAACACGGAGCGCGGCTCCCACACATATCACTGAAGGTGATCAAGCACGCTGACCCAGTAATGGGAATAAGCAAAGGGGTGGAGGTTTGGATACAACCTGCCACAACTGTGCCTCGCTGAGAGCCACAGGGTCGGGGGTGAATTGTGAGTAAAACATAACAAAAGTTCTTGTTATTTCCACCTTGCCGCTCACAGTATGAAGTGAGTCAGGGGTCCAATCATTTTGTTATGATAGGAAAGGTTTGAAAGTGGAATATCTTGCGGGTAAATTGGTACCTCTCTGCAGAGTTAAAACGTATTTGAATACTCCGAGCTCCCGGGTTTATAGGAGTCTGCTGCGGTGGATTAAATCCACGGGGTATGACACAAGTACTATTTTCTAAATAAATATGTTTAATCAAGATTACCCAAATGACATGTGTTGTCCTGCTAAGGAGTGCTGCCGTGGGCTGTCGTGTGTCGACGTGTCGCGGTAGTGCTATAATCTAGTGAACATGAATGATGATGTTATATTATGAAAAGTGCTGCCATAAGATGAGATGAGAAAGGAAAAGATTATTTTACAAAGATCCATAATTCTTGACTAGTCTAGGTTCATATCATCACTACTATATGTATCTACTCTTACCTATGACTTGCTGAGTACGTAAGTGCTCACCCTTGCAACATTCAACTCAATAGATGGAGCCTAGTTTGATCAAGATGATGGCACGGAGTACTACGTGGATCCAGAAGGAGGAGAATCAGTTCGGCCAGAACCCTGAAGTGTGTTGTTCTGCCGTCAACTTCTTTTGTGGGAGGGTCACCTATCTTCTGCTGCGTAGTTAAATATTTTGCTAAACCCTGAATGCCTTCTAGGCATTGTAATCCTCTTTATGTAATATTAAGGCCAGCAGGCCACACTGCTTAATATTTTGTGAGTACTCTGTTGCAATGCAATATACTCCTATGTTTGATTCATCCTGGGAAGTCAAAGGTTTGTAGTTTGGGACTAGCTGCAGCGAGCTAGGTCTCTACAGGAGTAGTCGTTGTCCCAGTCTCGGGGCGCGACAATTAGCAATGCTAAGGTCGAGAGGGTATTGATCAATGGGGGTAGTTCTTTGGATCTATTATTGGTCAAGGCTTTGGACGAGATGCAAATTCCTCGCTCAAAGATCAAACCCATAATTCATCTGTTTTATAGTATAACCCCTGGTCCCTCAATGATGCCTATTGGACAAATTGCATTACTGGTTACATTGGGAGAACCAGACAATTTTTGAACAGAATTGGTTACATTCGATGTAATTGATTGTGATTCAGCATATAACGCTATTTTTGGTAGGCAAACGCTCGCTAAGTTCATGGCGGTGACGAATTATGCTTATCAATGCGTCAACATACCAGGCCCAAATGGCATGATTTCGGTCTGAGGCAACCGCAACACGGCTCTCACTTGTGATCGCTTATCTTTGGAATTGATTGATCAACTTCCCCTTCGGGATGTGCAGGTTGCGACCACAGTGCTAGATGCAATCAAAGTTGCCCCGCGACCAGATGAGAAATTAATGTTGGTTCCTTTGTACCTAGAAGATCCATCTAGAACCATTCGAATTGGATCAGGTTTGGATGATAAATAGGAACTCGAGTTCATTACTTTCCTCCGGGCTAACTCAGATGTGTTTGCGTGGAAACCATCCGACATGCCTGGAGTCCCAAGGGAAGTGATTGAGCACAGGCTAGCAATCCGGCTTGGACAACGACCAATAAAGAAAAAGCTTAGACGCTTTGCTATCGACCGACAAGAAGCCATTCGTGTGGAGTTAGACAAACTCCATGTTGCGCCCCGAAATTGGGACTACGACTACTCCCGTGGAGACCTAGCTTGCTGCAGCTAGTCTCATATATGCATACCTTTGACTTCCCAAGATAAGTCAAGCACAGGAGTATATTCACATTGTAGCAGAAAAACTTACAAAATATTTAAGCAGTGTAGCCTGCTGGCCTTAATATTACATGAAGAGATTACAATATCTTCGCGGCATACATGGTTTAGCAAAATACAACTACACAGCAGAAGATAGGTGACCCTCCCACAGTGAGAAGTTGACGGCAGAGCAACACACATCAGGACTTTGATGGAACTAACTCTCCTCCTTCTGGATCCACGAAGTTCTCCACGCCTTTGTCTCGATCATGGAACGCTCCATCTACTGATTTGTAGGTTGTAAGGGTGAGTACTTATCTACCCAGCAAGTCATAGGTAAGAGTAAATACATATAGTAGTGTTGTTATGAACCTAGACTAGTCAAGAATTATGGATGTTTGTAAAATAATATTTTCTTTCATATCTCATCTCATGGCAGCACTTTTCATAACATAGCATCGCTATTCATGTTCACTAAATTATAGCACTACCACGACACGTCGATACACGACAGCCCACGGCAGCACCCCTTATCATGACAACACATATCATTTGGGTAATCTTGACTTATCAAATTTTATTTAAAAAACATACTTGTGCCACACCCTGTGGATTTAATCCACCGCAGCATACTCCTATGAATCCGGGAGCTCGGAGTATTTGAATACGTTTTTAACTCTGCAGAGAGGTACCAATTTACGCACAGCATATTCCACTTTCAAGCCCATCCTATCAGTATGATTAGACCCTTCCTCACAACCATGTGTGAGTGGCAAGGTGGAGATAACAAGAACTTTTGTTATTTTTTACTCACAATTCACCCGTGACCCTGTGGATCTCTTGTGAACCACAGTTGTGGCGGGATATACCCCCACCCCCAAGCCTCTTCCCATTACTGGGTCAGCGTGCATGATTATATTACGTGGAGGAGCCGCACTCCGTGAAATTAGTGTATTGTTTTCCATCTCATGTAGAGGTTTCATGTGCGATCTGCATAAGTACTTGTTCAGGCCTGTCCCATACCAGACTTGTGATTAGCACGTGTTTCATGCCACTAGACGCACAACACAAAGTTCTAGTCCTTATATGCCAGTGACCAGACCATCCACAAACCATGCACCTTTAGTGCTTGCTATCCTTTGCAGTTAAGCACCTCCAGTGCTACCGCCATTCCAAACCAAAATTCTGGTCATGGCTAGGGGTTTTATTTCATGAATATATATAAATACATATATAATAGTTCATGGTTCACTATTTGATCTTTTCACATTTCACAGGCATCCAGCCTAGTACTGCCAAATTATATCTCAAACCATTCTTTCACATGAAATATTACTTATATTCAAGGTCACATCATAGCAGCTCTTAAAATATAGGTTCAAGATGATCAAGACTATGACTTGCCTTCCGCGTCGTAAGAAACAGCAGCTGATGTCGGGTCGGCAGTGAAGTCCTCAAACTCTGGCTCTGACTCTGAGCAAAGATCAAACAAGCAACCAAGAATCACAACTTTTTCAATATATATTATTATACTACATGCGATAATGCAAAGAAGAAATGTCTTGATGATACTGGAATAATTGGGTTAGAGTTGAACTCATAAGATTAGGGCTGAAGATGGGTGCTAGAGACTTTTAGGGTTCCAGGGTATGGAAACGATATTAAGTCTGCAACTGGTTTGTTCAAAATCGACGAATGTCTTCAGGTCGACATTCGGTTCAAGGTGTTGACAAAGGATCAATGGTTGATAGAGGGCTCAATTCAAGTTGTGATAGAAGAAGGAATTGTAGATCACAACCTCAAGAGTCTAAGGGACAAAGTCATTTTCAAAATGCATGGCTAGAAGTAGTTAAAAAGGTTCAATGCCATTGACTGACATAGATTGGCATTGGGCTGACATGGCCAGAAACTAGGGTTTGCCATATCTTTTGATCTAGGGCTCCAATTGATGCACTACTTTGTCTAGGAGATAGGCCTTGATAACAGTAACAAATGATTCAATAGGTTCCAAGGTTGAAGATGGCTGGATGGCGATGAAAATCGGCGAAGAAGTGTGGTGGTGACATGGCACAGTGAAGCCACTGGACAAGATCTTGGCATAGCAACAACTGGCAATTCTGTGCAGATTCAGAGATCGAGCTAGTAGAGGAAAGTGTTCAGGAGATCAAGGCGAAGATGTTAGACAAGATGGTATCGACGGTGATGGCTGGCGGCGACTGAGTGACACGTTGGCAGCACGACAGTGAAGGGTAAAACACCTAAGTTGCAATCTGGTGCTGCGCTGCTGAAACCTGGCGTTGCTGGAGCTAGCTAGGGCCAAAAGACACTATTTGATGCACTGAAATTGGTTGGAGATTGCACAACAGCGAACGGCGATGAACTACACTGGAGAAGGAGACGGCTTCAACAGTGACAAGGCACTGGGGTGATTTAAACTCAAAATTGATGGCACGGGTGAGTTTCTAAGTTACTGTAGATGGTGGAGCTGAGGGGAATCAGCCTGAGGCGACGCCGGCGAGAATTTCAACGCCACGATCAGAGAAGAAGGGCTAAATTGGGCGAAACTGATACACAGCCATAAAGCTCAATTACTCGCTGTGAGAGCAGTAGGGAGGTGAGGTGAAGCTTCTAGTAACGTCAATTCAGCCAAAGGAATGGTGGTGTGGCCTGGCGACGTGAGCCGGTCACCGGTGGCGCACGAGAAAGGGGAAAACTCCAATTCGAGCTTAATTTCGAAATCTGATGCATAGGCTTGCTAAGATACTTCACTGATCAATTTAGTCTACTACAGGAAAGATCAATTTGGACTGAAATAGGTACAATTGCTGGAATAGGGTATTTTTGAAATTCGGCAATTGCCGGCGATGAAGTGCATATGAACTCAATTCAAAGCAACAGCACGATAAGGGAGATGGGAGGACCTTACTGGTGCTGTTAATTTGGATGAAGGGGCTGCGGTTGAAGCTGTCACCGTGAGCCTCCTTCTGTGCTCGCCGGAGAAGACGACGAAGACGGTGGGGTTAGAGACTTTGCTGATTCTGGTGTGTGAGAAGTTAAGCTGAGTATGGGGTGGCTTTTATAGGTACGGTCAGAAGCTTGCTACGCTGGAGACTAAGGAACTTGTGCCAGTGAAGCTTCATGTTGAAGCAATGGCGGCAATGGCACACGCACGCGTGCAGGTTCAACTTTCCCGCTGGCGCGCGCGCCGCTGATGTGCTGGACGTTGACTGCCACGGCGATGATTGAGGTGCAGACATGTGCACCCATGCAAACTCAGGTGAACATGAGCATTGCGAAGGGCGGCGGCGACGATCACGACGACACGGCACACCTGGTCGCGGTCGCGGCGGCACTGATCAAAGCGGTCGTGAGATCCAGTCGTGGTCGAGCATTGTGCCGGCTGTGGTCGAAGGAGCTGGAAGCTCTGGTGGCGTGCTGGTCGCGAACTGCAGCTCTGGTCGATCCAAGGACCTGGTTGCAAGAATCTTTATTTGAATTATGGACTGATTTGTAATTTCTGATTTGGAGATAGTTAATTTGCAATCTGATTTCATAGATGAGTATAAACTTAATCCTTGTACTCATCTAGCAAGAAATTTGGTAAAATCTGGCATGATTTGATGATTTTCGATATAAACCAAAAATAGGGTATTTTAGGGTAATTAAAATCTGAGTTTTGGTCGATTTCGAATTCTGGCCTCTAAGATGAGATTTTGGAATATAGACAGAAGGGAAAATTGTATCAAATAGCATTTGGAAGAGATTTGCTGAAGAAATTCTGAATTTGGAGTTAATCTGAATATTTCAGCCTTTTTGGGTTTCCATATATCAGAAAAAGGACTGATTTGCGATACAATTTGGACTAATATGTGAAAAAGGCTTGAATGATGAAATCTGACTGCCAACTTTCTGGATTAAGGCATTGGCATACCCATGATCATAATCCAAGAATAATCTGTTCTGGGTTAGATCAAGATTTGGCTAAATCTGAGTTCAAAGTATTTAGGGTAATTAGGATATTAATTAGAATCCTGTTTTCAAAAACTGAAAAGGATTGCAGGATCTGAGAGTTAGAGATGGAATTGAATCTGGCTTCTGAAGGCTTTTATACTCAGAGTAACTGATAGATCTCATCTAAGCAATCTGATCTTGATTTGGATTCATAGGGAAGATTTTGAGATATTTGGGGCTTGAGATAGATTAGGGTTGAACTGATCTTGCTACTACTACAGATTCATGCATGCATGATGTTCATGAAAAAGAGAGTTTTTACCACTAAACTCAGGGTGTTACACTCCATAAAGCAGGATTTACTCGAGAAGTCGATCATCCTGAATGACTTGCAAACCCGGTTGTGGTCCTAAAGCCAAATGGTAAGTGGCGCATGTGCGTCGATTACACCAGTCTAAATAGTGCCTGCCTGAAGGATGATTTTCCCCTTCCTCGCATCGATTAGTTGATCAATTCTACAGTGGGTAACAAATTGATGAGCTTCTTTGATGCTTACTCAGGGTACCATCAGATTAGCATGGCAGAAGAAGATGAAGAGAAGATTGTCTTCATCACACCATTTGGCACTTACTGCTACGTCAGAATGCCATTTGGTCTCAAGAACACCAGTTCCACGTACCAGCGCTTGATGCAAAAGACCTTTCTTTCCCAGTTAGGGCGTAATTTGGAAGCTTACGTCGATGACTTGGTTGTAAAGAGTTTAAAAAGCTCTAGTCACATAGATGATCTTGTTGAAACCTTTTGTAACTTGAATAAATATGGAATAAAGTTGAATCCCGAGAAATGCTCTTTTGGAGTTTCTTTTGGTAAACTTTTAGGTTTCCTTGTTTGTTCAAGAGGGATCAAGGTTAATCTTGAGAAAATCAGGGCCATTGAGCAAATGCGATCACCTTCAACCATGAAGGATGTCCAGAGCCTAATAGGTCACATGGCGGCTTTAAGTTGTTTTATATCACGACTAGGCGAACATGGGTTACCTTTCTTTAAGGTTCTACGTAAGCACAATGGTTTCACCTGGTCAGATGAAGCCGAGAAAGCCTTTTAAGAGGTCAAAGCATATTTATCTAGTCCGCCAGTACTGGTCTCTCCAATTTTTGGGGAACCATTACTCCTTTACTTGGCGGCTACCCCTTATGCTGTCAACGCAGTTCTGGTCGTGGAAAGGGAAGGCATGCAACAACCAGTTTACTATGTAAGTGAAGTGCTTCATGGACCAAAGGAGCATCGCCCTGAAGTCCAGAAGTTACATTACACTCTTCTGATGGCTTCCTGCAAGCTATGGCATTACTTTCAAGCACATAAGATTACTATGCCATCGTCTTTTCCCTTAGGGGACATACTCCGTAATCCGGAAGTATTTGGTCGCATGGCGAAATGGGCAGTGGAACTTGGAGCATTTGACATCCATTTCACTCCCTGCGTTGCAGTTAAGTCTCAGATTCTTGCATATTTTGTGGTTGAATGGACTAATCCCGATCCAACTGTGCAAGAGCCTATGGATTTACAACACACCGACCATTGAACAATGTACTTTGATGGCTCTTTCAGTTTTCAACACTCGGGGGCTGGAGTGGTCTTAATCACGCCTCAGGGCGATCAACTCCAGTATGTCATACAACTACACTTTGTTGCGACCAACAACGCAGTTGAGTATGAAGGTCTTCTTGCCGGGCTTCGAGCAGCTAAATCCCTTGGAGTCCATCGATTAGTGGTGAGGGGAGACTCACAGCTAGTCGTAAACCAGGTAAACAAGGAGTACAGCACCTCCGATGAGACAATGGCTCATTACCTAGACGAAGTGAGGAAATTGGAAAAACACTTTAGTCATTTCGAAGTCCAATTTGTTCTGTGAAGAAACAATGTTCTCGCAGACCAATTAACAAAAATTGGGCCCTCACGTACATCCGCTTTGACAGGAGTGTTTGTCGAACACTTAAAATATCCTTCGATTACGTTTCCAGTGGAGGATGATGAGGTGATAGTTTACGTCGCTGACCTCAAGCATGAAGGAGATTGGACCCGACCATTACGGATCTATCTCAAAAATGGGACCTTGCCAAGGACGAAACCGAGAGTGATCGGTTAATACGAAAGGAGCATCTATACAAAATAATCAATGGAGTTTTGTATAGAAAGAGTACTCAAGGAGTGTTCACGTGTTGTATATCTCAACAGGAAGGCAGATCCCTCTTGAAGGACATTCACGATGGTGTATATGGTGCTCATGCATCTTATCAGATGCTGGTTGGAAAAGCTTTTCGACAGGGTTATTACTGTCCTTCGGCACTTGACGATGCCAAGCACTTGGTCAAGACATGCCCACAGTGTCAATTTCATGCACGGAAGTTCACCAGCCTGCATATGCCTTACAAACTACTCCTTTAACTTGGCTGTTCGCAGTTTGGGGAATAGATATAGTGGATCCTATGCCCCAAGCAGTTAATGGGTACAAGTTTTTATTCATAGCCATTGACACATTTACTAAGTGGATTGAGGCTGAACCAGTCCGTAATATAACTACCGCTGCGGCGAAAAAGTTCTTTCATAAGAACATAGTGACACGATTTGGTGTTCCAAGTCGTCTCATTACCGACAATGGTTCCCAGTTCATTACTGATCTCTTTTTGGACTATTGCAACGATATCGGGACCAAGGTATGTTTTGCATCCGTTGCTCATCCACAGAGCAATGGTGCCGTTGAACGTACCAACGGGTAGATATTACAAGGTATCAAGAAACGAGTTTTCGATCACCTTAAGATGCGCTCGGGGGCTTGGGTAGATGAACTCTACTCCGTTCTATGGGCACTACGCATTACATGCAGTCGGGCTACAGGTGAGACGCATTTTCAGTTGGTATTTGGTGCTAAAGCCGTATTGCCTACTGAAATATGCATTGGATTAGTTCGTGTTGATCAAGTTGATCATTCTGATCAGCATGAACAACGTGTCCATGACATTATTCTCCTTGAGGAGAAACATGATTGAGCATTGATTAAGTCGGCAGCATATTTACAAGCTTTACGTAAATACCATGGTAAACGGGTGTGACCTCGTATTCTACAGGTGGGCGACCTAGTTTTACGAAAGATTAAAAACCAGTCCAATCGCAACAAATTCTCCTCTCAGTGGGAAGGTCCCTAAATTGTGGTCTCAGTGCCGTGACCTGGATCAGCTCGATTAGCCATGGAAGATGGTAGGATCTTATCCAACACATGGAATATAGATCAGTTGCGCAAGTTCTACGTGTAAGTTTTTCCATTTCCATTTTCCTATTCAATTAGCATATTTTTATGATAAAACTTTCTTTCCTTTTTATGTTATAATCGTATTCTCTGTTGATGTCCTTTGAATCTATTCAAGCCATGCTTAAGGTTTGAAATTATGGCCACATATAGTACGCGACCATAGATCTGATCGCAGATGGTCATCTCATCAGTGTTTAAAGTGGATTCGCTAATCGATCTCATGGTCACATCTGGATAAGACATCTCTAAATAAGCCATTTCTTAACGCACATGAGACTTACTAGCATGTTTCTGATCATTCGAGTGGCTGTTAGTTCGCAAAAAGCTTTAAGCACTCATGTTGAGCTGTCTATACTTGTGATTTTATAGTAAGCCCTAGTTCACAAATCTCTTTATAAGTCGTTTCTCAACACATAAGAGGTTTTACTGGGCACATTTATTATCCTACAATTACTATACTAAGTTCTCAGTATTAGTAATAATAGGAGGGGGCTAGGAGAATACAACTATAACGTTTAGATGGAAGTATTTTTATGTTTCGAAAATCATGCATCTGCATATTTTCTATCATAATTGTATGTTGTAGGTACAATTCACAAAGAGGCTCATTGTTCATTACAATGAGATCATGATAGGCCAAGTTCTTTCAAGAGATTCTCGATCAAGGGCTTGTCTTCATCCGTTATGGTTTCAAGCTAATCTTCACTGTTGAATACAACATCTCCCACCACTGGATTCAAATCCAAATTTTGGCCGTGGTGATGCCTTAGTTTGTACAAAATGGCAGGGGCTATAGATCCAATGTTGGTCTTCAATGCCTCTTTCTGCCTATTTGTGTCTTTAGGGAGGTACTCGAGAAGTGGTTCGGCTTGAGCCGCAACCAGTTTGCAAGATTCACTAAGGCTTAAATTTTCCTTTTGCGGATAGATTATATCAGCCTTTAGTAAATCCGCAACCATCTTCAGTTTCTTAGAGGCTTCTGCTTGAATACTGCTGCAGTCTAAGATTGTCGCCTTTAGGGTTTTCCTCTCCTCGCAGATAGTTTCAGTAGTCTTTTTGAATGATTCTATGGCTGCATGTTGATGCTCAATGGTTGCGCGAAGTTGCCTATTTTGAGTTTCAGTCTGGGCACACTTCTTCTTGAAGTCATCTCTTTCCTTGAGAAGAACATTTATTTGTTCCTCCTGTGCTACATGAACAAAGTAATGAGATTACAGCAGTTCATGTAAGTAAATAACATCCCTTGGTTGACAATGAACTTACAGGCAAGCTTTCTCTGAGCCTCGTCGAGTTTTTTCTCCATGGAGGAAAATTTTATGGTCGCGGTTTCTTCTTGACTTTGTCAATCAGCCATGCTTTTCGTCAATAAGGAATTCTCCCTGCGTCCATAGAGGTAATCATTGTACTTGGATGACGTTCAGGTTAGTCTAAGCAATGTATGGGTACTTACTGTTGCAAACGGCCGATCTCCTTTTGTGTGACCTCAATTTGTTCTACTAACGCTTTCAAATTGGTAGACAATTGGCTCAGGACCTGAAACACAGTAATACCTATTGCTTAAACTTGGATATTCCTAGGATCTTCAATTTTGGAGAGGGTAAAATGTTTTTACTTACATCTAAGAAACTGCTGAAAGTTGTCTTCAGCACGCTCTTGGGTTCACTTGAAGATTGAACGACGAGACCAGGTCTTTCCTCGACCACAGGTGCAGCAAATGTTGTTTCTTGCTGATTTGCTCCCGTGGTCAATTCAGATGGTGCGATCTCAATCCGTGTGGATTGGAGGTCCGCAACTATTTGTTCCACAATGGCATGAGGATCCATCTCAGCCATTGTGCTTGTGCCTGCATCTCTTGCACCCTCCACGGTAGGTGTTTCGCTAGATTTCGGTGGGGTCACCAGAGTGCTAGGCGTCGGGTTCTTGAAAAAATCACAAATCACAATATTGATGATTTCAAAGTCAGGATTCGGTAAGGAGTGGTATCCTTACCTTATTCGAAGCCCCATCTAACTTTTGGGGTTTTGTGATGTACTCCTCAGAGATAGGAGCCCACTCAGCGATTTTGCTGTAGTATCATCGGAGCTCATCCTTGTTTTCCTCTTCTTAAATAGGACTGAAGACTCCTCTTCTTGCATGTTCAAAAAGATTATTTATATTTGCAAAGGAGTAAAAATTGTGGAGTATGATATTCTTACCACAACAGCTCCTTCTACATTAGCAGGGGATGTCACCACGTCTGGGGCAGTTGAAACTATGGTCACAGAGTCCTCCACGACCATAGCTGTAGAAGTTCTGGCCTCAGAGCTGGCAACCTCCCTTGTGACCGCAGGTTCTCCCACGGCCACAGAATCCACTGCCGCAATAGCTGTTTCTGCTATTGAGGTCAGTATGTTGGCGATGGTGGGGGAGGATGATCTCTCTAGAATGGCAATCTCCAGAGGGCTCACCGTTCTTCTCCTTCGATGGATGAGAGGAATGTCATCTTCCTCATCCTCGCTCCCCTCACCCTGTACGATTAAGAAGTGACTCCTATCCGTACATGGTATAACAGGGAGAAGAGAGAACCTTACCGCAGCAGTTTTCACGGCAATTTTCTTCTCCTTTGATGAAGCCCATCTGATGGTCTTTGCCTTAGTTATTCCAGAGGCTGGCTCCTTCATCTTCTTGGCTTTAGAAGAAATAACTTTTACTCTCTTCGATGGTGGCCTCCCAGAAGGCCCAACATCATCCATAGGACGTTTCATCCTGATGACTTGCCCTTCCAGCAGCTGTGTCATTCAATCAATTTACTCTTTGATGATCAATGTCAGCAGACATACATGAGTAAGTTTTCTCGAAAGAAGGTTTACCTTTTGACGTTCTTGTTTGACGTTGTCGTTGCTGCCGACCAGGCTTTGCAGTCGAGGTGAGCCTAATGCTCCTTCTGTTGTCATGTTGTACAGCTTCAGAAGATTGTTTGTCCTCCTATCTATCTCAGATGGGGACAAGTGCATTCTTTTCTGCAATTCTTTTTTTACCAAAGTTGCTCCTTGTCCTTTGCGGCCTTCCCTGCAATTCTTTTTCTGCCAACATAGCAAGATGGAACAATCTATTGACGGTATCATATTCTTTGTAAGCAATTAGGTCCTGGATTTCACGCCGTAAACCCCCATAAAAATGAGCCATTTATCCTCATCATCCTCCACAACACAACATGCCTATTTGTAGCTCTTGATAGTACTCTTCTACAGACTTATTACCTTGATTCAAATGCTGCAATTTCTTACACAAATCATGTTTATAGGAAGGAGGAATAAATCTACCACGCATAGCTCGCTTTAACCTATCCCACGTATCAGGTTCTAAGCCAGAATTAACTAATTTGTTCCACCAAATGATAGCAAAATCTTTGAACTCACTAGTAGCTTATCTAACCCTATATACCTCGGGGACTAAATGGGAGTTAAATTTTTGTTCAACTGTCATTTCCCAATCTAGATAAACTTCAGCATCATATACACCAGAGAAAGATGGTATGGTAAATTTAACTTTAGCAAAAGGATCATCATGGACACGACCATTGCGGTGATTAAAATTATTACCTCCCATACCTTGACAGTTGTAATTCAAGTAGCGTTGTTGACGTGCATGTTGGGCAACGGCGAGTGTAGCGCGGCATCGCGGTCTCGCCGAGCATCATCATCATCTCCTACAATGGATGCCTCATTATCTTGTGCTACATCGCGCACTTCCCTCCGTCTGGCATCGTTGTTAGGTCGCTGATTTTTTGCCAGTCTTTCAATGCGTGTAGTGAGCATGGCCAAGCTATCGGTGAGTGTCGCCATGTCTCGTCGCAAATTGTTCATGGTAGCTGTAGTATCTTCAAGCTTGCTATTAAGGTGCTCATTAATGGCATTGTGTTATTCACTCAAGAGTTTCATGAGCTCTCCTTTTGTAATACACTCGTCTCCATCAGATGTATCACCTGTCATTGTTAGTAGAAAATAGAAGACAACACCAGAGTATTATCACTATCAACTACTAGGATGTGGAGGGGAAAACACACTCTCAAGCATCTTACCACGCTCTTACAAGTGTTCTAACCAAGGCAGTAGGGTTGCAACCAGTGGCTGGTTTGTGATACCGTGACGAGCGTGAGTGAGGCGATTGCAAGGTAAACCTGTAACTGAGTTGGAAGAAAGTAGAGCTCGGAAGGCTAATATATGTGTAGCAACAATTCAATATCAGTAATGCAAAGTTGAAAATTAGTCCAAATTAATAGTCGAAATGCTCGAACTAGCCTAGACTCAGATCTAACTCAAGCAAGCAACTAGAATCACAAAGGACTAGAACTCAAGATGCGCCACTGAAAATTCTCCTCTTTGCTACACATATTTTTCTTCTATGATTTTTTTTTGCACTTGATTTTTTTATTTTCTTTTTTAATAAACAGTGCTGCTTTTGTTTTTTTTTTTTTTTGCACTTGCCTCTTTCTTTTGCAACTGTACAACGAGGACAGAAATGTTGTTTAGCAATTTCGGGCCCCAAGAACTCTGAATTAGAGGATTTGATCAACACCAAAGTTGTAGAGGATCATTTTATCTTTCCAACAAGTACAAAAATGTCAAAAACAGTGTTGGAAATCAAAAGATATGGTAATTTTACCAAAGCTGTCTCAGGTTGAGCAATTTGAATCCTAATTGGATTAGGGTTTGAAGATTACACAACTAACTTTGCCCAAATTTTAGTGTGATGAAAACACCAGAATTTGAAGATTACCCCAACTAAATTTTTGTGGGATTTCTCGTAATGATTCCAGAAAGTATAAGTTTATCCCAATCCGATCTCGGATGAAAGAATTATAATGAAAATACCAAAACAGACGTATTTGATTCAAACTCTACACTATCGACATTAACGGCTCAATATCTTATGTATGGAAGCCTAATCTGACTTCGACCTCAACATAAAAGTTGTAGAGCATGATCTGATGTTTCCAGAAAGTACAAGAATATGAAAATATAAGTTTGTATGAAGAAGATATGATGAAAACAACAAACTGAACAGCGGCAGATTCGAATTGGACGCGACGACGAGGAGATCGACGTGCAATTTGACTCTGCGACGAGATGCAAGATTAAAACTAGACCAAGACTAAAACTAAAAACCAGCACTCGACAATGATGGACGAAAATTCAAAGATGCAAACTGACAAGAACAATGCAAGATTAATGGCTAGGATTTGGACAAGGTAAACAATTTTTTTTTGTAGGGCAAATTTTCTGGACTCTAGGACGAAGAACATAATCAATCTAAACAAAGAGGGGATACAGTGTTACCTATCGAGCAACCTTCACTCTGATACCAACTGATGTGAACGGTGTCCCGATCTTCCGATAGGTAGAGGTAAATCGATTGATGGAGAACTCGATGTTGACGATCCGGCTTCCAATCAGAATTGATTCGAACCCCTGCAATCGCTACACCACGGCTTCGTTGGTTATCGACCACACCAAGACACGGTTGACCTCACCAATAAGGCTTATCCCTGCATGCGAATCAAGAACACAAGTAAGAACACGGTAGACGCAATCTAAATATTTCCAATTACCAATGAAGAGTACGAGTTGGGGTTCCACAAACCGATGAACGGCGAAAACTATCTAAGCAGTAGATCTAAGCAAAACCCACCCAAAAGGCTAGGGGGTGGTGGCCATATGTAGCAGGAGTATGGTGGCCAGAGGTAGGCTATTGGCCAGAGAACCCACCCCCACGTAACCCTAGGGATACACAGGTCTTGGGCCCAAAGTAGAGGTGGCACAGCACCCGGCACAATTTGTCCGTGAATTGTTTTGTTGATTGCGGGAGATCCAAACAGAATTTGGCAGTAGGGATAGATCCATTGGAAAGGTGGGGCCATGGGCTTCTCCGTAAAGTTCTCATTCACCCCAAACGGACTCCTTAGATGGCCTAGACGTCCATTTGAAGTTGGCGTGCTCCTGGATGGCCGAATCAGGCTCGCGGATGACTTAGGCTTCATCTTGGGTTTGTCTTGGAGCGTGGACAACTTGGGCTTCTTCTTGGGCTCATCTTGGAGCATTGTGGTATGCTGGACCTTCAGTGTAGATGGCTTGAAAGGCTTGACATGTGGGTTCATGCCGACTTGATGTTCTCCATGGTCTTCAGGCGACGGAGTGGGAGGAGTGGACGGGGCGTTCGTATCTGTGTTGGTGATGTCCTCATCAACAGGGCTGCTTGTCATGGCAATAAATTGGTATAAATATCAGATTGTCAACAATTTCATATGCTTTAAGTCAAGAAAGCTTACCCTGGTTATAGTCCAAGGTGTTGTCCATCATAGAACACACCTCCCAAACTAGGTGTTCCCTTTTCTTCAAGGGACTCATCCTGTTCTTCACAAAGTCATGGATGATGTCTCATGCGGTTAATTCCTACTGGACTAAGTGAAGAATCACCTGGGACTGTTTCTATAAGTCTTGACTTAGAATGGGAGCAATGTCCATTGCGCTACTCTTCACTGGTCACCGGTTCTCAAACCAGAGGCTGCTCTCTACTGGCGAGGCACAATAGAACCATCGTTGGTTCCATCTGTTCACAGAATCACACAGCGGGAAGGAGGGGTAATATTTTTTCTCCCGCAGGCAGAAATATACACACCTTGCTGCACTCGGACCTTTTGACCATGCTGAGAAATAAAATTGTCGAAATAGATCTACGCACGGCAACACTCCCACAAAAGCCTCACACAAGTGTTGAAAGACAGGCAGAATGAGGATAGCATTGGGGTGGAGGTTTACCAGCTCTAAGTCGAAGTGCATCAGAATATATTGTAGAAATTTGCTTTCTGGCAATCAAAATCCACATCGTAGAAAGCCTTTAAAAATCACCAGTTCGTTCTCCTGGACATTGGGGGTTTCTTCTCGTTTCCCCTCGGGTTGCCAGTTGATTAGTAGCTAAGAGGAAAGAATTTCATCCTTCTCCAATGCTACTAAACTCTCAGTATCGCAATGACTCGATCGGCTCTAGGACGCCATCGCAGTGCAAATCTTTGGAAAGACGAAGGTTTCTGGCAGCGGTAAGAGCAAAAGTGAACAACGAGGGTTTTTTGCAGCGAAGTGGTAGATGTAAAAAGAGGTTTCTTTGAGGCTTCTCAACGAAGGTAACTCGTTTTATATGCCCAAAGCCACTACCTGCTGCATTCATTATTTTAATATTTCTTCATAACGGGTTCTCACGGATTGAACCCGAAATCATGTCATTAACCCTAATAGAATTTGAAACAAAATGCATATTTTTGGAAATTGAAAGGTCATTTTATTTCATATTCGGGGGCTACGGTACAAATAATCATATTGGAATTTTTTGAAGTTTTAATGTTACCCTATGATTTCAAGGTAATCTCGTAATTTCAGTACTGTTATGATCTCAAAGTAATTCTGTGATCTCAGTGCTATGCATGGTCTCAATGCAATCTTGTGATCTCAGTGCTGCGCATGTGATGAGGACATCACTGACGAGCTTGCTGTCATCAACGAGCTTGCTGTTACTACGTCCACGATGTCGGCTGATGGAGTAGGAAAGCGACAAGACGGCATGAACCCTCATGCTATGCCATTCAAGTCTTCATCAACGGAGGATCAGCAAGTTATGTCCAAGTTCCAAGAAGTCCCCGACCACCGGGCCCAAGTCGAGAGGACGTCGAAGTCGCTGCCGAGTCCGGTTCGGCCATCCAGGACCAGTGCACCTTCAAACGGACGCCCAGATCACATACGACGTCCAAATGAGGCAAATAAGGACTCTACGGAAAGCTTACGAGATAAGCTTTCCAACGGATCTGGCCAGGCCTCTAAATTCCATCTACAGAAACGGGAATCGTCAGAATACGAACACAAACAGAATTGGGCCGGCGCTGCGTCGCCATATTTTTGGGCCCAAGGCCCGTGTATCCCTAGGGTTAGCGTTACGCGCGTGTGGGCACCTGTTTGGGTGCCGCCCCTCCTCTGGCCGCCGCCCTATATATGCTCCCCGCCGTGCTTCGTCTTAGTTGGGTTTTGTTTAGTTGATTTCGTCATGGTTGTGTGAGATATCGCCTTGTTCTTCTTGTGTCGGCTAGACCAACAAGACCAAGTTTCTGAACCCCATTATTCTTAATCTATATTCGCAATTGAAATTGCTTATCTTTTGTTCTTGCTCGTTCTTCGGTTGCCTGCAGGAACCGTCCTTCGTGGACAGGTCGATCGCGCCTCTGGTTCGGTCGATAACAATCGTCGTGGTGGTTTAGCGATCGCCGGGATTTCCAGTTACTCGCGTGGTTGGATGCCGGATCGTTTAGGTCTCCCGACACCTACCGAAATTATCCTTCGTCTCACCAGAAGATCAGGACCCCCGCGTCCGCGCTCATCAGCATGGTCTCAAGGAAATTCTGTGACCTCAACAAAATTAACATAGTAAATTTTTACCTGTGGATGTTATGGTCGCAGAGACATTTACCTATAACCATTTTTCACACAGGGACATTTACTCAAAATCAAATTGAGAATTCACAAATGATTATAGATCATGCGTAATCATTAAAGAAAAAGAAATTTATTTCTTACATTCTTTGCATACATAAGGGATGCAGGCGACCAAAGCGTCGACCTGATCCGAAAGTAATTTACAAACATCTCCAAGGGACAAATTATCACCAGTAGGATCAACACTGGTTGTCCCAAGGGACTCTGCTATGTCCCTTAATCTATATATATCTTCTCTTATAACGAGACTACTACTAGTCCTAAGTGAATTGAAGATATCCCTCTGCCCTCGCACGAGGTCAAGCTCTATTCGAGCCAACCTCGCATCCTCCATAGCCCTACTGTGGCTCTCCCTCAGTCGATCGATGACTGTGCAGATAGTATTGAGATTGCGTCCCCGCTTGAGGGACTGCTCTTCAATCCTTTCTTTTTCTTCTTGGATAGTTCTGCACAAGGCAGTTCTCTCCTTCAGAAGAACCTCCATCTTCACCAGCTATTTGCTGAGGACCCACAGGGTCTTGTCCTCCTGTATGTACATGGGTCAGTTTCAGAACTATGCAACAAGGATGAAAGATGAAGATTATAACCTGGGTGGTAAAAGCTGAGGGTGGAACAGAAGTTGGATGCAAAACAGAAGCTGGGGGTAATGTGGTAACCCAGTCTTCAGTTTCCATTAGCTTTTTGAATGAAGTCCCACTGCATGATCCTGCATCATCTCTAGACCTCTTCTTCAAAGGAGTTGAGTCCTCGAACATCTAAGAATTCCAAAATGCATTACTTTGGAAACACTCAAACCACAAAGAAAAGATTCACACAGATTCTTCAGGAGAGAATTACCTTCTAAAGTGCATGTTCAATCTTGTCTTCTATTTCTATTTCTTCCTCAACGCTATCAACAATCTTTTTGGAGTCTCAGTTCGCCATTGAGATGAGAACAGAGAAGGAGAATTAAAGTAAGAAGTTGAGAAGAAGTTCTAAAGACTTAGCCAATTAAAGCTTGTAAGTCTTACAACAAAGAGCTTCGCTATTTATAGAGCCCGGAGGTGACGGTTCGTATTCATAGAAGCCTCAAGTTCTTAAAACGTACTTAAGTTTTTTGCCTTGATTTGTTGAAAAAGCTTAATGATAACTCATTGAAATTATCTCAAATTTCTTCTTGGGAAACCAACCGTCACGAGTTGGATGCAACGTCTTCAAAACAACAGAAGAAGGCGAAGTGCTGGATGATATATTCCCGAAGATTTTAAAATTCGAAGTAATAAACTTTTATTGCTCCAAATTTTGGGGGTAGCTGACGATGAATATGATGAGGACATCACTAGCTTGGATATGAACAAGGCTCCATCCACACCTTCCACTACTTCCACTACTTCCTTGCCGCCACGAGAAGATCAAGGAGAACGGCGAGTCGACATGAATCCATGTGCTGAACCATTCACTACGCCCACACTGGAGGATCAGCGAGCTACATCAAAGGTGAAGCAACCCACGACGCATCAAGCCCAGCCCAAGATCAAGCCCAACTCGTCCGCGAGTCCAGCTCGGCCATCCAGCAGTAGTCCAACTTCAAACGGATGCCCAGGCCACGTACGGAGTCCATTTGGGGCAAATGAGTATTTCACGGAGAAGCCCACGACAACACATTTCCAATGGGATCGGTCCCACAGCCAAATTCCTCCTAGATCATCCACAATCAACAAAACAATCAACGGACAGAACCTGCCGGGTGCCGCGTCACCTCCACCTTGGGCCTGTACCCTTAGGGTTTCACATCCACCTCCTTGGCCGCCACCCCTGTTACATATGACCGTCACCCTTCCTGTTATTCCTCAGATTTTGTTTAGATTAGTTTTCCTCATTTGTGAAACTTCATCCTTGTGTTCTTGTGTCGGCTAAACCAACAACTACAAGTTACACAACCTCAAAGTTATCGTGTGCTTCATCCATATTTGCAATTTTAGATTGCTTTTATCTTGTTCTTGCTTGTTTTTCGGTTGCTTGCAGGAATCGATCCTCGTGATCAGGTCAGTCGTGTCTTGGCACGGTTGATAACGACTCGTAAGTGTGGTTTAGCGATTGCCAGGGCGTCCAGTCTTGTTTGGTTGGTAGCCGGATCGCCAAGGTCACTCTCCATCAAATTGAAGTTATCCTTCTCACCAGAAGATCAGGCATACGTGTCTTCATTAGAATATTATTTGGGCTAGTCATTTGTTTATTAAATATATCATGTCTAAGATATTTCGGATATGGTATATGGCTCCATGGTCGCAGATGCTCAGTTTCCTGTGAACCAGAAGGTCGCATGACCAGTGATGACCTCAGTACTAACCTATGGTCGTAGTCTGTGCGCGACCATAGTATCAAGAGAGTCATATCTAACCTAAGTAGTGGCTAAGTCTTCCAGTCACGTTTCAGGATATGATAACTTCCTCTCCCACATTCGTGATGATAACCACCAAGGAGTTAATATATGCAGTTATCTAATAACTACATATTGGCAACCATCTAACCTCCCGAAACTACTCTACGTGGACACCCTTTCGATCACTATAAAAGGGCAACAAGTGTACCAGACAAGATATAAGAGATTGGATCTAACAAACCCGAAGACAGATACACAGATATAGAGATTGTTAATCTTTCCCTATAACAATCTCCTCCCTTTCTTTTGTAATCAGATTGCACATATAGTGAAAACATCATAGGACATAGGGTTATTACTCACATCTTTAAGGGCCCGAACCTGTATAATTCTTTGTGTTTCTAGCTTATACTTACCTTAACTTACCTAGTGAACGTCTTGAAAGGTCTCCACTTCCTACTTACTAAATTTGCATAAGATTGACTAGGGACCCGACTCCCAATCGTCGACAAGGGTTTGGTCGTAAGGAGATATCTCTGTGACCATAGCGTCCGCGGATATAGCACGAGATTATGGACTTTATGATAAAAAGTGTTTAAGATACATAGAAACGTCATTAAAATTTGCAAGAAATAAATATGATTACTGGGCTATGTCCAGAACATCCTTAGATTACCCAGTGTCTCTTCCTTAGGCCTTCTGCTACCACGGAAAGGTAGATGTGACCGTGTATGAGCGACCATGGGAGCCTAAGCCCATGTAACAATCGTCATCAGAAGCCATGTTGCCAATTGAAATTAAAATTGGTTTTGCTCGCGTGGATCATTTAGATACCATAAATCAAAGTGAAAAATGCGAAGATGAAATTATTTTTCTTGAAGAAAAACATGATCAAGCTTTGATCCGATCAACAGCACATTTACAAACTTTGCATAAATATCACAGTAAAAGGGTGTGACCATGTACGCCACATGTGGGAGACCTAGTTTTACGAAAAATCCAAAACCAGTCTGGTCGCAATAAATTTTCCTCCCAGTGGGAAGGACCCTTTACTGTGGTCACCATGCCGCGACCAGGGTCGGCTCGATTAGCGATGGAAGAATATTATCAAACGCCTGGAATATAGACCAGTTGCGTAAATTTTATGTGTAAGTTATTTTCTTTCCCATTATAAGTTTTTCGTACTTTATCAACTTATGCTATGATTGTATTTCACTCTTCAGCCTTATTTTTTATTGAGTTATGCCTGGGGGCTGGTCGCAATAAGTGCCTTACTATGAAGTATAAGTGGATTCTCTGGCCGAACTCATGGTCGCATCTAGTTAAGAACTTCTCTTTGTAAGTCGGTTCTTACCGCATAAGGGACTTACTGGCATGTTCTAATCATTTGAGTGGCTGTAAGTTAGCAAAAGACTATATCTTTGTACTAAGTCAGTTATTTTTGATCTAATGATCATATCTAGATAAGACATATCTTTTCTAGTCAGTTCTTACTGTGTGAGAGATTTGCAAGAATATCCTGATCATTTAAGCCATGATCTCCATTGGCCAAGAAAACTATCTTGTGACCATTATACTACGTCTTCAGTATTATTGGTCGCATGAGGGGGCTAGGGGAATATAATCATAACATTCGGTCAGTAATCTTTTTCTTTTTTCATTTCTTTCTTTGCTAATCATGTGAATTTGCAAGATATAAATTGAAGACTCCAATAATATAGTAAAATGTTTCCATTCCATTGATATAAGAAAATCTTTACAATGAGAGGAATTACATTCAAAGAAGGCTGAGGTCATCCAATAGTTTTTCAATTAAAGGCCTGACCTCGGCCGTGATCGCATCAAATTGGTCTTGGCTATCAAAGGTCGCATCTTCTGCCATTGGATTCATATCTAAATTCGGACCATGGCGAAGCCGAAGTTTGTAGAGCATGGCAGAGGCTATAGTTGCAACATTGTTCTTCAATGTCTCTTTGTGCCTACTTGTAATTTTAGGAAGGCTTGCGACCAAGATATCAGCTTGAGCCGCAACCAATTTGCAGGACTCATCAAGGGTAGAATCATCCTTCATAGGATCAATAATATCTGCCTTAAGAGAGTCTGCAGTCTCCAGCAGCTTTGCGAGGGTATTCTTTTCTGTGAAACTGCAGCTCTTGATGACCTTTTCCATGGCCCCCTTTCTTTAAGGGAGAGCTTTGCGGTCTCCTTGGTCTTTTGTGAGACTATCTTGTAGTAACTGATGACATTCTCAAGCTTATCGGGGTCGTTTCCTCGCCCGATAAACTTCTGCTCATAATGATCTTTTTCTTTCACCAGCCTGCTATTTTCCTCTCTTTGCTCTGAACAGAGGAGAGAATGAATTCAACTGAGTTCATAAAATTTATACAAGTTCACAGAAGCAATGTAAATTTCTGCTGAAATAAACTTACCATCAACTCTGGTTTGCAGTTGATTGCAAACCATCTTAAGGCAATTGGCTTTCCCTTGGAGAGAATCAAATGATTGTGCTTTTTGCTCCAAGGTCACTGTCTTCTCAATAGCATCTTTTAGCTTGGCTTCAAGCACCAGGGATTCAGCAAGTTTTTCATTGTTTATCCTCTGGGCTTTATCCATCTTCCTCTGCAGAAGAGACCGCTCAACGGACACAGCATCTCTAATGTTGCGCTCGTTGGTGACCTCTTCTAGTAAAGTAGAGTTATCCCTGCGACAACAGAAATTATTATTCTAATTCGTAAAAGACTGTGGTTAAATAAAGTTTCTTACTGCTTTAGCTTGTCGCACTCCCCTTGTGCGACCTTGAGTTGCTGCATCAGTTAGCCAAGTATGGCCGTGCCGCGAGTAGAGCTCTAAATAAAACAAAAAGTATCTGAAGGAACTTCTCAGAGACAATATTTAAGATGAAGGGGTAAAAGTTTTTTTTTACTTACCTCCAAGAATTCTTCAAGGTACCTCTCAGGTAGGTCCTTGAGTTCAACCCCTTGGCTGGAAGAAGCCATCTTATCCAGTACCTGCCCCATTCTGTGCAAAAATTGAGATTGAAAACTCAAGTTAGTGGCAGAACGATGAATCTCGATGGGTTGCACCACCGTTCTTGTGCCTCTTTTGCTCCTTGTTCCTCCAAAAGGGAGGGAGGCACAATTTCTTCGACTAGAGGGGGAATAGATGGTTCTGCTTGTTTGTTATTCCCCATGTTCGTGGTTGCAGCTACGACCTTAGCATCACCAACATCGATGGGTTCATTAGATTGAAGATCTTGAACTACCTCATCGATGATGGACACAGGATCTTCCACAACTTTCTGCGATTGCATAGCTTCTACAGTCACAACAACTTCTTCCATAGCCGCTGGATCCGCTGCAACCTCACTAATGGCAGGAAATTTCGCCATGGTAGTGTCTTCTTCGACCATAGTTGGTTCATTTTCTTGCACTGAAGCAAGTATAGTAGTGGTCGAAGAAGTCCTATACATCCAGTTTATAATTGGGTAAGATTATTCCTAACCAAGTAAAAAAAACTTAGTTAGAGAAGAAACAATTCACTAGTACAGAAATGCAGTCTACTAACCCCTATATTCTATCGGTTATTGGTGCATTAGTAGAAAACCGATGGAAAATGTGCCTCGCGGCCAAAAAAGGCCAACGGGTGAATTTTTCCTATCGGTTTGTAAGAAACTTACCGATAGACGAAGTAGTATGATTTACTCTAGCGGTGAAGAACATATTTGCCGTTAGAAGAGATGCATAAGTACTGACGGGAGAATGTTGTGCGCCGATAGGACTGGTCGACTTCTTCAACTAGACTTATTCTATCGGTAATTTATTAATATACCGACATAATATGTCGCGCCCCGAAACTGGGACTACGACTACTCCTGAAGAGACCTAGCTCGCTGCAGCTAGACTCATATATGCATAGCATACACATACCCTTGACTTCCCAGGATAAGTCAAGCACAGGAGTATATCACATTGCAACAGAGTAACTTACAAAATAGTTAAGCAGTGTGGCCTGCTGGCCTTGATATTACATAAGAAGATTATAATGCCTTCACGGCATACATGGTTTAGCAAATAACATCTACACAGCAGAAGATAGGTGACCCACCCACAATAAGAAGTGGACGGCAGAACAACACACATCAGGGCTCTGGCGGAACTGACACTCCTCCTTCTGGATCCAAGAAGTTCTCCACGCCTTCATCTTGATCATTGAACGCTCCATCTACTGATTTGTAGGTTGCAAGGGTGAGCACTTACGTACTCAGCAAGTCATAGGTAAGAGTAGATACATATAGTAGTGATGATATGAACCTAGACTAGTCAAGAATTATGGATGTTTATAAAATAATCTTTTTCTTTCATACCTCATCTCATGGCAGCACTTTTCATAATATAACATTGATAATCTTGTTCACTAGATTATAGCACTACCGCGACACGTCGACACACGACAGCCCACGGTAGCACTCCTTATCATGACAACACATGTCATTTGGGTAATCTTGATTTAACACATTTTATTTAGAAAATAGTACTTGTGTCACACCCCGTGGATTTAATCCACCGTAGCAGACTCCTATAAACCCGGGAGCTCGGAGTATTCGAATATGTTTTTAACTCTGCAGAGAGGTACCAATTTACCCGCAAGATATTCCACTTTCAAGCCCATCCTATCAAAATGATTAGACCCCTCCTCACAACCATGTGTGAGTGGCAAGGTGGAGATAACAAGAACTTTTGTTATGTCTCACTCACAATTCACCCCTGACCCTGTGGCTCTCCGCGAGACACAGTTGTGGTAGGTTGTATCCTAACCTCCACCCCTACATATGTTTCCATTACTGGATCAACGTGCGAGATCACTTTCAGTGATATGTGTGGGAGCCATTCTCCGTGTTTATCGTGCATCACTACACAATTCCAGCAGGGGTGTCATGTGCGATCCACAAAAGTACTTGTTCAGGCCTGTCCCATACCAGGCTTGCGGTTAGCACGTTGTTCATGCCACTAGACGCACAACACAAGGTTCTAGTCCTTATATGCCAGTGACCAGACCATCCACAACCTTGCACCTTCAGTGCCTGCATTCCTTCACAGTTTAGCACCTCCAGTGCTACCGCCATTCCATACCATTTTCTGGTCACGGCTAGGGGTTTTATTTCATGAATATAAATATATATATACATATAATAGTTCATGGCTCAAAACTTGTTTATTTCACATTTCACAGATAACCAGTCTAGTACTGCCAATTCATAAATCAATCATTCTCAATCTTTCTCATACAATATTATCTATATTCAAGGTTATGTTTTAGCAACATTTAAAATATAGGTTCAAGATGACCAAGGATATGACTTGCCTTCCGTGTCGTAAGAAACAGCAGTTGATGACGGATCAACAGCGAAGTCCTCGAACTTGATTTCTGGATCTGCTCGGCGACAAACAACAATACACACAAATATTACTTATATATTAAAATGATTTAGAATCTATATGCAGATATGCTCAACAAGAAAGATTGAACGATACTGGAGATAATTGAGATTACAAGCTGAACTGAGTTGAGATCTAGGGTTTCAAGGAATTGGCTAAGGATGGATGTTAGATGCTCTTAGGATCTCAAGGTTACAATAAGAACATCAGTTTTGTGGCTGGTTTGGTCAAAAACAGCGAATGTCAGCAGATTGACATTCGGATCAAGACTTTGACATAGCTTTAAGGAAAGCTAGAGAGCTTATCTCAAGTTATGACAGTAGAAGAAAGTGTAGATCATAACTCTACAAATTCAGTGGACAAAGTGGTTTTCAAATTGCACAATCAGAAGTAGGTAAACAAGGCCAATGCCATTGGCTGGCATGCACTGAGATAGTGTCAAAAGCTAGGGTTTAGCATAACATGCATTTCAAGGGCTCAAATCAAGTTGTGATAGAAGAATAAAATGCTGATCACAACCTCAGGAATCTAAGGGACAAAGTTATGCCCAAAATGCACATCTGGAAGGAAGTGAAAAGGGCTAATGCCACTGACTGACATAGTTTGGCATTGAATCTGACATGGCCAGAAACTAGGGCTTGGTATAACTTTTGATCTAGGGCTCCAAATGATGCACAACTTTGTCTGGGAGGTAGGCATTGATAACAGGGACAAATCATTCAATAGGATCCAAAGCTGAAAATGGCTGGAAGGTGATGAAATTCAAAGGAGAAGTGTGGTGGCGACACGGCACAGTGAAGCCACTGGACAAAATCTTGGCATGGCTATAACTTGAATTCTAGGCAGTTTCAGAGATCGAGCTAGAAGACAAATATGCTCAGGAAGTTGAGGCACACCTGAATGACAAAGTGGATGAAGTTGAAACGGCCGGGAAAGGATTTTCGGTGAACTGCGCCGGAGAAGAAGCACTGCCATTTGGGGGTTTTTGATACAGGTCGAATGAACTTAATTCCAAGCTCAGGGAGTGATAGATGGGTAAGAGGAAGCTACTGGTAGCATCAATTTGACCGGAGGATGGCCGGTGTGGCCTGGCGACGATCGCCGGTTTCTGGAGAAACTCAAATCTGGGGAAAACTTTGATTGAAGCTCAATCTGGAGATCTTGATGCACAGGCTTGCTGGAAATAGTTTACTGATCAATTTACTTCACAGAATCGAAAGCCAATTCGGGGTAAATCGGCCTGCATTGCCAGAACAGGGCATTCTTCGAATTTCAGCCATTTCCGGCGATCACCGGCGATAAGGTGTAAGAGAGTTAAATTAGTTGGTACAGCACGATGAGGGAGATGAGTTATACCTTCTGGTGTTGTTAATTTGGTGAGAGATGCAGCGGGTGAAGCTGGCACCGTGAAGCCTCCTGCTGGACTCGCCGGAGAAGAAGACGACGGCAAGGAGATTTGGAAATTTGGTTAAGTCCTGGTGATGAGAAGATAACACTGGGTACTGGAGGCTTAAATAGACCAGAGGGCGAAGCTTGCAAGGTTGTAATAGCAATAAATTGGTGCCAGTTGACAAGATTTACCGGGCGCAGATGCAACAACGGCGAGCGGTGAAGCGACGGCGCTCAGGCGAGGTGACTACTGCTCAGCTTGTCGGCTCTTTGGAACTCCACATTGTCGGGCGGTGCAAGCAGTGGCAACTGGAGTTGGCAATGCAAAGCAACGTGGCAAGAAAATGCTGACAACGGTCGCGCACGGGAGCAAGCTGTTCAACGGCGTTGCCACGGCGATGGCTGGGGCGTGGACGCGTGTGCACATGCAGATTCAAGTGAGCACGAGCTCAGGCGAGGCGAGGCGTGGCCGGCGGTGAGCAAGCGCGGCGCAAACGCACGGTGAGTTTCTGGTCGTGCACTGCAGCTGCTGGTCGAAATAGGGCCTGATTGAAATTTCCAATTCTTGATTTGGACTGATCTGTAAATCTGATGATTTGGAAGGTTTGATCTGATTTTGATTGCACTGATTTGGCACACTTGATTCAACTGATGATTTGGCACAGATTGAAGATAAAATTTGAGACATTTGGATGATTTTTGATATGAACTGAAAATAGGGTATTTTAGGGTAATTGAAATCTGAATTTCAATTGATTTCGAATTCTGGGATTTAGGGTTTGATTTTGAGATACTCATAAAAGAAGAATTTGTGTTGAAAAGCATTTGGGAGGTGTTCCCTGAATCAGATTTGAATTTGGAGATGATTTGCAACATTTTGCCTTTTTAGGCCTTTGGAAAATCTGGAAAAAGGACAGATCTGCGATACTCTTGGACTGATTTGCGAAAAAGGTTTGGATGGTGAAATCTGGCTGCCAACTTTTTGGATTAAGGTATTGGCATACCCTTGATCATAATCCAAGAATAATCTGGTCTGAACTTGGCTAAGATTTTGATTAAATCTGGATTTCTGAAACTTAGGGTAAAAGATATTCTGTTTTCGAAAACAGAAATGAGTTGAAAAATTTGGAAGTTAGAGATGGAATTGAATCTGGGTTCTGAAGGCTTTTAGGTTTAGGATAACTGATAGATCAAATCTGGAAAGTCAGATCTTGACTTGGGGTCACAGGATAGATTTTGGAGATTTTAGGGCTAGAACAGAATAGAGCTGAGGCTAATTTGGCTGATCTAGAAGAGACATATGCATGCATGATTTTTAAGAAAGAACTTTTCACCCCAAAACTCAGGATGTTACATAATATCTCAAAAATTCCTATCGGCAATATGTAGTGTGCCGATAGAACCGTTCGCCTTCTACAAGTATTTTTATTCTATCGGTAATGTATTCTTTTACCGTTAGAATATATCAAAAATTGCTTAGAACTGTTCATCTTCAAATAGTTTTATTCTATCGGTAGTTAATGTTTATACCGTTAGAATATAGAAAAAATATTTTAGAACTGTTCGCCTTCTACAAATAGTATGATTCTATCAGCAATGTACGTATATACCGACAGAGTGTGGACAAAAATTCCTATCGGTAATTTGTATTGTGCCGATAGAGCCATTCGACTTCTACAGATGTTTTTGTTCTATCGGTAATTGATGTTTTACCGTTAGAATATATATAAAATGACTAACGGTATGCGTTGTTTGTACCGATAGAATTTATCTAGTACTATAAATACAGGGGTATGTCTCTTCATTCTCACAGTTCATCTGGGACTCGTAGTCCTAACCCGTAAGCTCCATGGACGGCCGGCGCACCTCTACAGGCGACAGCTGCACCTCCGCAACTCCATCGACGCCCTCTAGACTTTCGCATCCCAAGCAAGGTACGTAAATCATTCTAATCCGATTATGGCAATTATTTTGCTTTTTTTGTATCCTTCATTTTGATGTGTCTTCTTTTCAGTATGATTATGATCTTTGCAGGTCCTTGGATGATGCTCATAAGGGGCAACGTATTTCACGGTTCTTCATCGCAGTACGCTGCCTACGTTGGCTTGTTGGTGAAAGAAACGGTGAAGATCACCGTCGAGAGCTGGAAGGACGTGAAATGCGAGATCTTGGTTGGCTCAGTCGAGAAGATCCTTAAGCCCTGCGTGTTTCTCAAATCAGGACCTATAGAAAGCATCTTACATTTTTTTGCATGCACCAGCTTGTGGCCAGATGCTTACCTGCTTGAAGAAGAAGAATTGTTGTTATTTGCACAGCCATTCTACACCATCACTACACAGAACAACATCTTGGAAGGTCGGTTCTTTTTGTTAATGGAGTTGAGTTGAGTTGAATTGATCGAGTTTGAGTCCGAGGAAATCACCAATACGTACAAATGTAAGTCGACGGCAGTTCCAGCTCCTCGGGCGTCTTTGAACTGAACTCCTATGGTTAAGTCCAATGTGGTTCAGACATTTGTTGTTTTGGATGAATGGATTTGTTATGTATCAGGTCTAACTTGTAGTCTCTAGTTGCATTGTCGCAACTTGCAAAGGTTCTCTTTTATATAAAATGTACGGGCCATTGGGTCCTCGTCGTGATCTGTTGTTAATTTCAGACGTGGCTTTTCTAATATACATCGAATGTGTGAATTGCTGTATTTGTATATTGTTGTATATTTGTGTATCATGTATTGCTAATTGGGACATGAACTTGAATGTGTAGGGAGTATTTGTGTATTTAATTGTATTGGTTGGTAGGTGTGTATTTGTACTGCTGTTTCAGACATGTACCTGAATTTGTATTGGTGAACTGGCATGTGTAGTTTGTACCTGAATTTGTGAACTGGCATGTGTAATTTCTTTGGCAAGATGAAGTCCCGAGTACCTAAGAAAAGTATTTTTGTGTCTCCAAGTTAATCCACAAATTAGCATTTCTTGAAATATTGCTTTATCTTGTAGTTAAGATCTGTTTGATGTTACATTGGTATGATTCCTTGGATGTGAGAACTGGTGTCATGTGCATTACAAGTACCTCCTCTAACGGTAAATACACATATTTACTGATAGAAAACACATATATTTGCTCAGTCATGCATCATCTAACGGTAAATACACAAATCTACCGATAGAAAAACTCATGTTCGTGTGTCATGCATCATCTAACGGTTAATACACATATTTACCGATAGAAAAACTCATGTACGTGCTATGTCATGCATCATCTAACGGTAAATACATATATTTACCGATAGAACAAAAACTGTGCTTGTTCAGTAATGTACATTCTCTAACGGTATATGTATGTTTTTACCGATAGAATATGTGAGAGGCAAATTACCTTAGTTAGTCTAACGGTTATTTCATGTATTTACCATTAGAAAAAGCTCCATTATAAGGAAAACCCCACTCGACCATTGCTGAGCTGCTCTTTAATTTGTTCTATTGTACTCTGTGTCCCTCTGTTTGTGATGAAAGTTCCACGCTCGCAGCTACACTGCTAGGGTGATCAGCGCAAGCTGGAGGGAAGTTGATTGCGCCCCTCTCTTTAAGGTAAGATTAATTGTCGACAGTTATCTCTCTCTCCCTCTAGATCTCCCTCCCTCTCTACTTGCAAGCTAGCTGTATTGTATAGTTCCAATTAAGTTTGTAGCTGTAAGCTTGGGGGCTAGGTAGCTGGAAATGCATCATGTTTTAGGAGCTAACTAGCTTGTATTGTGTAGTTAGCTAAGTTAATTAGTGTTAATTTCGTCAGGCTAGGGTTGAACACATCTATTGTAAGAGGCTGTACATGTACATATACATAACTTAATCGGGCAGGTTTCATGCATGCATGGCTGACTCGTTAAATTTTGTTAATTGTAGATGGACAGGAAATATTGGATGTATGGAATAAAACGTACTACTTTTGAATATTTGGATGGTGTGAATGAGTTTATTAAATTTGCTGAGCAACAAAAGGAGAGGAAGGGAGAGAAAAATATGCTCTGTCCTTGTACAGATTGTATGAACTTGAAGAGGTTTAGCAACTCTGATCAAATTAAGAGTCATTTGATTCGTCGTGGTTTTAACGCGCGATACACCCGTTGGATATGGCATGGCGAAGATCTTGAGGAAACAAGTACCACTACTACCAATCAGCAGGACTCGGATGTGGATTGCAATAATATCGATGATCATCTGAATTGTGATAATGTTCATTCCGATGTGCACGTAGATGATGATGATGATGACAATCTAGATGAGATGTTACGTGATGTAGAGGAAGATTACAACGAAAACGACTTCTGTGAATTTGAGAAACTGATTGCTGACTCTGAGAAGCCTCTGTTCCCTGGATGTGCAACATTTACAAAACTGTCTTCTGTGCTGAGATTATATAACTTGAAGGCAGGCAATGGTTGGAGTGATAAGAGTTTCACGGCACTATTAGATCTTCTAGCGGACATGCTTCCAGAGGGAAATGAGTTGCCAAGATCTACTTACCAAGCCAAAAACTGTTGTGTCCGTTGGGAATGGAAATCGAAAGAATACACGCATGCTCAAATGATTGTGTGTTGTACCGTAACGAGTACTCCAGTTTGCATGTTTGTCCAAGATGCGGCCCATCGAGGTATACGCGTAGGGACCGGATTGACAGTGAACGCCACGAGGTAAAGAAAGGACCTCTGGCGAAAACAATGTGGTACTTGCCTGTGATACCTAGATTGAAGCGGCTGTTTGCAAATCTGAAAGTCGCAAAGCACTTGCGTTGGCATGCTGAAGCCCGGCAACAAGAAGGAAAACTGAGACACCCAGCTGATTCTATTCAATGGAGAAACATCAATAGAACATTTGCTGAGTTCGGCGGCGAACTTAGGAATATAAGGTTCGGGCTGAGTACAGATGGTATGAACCCACATGGTAATATGAGCAGTCGGCACATCACTTGGCCGGTTCTTTTATGCATCTACAATCTTCCTCCTTGGTTATGCATGAAGCGCAAGTACATCGTGATGGCGTTACTAATCTCAGGACCCAGACAACCCGGAAATGATATTGACGTGTTTCTAGCACTTTAATCGAGGACTTACAGAAATTGGGGGTGCAGGTGTGGGATGCATACAAGAAAGAGAATTTCATCTTGCGGGCCCTGATATTTTGCACCATAAATGATTTTTCAGCCTACGGCAATTTGTCGGGGTATAGTACGAAAGGAGCCAAGGCTTGCCCTATTTTCCTAGATGAAATTGAGAGCATGTGGATGCGAAACTGCCGGAAAACAGTGTACATGGGTCACCGCAGGTTTCTTCCGGTGCATCACACGTACCGTAAGAAGATGAAATCATTTAATGGGAAGCCTGAGAAGGGATCAGCTCCAGTGTTTCTGACCGGTAAGGAGATTTTCTCACGCGTGAAGGACATCAAAGCTGAGTTCGGTAAGCATTCTAAACCTCGAGAAAAAAATGTTTGGAAGAAGAGATCGATTCTCTGGGATCTACCGTACTGGGAGCACTTACAAGTTCGACATTGCATTGACGTCATGCATGTAGAGAAAAATGTCTGTGACAGTTTGATTGGTTTGTTGTTGAACATTCCAGGAAAGACAAAGGATGGTGTGAAAGCTCGTCGTGACATGGTGGCAATGGGGATAAGGACTGAGCTTGCACCTTTAGAGAATGGAAAGCGTACATACCTCCCTCCGGCCTGCTATACGTTGTCCAAGAGCGAAAAAACAGAACTCTGTCGGTGCCTGCACGGTGTTAAAGTTCCATGTGGGTACTCCGCGAACTTGAAAAAACTTGTGTCCATGAAGGACCTAAGACTAGTTGGCACGAAGTCCCACGACTGTCATGTCCTGATGTCACGAATGCTTCCCATTGCTATCAGAGGCATTCTCCCAGTTAAAGTCAGAGAGACAATCACAAACCTATGTTATTTCTTCAACGCAATATCTTGCAAGGTAAGTACGTGCACTCGTAGTATAAGTTCATTACCTCCATCTGTGGAGCTTAATTAGAAGATTTCTCTGATATGAATATTTGGCGCAACTGTGTCCTCGTAGGTAATTGATCCGGATGGACTGGACGCTTTGCAACGCGACGTGGTTACAACTCTTTGTCAGCTCGAGATGTATTTCTCTCCATCCTTTTTTGATGTTATGGTCCATCTAATTGTTCACCTTATCAGAGAAATTAAGTTTTGTGGACCCGTGTGCCTGCGCTACATGTATCCATTTGAGAGATTTATGGGTGTACTGAAGGGATACGTAAGGACTCGTTGTCGACCCGAGGGGAGTATCATGGAAGGTTATGCCGCCGAGGAGGTGATTGAATTTTGCACAGATTATATGGCCGGGGTTGACCCAATTGGCGTTCCTAGGCCCGACACGAGGGTAGGCTTCAGGGCATCGGAACGATTGGATTCAAAGCTATCGTCCCCGCTCGTGATGTGTACCCAAAATCACATTTTTGGGTCTTACAACACATGACGGAGGTCGAGCCATACATACACGAGCACAAGGTAATGTTACAGTCACAGAATCCTTCGAAGTCAGACGTTTGGGTCAGCAGAGAACATAACAGGAAATTTGCTGAGTGGATCCAAGAAAGAGTCACGCGAGCTGCCGAGGGCTCCGTAAGTGAAACTGTGACATGGTTGGCTAGAGGCCCAAGATTCACTGTAGGGACTTGACAGGGGTACGACATCAATGGGTATTCATTTTACACAAGAGCTCAAGACGCCAAGAGTAGCACGCAATGTAGCGGAGTGACACTGTTTGCTATTTCCGAGGATGCCAGGTCAGTAAGGGCGCTGAACTCATATTACGGTGTTATTGACGAAATATGGGAGCTCGATTACGGATTACTTAAGATTCCCCTGTTTCGATGCCAATGGGTCGAAATCCCTCGAAGTGTTCAAGTTGACAGTTACGGGTTTACTCTCGTCGATCTTGGTAGAGTCGGACACCAAGACAATCCATTCATACTTGCAAAGCAAGCCACACAGGTATTCTACATCGTTGACCCGGCCAATCCAAACTTGCATGTTGTCCTCCACAGCAAGAGACGTATTGTTGGGGTCGAAGATGTTGTCGACGAAGAGGAGTATAACCAATTCGATGAAATACCTCCATTTTTAGAGGACATTCAATCTATCCGTACTGAAGATATCGACAAAACAACGTATCTGCGAGATGACCACGAAGAAGGATTATGGGTTGAGAACCATTGATGATTAATTTCTATTTCAGGGATAAATGCCAAGCAAACAGCCCACAAGTTCTGCAGCAAGGTGAGGAACTTATCATTAATACATCAGGCAGTACATTTTTCTTTAGAACTTAATGATAAGCTAGTTCACAGCATTAATATATCTCAATTTTACTTCACAGCATGAGTTCTAACATATACAGTACCTTTATCATGTAAATAGCACTTGCAAAAATCTCATTGCAGCCTCTTGCTTCTTCAAATTAAGCTCTCCAAAAATCAATTTTTCTGACGGTATTTTGTTATTTCTACCGATAGAAAAGGACATCAGCTACTTTAATGTCTCAGGCACTTCAAATGTTTTGCTGGGAAAATTTTACTTATTCTATCGGTATTATTATATTTTACCGTTAGAATAAATTCGTTAGTCTCACGGTATTTGTTGTCTGACGGTTTTTTGCTGTTTTTACCGATAAAACAATACTTTGGCGCTTTGAATTCTCAACCGTGTCGCCATGCATCGCCTTGGAAATTCTATAAGTACCTCGCCATGCGTCACGGTATTTTGTTGTTTTTCTAATTCTCGAACGCTTCGACTCCTCTTCTTCTCATTCACAATGGCAACCTCCATGGGATCGTCAGCCCCGCTCTCCCCGGTAAGAACTCTAAATCTCCTGGGTTACCCCTGTATTGTTAATCCATGTTCACTACATTCTTGACCTGTTGATTTGCACAGGGAATGGGAGCCGTGGAAGACACTGGCAAAGTGAAGGCCGACATGAGGGCCCTCCAGGAGGAGCACAAGCTCCTTACGGACAAGCACACTCAGCTACGGGTTGACCTTGACGATCTCTTCCAGCGCATTCAGCGCATGAAGACGGATGGTGACAATGCTAGGGCGAGGACGAGGCGTCTTCGCGAGGAGAAGAAAGCCGTGGATATGACCATCGCTGGCTGCGGTTTGACTATGAAGGATACCATAGCGAAGCTGAGGGAGGTCGCAGGCCTTCTCGACGCGGTAGTAGTTGATCCTAGGGACAACTTGTCGCTAGAGGAGTCCTGCGTCCTGGCTGCAAGTCAAACTGACTCTATTCTACATGCAGCCAGGGCTAAGACCACCCCTTGACCTAGCATTTTGGGTTTCATTTTTTTTTATAAGTGATAAAACAACAATGAATGAACAATTTCTTTTTATGTCAATTTTCCAATTTTTCGGCTATCTTCCCTCTTTCTTTATCATTCTGCAGCTTTCAAGCACGGTCTGTTTGATGTTAAATTGTGTGTACCTTTTCATTTTCTGACAGTATTTTGTTGTTTTTACCGATAGAAAAATGGCACCCAATACTATAATCTCAGGAACTTAATTAAAAAAATTTTCTGGGGAAAATTGGTCTCCTGGGATTTTATTGTTTATACCGATAGAAAAAAGGAATCCACTAATTCAAATATTTTTCCGAGAAATTTACTTTTTCTATCGGTATTATTTTGTTGTACCGATAGAAACGTACATAATTCTATCGGTATTATTTTGTTTTACCGATAGAAAAGGTCATCCACTACTTTATTACTCGTACACGGCCCTTTAGTTTCCCTCCAGTCGAACAGTTCCAACTTAGAGCACTGCGTCTCTTCGAGAGCGAAGAAAACCACAACCTCCGCCGTGACCACTCACTTCCTCTCTCCCACACGACGATCGCCGGCTGGACACTGGTTCGCCACTGCCACTGGTTCTTATTTTCGTCCTTCTCCGGCCGCTGCTGCGTTCTACACCGCCTCTCCATCACCAGCACTGATCGCCGTAAATACCCTAATTCGTCGTTCTATTTCCAGCATCTTCCTTATTTGATCCTAGTGTTTTGTACGTACTAATTCTTCGAGTTTTGTAATTACACTAGGGTTCCCTATTGTGTTGGATTATGTACATTCCGCAGGCAATGTTGATTTAAATTAGGGTTGACATAATTTGTTCCAGTGCTGTAATGAACCTATTTTGAGATTTTAACTTATCTATACTTTTCGTACACATATTCTATCCGTATCTCCTGTATTTGCCGATAGAAACAATTTGTCTGCTCTATCGGCATCTGTTGTGTTAACCAATAGAAAATATTTCTGAACAAGTATTAAAACTTTGGATCTGGAAGGACATGAGGCATGCAATGTACTAGTTTGGTTGGGAATTTTTACTCACTTGGTATGAATATATGGCAATGTGGATGGGTCTTCGAAGTATATGTTTGAAATGCATATACATATATATATGACTTTTCCCAAACTAATAGATGTGATGAAGTCCTGATGACTTGCATACAGGTAATGCAAAAGATAACCAAGAGAGGGTGCTATAGACCATATTATTCCTTTTTTGGTTGTGACCTACTTTCTGTGCTACTTCAATATCTTTATATTCCATTAGCATTCGGTTTGTCAGATTATGCACAGTGGCACTTGGATGCTTGTGTGCATATTTACGTGTGAAATAATAATGTTGGCCCATGAATATTAGTATAGAAAATCATTGAGAGTGTTATGTGATGACAGTGAGTAGTGGCTTATCAACAAAATTCCATATATAGAAAAAATTGTTATTTTCTATCGGTATCTCACGTGTTTGCCGATAGAAAAATTGTTATGTTCTATCGGCAGATCATGTGTTTACTGATAGAAAATATTTCTGAACAGTTCAGGAAGTAATTTATGCATGTATTTCTTTTAGTATTATTTTGTTCGGACATCCCTTTTGTAGCCCTAATTAGATTCCAGTCCTGGGCTGAGTTATGGAACTCCAAAAAGAATTAATTGCCATATGTTGCCTGCTTCCTATATGAAAATGTGTAGACGAAAACGCTGACAAATAGAATCTTATCTTGTATTGCATGGTAGCTTTTGTGTTTACCGATGGAAAAAATATTTAAAATAGGTGCTTTTTCTTTGTAAAATGATTTGGTTTGTGTTTCCATTAAATTTTTCATGGTTTGTTGATGGTTTTGTAGGGAAATACATGTCGTCGTCTTCATCGGATGGTACCAGTGGTTCGACTAGGGCCAACCCCAACGTAACTGAAGATGCAGCTGTTACATCCTAGCGTAAGAGGGTGGGGCGAGGCGCGGGGATGTTGGGCCGTTTGGCCAAACGCACGGATCTTTCTTGCGAGTTCAACCAATTTGGGAGGCCGATTGGAAAGAATGCTGGGAAGTACGCGGCCTACGTTGGGCTGTTGGCGAAAGAAAGGGTGAAGATCACCGTGCAGAGCTGGAAGGACATGACAGCGGACGAGAGGGATAGGTTGTGGGCGGAAGTGAAGGTTAAATTAACTGAAATCACTGAACTCTTTCGTAATCACGTTCTTTTGGCTTATACTAAAGTTTAACTAACTCGTGATTAATTGTATGCATTTTTTTAAAACAGGCTAAGTGGAACATCCCCGACGATACACCTAGGACGGCCTGCTTGACGGACATGAACGGAACATGGAAAACCTTTAAGAGCTGGCTCGTCAGTAACTTCCTCGTTGCAGGGAAATCTCCTTGCGAGAAGTACCCCTTCATATCGGAGGAGGTATGGGAGGAATTAACCAAGCAGAAGGGGACTGAGGAGTTCAAGGCCCTTAGCGAGAAGAATAGGGCGATCCAGAAGAGGAACGACCACCCGCATCGGCTCGGATCCCGGGGCTATGCGGGGAAGGAGGAGCAGTGGAAGAAGGAAGACAAGCAAAATCCTGTCATCGACACCCCTGAGTTGCCGCTCTCCGAGATCCGGGATGAGAGGTGCAAGCGATGGTGGAGGGGGAGGGGGTCCGTGTCATCCACGGGGTCTGTGCAGTTCGCAACCCCTGGGGACGTCGACGTTGTGAGGCGAATGGTAAGTTGGCTAACCTCGTAAACTATGTGCGCACAAGTGTATATAAGGCAATTTGTCTCACAAGGTATATTTAAATATAACAGATCTCTTTTGAGAAGGAGGCAGTGGAGGGATTGTTTACCCCACAGAGGGAGAACGACATCCTCACCCGGGCTCTAGGAAATAAGGAGCATATCCGATAAGATATGGGCTGAGGTACAGGCGGAGATACAGGCTGAGGTGCAGTCTGAGGTCGCACAAATGAGGGAAGAGTTTGCACGGTTGAGAGATGCATTGCTGACCAAGAGTGCAGATGTGGAACCCCAGGGCGACGGTACCTCGCGGGGTCGGATAAGCAGTTGCGCTTCGAAGGTCCTCGCGGATCCAGTGGATGTACTTGAGGTACTGCAAGCCTTCATCTGTGCACATAAGTTGATGCCACTCCCATTCTGTTAGAGTTGTTTCGCTAACCTATTTTAATTTTTACAAATTTGCAGAAGCCGGAGGGTTGCATCCTACTGAATCACCTAGGCGACAGGCAGGAAGTGGTTGGACACGGCTTCGTATATCCGTCTGGGCCGGATGTCCGGGTCCATTGCGTACCTCTGCGGTTGGGGTTTGCAAAGGTACAGGTGGACATGGCCATGCCAGGCTACAACGATGCTCCGTTGGCAGTCCCAACAGAGGAACGGCAGACACTTGCTGAGGCAGTGGTCTCCTACGTACAGTGGCCCAAGAAGTGTCTTCTAATACAACCGGTAAATCCTACACATTTTACATTACATCCTACTCAGTACACTCAACTTGCATAATCTAACATACGTGCTCATTAATTGAAGTGGCCTGCTGTTGGGCTACCAGGGGACTGCGCCCCCAGCTCGGGGCATGAGGCCTGATCTCGTGCGACCCTGGACACATCAAAGACGGCCTCGACCCCACCCAGCGCATCCACGCCTTCACCTCGGAAGAAAGCCGCCATCACCTCGCCCTTGCCTTCGAAGGTATGCGCTCAATCCCCGACAAAAGGCAAGGGCAAAGGCAAGGGAAAAGGGCGACAAGGACAGCCGGAGAGGTTCAGGAACGGGTTCCCACTCATGTCGGAGGCAGCTTTGCGCAAATTGGATCGATCAACCAGAGACCTCCACGAGTGGTACCTACACCGAGCTCGGCGCAATCTGAACTTCTTAGTTCCCTACAGGCCTGGGCAGTTCCACCATGAGCCCAGGAGTATATCCGTGGTACACGAGGATCTGTTTGACCTCTACAACTGGCGGGAGCTCGATATGTCCATCATACGGACTGGAGTCCTGTGAGTTTGCTGATGCTATGTATTGCTGTTTTCTAACTCTGTTTGCTAACTCTGCATTGTTGTAGTTCATTTGAAATGTAGTAACTTTCTGTGCAATACTAATGTCGTCCTTTGCATGCAGGTGCATGTACAGGCTAGCATCGAAGACTGCGTATGACAAGGTGGGTTTCCTCGACCCAAAGAAAATAAGCCTCACGATGCTAGAGCACGACGCCGCGCACGCTGAGCAGTACATATCCAAGGCGCTGATGGCGCAGCAGGACAGGGAGTTCATTCTGGTGCCATACCACCAAAGGTTAGTGCATTTCGTACTAATTTAACTCGATCTTGTATGTTACACCTGAGATATACTTTGAGCTAGTGGTCCTCTTTTACGTACAATGCAGGGGCCACTGGATCCTCATCGTGATCTGTCCGCTGAGGAACGAGGTGTACTACCTCGATTCGATGCGTGACAGATTTTCGACCGAATATGTGGTCAAGGGGAATATGGAGGCGTAAGTAACTTATGTGTTTGATTTAAATTTTCACCTCACTAGCTAATGATAATACATTAACCAGCAATACTAACTGAAATGCAGGGCTTTTGATAAATATGTGTCCGCTGGAGGGAGGCTTGCCGCACCGCAGGGCTCCCTACTAGCTTGGAAAGAATATGAGGTACTCACGAGACTTTTTGTTTATCCTTAATTAGTTTATGGAAACAATAGCTAACATGTCTTCGCATATGCAATTATCTCAGTGCCATCAGCAGCCGCAATCGTGGGAATGCGGGTTTTATGTGTTGCGCTACATGTACGACCTAGTGCAGACAAACTTTGCCCAATTCCCCCAGGTAAGCATCGATAGCTAACTCAAATTTAAAAATTGGGTGTCACGTTCTGTTGGGGGAAAATACTAGCCAACGCCAGAAACGTCACCGTGGGATTTCTTTCTGCGGGGTCGGGAGAAACTTCTCCCGGAGCGCCCTTCTCCGGGCCGGGGGAGACGTGTCCCGGAGCCCTCCCCCGGGCTCGGGAGAGACTTCCCCCGGCGCACCTCCTCCGGGTTAGGGAGAGCTCCTCTCCCGGAGCGCCTTCTCCGGGCCGGGGAAGACGTCTCCCGGAGCCCTCCCCCGGGCTCGGGAGAGACTTCCCCCGGCGCACCTCCTCCGTGTTAGGGAGAGCTCCTCTCCCGGAGCGCCTTCTCCCGGCCGGGGAAGACGTCTCCCGAAGCCCTCCCCCGGGCTCGGGGGAGACTTCCCCCGGCGCACCTTCTCCGGGCTAGGGAGAGTTCCTCTCCCGGAGCTCCTTCTCCGGGCCGGGGAAGACGTCTCCCGGAGCCCTCCCCCGGGCTCGGGAGAGACTTCCCCCGGCGCACCTTCTCCGGGCTAGGGAGAGCTCCTCTCCCGGAGCTCCTTCTCCGAGCCGGGGAAGACGTCTCCCGGAGCCCTCCCCCGGGCTCGGGGGAGACGTCCCCCGGCGCATCTTCTCCGGGCTAGGGAGAGCCCCTCTCCCGGAGCCCCCCTTCTCCGGGCCGGGGAAGATGTCTCCCGGAGCCCTCCCCCGGGCTCGGGAGAGATTTCCCCCGGCGCTCCTCTGGTGGGCGCTGATTTCAAAGGGCCGCCACGTGTCAGAAATCGGTGCCCCGGACCTCGTCAAAAGACCGTTTTGCCCCCGATCCTACGGTGGCAGGAGGGGTAGTTCAGTAATTTGCATCTTTTGGGGTCTATATATACCCTTGTAACCCTCTTTTGTAAGGAGAGACATTCATTTGTACTCAATCCAAAAAGACAAAAAGGCGTGTTCCGGAGCCCTCTCTCTGGGAGAGAGCCCCCTAGCCGACACTCGTCGGGAGTACGTCGACAGGACTAGGGCCTCCACTGAGGCCCGAACCTGTATAAACCCCTGTGTCAATCTCTGGGATTGTCCAACGCGGGGTGACCCGTCGCACGGTCAGCTCGCGTTGAGGAACACGTGCTGCGCACGTCATCAAATCTGCCGAGGTATTTTTTATACCACGACAGTTGGCGCCGACCGTGGGGACTCGTGACAAATAGTCATGGCTCCAAGAAGGATGAGGCACTTAACCTCCGTCTCCAACGATGCCGGCCCTAGCAACCCTGCACCGCCCGCGCAGGGGGCCGTCGTCACAACACCCCCTCCCGTGGACACTCGGGGGGAGGCAACATTCAACTCTCCCGTCATCCTTGGCGGGGGAACGACTCCTGCGAGCCTGCCCGAAGGTTCCGGTTTGGGAGGACCAAGCGTACCCCAGGTAAAGTCTTCAACTTCAGGTGACCCGCTACTCGGGGCGCTGGTGGAGGGACAGCTTCGCGCACAACGTACTCTGGAAGAGTTGTTACGCGCCATAGCGCGGCCTCCGGCCCCCGCGTACCCGCACCTGTTCCAGTTCGGAGGGATGGCACCTCCGTTCATGATGGGACACCCAGGAACCTTCTTCGCTCCGGGGGCTTTTGTAACATCCTGAGTTTTGGGGTGAAAAGTTTCTTTCTTAAAAGTCCTGCATGCATGTATCCCTGTAGTAGTAGCCAGATCAGTTGAACTCTAATCTCTCCCAAACCCTAAAAATCTCCAAATCTATTCTCTAGATCCAGATCAAGATCTGACCATCCAGATTTAACCTACCAGTTACCCTGAAGATAAAAGTCTTCAGGAGCCAGATCAAATTCTGACCCTAACTCTCAGTATCTAAGTCTCTTTCTGTTTTCGAAAACAGGAAATTCAGATTTACCCTAAGTACCCCAGATTCCAGATAACTGAGTTATCATGGGTTAACCCTATCCAGACTTATGTATCTATTGGAATATGTTCCTAGGTATACCCTCAACTTACTCCAAAAAGTTGGGAACCAGATTGTTTCATCTAAACACTTTTCGCAGTTTAGTCCAAATTTTACTGCGGATAAGTCCTTTTCTGTTTACCTGGAAGCCTGAAAAGGCTAAAATTCACAAATCAACTCAAACCTCAGAATTCCTTCAGGGAACACCTCCCAAATGCTATTTGATACATATTTCACTTCTGTCCAGACTTCAAAATCTCACCCCAATTACCAGAATTCGAGATCGACAAAATCCAGATCTATTTTACCCTAATTTTACCCTATTTTCGAAAATAGGTGAAATCCCTCAAATCTTATCAAATTTTCTCCAAATTTGAGCTGGATGAGTACTAATAGAAATGTTATACTCAGCCATGAAATCAAATTCCAGATTAAACCTCTCTAAGACAGAAATTACAAATCAGTCCAGATTTCAAATAAGAATCATTGCATTTTGGTCCCTGGTTCGACCAGAGGCACTGTACACGACCAGCAGCCGTGCACGACCGCGACCACCACGCTGCCACGCCAGGAACTTCGTCGCCGGTGAAGTCCCGTGGTCGCCACCCTTGCCACTGCGTTCCTGCCACGCGTGCGCACGCCGTTCGCCACCGTGGAGCCACCGCGGCCGCACCAGCATCGCCGATTTTGCCCGCGCGCGCACGCCATTGCTGCAGCCACTGCAGAAGCTTTGCGCCACGTCGCGCGCATGCCTTGGGGGTGCATCACTTCGCCTTCACCTCCACCAGAGCAGCAGCGCAGCTGACACGACCGGTGAAGACGTCGCTTCGCCGCCTGTCATCGCCACCGGTCACTTCCCAGTCGATTCAAGCCGGCTTCAACTCCCCGTGCGATTGTAGACGTTGGGAGCCCCCGCAGCCTCGCCTATTTAAACCCCCCCTGGACTAGCAACCATCTTACACACCTGCACACCAGCAATCAGTCAAACTTGCAGTGTCTTCTTCTTCCCCGGCGAGCAGCGAAGGAGGAGCACGGTGCCAAACTTCTCCACTGTTTCATTCTCCAATCCAACACCCCCAGTGAGCTTCCCTCATCTCCCTCATGCTTCTCGAGCTTGGAATTTAGTCTAAATACCCTCAGTCGCCGGCAATTTCAGTTTTACTCCAGTAGCTCCGGCGAGCAATTAATCTCATTCCAGAATGAATTGATCTTCGAGCCAGTAATCAAATATGCTCAGTAGACCTTGCTTAACATCCCTAAGCAACCAAAATCGACAGATTTGCTAAAATGTGAAAAACCCCAAATTGGAACTTTGCTTGTGAACTGAGCTTGCTGTTCAAGCTTTTCTGGTGCATTTCTAGTTAATCTAACTTCACCAGTAGCTTACTTATGCCCCAGAGACCCTCCTCAAGCAAGGAATTAAGTTTATTTGCCCTAGATCAAAAATGCCCAAATCAGGTTTGAGTTAATCTTTTCTCCGGCCAATATTCCCTAAATCCAGCCAATCCAGCCATAGAAACCTTGCCATCTAGATGTTTTGGACCATTTTGAGCAACTTTGTCTTCTACCACGACCCCTAATTCGGCCTAGAACAGGAGTTATGGCTATGCCCTAGTTGCTGCACTGTTTGTGCTGCAGGTACTCCAGGCCAGTCAACTTCTTCGCTGGTTTTCATCATTTTCCAGCCATTTTCAGCCTTGGATCCTGTTGAATGAATTGTTCCTGTTATCAATGCCTACCTCCCAGACAAAGTGGTGCATCATTTGGAGCTCTAGATCAAAAGATATGGCAAGCCCTAGTTTCTGGCCATGTCAAGATCAATGCCAAAGCATGTCAGCCAGTGGCATTAGCTCTTTTCACCTCTTTTCAGTTGTGCAAACTAGAAATAACCTTGTCCCTTAGACTTGTGGAGTTGTGCTCTACATTTTATTCTACTGCCACAAGTTGAGATAACCCCTCTATCATCCATCGACCCTATGTCGATGCCTTGAACCGAATGTCGACCTAAAGACGTTCGCTGTTTTTGAGCGAACCAGTCGCAACCTTGATACCATTCTGATATTTTGAGACATTTGGAATCTTGTAAACCTTCAACAACTAACCTAATCCTAATCAATTTCTAACCTAATCATTTCAGAATCATCAAGACTTCATCTTTGCATTATTGCATATAGCATAATAATGTATTGAAAAGATTGTGATTATTGGTTATTTGTTTGATTGGAGAGCAGATCAAGAGCCCCAGTTCGAGGACTTCACTGTTGACCCGACATCAGCTGCTGTATTTTACGACGCGGAAGGCAAGTCATATTCTTGGTCACCTCGAACCTATATTTTAAGAGTTGCTATAACATAACCTTGAATATAGATAATATTGCATGAGAAAGATTGGAAATGGTTGATTTATGAATTGGCAGTACTGGACTGGTTATCTGTGAAATGTGAAATAAACAAGTTTGAGCCATGAACTATTATATATATTTATATACTTATATTCATGAAATAAAACCCCTAGCCGTGACCAGGAAATGGTATGGAATGGTGGTAGCACTGGAGGTGCTAGACTGCAAAGGATGTGCAGGCACTGAAGGTGCAGGGTTGTGGATGGTCTGGTCACTGGCATATAAGGACTAGAACCTTGTGTTGTGCGTCTAGTGGCATGAACAAACGTACTAACCGCAAGCCTGGTATGGGACAGGCCTGGACAAGTACTTATGTGAATCGTACATGAAACCCCTGCATGAGATGGAAAGTAATACACTTAACTCACGGGGTTCAGCTCCTCCACGTATCACTGAATGTGATTTGATCAAGCACGTTGACCCAGTAATGGGAAGAGGCTTCTGGGTGGGGGTATAGCCCGCCACAACTGCGGTTTGTGTGAAGAAAACTGCAGGGTCAGGGGTGAATTGTAAGTGAAACATAACAAAAGTTCCTGTTATTTCCACCTTGCCGCTCACAGTATGAAGTGAGTCAAGGGTCCAATCATTCTGATAGGATGGGCTTGAAAGTGGAATATCTTGCGGGTAAATTGGTACCTCTCTGCAGAGTTAGAAATGTATTCGAATACTTCGTGCTCCCGAGTTTTAGGAGTCTGCTACGGTGGATTAAATCCACGGGGTGTGACACAAGTATTATTTTTCTAAATAAAATATATTAAATCAAGATTACCCAAATGACATGTGTTGTCATGATAAGGAGTGCTCCCGTGGGCGGTCATGTGTTGACGTGTCGCGGTAGTGCTATAATTTAGTGAACATGAATGACGATATTATATTATAGAAAGGTGCTGCCATGAGTTGAGCCAGGAAAGAGAAAGATTATTTTACAAATATCCATAATTCTTGACTAGTCTAGGTTCATATCATCTCTACTATATGTATCTACTCTTACCTATGACTTGCTGAGTACGAAAGTGCTCACTCTTGCAACTTACAATTCAGTAGATGGAGCGTTCTACAACCAAGACGAAAGCATGGAGTACTTCGTGGATCCAGAAGGAGGAGCGTCAGTCCCGTCGTTTCCCTGATGTGTGTTGTTCTGCCGTCCACTTCTCTTTGTGGGTGGGTCACCTACCTTCTGCTGTGTAGATGTTATTTTGCTAAACCTGTATGCCGCGAAGGCATTGTAACCTCCTTATGTAATATTAAGGCCAGCAGGCCACACTGCTTAAATATTTTGTAAGTGACTCTGTTGCAATATGATATACTCCTGTGCTTGACTTATCCTGGGAAGTCAAGGGTATGTGTATGCTAGGCATATAAGGGACTAGCTGCAGCGAGCTAGGTCTCTACAGGAGTAGTCGTTGTCCCAGTTTCGGGGCGCGACAGCTTTCCCCTTCCCGGGAAGCACCCCCACCTCCGGAGCTCCACTCCCGGGGGGTCAGCCCGTCTCCGGGGGCTACCCTTTCCCTGGAGGCGTCCCCACCTCCGGAGGTCCACTCCCGGGGGGTCAGCCCGTCTCCGGGGGCTACCCTTTCCCGGGAGGCGTCCCCACCTCCGGAGGTCCGTCACTCCCGGGGGGTCAGCCCGTCTCCGGGGGCTACCCTTTCCCGGGTGGCGTCCCCACCTCCGGAGGTCCGTCACTCCCGGGGGGTCAGCCCGTCTCCGGGGGCTACCCTTTCCCGGGAGACGTCCCCACCTCCGGAGGTCCGTCACTCCCGGGGGGTCAGCCCGTCTCCGGGGGCTACCCTTTCCCGGGAGACGTCCCCACCCCCGGAGGTCCGTCACTCCCGGGGGGTCAGCCCGTCTCCGGGGGCTACCCTTTCCCGGGAGGCGTCCCCACCTCCGGAGGTCCGTCACTCCCGGGGGGTCAGCTCGTCTCCGGGGGCTACCCTTTCCCGGGAGGCGTCCCCACCTCCGGAGGTCCGTCACTCCCGGGGGGTCAGCTCGTCTCCGGGGGCTACCCTTTCCCGGGAGGTGTCCCCACCCCCGGAGGTCCGTCACTCCCGGGGGGTCAGCTCGTCTCCGGGGGCTACCCTTTCCCGGGAGGTGTCCCCACCCCCGGAGGTCCTTCACTCCCGGGGGGTCAGCCCGTCTCCGGGGGCTACCCCCCGCCGGGAGGATGTTCGTTCCCCGGGGGTTCTCCCGTTCTTGAACCGTCCCTTGCCCCGGAAGGAATTCCCCCCCCCTGGGACTACGCCTATTCCAACGGGTATCCCCGGGGTGATTCCTACATTACAGGCCGTTCCCCCATGGGGAAGTCTTCCCACGCCGCGGGCCGTCTCCGTGGCCGGGACTCGTCCGGCCCGCGATTCCTCTCCCGCGCCGGTGACGGGCGCATCTCCGCCTCCTCCCTCGGGTCCCCCTCCTCGGGCTCCCCCGGTGAACCAAACGCGGTTCACTCGGGAGGAGGTGGAGCGCATGCGCGCGGCAAGGTCCGAAGGCGCCCCATCCCGGTACGGCCGGGAATCACTCGCGCGCAAGCGCGCCCCCCTTGTCCCTACAGACAAGGGTAAAAGACCCATGCAAGAGGCCTCCGTCACTTCCGGAGGTCCCCCCGAGATACAAGAGGTGAGCTCCACCAACCCCGAAGAGCGAAGGCGATACCGGAGGGCCGGCGGTCCGTTGGGACCCCTCTCCGATTCGGACAATGAACGCGCTTCCCCCGTGAAGGGGGATATCGATGCAAACTCCCCAAAGGAAGTGGAAGGGGCTAACCAACCCCTTTGCCGCCGCCTCCGGCGTGTTCGGTGGCCGAAACCATATCGGCCGCCCCACATCGAGCACTACAACGGGGAGGCCGACCCCTACGAGTTCGTGCAAGTGTACTCCACGGCCATCTCGGCGGTTGGGGGGGACGAAAGCGTCCAATGCAACGTCTTCCCCCTCTACCTCTCGGGAATAGCTCGTTCATGGTTCTATAACCTAAAGAGCGGGTCCATCAAGTCATTCGCGCAGCTGAAGCGCGAATTCTGCACAAATTTCCAGGGGAATTACATCCGTCCCCTGGATTCGTCGCAGTTGTACACCGTTCGCCAACGGTCGGGGGAGACAATACGAAGTTTCTTCAAACACTTCACGCAGATCAAGAGCAAGGTGGCTCACGTCCCCGACTCGACGGTGATCGTAGCGTGCAAGAGTGGCATTCTCCCGGGAGAGCTCCACCGAAGACTCTCCCGGAGTTGCCCGTCCTCCGCCGACGAGCTCTTCAACGTACTCGAGAAGTACGCGAGAGCCGAAGAAGACAATCTCTGGAAAAAGCACCAGGGGACCTCTGTCCCCGGGGAGAGGGACGCGAAGGACCCCTCCAACAAACGTCCCCGGAGGGGGCCCCGCAACGAGCCAAGGCCTCGGGACAGTTTCATCCTCGAAGGCGGAGGCGGCTCTCGGGAGCCTAACCGGGGACAGCGCCCCTTTTCCAAGCCCAAAGGCGGTGGGGGAAGCCGATCCTCCCGTCCGCAAGAAGGCAAGGAGTCTGGAGCCACTTTGTGGTGCGCTTACCACAAGTCCAACTCCCATGCAACCCGAGAATGCCACGCGCTCCTCAACCACTTCGCGACATTCCTCGAGCAACATGGGCCGGGGGGAGGAGGAGGAGGCTCTACCTCCTTACCCCTTCCATCACCAGCCTTGGCGGCACTCCCCGCTCCGCCAGGGGGACGTCAGAGGCAAGGCCAGGAAAAGGGTTCGAGGAACGAGCTCCCCTTCCAAGCCTCCGAGAGGCACATCAATGTCACTGTAGGAGGATCCGCCTCCGGGCGAGATTCCAAACGCCAGCGCAAAGAGTATGCGCGGGAGGTGAAGGTAGTAGGGGCCGTCAACACGTCCCGGCCGTCCAAATGGTCGGACGTCCCATTGACGTTCACCATCGAAGACGCGAGTGGGGTGCGCTTCCCCCACAATGACGCGCTGATCGTCTCAGCCACCTTGTTTAACTGCCGCCTTGCCCGAATCTTGGTGGATGGCGGGAGCTCCGCGGACGTCCTCTACCTAAAGGCGTTCAAAGAAATGCAGGTGGACGAGAAGCTCTTGCAACCCGCGGTGGGGCCCCTGCAAGGATTCGTCCCGGGCAAAACCATACATCCTGTGGGGAAGGTCGACCTCCCAATAACATTCGGCACCCCAGATAATTACCGGACCGAAATGGTTCGGTTCAACGTGGTGGATCTCCCCTCCTCCTACAACGCTATAATGGGGAGAACCATCATCAACCGCTTAGGAGCAGCGGTCCACCACAACTATCTTTGCATGAAGATCCCCGGGCCGAGCGGGGTGATCTCCGTGCATGGTGACCAGGGTGTGGCTCGCTCTCTCTACGAGCGCGCCTCCGCAGTGATCGGGGATGTTAACCTGGTCAAGGCCCCGGGGGGAGGGAGCTCCCCCTCAATTCCAAACGTGCCAATTGCTCTCCCCGGGAAGTTCCTTCCCAAGCCTCGCCCTGAGGGAGACCTCTGGGAAATCTCTCTCTTCCAGAACGAGGGGAAGACTGTCAAGATCGGGGCTGATCTCCCCGAGGAACACGCGACACGACTCGCCGAATTCCTTCGCGAAAACGTGGACGTCTTCGCATGGAAGCCCGCGGATATGGGGGGTGTGCCCAGGGATGTTATCGAGCACAAGCTCGCGGTAATACCCGGTCGCCCCCCGGTGAAACAGAAGATGAGGAAGCTCTCCCTCGAGGGGCAGGAGGCCATCAAGGTGGAGATCGCTAAACTCCGGGAGGCGGGGTTCGTTCGGGAGGTCCTACACCCCGAATGGCTGGCGAACCCCGTCCTCGTAAAGAAGGCAAGCGGCAAATGGAGAATGTGCGTCGACTTCACCGACCTCAACAAAGCCTGCCCCAAAGATGACTTCCCGCTCCCGCGGATCGACCAACTGGTGGATTCCACCGCGGGATGCGAGCTGATGAGCTTCTTGGACGCCTACTCGGGCTATCATCAAGTTCGAATGGCGGAGGAGGACGAGGAAAAGACGAGTTTTATAACTCCCCTCGGCACCTTCTGTTATGTCCACATGCCTTTCGGGTTGAAAAACGTCGGGGCAACTTTCCAGCGCCTGATGAGCTTGGTCCTGAGGGATCAAATTGGCCGCAACGTGGAAGTGTATGTTGACGATGCAGTCGTCAAGAGCGCGCGCTCGGCCACTCATATCGAAGACTTGGGAGAAACCTTCCGCAATCTCCGTAAGTACGGGTTAAGGCTTAACCCGGAAAAATGCGCATTCGGCGTTCGCGGAGGAAAGCTCCTCGGCTTCCTTGTGTCCCAAAGGGGCATCGAAGCCAATCCCGAAAAAATTCGGGCCCTCCTCGACATGCCTCCACCGCGTTCTGTCAAGGATGTACAACGACTCACTGGCCGCTTGGCCGCGTTAAGTCGTTTCGTCTCGCGCTCGGGGGAGCGCGGCCTCCAATTTTTCAAGATCCTTCGCGGCCTTGAGGGGTTCCATTGGACTCCCGAGGCACGGGCTGCATTCGAGGACTTGAAGAAATACCTCGCGAGCCCTCCAATGCTCGTGAGCCCGCGTCAGGGGGAGCCCCTGCTCCTCTACCTCGCGGCTACTCCGGTCGCCGTCAGCGCAGTTCTCGTCAAGGAAGAAGACGGGCACCAACGCCCAGTTTACTATGTGAGCGAGGCTCTCCAAGGCGCTAAAACGAGATACACGAAGATGGAGAAGGTGTGTTACGCCCTTCTAATGGCCTCGCGGAAGCTCCGCCACTACTTCCAAGGCCACCCTATCACGGTGCCTTCCTCTCTCCCTTTGGGGGAGGTGCTTCGGAACAAGGAAGCCACCGGGCGAATAGGGAAATGGGGGGCCGAGCTAGCCCCCTTTTCGCTGTCCTTCACCGGACGAACCGCGATCAAATCGCAGGTTCTTGCGGACTTTGTGGCCGAGTGGGCTCCGGTCCCTGGGCTGGAAGAAGAAGCGCGTGCCGCCCCGCCGCGCGACGACCACTAGACCCTCTTCTTTGACGGCTCCCTCTGCCTGGCGGGGGCTGGCGCGGGAGTAGTCCTGAGAAGCCCCGAGGGGAGAACCCTCGAATATGCGGCCAGGCTCGAGTTCCCCGCGACAAACAATGTCGCGGAATATGAGGCCCTTCTCCTAGGGCTACGTCTTGCCCGCTCATTGGGTATCCGACGCCTCCTTGTCAAGGGGGATTCTCAACTCGTGGTATGTCAAATGGACAAGTCTTACTTGTGCCATGACCCGAATTTGAGCCTCTACCTTGACGAGGTCCGGAAGATGGAAAACTACTTCGACGGCCTCGAGGCGCACCAAATCCCGCGTAGGGACAACGATCGAGCCGACACCCTCGCCAGGGCAGCGAGTGCCCGAGGGCCTCTCCCCGAAGGGGCCTTCTTGGAGGTCATCTCGAAACCTTCCGCGGCGGCTCCCGACCTGGACTCTGAGTCCCGCGACCCAGTCGTCGCGGAAATCGTCCGGGCCACATCCTGGATGGCCCCCCTTCCCTTATCTCTTGCATCAAGGGAGAGGGGGAGCCCTCCGATGAAGCCGAAGCCAAGCGCCTTCGCGCTAAGGCGCGAGCGTACGTGCTGATAGAGGGGACATTGTACAAGCGAGGGGCCTCTGCGCTGCTTCGCTGCCTCCCGCGGGAGGAGGGAGTTCAGCTCCTTGAAGATATTCACCTCGGGTGTTGTGGTTCTCACCTCGGCTCCCGGGCCGTCGCATCAAAAGCCATCCGCCAGGGTTTCTACTGGCCAACCGTCGCCCGCGACGCGAGAGACCTCGTCTCTGCTTGCGGGGCTTGCCAAAAAATGGCAAAGGGCTCCAACCTACCCTCCGCAACTCTGCAGGCAATCCCCCTCACGTGGCCCTTCGCGCGGTGGGGAATGTTGGATCTAGGTAGATCTTAGTATCTAGGTTTTGATGATTAACGACGTTTTGGATAAATCCATGATGATTAAAGTTAATATGGAAATATCAGATTTGATGATTAAATGACAATTTAGATAAATCCTGATTTAGTGCAAGTAAATTGAATTGATTATCGGTAAACCCTGAATTGGATGTTTTTCTCGATTGCGGGTTTGATATTGATGCATATGTAGAGGATGAGCTCGGTGGTTACACCAAGCTTGTGCTGATTGATTGATCAAAATGTAATACGTTAAATCTGAGACTGATGACTCCAGTTGTGGATTTTATATCGATGCACATGTTGAGGGTGAGCTCATCACTTTGGTCATCTAGGTTGATTGATATCATGATATGAGTAGTATAGATCGTGTGCGTATGTGTTTATCATCTACGATCTATATGATTGTATTTTATCTTATACTCATTTGCTACTCGTTGAATATAATTTGTCGTGTCATTTGAAAGAGAAACCGTTGAGCTAACTCCTGTGTGGAGTAGCTTCTCTGGAGGTGATTAATGACGACTTATATATGAGACTAATGTTGTGCATTGAGTGTACGTATTGTAGTCTCAGTTTGATTACAGGATAAAAGCGAGCAAGGGTGTGAAGAGGATGAAGTCGATATGAGACATCTCGAGCGAGGTCGAGCTTAGCAAGGTCGAGCTTTGCGAGGACAAGTGTCAAACGGTCGAGCTTCGCGAGGTCAAGCTTAGCGAGGTCGAGCCTTGCGGGGACAAGCGTCTAGCGGTCGAACTTCACGAGGTCGAACTTCACCTAAGGTAAAATCCAAGATTAAGGATTGTTTTCTTAGGATTTTACCGGTCTCGGTGTTTGGAGACAGACCGGGTTGATAGGTTTCTTTTTACTAGTTTGACCGTACTATTAAGAGGGGTCGGAAACTAGTAGCTTGAATCTATCTAGTGCGGAAGCTCAGATGCATTCATATCATCTTGCACTAGTGTCTTGCATTGCTAGTGAGTCTAAGTGTAGTTCATGTGCATTAGATTAAATGTTTTGAAAACTGCACTTAGTCGTGATCGCCAGCTGTTTAAATTGGTTTATTTATCTAGAGCTGGTCGTGGTCGTATTTGCATATTCTGATCGTATCAGTGTTGATACGTGGTCGTGGTCGTGTCGCTTGTTTGGCGGCTTTATGTTTAGGGTTTGGGCGTGGTCGTAGGAGTTCGGACTGGTCGTACCAGTCTTCGACTCGCTTGCGTACGCTCGACCAAACCCTATCGACCACCTGTTTTCGATCGGATGTCAAGAACTGTGTGGTCGTGGTCGTTGCTAAGTGACACAAATCACATCCGCAAGAAAACGGCAAATCCGTATGTGCAAATACTCTAAAATTGCATTTGAGATGATTTTTGGATTGGACATTTTGACAGCAGGAAAGTTTCTGAATTTTATAGAAATTTCTAGACCTTTCTAGGTCTTGCTCCTGTTGACAAAATTGTAGAGCTCTGAGTTATCTTTCCAACAAGCCAAAAATCACCTCAATCGGATCTCTGGATCAAAAGTTATGGTTGTTTTACTGTCAGTGTGCAGTGCCCGGACAAATGCATCTGTCCGGGGCTATTTGTCTGAACTGGCCGGACATTGTCCGAAATGGCCGGACATTGTCCGGCCAGTACAAATTTTTTGAGCCAAAAAATGGAACGGACAAATGCATCCGTCCGGAGCTATTTGTCCGTTATGGGCGGACTTTGTCCGAAATGGCCGGACATTGTCCGGCCTGTACAAGTTTTTTGAGCCGAGAGTTAACAGAGACATATCCATCTGTCCGGACGTTTTGTCCGGACAAATGGTATCCGTCCGGCCTTCACAAATTTCGCCCAACGGTCACTGACACATTTGCAACGGCTGAAATTTTTGTACTGGCCGGACAGTGTCTGAAGTGGCCGGACAATGTCCGGCCTGTACAACTTTTGGCCCGGTTTCTTGCAAACGGCTAGTTTTTCATTGAGGCTATAAATACTTCGTGTTTGGCTTCATTTTTGGGTGCTCAAAGACTTCATTCTTCAGCTGAAAACCTAGCCAATTGAGTTGCATATGTGTTATAGCATTTAGAGGCTAGAATTGAGCCCAAATCTTGAATAGATTTGAGAGAGAGCTTGAGGGAGATTGTGTGAGTGTTTAGTGCACTTCATCTCCATTAGATTGCTAGTGCTAGAGTGTTGAGCATCTCATTTTCATCATTGAGCTTCTAGCACGTGGTTGATCAAGTGAAAGTGCATCCGGCTTGTTACTCTTGGCGATCGCCTTCGCCTAGACGGTGCCGGAGGAGAGCCGAGATCTCTCCAATTGAAGTTTGTCGGAGAGGCCGGCAAAAGATTGTGAAAGGTGTGGTGCTCGCCTATCCGGTGTGGAGAAGGAGCAACCCTAGTGAGATATCCTTCGTGGATATAGAAGCGAGGCTCCGAGTGAGCGCTTCAACGAGGAGTAGGGGAGACCGGGCGAGTCTCCGAGACCTCGGTAAAAATATTGTGTCAAATTGCGTATTTCATATTTGCTTTACATTCATCTTGACACAATTGCTATATTTACCATTGTTGCATGTCTTATTGAATAGTTCATTTGATTGAATGCAACTAGTTGATTAAATTCCTTTTAAGCCTCATTGTATAATTTAGGTCTCTCAATTATTCTTTAAAATTGCTTAATTGAAAAGAAATTTTAAAAGCCTCCTATTCACCCCCCCTCTAGTCGGCATCCTTGATCCTACAGGGAATGGACTTCCTAGGCCCGTTCCCCCCGGCGTCGGGGGGATACAAGTACGCGGTTGTGGCCGTGGATTACTTCTCCAAATGGGTGGAGGCCGAGCCCCTCACCGCCATCACGTCTCGTGCGGTGCAAAGGTTCTTTTGGAAGAACATAGTGTGCCGATTCGGCGTCCCCCGCGAGATCACCGTGGATAACGGAACCCAGTTTGACTCAGCGATCTTTCGCGAGTTCTGTCAAAACTTGGGTACGACCCTCCACTTCGCCTCAGTGGCTCACCCTAAGAGCAATGGGGCGGTGGAGCGCGTCAATGGAGTTATCCTCCAAGGGCTCCGTCGTCGCCTGGAGCAAAGCGCCTCCAGGCGTGGGGCATGGGCGGAAGAGCTCCCGAGCATTCTCTGCTCCATGCAAACGACCCCAAGCCGAGCAACAGGGCGTGCCCCCTTCTCGCTCGTGTACGGGGCTGAGGCAGTGCTACCCTCGGAAATCAATTTCCGATCGCTGCGAGTCGAACTCCTCGAGGGAGTCTCGGCAGCCGCGTTTCAAGCTAACGAAGACAACCAGAGGCTGGAGGTGGACCTCGTAGAAGAAGAGCGGGACAGAGCCCTCCTCCGCAACGCCATTTACGAGCATGAGATGGCGCGCGCCTACAACAAGCGTGTTCGGGGGAGGGCCTTCCGTTTGGGAGACCTTGTCCTCAAGCGCGTCACCGACCCTCAAGCCCAAGGGAAGCTCAGTCCGAAGTGGGAAGGGCCATACAGGATTTCCACAATCCTTGGCTCGGGGGCTTACAAGCTCTCTACTCTCGAGGACCAAGAGCTGAAGCACACATGGAATGCGGACCTGCTCCGCAAATTTTACACTTAGTCTCCGAGCCTCCCCCCTTCCCCTTATTCGGACTTCACAAGGGGAAGGCGCGGTGAGTTGTAACAATGGCCTCAAAGGCCCTTTTGCCTTCCGCCCCTTTTCTTGCGATCCCGCAGGGGGTGGGGGCATTGTACCAGCTTGTTTTAATCAATGCAAATGGTCTTTTCTCCATGTGTTTTCGTGCAGACTTCTTTAATCGCCCCTGAGGCAATACCCTCATCACGAGGATGCCCTCCCCGTGAGGATGCCCCCTGGGGATGCCCTCATCACGAGAAAGCTACAGGCTCCAGCTCAGCCTTAAGTCCCGACGGCGGGAGCCCCGTTCCCCTTTGGGTGGCTTACAATATCCCCTCGTGGACTGAGGGCGTAAGCGGCAACCTGGTTCCCAAGGAACCGAGGTAACGAGTCACTTTGGGGGACCAGTCCCCCCCATACACTCTAGAGCTTGCTTTTATGCTCTTCCTCCTCCGGGAGCGATCTAGGTCACGCGACCGATAGATCATCTATCCCCACACTCGCCTGCACGAGGATAACCCTTCGAGGGTGCCACCCCTCATGGGAACAACTGGGATACTTCTTGTGGTTTCAGCGCGGGCCGCCTGTCTAGGTCACCCCCCGCTGCGGGGGGAGGAGACAAAAAAGGAGAAAAATACCCAGCTAATTCCATTCGAAATCGGGGGGCATCTAAAGCATCTAGAACCCTCCGGGGGTGGAGCCCTGCTCCCCGGACTTTCGTCCTCCAGAGGAGGAGCCTATCCCCCGGAATTTTGTCCGGGGAAGGAGCCCTGCTCCCCGGACTTTCGTCCCCCGGAGGAGTTGGCTCCGGGGGTGAAGCCTTCCTCCCCGGACCTCCGTCCCCCGGAGTTGTCTCCGGAGGAGCCTCTCCCCCGGGTTTTCGTTCTCCGGAGGAGGAACCTCCCCCGGAACTTCGTCCTCCGGAGGTGGAGCCTTGCTCCCCGGACTTTCGTCCTCCGGAGGAGTTGTCTCCGGAGGAGGAATCTCCCCCGGGTTTTTCGTTCTCCGGAGGAGGAACCTCCCCCGGAACTTCGTCCTCCGGAGGTGGAGCCTTGCTCCCCGGACTTTCGTCCTCCGGAGGAGTTGTCTCCGGAGGAGGAGCCTCTCCCCCGGGTTTTCGTCCTCTGGAGGAGGAACCTCCCCCGGAACTCTTTCCTCCGGAGGCGGAGCCTCGCTCCCCCGGAGTCTATCCCCCAAGAATTTTCCCCCGGTGATTTAGAAGCACAAAATAAGCGAAAAGGAGCGCTCTTTATTCCATGAAAAACAAGCCGGGAGACAGCCTCTCCCGGTAGGCTTACAGAATACAACCGGAAGTCGAGTACTCCCGGAGGATATACGGGGGACTACCTACGTCTAACGTGGGCTAGGACCCCCTAAACCTAGTGTCAAGCTCGCGCCACGTCCCGGTACAAGCTCTGGACTCGTCGCCTCACTGCGTTGAGCATGTCCTCTGGCCAGTACTCATACCCTTCGGGAGGCTCGATACGCAAGGGAATTGCCTCCCACACTCCCGGGGGAGGTTCTGGCAACTCCGCGCGGTGATTGTCAAAATTCGCCAAGTGCCAATCAGGCAACCACCGGAGTAAAGCTCGTCCCCCCCGGGGGACACCGGAGGCGAGACTCCCGGAGATGGGAGTGAGTTCCACGTCCTTCTCCGGGACCCCCGCCCCAGACACCTGACCATGACAAGATATTAACTTAGCAAAAACTTCCATTTCATTGATCAATGATTTACACATCCGGGGTTCCCCCTACGGAACTACCGGGAGCAAAAATCCTATACAAACAAAAAAAAAATCCCCTAATCTACCTAGGGGGGACAGGAGGCTCATACTTGCCCGGCGTCGTCCCCCCCGGAGGAGGCATCGCCCGGAGCTTCTTCCCCGGCCTCTTGGGGGCGTCTTGTCCGCGGGGGCTCAATCACCCGGTCGTAGAAAGCCCCCGCCAACTCCTCCAGCGCCGCCCTGCGGGGCTCGTAGAACCCCTGGAAGCTCCGGGGGACGAGGCGCCCGATAGCTTGGGCCCCGACCCCCTGGTACTCCACCAGGGAGGCTGCGAGCGCGGTGGTGGTGGACGCCAGGGCCCGGGCACGGATGTCCGCGGCCTCCGGGATCGCCGCAATGTGCCGGGTAAGAAATCTCCGGGCCGCCGCCAAGGAGGCCAGCGGGTTGCGGGGATTCCCCTCCTCCCGGAATTCGACTCCAAGCCCAATCAATGTGGCCCGGAGTCGATTCCCCGCTGATACGAGGGCTCGCGCCCCCGTGGCCTCCGCCTCTTGAAGCGCCCGGGAGTGAGCCTCCCCGGAGGACGCGAGCTGCTCCCGGACGCCCTCTAGCTCCCGGACGGCGGTGTCCCGGGCAGCCTCCGCGGGGACCAGCACTTCCGTCCGGAGATGCTCCAACTCCCGGGCGGTCGCGTCCCTTTCTTGGACGAACCTCTCCCGGGCCTGGACTGCCGCGTCCCTCTCCCGGACGGCGGCGTCACGCTCCGCTTCAGCGGCGGCCAAAGCCGCCCTCATGTCCTCGCTCTCCCGGGCGAGGCGAGTCCGGACGGCGCGGGCTACGGCGGTTGTCTAAGAAAAGGTAGATTAGTAAATGCAAGCGAGGAGGCGAAACGTTCAAGGTATTTACCTGTAGAGCCAAGGAGACAACCTCTCCATAGCGCTCGTCGATGCCGCCCTCCCGGACATGAGCCCGCACCTTGGGAGTGACGAGGCTCAAGGAGAACTTGCGTGTCTCCTCCGAGGAAAAGAGGCACGCCCCCCTCGCCGGGGAACGGGGGTCACCTCCCATCGGCAGGCCCCCATCACCAGCTCCACTCCCGGAGCCTTGGGGAAAGTCCCCCCGAGGAGGGGCGGGGGACCTCCCGTCCCCGGCACGAGGGGAGCGCTGTAGCGTCCGGCTCGCTCCCCCGGGAGGCGGCGTCGGGAGAGATGCGCCGTCGGGGGCAAAGAGCGCGTCCAGGCGCGTAAGGGCGCCACCGCCCCGGAAATACACCCCCGGGGGATCCTCCCGGAGAGCTTGCTCCGGGGAAGGAGTGGCGTCGTAGTCCCCGGAGGTGGACTCATCCTCCTCCACGACCACGTGGTCGAACACGCCTGATGCCCCCAGGGCATCAAGTTGCGCGACCAGCGTGGCCGTGTCCGTGGGGCTCTCTTCATGCCCCGGCTCCGGGGGCTGCGACCCCCGCTGGGGGGTGACTTGAGCCGGAGGAGTAGTCTCCCCCGGCCGCCGGGGGGCCATTGTACTTTGGGCCGGAGATGGGCTCACCTCCCCCGGCGTTCGACGCGTCCGCGGAGTCGCCTGGACCGGGGAGGACTTCACCTGCCCCGGGGGTCTTGTCTTTCCCGGCGCATCGGGCGTCCCCGCCGGCCTCTGTGCCGGCGCTGGTGAATGGGGGTGGTCTTGATGGGCGCCCTCTCCCGGTACCTGCGCGGTCTTAGCGCGTTTGGCCGCCGGGAGCGCCCCCGTCTCCCGCCGCCTGTGGGAGCCCGGGGTTGGAAGGGGAACCCTTTCCGGGAGGGTCATCCCGAAGGCCTCGGAGACGATGTTCCGGGGAGGACCCTCCCCGATGGCGGCGAGACACCCGGAGTGCTCGTCCTCGTAGTACCTCCCGAGGAGGTGCTCCGCCTTCTCCCGGGTGGACTTGTAGGACCTAACTGCAAAAAGCAAAGTTTTAGAAACTAATCCCCGCGATGTGTGAACTCCCGGAGAGAAGAAACTTACGCCGCGCCACCGGGAATCGCGGGGGACGAAGCTCCGGGCCCAGTCCCGGACCCTTCCTACTCCGGCTGAAGGGACTAAGCCGGAGGAGGAGCAGCTCCTCCGCTAAGTCTCGCATGCTCCTCCGGGAGCGAGCCTCCTTCATTTTGGCGACGGAGGTTAGCTCCTCCATCGTCATCACCGGAGGGCCGGGGGAACGACCTAACGTCGCCGGCCTCGCGGAGTAGATCATCTCCGGGTCGCCCGCCCGGAGATAAAACCATCTCCGGCTCCATCCCTCCCAGTGCTCTTAGGAGGCGGCCACCGGGTACTCGTCCGCCCGGGAGGGGGCGAATTTCAGCATCACGGAGCCGCAAGTAGACTTGGGCCCGTGCTTCACCACCGGGGAGCTCTTCACTTGCACCCGGTAGAAGTATTGGAAAAGGCGGAGGGTCCCCTCCACTCCGGCGGCTGTCTCGCTTAACCACAGAAACAGCCCCATTCTCACGAGAACGTTGGGTGTTAGGTGGTTCAAGGCGATCCCGTGCTCCCGGAGGAAGTCCCGGAGAAGCGGGTGGATCGGGAGCCACAGGCCCGCCTGGATGAAGGCCATGTAGGCCACAATTTCTCCTTCCCGAGGGTTTGGGGTCGCCTCCCCCGCAGCCGGGACGCGAATGTCCCCCTCCGCAAATATTCTCCGGGAGACGAGAGTCTCCCGGTCCCCGGCAGAGAACTCGGTTGTCCCGAGGTAATCGGAGGTCACGTCCTCCGGGACACTCGAAGTCTTCCCGCGTTCCTTCGATGCCATTTCTTCCCCCGTAGGTTTTGTGAAACCGGGGAAGAAGTTACTTCCGGAGAGCGACCGGGGAAGAGATCACTCCCGAAGAATTTGGTGGATTATGGGGATTAAGGAGAAGGAAAGCGTGCCTCCCTTGAGGTGGGCCCCTCCTTATATAGGCAACTAAGGTGCCCCCGATGGCTGCCACGTGTCAGCTCGAGGGATCTACACCGTGAATACAAAAGGTCGCACAAATATCGAGGCAATACATGGTTAACTTAAATAGTTCTCCTCTCCCGGATGAGGGCGAGTTATGGGCGTTATATTCACTCTCCGGGAGAGGGCCGTGTTTCCCCTAAGCTAACGAATCGCACCCCCCGGCGACATCAAAATGTCCCCGGAGGTGCGGGGGGCTCCTGTTGGGGGAAAATACTAGCCAACGCCAGAAACGTCACCGTGGGATTTCTTTCTGCGGGGTCGGGAGAAACTTCTCCCGGAGCGCCCTTCTCCGGGCCGGGGGAGACGTGTCCCGGAGCCCTCCCCCGGGCTCGGGAGAGACTTCCCCCGGCGCACCTCCTCCGGGTTAGGGAGAGCTCCTCTCCCGGAGCGCCTTCTCCGGGCCGGGGAAGACGTCTCCCGGAGCCCTCCCCCGGGCTCGGGAGAGACTTCCCCCGGCGCACCTCCTTCGTGTTAGGGAGAGCTCCTCTCCCGGAGCGCCTTCTCCCGGCCGGGGAAGACGTCTCCCGGAGCCCTCCCCCGGGCTCGGGGGAGACTTCCCCCGGCGCACCTTCTCCGGGCTAGGGAGAGTTCCTCTCCCGGAGCTCCTTCTCCGGGCCGGGGAAGACGTCTCCCGGAGCCCTTCCCCGGGCTCGGGAGAGACTTCCCCCGGCGCACCTTCTCCGGGCTAGGGAGAGCTCCTCTCCCGGAGCTCCTTCTCCGGGCCGGGGAAGACGTCTCCCGGAGCCCTCCCCCGGGCTCGGGGGAGACGTCCCCCGGCGCATCTTCTCCGGGCTAGGGAGAGCCCCTCTCCCGGAGCCCCCCTTCTCCGGGCCGGGGAAGATGTCTCCCGGAGCCCTCCCCCGGGCTCGGGAGAGATTTCCCCCGGCGCTCCTCTGGTGGGCGCTGATTTCAAAGGGCCGCCACGTGTCAGAAATCGGTGCCCCGGACCTCGTCAAAAGACCGTTTTGCCCCCGATCCTACGGTGGCAGGAGGGGTAGTTCAGTAATTTGCATCTTTTGGGGTCTATATATACCCTTGTAACCCTCTTTTGTAAGGAGAGACATTCATTTGTACTCAATCCAAAAAGACAAAAAGGCGTGTTCCGGAGCCCTCTCTCCGGGAGAGAGCCCCCTAGCCGACGCTCGTCGGGAGCACGTCGACAGGACTAGGGCCTCCACTGAGGCCCGAACCTGTATAAACCCCTGTGTCAATCTCTGGGATTGTCCAACGCGGGGTGACCCGTCGCACGGTCAGCTCGCGTTGAGGAACATGTGCTGCGCACGTCATCAAATCTGCCGAGGTATTTTTTATACCATGACACGTTCTAAATTAGGAAGATAGTTACTCAGTATTCACACATGCTTGCAGATCGCCATGTCGAAAGAGCAATACGAAAATACAAAGATTAGAGATCTTCGACAAATCTGGGCTCAATATGTCATGGAGGAAGTTGCGCCCAACCATCCGCCATGACAAGTTTCTCTTTTTTGTGTACTCTGTGCATAGACTGCTATATACATGTGAATAAATATATATGTGAATAAATGTCCACATTGGATTGCAATTTGTATTTGTCCATATATATGTGAATAACTGTCTAATGTGTCAATCTGGTCTGTGAATTTACCCTTCTTTGCATCTGTATTGTATTGTGTATCCAATCTATACTGTATTGCATCTGTACTGTATATGTGAATGTACTGTATTGTGAATGTAAATAACGTACTGTATATGTGAATGTTCTATCGGTAAATTCATTCACACCCGAGAGACCACTACCACTTTTTCTATCGGTAAACTAGAAATTAACCGCCAGAAAAGTGTGACTTTCCTGCCGGTGAACCCATCCACAACCGAAAGACTACTGTAGTTTTTTCTATCGGTAAACTTGAAATTAACCGTTAGAAGAGTGTGATTTTTCCTACCGGTGCTCTCATACACAACTGAGAGGGTACTAAACTTTTTTCTATCGGTAATCTCATTTCCAACCGAGAGAGTACAAAGCTTTTTTCTGTCGGTAAACGTGTAATTAACCGTTAGAAGAGTGGTATTTTTCCCACCACCAATCGTCAGACTACGATGGGTTTTCTATCGATACACTCCTAAGGTGCCGATAGAATAGTAATATTTTTTCTGCGGTAATCTTGTAATTAACCGTTAGAATAGTGGTACTTTTCCCACCGCTAAACGTCAGACTACGACGGATTTTCTATCGGTACACTCTTAATATGCCGATAGAATTGTGAAGTTCTTCTGTCGGTTATTTACTGATAGAAAATGTTCTATCTTGTTCTATCGTGTCTATCTCTATCGGTACGAAAACCGAGAATTTTTTGTACGGATAACCCAGAGTTAAAAAATAAATTTGAAAATAACGTATAATAAAAAAAATTACAAAAATGACCTAAGTCGTCATCCCAGATGGCGACTTATGGCATTTGGACTTCAGTCGCCATCCTGGTTGGCGACTGAAGGCCACGTCATCAGTCGCCACCTTCAGTCGCCAACCAGGATGGCGAGTGAAGGCCGTGGTTAAAAAAAATGTGTTTTTTTTGAAAAATAGCATTCACAATTGTGTTTCTTTTAAAAATAACATTGAAAATTGTATTTTTAAAAAAAAACATTCAAAATTGTGGTTTTTTTTAAAATAACATTCAAAATTGTGGTTTTTTTTAAAATTAACATTCAAATTTGTGTTTTTTTTAAAATTAACATTCAAATTGTGTTATTTTTTAAAAATAACATTCAAATTTGTGTTTTTTTAAAAATAACATTCAAATTTGTGTTTTTTTTAAAAATAACATTCAAATTTGTGTTTTTTAAAAATTAACATTCAAATTGTGTTATTTTTTGAAAATAACATTCAAATTTGTGTTTTTTTAAAAATAAAATTCAAATTTGTATTTTTTTAAAAATAACATTCAAATTTGTGTTTTTTTAAAAATTAACATTCAAATTTGTGTTTTTTTAAAATTCGCATTCAAATTAGTGTTTTTTTTTAAATTAGCATTCAAATTAGTGTTTTTTTTAAAATTTACACAATTTGAATTTGTGTTTTGTTTAAAATTAACATTCAAATTTGTGTTATTTTTAAAATTAGCATTAAAATTAGTGATTTTTTTAAAAATAACATTCAAATTTGTGTTTTATTAAAATTAACATTCGAATTTGTGTTATTTTTAAAATTAGCATTCAAATTAGTGTTTTTTTAAAAATAACATTCAAATATGTGTTTTGTTTAAAATTAATATTCAAATTTGTGTTTTTTTTAAAATAACATTCAAATTTGTTTTTTTTTTAAATTAACATTCAAATTACATAGTTGACTGGCTGACAAACTAAGGAGGAAAAGACCCGTGGTTGGCTGCGTTGATTGATCAGTATATTTCGTGGTTGGTTCAATCTGTCGAGTATGATGTTCCCAAAAACCAAAATGAACATAAAAAAGTAGTCAAAACATGAGAACACTAATATAATAAAAAATAATACAACCATGAGAATCGATATAATGTTCCATAAAAGGAGAACATAAAAAAAACTACTGTCGGCCCCTCTTTGGACGATGCCTCCGGTCGCGCTGAAACGGCGATGGCGAATAGGTGCTGCGCGGATGCACTGTCCTCTGCGAGGGCTGTCGACCGGGAGGCTGAGCACTCGGCTGACCGAGGCCTGTATCAGGAGCGTCCATCGGGTCCTGCGACGGTGGAGGTGCCTCACCAAGCTGCGAAGATACCAACTGATGTTGGCTCTGATCGATGTCGTCTCTCATCTGCAACATATCGGCATACTGAGCATACGATGGGTCGCGGACCACCTGGGGGTCGGCGCGGACCGACTGACGAGGAATGTATGGTGGGTGCCTAGCAGGAGACCGAAGCAGACCAGCCGACGAGATAGGCACCGTCTGCTCAGACATAGCGATGTACTCGTCATCTGAGTCGAAGGTGACGTCGAAGCCCAAACCAGAATCAGAAGTGCGTGCGGAAGGCGGCGCTCGGGGACCCTCAGAGATCCGTACACCACCACGCGATGAGAAGTCCACGTGAGGTGCAACACCTGTACGGTACAAGCGAGCCGGGGGCCCACCGAGATAAATGGGTGCGGCGACGGCCGTACCTAAAGGGCCGGCTGTGTCAGGATGACGAGCGACTGAGTGCGATGGCGTATGACTAGGTCGGGCCCGTGGACGTGGAGGTGCAACAAAAGTCGACGAAGTGGCGGGACTCTCAAGGGTCAGCTGCGAGGCAAGTCGGTCGACGTAGGCGATGGCCTTCTCGTACTCGTCGGGCGTGATAGGCAAACCTGCTTGCCTCCGCTGGACTAGTGGCCGTGTCATGGAACTGATCGCACGGATGCCGTCAGCTTGCAAAACGGTAAGACAATAGGAGACAGAAATAAAAATAACAAGTAGGTCATGGGCTGGCGGCATGTACCTGGCGGTGTACCCGAGATGCGTGATGTCGGTCGTATGTCTGATGCACGCTCGGGGCAGGCACGTCTGCAGGCGGCGGAGGTGGCGGGGCAATGCGAGTTGCGGTGCGAGGGAGGTACCATCGGAGGTAGTTGCCGTATGTCGTGGAATCGTACGCCCTCTCCTCAAGCACGACATCTATCGCTGCTGTGTACTCCCAGCGACGAGTGTAAGGAGACTGTCGGTCCTCCCAACTGACAACCTTCTTGCCCTTGCGACTCTGCCTGCAAAAAAAACAAAGGTGTTCAGTTATTTCACAGAGGCAAAACACTATGCGTGGAGATAATCGAGAACTTACTCGTGCTGGTCATGCGACAAACGATGCGGGGCGTCTGGAGGAGGGATCGTCTGGAATAAGCCAAACTGGCGCATCACCCTCCATGGAGCATACACCTAACGCAGGCGTCGCACAACCCTTGATACGTCGCACAGAGAACTGCTGACCCCCAGCTGATGCGCGGGATCTGATCGATCGGCGTGTCCGCGAGCATCTGCGCCAGTGGAACAAGCCAACGATCCACTGTGTCACCGTGAGTACCTGTAGAAAAGCAAAAAAATAGGAATTAAATTCAACACGAGAATGGAAATAGCTGTGCCTATATCATGTTTAAGCATACCAGTGAACATGAAGCCCCCGAACAAGTGCAGCAAATACGCCTCGAAGTGTCAGCTCACAGTCCACTCATCTGCATCTGCTGGGCACGTCCTGAAGTGAACAAGCCAAGTCGCAGGAACTCCGACGTCGTGGTGGAAGGGCTCCTGGCCCAGAGGTAGTGGATGAAACCTCTCGGCGAGCATGCCGTCCCATCCGGCAGGAGTGGGTGGTGGTACCCAGGCCTGCCCGTGAATCGGGAGTCTGAACAGCATCGCCACATCCTCCAAGGTAATGGTCATCTCCCCCCACCGGAAGTGAAATGTGTGCGTCTCGGGTCTCCACCTGTCCACCAGAGTAGAGACGAGTGATCGGTCGTGCCTGAAAGTCTCCAGTCTGGTGATCATCCTGCAAAAAGGAAGCAGCCCCGCCGCCCTCAGCCGTGCGATGTATCTTCCGTCGAGAGGCCAAGACGTACCGGACGATCGTAGGCGGAATGGCTGAAGCTCCTCTCCGGATCGTACCGCTCGAGACCGATGACGATCGTCGTAGTAGAGATCGAGTAACTCAGGAAACTGTGGACGAGGGTGAGCCATGCCTGCAAACAAGAACATTAGGTTAGTACATCATCAAATACACAAGAGGAACGAATAAGTGTTGCACAACATTACTGAGTCATGTTCGATTAGGTCCAGATGCATCAGGACATGTCCTCCTCGTGTGGCCAGGCTGTCGACAAACGGCACACTTTCGTAGCTCATCGCGTTCTGCGTTGTCCATGTCATTGCCAATTCGCATTTTCCGCCGTCGTCCAGGGCCTTTCCGCTCCAAGTGCGGTGGTGGAACATATTGGATCTTGCCTGCCCTACACGACCGATCTCTGTAGTGCTGCTGAGTCCCCCAAATCTCAAAGTCTGCCGTCCATGTCTCGGCAAGGTACCGTGAACCATAGTAAACTGACAGGTACATTTCGCTCGACTTGTTGTTGTGCGCACACGTGGCCATCACACGAGAGCACAGTTTATACAATAGAGTTGGGTTGTTACAAGTGCACTTGACACCGTCTTCAAATGTCACTCATTGCCTCTTGATTTGTCGCATGTATCCACCCCCCACGTTCTTATTGCGCAGATAAACGACCCAACTTTGCCTTCTGCTGTTAGGAATGCACTCGACTGAGTGTTTCTGAGCGGCCGCGGCTTTCATTTCTAAGTACCTTTGTACTTCATGAGGAAATTTTGGTGGTGTGACCCGAAGCAATGCTCTTGCAGCTGTACCTCTCTCGTAGAAGTATTTGGCCATGCGATGCCATGTAAATTCCACAATTCCAGTGAGCGGCAGACCTCTCACCCCCCTCAACAGAAAATTGTATACCTCTGCCATGTTAGTTGTCATTACGCCATATCTGGCACCTTCCTCATCGTGCAATAGAGACCACTTCTCAGGAGCTTTGTCACTGATCCATTCACTAAATTTCTTTGGCCTTGATCTTCGGGTGCGTCGTCTCGCCACATCTGTAGTCTCCACGACATTTTCTTCATCTTCTGGATGTTGTGAACTGCTTGCCTCTGACCTTTGAGATTTACCTAGATCTGAAGTTTCTTGTTCTAACTCGTCCCAAAGTTGTTGGAAGTTATGGCTTTGGTTCTGATCGCACAACCGCTTGAACTTCTTCATAAGCCGTGCGCTTTTGTAGTGTGTGAAGAAGTTCGCCGCAAGGTGTCGTTTACACCACCGACTGATCAAGTCATTCCAGCTGTACTGCGGGTTATCAGTGGACAACATGAACTCAATGGCACTTAACAGACCCTTGTGTCTATCATGGATTATACATACATTCCGTCTGTCTTTCACGACTGTTTGTTTTAGGTTTGCAAGGAACCATACCCAGCTGTCTGTACTCTCTCCTTCTACTAAGGCGTACGCCATGGGAAGTAGTTGGTTGTTTGCATCTGCAGCAACTGCTGTCATCAGAGTTCCCTTGTACTTCCCAGTTAGAAATGTGCCATCCACGCAAAGTATTGGCCGCATGTACTTGAACACAGAGATTACTTGACCAAATGACCAGAATATACGCTCCATGTACTCAGCTCCAGGAACTATCTCACCATTTCTGCCGACAACTGGGCTATGGACCATATCCATCACAGTGCCAGGGTTGGTGTCAACGATTTGTTAGATCAATCTGGGCACATATTTATATGAATCATAGAAAGATCCAAATAACACCTCAAGACCAAGTTGCTTGGCTCTCCATGCCTTCCCATATTGAATGATGTACCCAAATGTGTCATTGATTTGGCTAACAATTTGTTTTGGTGGCATATCAAGATTTGCATGAAGGTTCGACAAAATTACACGTGCCACAAATGCGGACGACATATTCCTATGACTCTGTGATACTTCTGTCACCGAACAGTCATGTTCGGTGATCCTGGAAACAATGAAGTGTTCATTGTCCCTGTACCGAGCAATACGAACATAAAATCGACATCCTTCCACCTTGCACTTCACTGCGTACAGTCGCGGATTTGTTCTGTCAACCTTGAAAGACCGACGCAGTGTCATGGACCACATCGCCACGGCTTGCTTAGCCTCCTCCTTGCTTCGAAAATGTTGTCCCAATGTTAATCTGTGCTCACTCCCTGCCCACTCCGAACTGCGATCGTCGTGGATTCGCGCATGCTCAAAACCACTAGGATCTAGCCATTGTTGTGGAGGTCCCATTCCACGATAGTCTTCATCACTAGAGGAATCCGCATAGTCTGCGTCCACCTCCGACCCTTCGCTGCCTGAAACTTCCAGACCCTCGTCTTCACCTTCGTCAGCATAAGCCTCATCCCCAGGCCAGAAATACCTGCCCATGAATTCTACGTTGGGCATATCCGCAGAATTATGGGTCATGGTTGGATCAATGTTCGTATGCTGTCCTCCAATTAATGGTCCGGGTACAAGTTCTGCTGCCGGTTCTGGTACATTGTCTAGCTTTGTCACATACAGTATGCAGTCATCTGGCCCATGATTGGGATTTATCACCTCCTAACAAGAGAGCCCCATGATCTATCGCCTCTAAGTTTACATAATTTCCAACAAGATGTCAAACCAATAGGCACTAGTGCTTCTATGACAATTTTGTGTAAACATGGGTCAATATTTAGGATGTCCATGACTCGGGTCTTAAGGTCTTCAAAATTAAGAACACTAAGATCATTCAATTCCATGTCTACACGGTGACAGCCACTTAGGTCATCTCCAGATGGTCCATTTCTAATGATTTGTTCCCCGTGGAAAACATAGACTACTCTAGTTTCCGACATTGTCTACAACATAAGTATTACAAACATCAGCTATCATATCTCCAATATATTTTGCACATTACTCTATACTCATCCTTAAGACATGTGTGACTTATTTTTTAACATCTCAACTAATCGAAGTACACTGCATTAACGACATTGCATCACATCTAATCTACAATTCCTATATTATCATCTCACATATCAATAATTTAATTATTTACTACTCTTAATTAATACACATATCACATCTCATTCATAAACATATGAAATTTACATAATATTACACAACAAATCAAAATTATATATACATTATATTCATAAATTGTCGCACCCCGAAACTGGGACAACGACTACTCCTGTAGAGACCTAGCTCGCTGCAGCTAGTCCCATTCTCACAAACCTTTGACTTCCCAGGATGAGTCAAACACAGGAGTATATTACATTGCAACAGAGTACTACCAAAATATTAAGCAGTGTGGCCTGCTGGCCTTAATATTACATAAAGAGGATTACAATGCCTACAAGGCATTCAGGGTTTAGCAAAATATTAACTACACAGCAGAAGATAGGTGACCCTCTCACAAAAGAAGTTGACGGCAGAACAACACACATCAGGGCTCTGGCGGAACTGATTCTCCTCCTTCTGGATCCACGAAGTACTCCATGCCATCATCTTGATCAAGGTAGGCTCCATCTATTGAGTTGAATGTTGCAAGGCTGAGCACTTACGTACTCAGCAAGTCATAGGTAAGAATAGATACATATAGTAGTGATAATATGAACCTAGACTAGTCAAGAATTATGGATATTTGTAAAATAATCTTTTTCTTTCTCATCTCATCTTATTTCAACTCATGGCAGCACTTTTCATAATATAACATCATCAATCATGTTCACTAGATTATAGCACTACCACGACACGTCGACACACGACAGCACTCCTTATCATGACAACACATGTCATTTGGGTAATCTTGATTTAACACATTTTATTTAGAAAATAGTAATTGTGTCACACCCCGTGGATTTAATCCACTGCAGCAGACTCCTATAAACCCGGGAGCTCGGAGTATTCGAATACGTTTTTAACTCTGCAGAGAGGTACCAATTTACCCGCAAGATACTCCACTTTCAAGCCCATCCTATCAAAATGATTAGACCCCTCCTCACAACCATGTGTGAGTGGCAAGGTGGAGATAACAAGAACTTTTGTTATGCATCACTTACAATTCACCCCTGACCCTGTGGCTCTCCGCGAGACACAGTTGTGGTAGGCTGTATCCTAACCTCCACCCCTTTGCTTATTCCCATTACTGGGTTAGCGTGCTTGATCACCTTCAGTGATATGTGTGGGAGCCATTCTCCGTGCTTATCGTGCATCACTACACATCTCATGCAGGGGTTTCATGTGCGATCCACATAATTACTTGTTCAGGCATGTCCCATACCAGGCTTGCGGTTAGCACGTTGTTCATGCCACTAGACGCACAACACAAGGTTCTAGTCCTTATATGCCAGTGACCAGACCATCCACAACCCTGCACCTTCAGTGCTTGCATATCCTTTGCAGTCTAGCACCTCCAGTGCTACAGCCATTCCACACCATTTTTCTGGTCACGGCTAGGGGTTTTATTTCATGAATATAAATATATACATACATAATAGTTCATGGCTCAAAACTTGTTTATTTCACATTTCACAGATAACCAGTCTAGTACTGCCAATTCATAAATCAATCATTCTCAATCTTTCTCATGCAATATTATCTATATTCAAGGTTATGTTTTAGCAACATTTAAAATATAGGTTCAAGATGACCAAGGATATGACTTGTCTTCCGCGTCGTAAGATACAGTAGTTGACGTCGGATCCGCAGTGAAGTCCTCGAACTCGGGCTCTTGATCTGCTCTCCAATCAAACAAACAACCAATAATCACAATCTTTTCAATACATTATTATACTATATGCAATAATGCAAAGATGAAGTCTTGATGATTCTGAAATGATTGGGTTTAGAGGCTGATTAGAGTTAAGTTAAGGAAACCAATGTTAAGATTAGCTGTCAAAGGTTTACAAGGTTCCAAATGTCTCAAAATATCAGAATGATATCGAGGTTGTGACTGGTTCGCTCAAAAACAGCGAACGTCTTTAGGTCAACATTCGGTTCAACGCATCGACATAGGGTCGATGAATGATAGAGGGGTTATCTCAACTTGTGGTAGTAGAAGAAAATGTAGATCACAACTCTACAAATTCAGTGGACAAAGTGGTTTTCAAAATACACAATCAGAAGTGGGTAAACAAGGTCAATGCCACTGGCTGACAAGCTCTGGCATAGAGCTGGCAATGCCAAAAACTAGGGCTTAGCATAACTTTTGATCTGGAGCTCCAAATGATGCACCACTTTGTCTGGGAGGTAGGCATTGATAACAGGAACAATTAAGTCAACAGGATCTAGGGCTGAAGATGGCTGGACAGCAAGAAATCTGATGATGAACTGAGATGAACACACTGCACTAGATCATTTCTGGACAAAATCTTGGCAAAGCTATATCTTTTGATCTAGGTTGATTTAGGTGTCGGGCTAGAAGACAAAAATGTTCAGGGGGCTAAGGCACATCTAAAAGACAAAGTGATTTGGGCTGAAACGGCTGGGAAAACTTTTCCGGTCATCGGCGCCGGAGAAGAACACTGCCATTTGGGGGGTTTCTTCTACAGGCCAAAAGAACTTAATTCCTTGCTTGGAGAGTATCTAGGAGGTATAAGAAAGCTTCTGGTAACATCAAATTGACCGGAGGATCACCGGAGAAGCCTGGCGACGATCGCCGGTTTCTGGTGAAGCTCGGGTTAGGGAAAAGCTTCGATTCTTGCTCAAACTGGAAATCTAAATACACAGGCTTGCTTGAATTAGCTTACTGATCAATTTTGTTTACAGAAACGAAAGCTAATTTGGAGTAATTCGAGCTACATTGCCAGAACAGGGCATTCTTCGAATTTTAGCAATTTCCGGTGATCGCCGGCGTTAGAGGTCACCGGGGAGCAATTAGATGATATCACACAGAGAGAATGAGTAGGGAAACTCACTGGTGTTGTTAATTTGGCAGGAGACGATCTGTAGAGTGCTGGCACCGTGAGCCCCCTCGACGGCTCGCCGGAGAAGAAAACGAAAACGGCAAATTCTGGAACTTGGCTGGTTTATGGTGAAGTGTGAAGAAGCTGCTGAACACAGGAGCGCTTAAATAGGCCAGGCGAAGCTTGCAAGGAGGAGACAACGAAGTAATTGGCAACTGGGGATGAGACCGGTTGCGTGCTGAGCATCAGCGGCGAAGACACCGCGAAGAACGGTGATGCGACGGCGACAGGACTGCAACTGTCCACATTGTCGTTCATCGGGACTTTGCAAAGATGGAGCAAGCGGTGGCGACAACACTGGCGCGGCAAAGCGACGTGGCGAGGAGTTGCTGACAAAAAGCCGTTGATCGCGCGTGGGAGCAGGCGCTGGTCGTCAACGTAGCAGCGACCTTGCCACGGCACCAGCTGGAGCGAGGACACGTACACGCAACATGCACGGTCACGAGCGCGGGCGAAGCCTCACCGGCGACGAACAACCACGGCGCACAAGCACGGCGGTTTCTGGTCGTGCGCACAGTAAATGGCCTGGTCGAAAATGGACTGAACTGCAGTTTCAGATTTTTGATTTGGATTGAATTGTAAATCTGGAATTCTGGGAGGTTTAAACTGAATTTGCTTTCACTAATCTGGCAGATATATTCAACAAAACATTTGGCAAAGATAATTGATAAGATTTGACACATTTGAATAATTTTTGATATAACTGAAAATAGGGTAATTTAGGGTAAAGTAAGATTTGAGTTTTGTCAATTTCGAATTCTGGCATTTAGCGTTTGATTTTGATATCTGCACAAAAGAGAGACTTGTGGCAAATAGCATTTTGAGAAGATTTGTCGAAGAAATTCTGAATTTGGAGTTAATCTGGAGATTTTAGCCTTTTTGGGTTTTCAGATATCAGATAAGGACTAATTTGCAATAACTCTTGGACTGATTTGTGAAAAGAGTCTAGATGATAAAATCTGGCTGCCAACTTTCTGGTTTAAGGTATTGGCATACCCATGATCATATTTCAAGAATAATCTGATCTGAACTTGGTCAAGATTTTGATGAAATCTGGATTTCTGAAACTTAGGGTATTTGGGTAATATAAGGTATTTCTGTTTTTTAAAACAGAATGGAGTTGATAAATCTGGGATTTAGAGATAGAATTGGATCTAGGTTCTGAAGGCTTTTAGATTCAGGATAACTAATAGATCACATCTGAACAATCTGATCTTGATTTGAGGTTACTGGCTAGATTTGGAGATTTTAGGGTTTGAGATAGATATTGATCTGGCTACTACTACTGATACATGCATGCATGCTATTGATGAAAAAGGAAATTTTCACCCCTAACTCAGGGTGTTACATAAATGCCGAACATATTTAAATATGGCACAAATCAAATATGTATTTCTTCACATTTTCTACGAATAAACCGTATGTCCTAAATTATCGATTCACTATTTATTAATCTAATTTATTCGCTTAATATATAACATTTCTACATAACAGATCTACAAATATAACACATCTACATAACAGATCTACACATTTCTAAAACAGATCTACACATTTTTAAAACAGATCTACAAATTTCTAAAACAGATCTACAAATACAACACATCTACATAACAGATCTACACATTTCTAAAATAGATCTACACATTTTTAAAACAGATATACAAATTTCTAAAACAGATCTACAAATTCCTAAAACAGATATACAAATTCCTAAAACAAATCTATAAACCCCTAAAACAGATCTGCTACACTAATTATCACTAAAAAGTTTTGTGATTTTACCTTTTTTCTTCTTCTTCTTCTTCTCCTCCTCCTTCTTCTCCTTTCTTCTTCTTCTCCTCCTCCTTCTTCTCCTCCTCCCCCTCCTCTTCTCCTTTTCTTCTTCTCCCCCTCCTCCCCCTCCTCCCCCTCCTCTTCTCCTTTCCTTTTCTTCTTCTCCTCCTCTTTTTTCCCCTCTCCTCTCTGCCGAGATCTGGTTTTTTTTTTTTTAGCGTTTCCAACTTCAATCGCCACGGCCCCCCTATATAGCCCCCATCAGTCGCCATCCCAGATGGCGACTGATGGGAAATCCCTCAGTCGCCATACGGGATGGCGACTGATGGGGGCTCCGTTTGCCTTTTTCGGTAAGTCGCCATCTGGGATGACGACTGAAGTCATTTTTGAAATTGTTTTTTATTACACGTTATTTTTAAATTTGTTTTTTAACTCTGGGTTATCCGTACAAAAAATTCCGAAAACCGATATTAGAAGGGTATTTTTTACCGATAGAAGAAAGCTTTTCTGTACTAGTGCAAGAGTTTACATAATGTTGAGTCCCAGAAGATTTCAGGAGCTCGATGATCCGCCTTTAGGAGATAAAAGCGAAGATAGTGCCATTGGTGAGGAATCATCAGGAATAATGGTCTTCTTCCTCAAAATAAATAAGGAAGGTTCTGTATCCTCCTCCACGTCGCTCCCTTCTCTTTGTATGACCATGAGATAGTTCATAGTCGTATTTGGTAAAATTTGACGGGTGGAGGCTCTTACTGAAACAACCCTTGTGGTTGGTGAACCATTTGTTGATTTTCCTACAGTAGGGGATAAGCTACTTGTGATCACCTTCACCCTCGTGGTCGCATGGGCGCTCGTGGCTGCAACTGGTGGAGAAGAGGCTTGTGTGCGTAAAGGCCTTGCAGCTGATGGCTAAGGACTCACAACCGTTTTAGAAAAGAGATGAGCAATTTGTCTTCCCATGCTCTTAGTTGAGCCTTTGGTCACGACGTGGTCCTTTTCAGCCTTTTCGATGAAAGACCACTGGAGGGTCCTACATCATCGCCAGCCCGTTTCTTTTGGGTAGTTTGGCGTTCGAATAGCTACATAAACCAAAATGAAATGCTTTGGTGGCTCTTATTCAAAATAAGACAAATGCAGACTTTTCGAAAGAGAAGTACCTTTCGGCGCATCTGTGTGAAGTCGTCATGTTGCCCACCATACTCTCTGGTCTCGGTGCGCTAATATTACCCACTACAGCCACATTGAAGGTCCTCAGAAGATAGTTTGTCCTCCTGTCAACCTCAGGAGTGATAGAGATATGCCTTAGAGGCAATCATGGAGATGGTTGTATCATGTCATGTTTATGAATTCTCATTGTATTCTTGAATAAAGTATCACTTTTATCAATCAACAAATATGTAACTTGTTCGTGGAACTCTTTATAATGATATATGAATTATCTCAATTTACTTACGGCTTTATCAGTGATACTTATTATAAACATCCCTGATTTTTGGTATTACATGGAATAATAATGCAAGATAAGTCAACACGATCATTGATTGATAGTCAAGTTTCACGAACCATAGATATAAGATATCAAGACAATGTCGTGGACACATGTTGGAGAATATGTTGGTCAGATTGATCCAACATGAAACACTGTTGAGATTTTATCTGTCATGAGTTTGTTTCTAACATGTGTAGTAGCTTACCTTGGTGTCATCAATCGCTGCTTTTAATTGAGTAGTCATAAAGGTGACATACAGATATGTTATGAACTATGTGGTTGGAAGTGAATGGTCGAGATGGCATTTGCCCGCCTCATATCTTGAGAGAGATATCTCTGGGCCCCTTGATGTAACTGAACTAAGAAAGTGCATGGTCATGCCGAATATAGTTGAGAGTCAACTATGGATAAAGGTTAGTGCATTACAAGATCGAGAAAGGACCGAGCTATTCAAGGATAGCATGTTTCTCATCTTGAGTTAGATCTGGTATCGTGAGGCAAAGAGATAATCCATGATAAGTTGTATAGGTTTGTCGGATATGATCTTCATGTACATTCGGGTAGTCATAATGTCTTGCTAGGGATCTCTTATGACTTGTGATTCGGGAAGTTGTTTCCGATCGCAGCCAAATATGCACTAACCTACAAGGTCACACACTTAACGGGTTGGAGCATTAATTTGGATGGGATCCGAAATAGGTTCCATATTGGTAACGGGTTTACCATTAGGATTATGGTTCGTATTGGAGTAGGACTTATCTTGTAAGACCTTTTAAAAGGAGGTTAGGTGGGCATGCAGAAGACATAAGATCTATTCTGACCGCCACCACCATCCATGAGATGACCTCCACTAAACCCTAGCCGCGTGTGTTAGTGCTAGCACACGAACACGCGATACTCCTTCCTCAGACGTGTGAACTTTTGTAGAGGTGTGGCTGCTACTGCTGCACTGTTGTTCACAATCCGATGGTGACATCAACACTTCTTCTACTGTTGCGTTGTCACATTCGCGCGTCTAGTGGTAAATCTCTAATCTATGGTTTTATGCTTGCATGGTTCTTGGGTTTTCGGGTTAAAATTTTTGAAATTAACGCCAGAGTAGTAGCCCATTATCCTACAGTGGTATCAGAGCATTCTTGTATAGCATAGATCTAGATTGGTAACACATATGTGATATATGCATGTGTTTAGTAGATTATATCTGTTAATAATTGTTGAGAACATGTTAAATCTATTTAGTAGATTAGATCTATCCATATTTGATGATAACATGTTAGATCTGAATTAGTAGAATTTAATCTATTGGTGTTTCATGTGATGAACCCATCCTGACCTATGATAAATGTGATCTATAACTCTCGGCAGAATGGTAGAAGATGATATCTCGTGACATGGACTTGTTCAATTGATGTGATCAATTTTCACTACTACAGAAATGCTGAGTACTAATGGTTCGAAATGTCTGTACTAATGGTTCTCCAACAGCTAGTGATGGTCACGATAGAATAGGCCTAGCGTTGCTCTAACGGTTTGAAACCGTTAGAATATCTTATATATACTAATGGTTCGTATTAGTGAACCGTTAGAATAGCTCACTATATTCTAACGGTTTGTATTAGTGAACAGTTAGAATATCTTTCTATATTGTAATGGTTCATTTTAGTGAACCGTTATAATAGCTTTCTATATACTAACGGTCAATTCGTAATAACCGTTAGATTATTACACTATATTCTAACGGATCGTACTACTAAACCATTAGAATATGCTGTTCTCTTCTATCTTTCAGTGTTAGTGAACCGTTAGAAGAATCTTTGTGTAACATCTTGAGTTTAGGGGTGAAAATTTCTTTCTTAAAAAGTCATGCATGCATATGCCTCTTCTAGATCAGCCAAATCAGCCCCAGCTTTATTCTGTTCTAAGCCCAAAATCTTAAAATCTATCTTGTAGACCCAAATCAAGATCTGACTTTTCAGATTTGATCTACTATCTATCTTGAGTATAAAAGCCTTCAGAACCCAGATTCAATTCTATCTCTAACTTCCAGATTTATCAACTCCTTTCTGTTTTCGAAAATAGAAAAATCTTATATTACCCAAATACCCTAAGTTTCAGAAATTCAGATTTAATCAAAATCTTGACCAAGTTCAAACTAGATTATTCTTGGATTATGATCAAGGGTATGCTAATACCTTAATTCAAAAAGTTGGCAGTCAAATTTCATCATCTAAACCTTATTCGTAAATCAGTCCAAGAGTATTGCAGATCAGTCCTTTTTCCAGATTTTCTAGAAGCCTGAAAAGGCAAATATTACAAATCATCTCCAAATCCAAATCTGATTCAGGGAACACCTCCCAAATGCCATTCAACACAAAATCTTCTTATATGAGTATCTCAAAATCAAATCCTAAATCCTAGAATTCGAGATCAACAAAATTCAGATCTATTTTACCCTAATCTACTCTATTTTCAGTTTATATCAAAAACCATTCAATTGTTTCAAATTTTATCTTCTATCTGTGCCAAATTATCTGTCGAATCAAGTTAGCCAAATCAGCAGAATCAAATTCAACCCTAATCTTCCAAATCTTCAGATTTACAGATCAGCCCAAAGCCAAGAATCATATATCACAAATCAATCCAGATTCGACCAGGGCGGCAGCTAGTTCTCGACCAGAGCCTCGCCGTGTTTGTGCGCCACGTTTGTTCGCCGCCGGCCAAACCTCGCCTGCCCTTGTGCTCGTGCATGCTTGTGCTTGCTTTTGCGCACGCGTCCGTGTCTCAGCCATCGCCGTGGCAACGCCGTTGAACAGCCACCGCTCCCGTGCGCGACTAGCAGCAACAACAGCAGCCATTGTCAGCAACTTCATTCCATGTTGGTTCGCCATGCCAGCTCTTGTTGCCACCGTTTGCACCGCCCAACATTGTTGAGTTCCAATGAGCCGATAATTGGATCAGTTCAGAGCCGCCTGCTCATCGTCTTGTCGCTGCCGCTGTTTCTTCACCGTTGTCGCACCTGCGCCCGGCCAGTCAAGTCACCGGCGCCAATTTCTTTACTGTTCTCTTCTTGCCAACTCCGTCCCTGGTCTATTTAAGTAGCCCCATACTCTGTATTATCTTCTCTTCACCAGAATTTAGCCAATTCCAAAACTCCTCCTCGCTGCAGTCGTCTTCTCCCGCGAGTCCAGCACAGAGGCTTACGGTGCCAGCTCCAATCACTGCACCTCTTGCCAAATTGAAGCCACCAGTGAGTATCTCTCATCGTTCTGTTGCATCCAATTGCTCTCCGGTGGACCCTAACGCCAGTGATCGCCAGAATCTTCAATTTGCCCTGTTCCGACAATGCAGCCCAATTTATCCCAAATTAGCTTTTGATTCTGTAGAACAAAATGATCAGTGAGCTATTTTAAGCAAGCCTGTGCATCCAGATTTCCAAATTGAACTCGAATAGAAGCTTTTCCCCAAATTTGAATTTCACCAGAAACTGGCGATCGTCGCCAGGCTTTTCCGATGATCTTCCAGCCAATCTAATCATGCCAATAGCTTCTTTATACTTCTTAGATACACCCTGAGCAAGGAATAGAGTTCAAACCTTGTGTAGCTAAAACCCCCAATTTCAATATCATCTTCTCCGGCGCCAGCCACCGGAAATCTATTCCCGGCCGATCTAGCTTCAACCACCTTGTCCACCAGATGTGCCTTGAACTCCTGAGCATTTTTGTCTTCTAGCCCAATCTCTGAAACCATCAAGATTGCAAGATATAGTTATGCCAAAGACCTTGTCCAGTGGCTTCACTGTGCCGTGTCGCCACCACACTTCTTCACTGATTTTCATCATCATCCAGCCATCTTCAACTTTGGAACCTATTGAATCAGGTTATCAAGGCCTACCTCCCAGACAAAGTGGTGCATCGATTGGAGCCCTAGATCAAAAGTTATGGCAAGCCCTAGTTTCTGGCCATGTCAGTCCAATGTCAGTCTATGCCAGTCGGTGGCATTAGCCCTTTTCACTTCCTTCCAGATGTTCATTTTGAGCATAACTTTGTCCCTTGGACTCCTGAGGTTGTGATCTACAATTTCTTCTTCTATCACAACTTGATTTGAGCCCTTGAAATGCATTTTATACTTAGCCCTAGATTTTGACATTGTCAGCACTATGTCAGTGCATGCCAGCCAGTGGCATTGGCCTTGTTTACCCACTTCTGGTTGTGCAATTTGAGAACCACTTTGTCCACTGAATTTGTAGAGTTGTAATCTACATTTTCTTCTACTGTCACAACTTGAGATAAGCTCTCTAGTTTTCCTTGAAGCTATGTCAGAACCTTGATCCGAATGTCAATCGGCTGACATTCGCTGTTTTTGATCAAACCAGCCACAAAATTGATGTTCTTATTGCAGCCTTGAGATCCTAAGAGTTTCTAACATCCATCCTTACCCAAATTCCTTGAAACCCTAGAATCTCGACTCAGTTCAGCTTGCAATCCCAATTATCTCCAGTATCGTTCAGTTATTCTGTTAAGCATATCTGCATATAAGTCATAAAACATTTTAATATAATAAGTAATCATTGTGTGATTGTTTGTCGTCGAGCAGATCCAGAAGCTGACTTTGAGGATTTTGTTGTTGACCCGTCATCAACTGCTATTTCTTACGATGCGGAAGGCAAGTCATATCCTTGGTCATCTTGAACCTATATTTTAAGAGTTGCTATAATATAACCTTGAATATAAGTATTATTGCATGTGAAAGATTGAGAATGGTTGATTTATGAATTGGCAGTACTAGACTGGTTATCTGTGAAATGTGAAATAAACAAGTTTTGAGCCATGAACTAATATATATTTATGTATTTATATATATTCATGAAATAAAACCCCTAGCTGTGACCAGAATCTTGGTATGGATGGTTGTAGCACTGGAGGTGCTAAACTGCAAAGGTTAGCAGGCACTGAAGGTGCAGGGTTGTGGATGGTCTGGTCACTGGCATATAAGGATTAGAACCTTGTGTTGTGCGTCTAGTGGCATGAAACACATGCTAATGGCAAGCCTGGTATGGGACAGGCTTGAACAAGTACTTATGCGGATCGCACATGAAACCCCTACTGAGTTGTGTAGTGATGCACGAATGGCACGGAGAATGGCGCCCACACATATCACTGAAGGTGATCTTGCACGCTGACCCAGCAATGGAAATATGTGTAGGGGTGGAGGTTTGGGTACAACCTGCCACAACTGTGGTTCGCGAGAGATCCACAGGGTCAGGGGTGAATTGTGAGTGATACATAACAAAACTTCTTGTTATCTCCACCTTGCCGCTCACAGTATGAAGTGAGTCAGGGGTCCAATCATTATGATAGGAAAGGCTTGAAAGTCGAATATCTTGCGGGTAAATTGGTACCTCTCTGCAGAGTTAAAAACGTATTCGAATACTCCGAGCTCCTGGGTTTATAAGAGTCTGCTGCGGTGGATTAAATCCACGGGGTGTGACACAAGTATGTTTTCTAAATGAAATTTGTTAAATCAAGATTACCCAAATGACATGTGTTGTCATGATAAGGAGTGCTGCCGTGGGCTGTTGTATGTCGACGTGTCGCGGTAGTACTATAATCTAGTGAACATGAATAGCAATGCTATGTTATGAAAAGTGCTGCCATGAGATAAAATGAGATGAGATAAGAAAGAAAAAGGTTATTTTACAAACATCCATAATTCTTGACTAGTCTAGGTTCATATCATCACTACTGTATGTATCTACTCTTATCTATGACTTGCTGAGTATGTAAGTGCTCACTCTTGCAACCTACAAATCAATAGATGGAGCATTCAATAATCAAGATGAAGGCGTGAAGAATTTCTTGGATCCAGAAGGAGGAGTGTCAGTTCCGCCAGAGCCCTGATGTGTGTTGTTCTGCCGTCCACTTCTCATTGTGGGAGGGTCACCTATCTTCTGCTATGTAGATGTTATTTTGCTAAACCATGTATGCCGCGAAGGCATTGTAATCTCTTTATGTAATATTAAGGCCAGCAGGCCACACTGCTTAAATATTTTGTAAGTTACTTTGTTGCAATGTAATATACTCCTGTGCTTGACTTATCCTGGGATGTCAAGGGTATGTATGTATGGGACTAGTTGCAGCGAGCTAGGTCTCTACAGGAGTAGTCGTAGTCCCAGTTTCGGGGCGCGACACTTTGATACACAATACAGATACAAAAAAGGTACATTCACAAGTACACAAACTGAATTTATGCACACATTCAATAGATTGAATATTTCCTCAGATTTATTCACACATTGAGTTTATTTAGAAATACTACACCAATACAAATACAAAAAAAACCAATTCAAACATTCTGTCATGGTATTACGAATACCACGGCAGGTTTCTTCGGACATGCGTAACACGTGTACAACAACGCGAGCTGACCGTGTGACCGGTCACCTCCGGCCAACCAAGCACAGGGATGGCACGGAGAATTTATACAAGTTCGGGTCCCGGTGGGGACCCTAGTCCTGTCGGCACCCCCCGGACATGAGTCTGCTGGGGAGTTTCTCTCTCGGGAAGAGAGGTCTCCATGGGATGCCTGTTGCTTTGAGTGTGTAAAATGAATTGAGAGTTGGTAACAAATGAGGTACAAGGGGGGTATATATAGGCCCCAAAACATGCAAAAAGACTAAAAAAGCCCTAGCTACAGCCGTCGAATCTAGGGGCATTGACGTCATTTCACCGGTCGAAGGGCTTGGATGCTTGACAAGTGTCCTCGCTAGTTCCTGAGGCATCCTTGATATCACCCACACGTGACCTTGCACGGCAGACCTTTGTGGCTTTCCACGGGAGGCATCTGAGACTTTCCCCGGTAGGCGTCCGGGACTTTCCTAGGTAGCCCTCCGAGACTTTCCACAGGAGGCATCCGGGACTTTCCTAGGTAGCCCTCCGAGACTTGCCACGGGAGGCTCCCGGGACTTTCCCCGGTAGCCCTTCGGGAGTCGTCCACGGGAGGCGTCCGGGCCAAATCCTGGGAAGCCTCCGGGATTTCCCCCAACACCACCGCACATGGGGCTCGGAGGCCCAGGCACCCGTCGGGAACCATCTACACCCAAAAGATCTAGGCGATCGGGGGATCTCATGGGACCTAGGACCCGGAGGCCCGGGGACCACTAGGCACGGTCTCCGAACAAAGGACCCGGGCGCTAGGGGGATCCCGCGGGACCAAGGGCCTGGAGGCCTAGGGACCGCTGGGAACCATCTCCACACGATGGATGCAGGAGCTCCAGGGATCCCGCGGGACTCCAGGCTTGGGCCCAGAGGCCTGGGGACCCGCAGGGAATCGTCTTCGCAAGAAGGACCCAGGCGCTCGGGGGATCCCCTAGGACCCAGGGCCTGGAGGTCCGGGGGCCGCCGGGAACTGTCTCCGCACGATGGACGCAGGCACTCCCGGGATCCCATGGGTCCTGGGGCCCGAAGGCCCCGGGACCTGCCAGAAACCGTCTCCGCACGAATGACCCAGGCGCTCGCGAGATCCCGCGGGACCCAGGGCCCAGAGGCCCAGGGACCACTGGGAACCGTCTCTGCAGAAAGGACCCATGCGCTCAGGGGATCCCGTGGGACGTGGCGCCCAGAGGCCCAGGGACCTGTATGGAAGCATCTCTGCATGACAGACATAGGCGCTCGGGGGATCCCATGGGACCTGGAGCTCAGGGGCCCGGCAACTCACCGGGAACCGTCTTCGTACGAAGGACGTAGGCGCTTGGGAGCCCACTCTGAAGACCGCCTGGAGACACGGGATTTCTCCCAACAGGAGCCCCCCCGGCCCTCGAGGACACGCCGTGTCCCCAGAGGGTATGTGTCAAACCCTTCCTCGAATGACACTTAGGTCTCCGGAGTAAGTTTCCCGCACAGTGCTTCGACTCCTGCGTAGTGCTCAAACGATGCTTTGGTTGTCCCGTGCCACACTTCATTTTTCACGTGGCGCTTGTACGATGCTTCAATTCCCATGTGACCCTCGGGGGGATCCAGGCCATCGAATTCAAAGCACCACGTGGGTTTTTCTTCTCTTATAAATAGGGAGAAAGTGCTCGGGCTGATTCATTAAAAACCTTTAACTCGAACTCTCCCTCTGGTTTGCTTCCCGCACGTCGCCAGGGAAGAACCCTTTTGTGTCTGAGAGACTGGGGATCTCCGGGTTAAAGGATCTGGACCTGGGATGTAAATTCATCATGAAGAAGAGAAAACCACGCCCGGGGGGCTTGGAGCCCCCGGACGGAAAAAATTCTCTCCCGAGACATAACATCGCCGCATCCGGGTGGCGCGAAGCCCCCGGACGGGAGAGAACCTTCTCCCGGGACAAAGTCCACCCGGGAGACAAAACCTGCCCCCGGAACAAAGTCCACCCGGGAGAGAACGTTACCGCGTCCGGGCGGCACGGAGCCCCCAGATGGCAAAAACCTTCTCCTGGGACGAAGTCCACCCGGGAGATAATGTAGCCGCGTCTGGATGGCGCGGAGCCCCCAGACAGGAGGAAACCTTCTCCCAGGACAGAGTCCACCGGGGAGAGAATGTTACCGCGTCTGGGCGGCACGGAGCCCCAGGACGGGAAAAACCTTCTCCCAAGACAAAGTCCACCGGGGAGAGAATGTAGCCGCGTCCGGATGGCGTGGAGCCCCCAGACGGGAGGAAACCTTCTCCCAGGACAGAGTCCATCGGGGAGAGAAAACCTACCCCAAGACAAAGTCCACCAGGGAGAGAAGGTTACTACGTCCGGGAGGCGCAGAGCCCCCGGACGGGAAAAACCTTTCCCCAGGACGAAGTCCACCCGGGAGAGAATGTAGCCGAGTCCGGATGGTGTGGAGCCCCAGATGGGAGGAAACCTTCTCCCGGGACAGAGTCCACCGGGGAGAGAATGTTACCGCGTCTGGGCTGCGCGGAGCCCTAGGATGGGAAAAACCTTCTCCCGAGACTGTCCCCCCATGAGAGAACACCTTCCCTCGGGACAAATTCCACCGAGGAGAGAAAATCTTCCCCGAGACAAAGTCCACCCGGGAGAGAACGTTACTGCGTCCGGGCGGCGTGGAGGCCCCATATGGGAAAAACCTTCCTCCGGGACGAAGTCCACCCATGAGAGAATGTCGCTGCATTCGGGTGGCGGGAGCCCTCGGACGGGAGAGAACATTCTCCCAGGACACAGTCCTTCGGGAGAGAAAACCTTCCCCGAGGACAAAGTCCACCCGGGAGAGAACGTAGCCGTGTCATGATGGCGTGGTGCCCCGGACGGGAGAAAAGCTTCTCCCAGGACAAAGTCCACCGGGGAGAGAATGTTACCGCGTCTGGGCGGCGCAGAGCCCCCGGACGGGAAAAACCATCTCTCAGGACAAAGCCCCCCTGGGAGAGAATGTAGCAGGATTCGGGTCCCCAGACAGGAGAAAACCTTTTCCCGGGACAAAGTCCTCGGAGAGAGAAAATCTTCTCCCAGGACAAAGTCCTCCGAGAGAGAAAACCTTCTCCGGGGACAAAGTCCCCCTGGGAGAGAACATAGCCGCATCTGGGTGGCGCGGAGCCCCCGGACGGGAGAGAACCTTCTCCCGGGACAAAGTCCTCTGAGAGAGAAAACCTTCTCCTCGGGAGAGAAACCCCCGGTCGCCGTGAAAACGGGGAGCGGGTAAAGATTTTTTCGGTTGAAAAATTCCAAGGTCCGATCAAAAATTCCCCCGGTCACTGTGAGAACGGGGAGCCGGTCAAGAAATTTGCCCCCGGAGGAGGGCGAGCGCCATGATGGGGGACTATTCCTTCAAAGTGACTCGTTACCACAGTTAAGAACTGGTTGCCGTTTACCCCCTCAGTACGCAAGGGCGGTTACCGTAAGCCGCCCGGGGAGTGAGGCTCCCGTTGTTGGGACTTTTGGAGTGTTTGAGGGGGGGACTCACCCCTCAAAGTGACTCGTTACCATGGTTTCTGGGAACCGGGTTGCCGCTTATGCCCTCGGTCCACAAGGGGGATTGTAAGCCGCCCTAGGGGAGCAGGACTGCCGCTGTCGGGAGTTGGGGTAAGCAGGAGCCCGTGACCCTTATTCAAGGGCATCCTCGGAAGGGCATCCTCCAGGGAGGGCATCCTCTTAAGGGCATCCTCGAGGGGAGGGCATCCTCACGGGGTGGGCATCCTCGCGGGGAGGGGGAACAATACACCATGCAAAAGAAGATTCATAGGGGAACGACTAATTTGCATTGATTAAGTAAATTGATACAACGCCACCCCCCCCCGAAGCCCGAGAGGGGGAGGGAGAGGCCCGGGGGCCGAGTGTAGACATCCTCGCGGGGAGGGCATCCTCTGAATGAGGGCATCCTCGTGGGGAGGGCATCGCTTCGAGGGTCTAGCGCGGGGCTTGCGGACAGGATCCCCCCCAAGTCAGGAGACATGTCTCTGGGAGTTTTGGAAAGGGGGCTCGTCGGTTGAGCCCTTTTCTTGGGCCAGCTCTCAGTGTCCCCCATAGGGAGCGGGGAGGGTCACCTGTGCTGACTGATGGGGCAAGGCAGGTCTCTCCCCTTGCCCATGTTGCTCGAGGAATGCCGCGAAGTGCTGACGAAGCGCGTTACATTCTCGAGTGGCATGGGAAGTGGACTGGTGGAAGGCGCACCATAAGTTGGCCCCGACCTCATTGCTTCCCGGCGCGGGATTGTCCCGAGCACAGGAGGGCTGGTCTCCCCCTCCTTTTGACTTGGGGGAGGGGCGTCCACCCCGATTAGCTTCAAGAGAGCCACCTCTGTCTTCGAGAATGAAGACATCCCGAGACCGTGACTCGCTGCGATGTCCCTCCTTGAGACGTTTGTGGGATGAGTCCCCAACGTCCCTCTTTGTGGGGGGGGGGGACCCCTTGGTTCTCCTTCCATATGTCGTCCTCCTCTGCCCTTGCATACTTTTCAAGTACGTTGGAGAGCTCATCAGCGGACGAGCGGCAGCTCCGGGAAAGACTCTAGTGGAGCTCCCCGGGGAGGATCCCGCTCTTGCATGCCTTGATGACTGTAGAGTCGGGGACGTGGGCTACTTTGCTCTTGACCTTAGCAAAGCGCTTGAAGAAGCTCCGGATGGTCTCCCTCGTCTTCTACTTTACGGTGTATAGTTGCGATGAATCTAGGAGACGCACGTAGTTCTCCTGGAAGTTTGCGCAGAACTCGCGCTTTAGCTGTGCGAAGGACTTGTTGGAACTAGCCCTCAGGTTGTAAAACCATGAGCGGGCGATTCCAGTAAGGTAGAGGGGGAAGACATTGCATTGCACCGTCCCATCCCCTCAGCCACTGAGATGGTTGTACCCTACAACCAGAGGTGAGTGCTTTCATCAGTACTTCACCCGTAGATTAGTGTCTCCATAGGCACACCCCAGACTTAGATTAAATTATTAAATCTTTACGCGTAACATGTAGCTACCACCGGATCCTGCTAGTGCTTATTCTGAAAAGGAACAAGGTGTTCTACCTTGATTCATTGCAGAGGAAAGGGTACGAGTATTGCGGCGCACGAGCTGCATTCGAAAGGTTAACATGTTTTGTGATATTCATGTGGACCTGTCTTGCATCCAGATTTACTGTCCTCAAATTGTCAATTTTGACTATCCTCAAACTATCAATTTTGACTATCTGCAGGGCTTTCACGAACTACTTTGCCGAGGGCGGGCGACATCACGAGCGGCGAGCCGATAAGTTTCAGTGGTTACAATTTTCGGTACAAATTTCAACCGGCATCTGTTTTACTTTATAACTTGTCCCAGCTAACTCTCGGTCTGTACATTGGCAGTGCCATCAGTAGCCGGACGACAATATATGTGGGTTCTACGTGATGCACCACATGTATGACTTCATCACCCCTCACCGGCCAGATTTCCTTAAGGTATACAACTATTGCCCTTTGTATCGATTTGGCAGAATTTACAGCTGCATTGAGCTAATTTTTTCTGTACCAACTCTTGTTGCAGGGGGTTGACTTCCCTTCGAAAAGATTTGACACTCGACAGATTGGTATAGTCTGAGGGATGCCCGCTAAGTTTTTTCTTACAGAGGTCATATCAACCAAGGGGAAGTTTAGGGACCCGCAAGGTTCATATTAGTGCGGCCTGACTAACTGAGACTATCTGTAGGGCATCTAACTGAGAAATAAGTACAGACAGTATAGTAATAAACATCTAACATACTGACTTTAATTGTTGTTTACATTTATTTGTTCAATCTCAATTGTACATATTTCTGAAATATTGCATGAAACTTACTATTTGATGGACTTTGAGCTGTATATATGAAATGCATGCTATTGTACATGTTTCTAAGTTCTAAGCATGTATGAGATGAACTGTATTTATTTTTGAGTACTGTGCATGTATGAAATGAACTGTATATATGAAATGCTATTGTACAGAGGGCATGGCTAGCATGATTCCTGAGGATAGCCATAGAAAAAAAGAAATTTATTTACAAAAATATTAATATGCACACACGGTTTTGAGATAAAAACCGTCTGTCATAAATCGATCTATGTATGTATTACAGACGGTTATAAGCTCAACACCTTGTGTGATACTCATACTACCACAGATGATTATAATCCCAGAACCGTCTGTCATAGTATGAGTATCACAGACGATGTTGATCTCATAACCATCTCGGATAATGACATTATCCCAAATGGTTTTGACCTCAAAATCGTCTGTGATACTCATACTATCCCAGATGGTTTTGACCTCAAAACCGTCTGTGATACTCATACTATCCCAAACGGTTCTGAGATTATAACCGTTTGGGCTAAGGACACTATCACAGACGGTTCAGATATTATAACCGTCGGTGATAACGACACTATCACAGATGGTTTTGGCCTCAAAACCGTCTGTGATATTCTAGTTATCACAGACGGTTATAAGATCAACACCGTCTAGGGTAATATTAGTATCACAGACTGTTTTAATCTTATAACAGTCTGTATAGTATGAGTATCACAGACGGTTTTTAGGTCAAAACCGTCTGTGATGGAAAAAATCACAGACGGTTCAGAACCGCCAGTGATAGTACTCGAATATCAGTGACTCGAATATCACTGATGGTTCAGAACCGTCTGTGATGACTGTTTTGACCCGACTGTGATAATGTATTTTGTAGTAGTGAAAGAACTGATTGATTCATCAAAACATAAATGTGGTCGAGGAAGTAAAAAAATAGCGGTCGCGCCTGTAAAATCTCTGGTCAATTGCTTTTGGCCGAAGAGTTAAATTGTTTTTGGTCGCATTTTTTTTGTCCTAATCAGCTGTCATGGTTTTTTGTTGAATACGGGAAATAACTCGATAGTACAAAATAGTGTGGTCGTCGTGGAAAAAAAGATATTGGTCGATTGGTTTCGATCGATTGATTTTGGCCGAAAGAGTTAATTATTTTTTTGGGTCGAATTTTGTTTTTACACTTTTTTTTCGAGGCGAATCAGATGTCATGGGTTGTGGTCAAATGCGGCAAACTGGTCAATAGTATGGAACAGTGTGCCTGGTCATCCTTTCTCCTGGTTGAATCGACTTGGTCTTGGTAGAGCGTGGGGAAAACAAAATCTCTTGACTTGATTCAGCAAAACATAAAATTGGTTGAATCAAAACAGCAAATTTTCGCATTTTGTTTTTTTTATCGAATCAGTAGACTTGTTTGTGTCCAAATGTGTTGCGTGGTTGAAACAGAGGTTTAGTTCTTTTATGATGGTCGCATTTTGGTTTTGGTCGCACCTGTGAAATCTCTGGTCGATTTCTTTTAATCGATTGATTTATGTCGAAAGAGTAGACCTTACTGATATTTACACTTACTCAAAAGTCTAAATAATGACCAATATGCTTTCATTGTAGCAGCTCTTCTAATTTCTATGTTAGAAGGGTGGCAAAAATTTCAATTATGTATTTATGTGCTTTATATTTACAGAAGAGGTTTTTCGGGAGTATTTGTCAGCTAGTGGGATACATCATCAAACTACCTATTATTACACCCCGCCTTAGCATGGTGTTGCTGAGAGGAAAAATCGGCACTTTCTTGAAGTAGCTCGGTGTATGATGATATCTATGAATGTTCCAAAGTACTTGTAGGGGCATGCTGTTTTGACAGCGGCATACTTGATCAACTGGATACCCACACAGATACTAGAGGGAAAGACACCTTATGAGATGCTGCATGGCAAAAATAAATATATTGTTCCCTTGAGGGTCTTCGGCTGCGTGTGTTTTGTGAAAGACAATAGGCCTCAAGTAGGGAAGCTTGACCCTAGAGCGGTCAAATACATCTTTGTCGACTATTCTCCCACTTAGAAGGGCTATGCTTGCTGGAGCCCAGTGGAAAAAAGACTGTTCGTGAGCATGGATGTCAGCTTCTAAGAGCAACTCCCGTATTATTCCTCGAGTGTGGACTTGCCTTTTGATGATTCTGCTATCACAAAGGGTGCTAGGTGAGAGGGGGAGAAACAGTACACAGGTGAGAGTGGATGACACATGAGCAAATCATCGTGGGTTCCATTCCTTACCCAGTATTGGAGCCTAAAAGGGAGTTTGAAGAACTAGATGTTGATGAGCCTGAGGCGCATAGTGAATCTACACTTCTTGTGGTGGAGAGTGTTGTTGACAGTGGGGGACGGGCCCGGGGGAGTTGAGAGTTTACACATGGAGATGACAGCAACAGGAGGGGACAGTGCCTGTGCCTAGTGAGAGTAGTGTGCCAAATCAAAGTCCCTTGTTTCTGCCTGCCTCGAATCCAGAAGCGTCGTCCCAGGATCCCTTTGATTCTAGTGGTATGATCACTCCTTCACCCTCCCATGTTATACTTAGATAGTCTTCTCGTAGCAATATGGGAAAACCACCCATTCAATATCATGATGTTGCTCATGTTGTACCATACACTAACATATCCCTTGCATATGGAACATTCATTGCATCATTAGATGTAACCTCTACACCTAAAAATTGGCAGGTTGCAAAGGATGATCCAAGGTGGAGAAGTGCAATTCTAGAAGGGCTGAAGGCTCTTGACAAGAATGATACATGGGAGCTAACACCATTGCCAACTAGGAAAAAGGCAGTTGGGTGTAAGTGGGTTTTCACTGTGAAACAAACACCAGAAGACAAGGTTGCTCGCTACAAGGCATGCTTAGTGCCTAAGGGGTATAATTAGATGTATGGCATCGACTATGATGAGACCTTTGCACCAGTAGTGAAAATGAACACTGTTAGGACCTTTGTCTCAATGGCTGCAAATGGTGGGTACAGATTGCATCAGCTAGATGTGAAGAATGCATTCCTAAATGAGAATCTGCAGGAGGGAGGTATACATGGAGATACCTCCTGGATTCAACACGAGAGAGAAGGCTGGCAAGGTTTGCAGATTGAAGAAGTCTCTGTATGGGTTGCAATAGTCTCCTCGTGCATGGTTTGATTGCTTCAGAATAGCTATGCTTGGTTTGGGATATCAGCAAGCAAGTGCTGATCATACAGTGTTCTGTTGACGGAGGGGTACCCACATCACCATATTGGCTGTGTATGTGGATGATATGACCATCACTGGTGATGATGAAGAAGAGATTAGAATGCTGAAGCTCAGATTGGCTGAAGCGCTCGAAGTTAAAGATTTGGGGCAGTTGAAGTATTTTCTAGAGATCAAGGTGGCTCGTGGAGCTCGAGGCATCATTCTCTCTTAAAGAAAATATGTGATGGATTTGCTGTTAGAAATTGGAATGCTTGAGTGTAGATCTACAGCCACTCCGGTCGATCTGAAGCACGAGCTGAGTGTGGATACTGGAGAACAGGTGGACAGAGAGAGATATCAAAAGATTGTATTGTCGACGATTGGGACAAGATCCCAAGCCGAACTTGCACGAAATTTGTTTGTTTAGTAGGGAGGTAGTATCAATCAATCACCAAAGAGAAATCACTGTATCTATGAATTTATACAAGTTTGAGCCATCGTAGTCTGAGTAATAGCCCTACTCCTGTTGTATTCTCACTATGTGTATAATGGTATTACAGAATATGTATAGACAAGTCTAATCCTTCAATCTCGTCTTAGACTCTTCTCAGATCAGTCTCTATATCATCTAATCTCATCAAATTTCTTCTTTTTTTTCTCCTTTGATCTTTGGGCCTCCTTTTTATAGTTGATGAAGAGACGCCAGTTGCTTGATCAAAGGGACACTTCCACAATAACCGTACAACAGTTGTCAGCAGTTGTCATTTACCGGTTAGAACATGCAGTTATAGATTCTAGTTTGATCAGCACAATTCGACCACAGAATAGAATTAAATTCAATGATTGAAACAAAAATTCTATTCAAAAACCAAATAGTACAAAGATATGATCGAAAACAATTAAGCAACGAAAATACAACTTAATGTAAAACAGAGAAAGGAAGAGATAACTGATGACACAAGAATTTTTCCAAGGTATCGGAAGCTTGCCGACTTCTACTAGTCTTCGTTGAAGCACTCTACACAAGAATATTGCCTCGATTTCACTATTGGTTGCTTTTCTCCTTCCTAGATAGGCTTAGCACCAAACCTTCACAACCAAATACCACACCTCTTCGACAAGTCCGTCTATGAGAAGGTCGCTGGTCTCTACCGGTCGTCTAGGTGACAGCAATCACCAAGAGTAATAAGTATAGCACAATCCCTTTATCTACTTCTACACAAGAAGCTCAAGATGCTATGCAAATGTACTCTCTCTCAATGCTCTTTACTAACACTCCCTGGATAGGCTCCTGAAGACAACACATGAATTGAGTACAGTTATGCTAACTCAAGATGTCAGAGTAAATGAAGGAGACTTGAAAGCTCTGGGTCTTTTGCATTCCGCTAGCAACAACTAGCGGCAACAAGACTGCACTGAGCTTTCTGCCCTCTACTAGCAACAACTAGCATCAGAGGAATGGAATGAGTGATCAGAGTGAATGCAACTCAGAACTTGAATGAAATAATGATTTTCTTTTTAATTCAATGGCATCAGCACACAAGTGAAGGCCACACAAGATGCATTTATAACCCTCGGCCGGAGACTAGCCGTTTGCCCCTCACAGGAACAACGTCCACTAGCCGTTTTGTCCACCTGACAAGACATCCACAAGCACTAGCAATAAATGCACTTGTCAGTGACGGTTTGAACACAAGCTTGCGGGAGAAGCTTGGTGCAAACTCTGACGAACTACAGTCGGTACAAAGAATGTTCTCTCATCAAACATGTTGGGAGAAATCTCCGCGAGACTAAGTCCAGGTAAGAAGTGCCTTTTGCCCAGAGGCACCGGGGGCCTGTCCGGGCGCCGCCTTTTGCCTGGGGACAAGGCCCCTGGTGCCTGTCCCGGGCGCCACCATTTGCCCGGGGACAAGGCCCCCGGTGCTTGTCCCGGGCGTCGTCGTCCTTCAGGGGATAGGAGCCCTCGGCCCCGAGTCGCGTGCAGGCTACGCGAGGAGTGCCTCAGGAATCAGCGGTCACCTGTCAAGCATCCGAGGGGCCCGGTCGGGAGAAGGACGTTGCTACCCTTCGATCCAACGGTAGTAGGCGGGGTAGTTTAGTCTTTTTGCTTCTTTTGGGGCTATAAAATCCCTTGTACACCACTTGTAAACAACAACTGACTCATTATTGCTAGAATAGACAATCTCACAGGTGTGCTCTGGAGCCCCTCCCCCCGGGAGAGCTTCCCCAGCCGACTCCGGTCGGGAGCGCGCCGACAGGACTAGGGCCCCCACCGGGACCCGAACCTGTATAAACCCTCGTGTCATTTGTTGTGCTTGTCTGGTGGGGGAGGACCGGTCACCCGGTCAGCCCGCGTCGTATTTTCTTTGCTAGGATCGTCCACAAAACCTGCCGGGGTATTCGCAATACCATGACAGTTGTCGCCGACCGTGGGGACTTGTGACGAGACGCCATGGCTCCCCCAAGAACGAGGGCCCGCGCCCTTCCTAGTGACACCGGTCCCGGTGACCCGGCGCCACCTATCCGGGACACGACCGTCCCGGCGATTCCACCCGGAGGCGGCCAGACCCAGGTACCGCCTCCCACCTTCCCTCTTAATTTCGGTGGTTCGACCTCCGGCTCAATCCTGGCGACCGCGGTATCTTCGGCCGGGACCAGTCTCCCCCCGACGGCTCCCCCGGCTCCCCGGGACGCCCTGCTCGAGGCTTTAGTGGAGGGCCAGCTCCGCTCCAAACGCTCTATGGATGAGCTGCTCCGCATGTTGGCGCGGCCACTGGCCCCCACATACCCGCAGTACCCACACCCGGGGGCTATGCCCCCGTTCATGGGTCACCCGGCGGCCCCTCCGGTCTCCGGAGGCCCGGCCGCCTCATATGACCCCTCCAGAGGGTACCCTCCCCTGGCTGGTCATATCTCCGGACCCTTCCCGGCACCGGAATCCTTCCCGGTGTTGGGGGGTTACTTCGTGCCCGGGCCCTTCGCAGCACCGGGAGGATACCCCGTCTCAGGCCCATTCCCGGGGCCGGGGGCCCATTACATGTCGGGGGTTTTCCCTGCGCCGGGAGCCAGTCCCGCCCCACGGGTCGCGTCTACCGCACCGGGGGCGGTCGACAGAGCTGCTCCCGTGCCACAGCGGATCTCCCCCCACAACGGCCCCCCGGCTCCGAACGTTGCCGCGGAAGTCAGCCCCTCGCCGGTTCCTGAAAATACAGGGGCTTCCCCCTTTCCGGTTCCGAGCGTCGCCGCTGGCGCCCCCTCCCCGGTTCCGGATAATACAGGGGCTTCCCCCTTTCCGGTTCCGGGGGTCTCTGCAGGGGGCTCCCCCCTTCCGGCCCCGGTAACGTCCGGGCCGGTAGCTACAATGCATGAGCTCCCTCCTCCTCCGGGGCCGCCCCAAAGGGTGCCCCCGGTGGACCAGGTCCGTTTCTCCCGAGGGGAGGTCGAGCAAATGCCCACGGCCAAGTACGGGGAAGAGCTTCCCCTGGGTCTCGGACGCGGAGAGCCTCGCTCCCGCACTGGCCGGGGGAAGAGACCCGCCGAAGAGCCAACCTCTCCGGGGGAGAGCCCGGACGTCTGGGAACTCAGCCCCGGCCCGAAAGAAAAGCGTCATTACCGCCACGCCGGTGAACCTCTTGGGCCGCCTCCCAACTCAGACAACGAGGGCACGTCCCATGTCAAAGGAGACAGCGACCGAGACTCTCCCCGAGAAGTGCAGGGGCCTAATCAGCCGCTCTGCCGAAGACTTCGGTGCATTCGGTGGCTGCGGCCTTACCGCCCGCCGCACATCGAGCACTACAATGGTGAGGCTGACCCTTATGAATTTGTGCAGGTATATTCCACGGCCATCTCATCGGCCGGGGGGACGAGACGGTGCAATGCAACGTTTTCCCCCTCTACCTCACTGGGATCACCCGCTCCTGGTTCTACAATCTGAAGGCTGGCTCCATCAAGTCCTTCGCGCAGCTCAAGCGCGAGTTCTGTGCGAACTTCCAGGGGAACTACGTCCGTCCCCTGGATTCTTCACAGCTGTACACCGTCCGGCAGAGGACGAGGGAGACTATCCGCAGCTTCTTCAAGCGCTTCGCTCAAGTCAAGAGCAAAGTGGCTCACGTCCCCGACTCTACGGTCATCGAGGCGTGCAAGAGCGGGATCCTCCCAGGAGAGCTCCATCGGAGGCTCTCCCGGAACTGCCCCTCCTCCGCCGATGAGCTCTTCAACGTACTTGAAAATTATGCTCGGGCGGAGGAGGATGACCTCTGGAAGAAAAACCAGGGGGGTCCTGCCCCCGCTGATCGGGGGGCCAGGGACCCCCTCAAACGCCCCAGGCAGGGGGCTGTAACGAGCCACGGCCTCGGGACACCTTTGTCCTCGAGGGCGGAGGTGGCTCGCGCGACACCCCGAGGGGCAATCGCCCCTTCCCCAAGTCGAAAGGCCGTCGGGGAGGGCAGTCCTCCCGCGGTCGGGAAGGTGCTGCAACAGGGAGCAGGGAAGGCCCGTAGTGCACCTTCCATAGGTCCAGTACCCATGCCACCCGGGAATGCCATCAGCTCTTGCAGCAGTTCGCGGCATTCCTCGACCAACATGGGCAGGGGGGGACTCCGGCCTCCTGGCCCCCTCAGCCAGCTCTACCGGCCATTCCTACTCCCGCGGGGGGACGGCAGGGATGAGCGCAGGAGAGGGAGCAGTCAGAAACTCTCCCCTTCCAAACTTCCCAGTGGCGTGTCAACGTCATCATGGGAGGGTCCGCTTCTGGGCGGGACTCGAAGCGCCAGCGCAAGGAGTACGCGCGCGAAGTCAAGGTTATAGGGGTGCTACATACGTCTCCGCCACCCAAGTGGTCGGACGTCCCCCTCACCTTCATGGCGGAAGACGCACGTGGGGTGCGTTTCCCCCATGACGACGCGCTCATTGTCTCCGCCACCATCTACAACTGCCACTTGGCCCGCATCCTCGTGGATGGCGGGAGCTCCGCCGACGTCCTCTACCTGAAAGCTTTCAGGGAGATGCAGGTGGACAAGAAGCTTTTGCAGCCCGCAGCCGGGCCCTTGCAAGGATTCGTCCGGGGGAAGGCGATCCACCCCGTGGGGAAGGTGAATCTCCCCATGACGTTCAGCAACCTGGAGAACTACTGGACTGAGATGGTCCGGTTTGATGTTGTAGACCTTCCCCTCCTCTTACAACGTGATCATGGGGAGGACCACGATCAACCGCCTGGGGGCCGCGATCCACCAAAACTGCCTCTGCATGAAGATCCCCGGGCCTCACGGCGTGATCACCGCCCGGGGAGACCAAGACATGGCCCGCGTTCTATACGAGCGCGCCACCGTGACGATTGGGATTGTCAACCTCATTAAGGCACCGGGGGGGAGGTCCCTCCCCCGGAATCAGACGTCGCTGTGATACCTCCTGGGAGGCCCCTCCCCAAGCCGTGTCCGGAAGGAGGCATCCAGAAGGTCCCGCTGTCCCCGGACGACGGGGACAAAATCGTCCGGATTGGGGCGAAGGTCCCCGAGGAGCACGCAGTGCGACTCGCGGCCTTCCTGCATGAAAACTCCGACGTTTTTGTGTGGAAGCCCTCCGACATGCGGGGCGTCGCCCGGGATGTCATCGAGCATAGACTCACAGTGACCCCCGGTCACCCCCCAATCAAGCAGAAGCTGAGGAAACTCTCCTTTGAACGCCAAGAGACGATAAAGGTAGAGATTGCCCGACTCCGAGAGGCGGGGTTTATTCGGGGGGTCTTACACCCCGAGTGGCTCGCGAACCCCGTTCTCGTGAAGAAGTCAAACGGCAAGTGGCGGATGTGCGTGGACTTCGCCGACCTCAACCGCGCCTGCCCCAAGTACAACTTCCCAATCCCGCGGATTGACCAACTCGTCGACTCCACTGCGTGGTGCGAGTTGATGAGCTTCCTGGATGCCTATTCGGGCTACCACCAAGTCCGGATGGCGGAAGGGGATGAGGAAAAGACGAGTTTCATAACTCCCCTCGAAACCTTCTGCTACGTCCACATGCCCTTCGGGCCTCATGACGCTGGTCTTCAAGGACCAAATAGGTGGCAACATCGAAGTCTATGTCGACGACGCGGTCGTCAAAAGTCCCCGCGCAACTGCCCACGTCGACGACCTAGCGGAAACCTTCCGCAACCTCCGCATGTATGGACTGAAGTTCAACCCAGAGAAGTGCGCCTTTGGCGTGCGCGGGGGGAAGCTCCTGGGCTTCCTTGTGTCCCAACGGGGCATAGAGGCAAACCCCGAGAAAATCAGGGCGTTCCTAGACATACCTCCGCTGCGCTCAGTCAAGGACGTTCAGCGACTCATCGGCCGCTTAGCCTCGATGAGCCGCTTCATCTCGTGGTCAGGGGAACATGGCCTTCAATTCTTCAAGATCCTCCGGGGGCTCGAGGGGTTCCGGTGGACCCCTGAGGCTCAGGAGGCCTTCGACGACCTGAAGAAGTACCACACGAGCCCTCCAATGCTCGTGAGTCCATCTCCAGAAGAGCCCTTGCTTCTCTATCTTGCCACGACCCCGATCGCCGTAAGCGCGGTATTGGTAAAGGAGCAGGATGGGCAGTAGTGCCCCGTGTACTACGTGAGTGAAGCCCTCCAAGGGGCCAAAACTCGGTACACGGAGATGGAGAAGATCTGCTACGCCCTCCTGATGGCGTCCCGGAAGCTTCGTCATTACTTCCTGGGGCACCCCATCACCGTCCCGTCATCCCTCCCATTGGGGGAGGTGCTTCGAAACAAAGAGGCCACCGGCCGGATCGGGAAGTGGGGGGCCGAGCTCGCCCCCTTTTGCCTTTCCCTCACGGGGCGCTTCGCCATCAAGTCACAGGTCCTCGCTGACTTCGTGGCGGAGTGGACTCCTGCATCCAGGCCCGGGGACGAAGACCTCCCCGCGCCACCCCGACGCAGCGACAACTGGACACTCATGTTTGATGGGTCCCTGTGTCTCGCCGGGGCTGGTGCGGGAGTAGTCCTCCGGAGCCCCGAGGGGAGGGAACTCGAGTACGCGGCGCGGCTCGAGTTCCCCGCAACCAACAACGTCGCCGAGTACGAGGCTTTGCTCCTCGGGTTGCGTCTTGCACGCTCCCTGGGGATTCGACGCCTCCTAGTAAAGGGAGACTCCCAGCTCGAGTTTTCCAAATGGACAAGTCTTAATTGTGCAATGACGCAAACCTGAGCCTTTACTTGCAGGAGGTGCGCAAGATGGAGAGGCACTTCGACGGCCTCGAAGCCCGGCATATCCCACGAAGGGACAATGACCGGGCAGACGCCCTAGCTCGGGCGGCCAGTGCCCGGGAACCGCTCCCCAAAGGGGCCTTCCTGGAGATTATTGCGAAACCCTCAGTGACCTCCCCGGACACGGGCAAAGAGCTCCGCATCCCAGAAGTCACCGAGATAACCCGGCCTCCGTCATGGATGGACCCCCTCATCTCCTTCATCAAGGGGGAGGGGGATTCTCCCAATGAGACCAAGGCTAAGCACCTCCAGGCCAAAGCTCGGGCATATCTCCTATTGGAGGGGAAGCTCTACAAGCAGGGGGCTTCCACCCTCCTCTGTTGCCTCCTACGACCGAGGGACTCCGGCTTCTCGAAGACATCCACACGGGGAGCTGCGGCTCTCATTTAGCCCCACGCGCCATTGCTGCCAAAGCTCTTCGTCAAGGCTTCTACTGGCCCACTGTGATGCGCGACGCGCGAGACCTCGTCTCCGCATGCGAGGCTTGCCAGAAGATGGCCAAGGGTTCGAACCTCCCCCTGTTGCGCTGCGGACTATCCCCATCACTTGGCCCTTCGCACGCTGGGGGATGGACCTCCTAGGGCCCTTCCCCCCAGCGCCCAGGGGCTACAAGTATGTGGTGGTCACGGTTGACTACTTTACTAAGTGGGTAGAGGCTGAACCCCTGGCCAGCATCACGTCTCGGGCGGTACAGTGGTTTTTCTGGAAAAACATCGTTTGTCATTTTGGTGTCCCCCGAGAAATCACTGTCGATAACAGGACCCAATTCGACTCGGGAATTCTGCGAAGGCCTGGTGCTCACCATCCACTTTGCTTCAGTGGCCCATCCCCAGAGCAATGGGGCTGTGGAGAGGGTCAATGGCGTGATCGTACAAGGATTACGCCGACGACTCGAGCAAGCTGCTCCCAAGCGGGGTGCATGGGCAGAGGAGCTCCCTAGCATCCTCTGCTCTATGCTCACGACTCTGAGCCGGGCAACGGGACGTACTTGTCGATGATTCAGACTCGGGGTCCTCAGCCGAACTTATGAAAAATTTATAATAGCGAGACCTTTCAAGAGGACCCTCCGGGAAGGTATGTAGGAATATGGAGAACAGGAGCACAGAGAGGTTTATACAGGTTCAGGCCCTCGATAGTGGGAGTAATAGCCCTACGTCCTGTTGGGATTTCACTATACGTGGTAAAGATTTACAAGATGGCGGGAAAAGACCTTCACAGGCGAAGGTTTTTCCTATGTAAATTTACAGAAAGAAGCCTGGGAGGCTTATAAAAACTACATAATCTAGGCCGTAGACTTGGCTGTTTGAGTGGTTGAGATGTGTTGTATCTCACTTTGATCAAAGACGTTGATCTCTCTTCTTCTGGTTCCCCTTGTCCCTCCTCTGTTTGATGCCTCTTGGCACCCTTTTATACTAGTCGAAAGGGTGCCATGTCGTAACTGCATCAGACAGTTGCTTGGATGCGATTTAGAGAACCGCTATTAACTTCCACACAGGTTTAACATGTGTTATACGTGGATAACTGCACGTATTAACCTTCTGACGATTGTTCCTCCACGTGGAAGAATCTTCAGGATACTTGGGATATTCCCGCTATAGGGACAGGTGAATCCCAAGTACCCTGGTCAAAAGTGCTCTGACCGCGGGATGTTGGCTGACCGCGCAACATCTCCGACATTTTGTTCGTGTATAGCACACGAACTCCTGACCGCGCACTAGCTGCGGTCTGATCACGCAAAGGCTGCTACCTCGGGCTGATGCTTCTCAGAATGACTTGAGTTCGCACCGCCAGGCACGTGTCTGGCTCGAATCTGTCCTGAACCAACAGTGCATTTATTTGAACTGACTCGGGTGTTAATCCTCGTCAGCTAGCCCCCAAATTCGAAGAAAAAATGAAGAGACATGTTTATTTCGAATTTTTAAAGACATGCATCGGATTTTTAACCTGACTCTTCAAATCCCCCGCTTAGTGGCGCACTAAGTGGGATGGTTGGTTCCCCGAGACGGGTTCTGGGCATTACGTGATAGGTAATGATGGCGATGTTGAAACATTTTTTAACCCGAGATAAAATTGTAAATGCTTTAAAAACCCGAGGCGTTCGGAAAGTGAACCATCACCTTGGTGGCTATAAATTCCGAAACCTTTGAATTATAGAGCCCCACAATTTCTTCTCACGGTTAAGTTTTTCAAGAATTGCCTTCATCCTTCTCTTCATACACTTCCCGATGGCAGATCACAACATCATCGAGATTGAAAGTGATGAAGAGGAAGTTCTCAAGCAAGAGCCTCAAATGCCTGAAGATCCATCTCCTTCAAGGAAGAAACCCAAGGTTGACGAAGGATCTTCCACCAGAGCAAAGGTAGAAGACGTACCATCATTCTTTCTTCCTTCTATTCTTTACTCCAACACTCCCTGCTTTTGTTCGGGTGATCGATTTTCTGGTCGGCAAGCGGTGACTATTCGACTAGAAGATCTTCAACTTGTGTTGGGGAAGCAATCTCCTGGTGGGAAGGTTGCACTTCCACCATCTGGTGATCATCCGCTTTTATCGGATGATCTACTTTCCAGGATGGCTATATCAACCTATCACAAGCAGGGACAGGTAATGATCCTCATCTCCTTTTGCTGATAGTTATAGTTAGCACAACTAACTTTTGCAAATGTAGGAGATTGGAGGCCCTAGTGATCAGCCAACTATGATTCTGCCTCTTCTCCTTGGGCAGATTCTTCCAGAGGAGAAGAAGGCCATGGAGAAGACGACCGAAGAGATGTCTTCGGCGATTCTGCATCTGGCAGAATGTTTTGAACAATCCTGTGAAGAGGCGCATCAGTTCTGTCGAGAGAAGGACCACGCTCAGCAACAGCGGGAACTCTCTGATTTGATTAGGAACAGTAGTGTGTCTCTTGTTAGGGATGATGTAGATAGGCTTAGATTAGTTGCTAGTTCTCTGGGGGTTGTCAGCGTAGATCCTACTAATAGCAATATGTCCCTAGGAGAACTTTGCAAACTTCTTTCGGATCAGGTCGACGCTTTGGTCGCCAGTATCCCTTTTGTATGCAAAGAATGTAAGAAACAAAATTTTTCTTTTTCTTCACATAAATGTTCTTTAGTTCTTCTGTGCGAAAATATGGCCACAAGGAATGTCTTTGTAACCACTCATACACAGGCGATCTTCAGTTCTGCGGTCAGAACTGTGTTTTTATAGTAGTACTGCGACCAGTACTGATACCGCAATCAGACTCAAAGCCGCGGTTAGAACCGAAGCTTACTGCGACCAGAACTGAAGCTCGGTCAGACCGTCACTTCGATTAGAATCGGAGCTTAATCGAAAGCATGGTTTCGATCATACCACAACCCGATCAGAATATATCCGTACGTCCAAAAATTGGGCCATAGGATTTTTTCATGAAAATATACAAAGTACATGAAGGAAATCATCCTCTGGAAGCCCCTGAAAAACAAAGAAGTCTTTTTGTTTCATATCCGATGCCTGGAACACTTTAACGGGTCCGCCAGATACAGTATCCATTATGGGAAATGAATAAAATATTCAGTGGAACGTTACTCACAGAAGTGCGCCTCCTTGGGTCTATAAAAGGGGCAGGTAGCTTCTTGAGGAAGCCACACAACCAAAACCCTTGCGATTTCCGCCGCACAAAACCCTCCTTCTTCTCAGCCTCCATCTTCCCAAAGCCGCCAACTTTTCCCCCAATTCCTCACCAAAAATGGCGTCTTGGAGCCGATCAATCCATCATTCCGAGGAGTGCCTGTTGGCCCTAGAAGGAGGAGATCATTCCTCCGCTGCTGCTAATCAACTGGCGGCCAGCAGAGAATGACCAAGAAACCCCAGTCATCCGAGAGGGCGAACTGGTGGTTTTTGAGGAGTATCTGCGGTGCGGGTTCAGATTCCCTGAGAGTCGGTTCCTGAAGGACGTTCTTGAGCATTATGGGTTGGAGCTGATCAACCTCCACCCAAATGCAGTCCTAATCCTCGCAGTATTCCAACATCTGTGCGAGGCGTACGTCGGAGTGTATCCCAATGTGGAACTCTTCCGACGCTTCTACTTCTCGGCGTGGTGAAAGAGTGCCAACGCCGCCGGATGCATATACTTCCGGATAAGGGAGAAGAAAGACTATCTGATGAGGATTGACACCTGAGTCAGTTCAAATAAATGCACTGTTGGTTCAAGACAGATTCTAGCCAGACATGTGCTCGGCGGTGCGAACTCAAGTTGTTTCTGGGAAGCATCAGCCCGAGGTCGCAGGCTTTGCGCGATCAGGTCGCAGGCTTTGCGCAATCAGATCACAGCTAGTGCACGGTTAGAAGTTCGTGTGCTGTGCGCGGACAGAAGGTCGAAAATGTTGCGCGGTCAACCAACATCGCGCGGTCAGAGCATCTTCGACCAGGGAACGTGGGAGTATTCTTTTCCTATAACAGGAATATCCCAAGTGCCCCGAAGATTCTTCCACGTGGGGATTAATCGTCAGGAGGTTAATGCATGAAGTTATACATAAATAACACGTGTTAAACCTGCGTGGGAATTAAAGGTGGTTCTCCAAACCACATTCCAAGCAACTGTTTGATGCAGTTACGACTTGGCACCCTTTCAAACGGTATAGAAGGGCGGCAAGATGTATCAAACAGAGGGGGATCAATCAATAGATCAAGATACAACTCAAATAGCCAAGACTATGGTTTAGACTAGATAATTTCTATAAGCCTCCCTGGCTCCTTTCTGTACATTTACATAGGAAAAACCTTCGCCTGTGAAGGCTTTTTCCCTCTACTTTGTAACTATTTACTACACATAGTGCAATCCCAACAGGACGTAGGGCTATTACTCCCACCATCGAGGGCCCGAACCTGTATAAACCACTCTGTGCTCCAGTTCTCCATAGTTCTACATACCTTCCCGGAGGGTCACCTTGAAAGGTCTCATTATTATAAATTTTGCATAAGTTCGGCTGAGGACCCCGAGTCCCAATCGTCGACAGCTGGCGCCCACCGTGGGGCCTTTCTCAAGGCGTCCTAATTTTCATTCGGAGGTTCGCTGAAATATGGCTGGAGTATATGATTCCGAGAATGATTTTGATCTCGAGGATTATGCTCACATTCCAATGCCTTCTCCAAGCGATCCTGTTCCGATGGAGGAGGTTGGAGGCCAAAATCTTCCAGAGGTTGAATCATCTATCCAGGTCATGTCCATCGACCAGGGAGCGACTGGCGCAAGGTCAGAACCCACCGAGGTTCTTAATGCGCTAGAGGGTGAGTCCGGTCCGTCATACTACCCCGCTGAGGGTAAGGATGATATCGACCTGAAAATTAGCCCGGGGAGATTTGACCCTGATAACCTCCACCGTCTCTTTGATTTCGAGTCCGACTCGGAACAAACGGAGATGTTTTCCCCATCAGCGACCTCTCTCCCTAGACAGTTTGCTGCCTTATCGGAGGAACTCCTGATCAACAGGCTGCTAGGGAAGAACGGGATCGCAAAGAGAAGGAGGATTAAGAACTCGAGCAACAAAACAATGAACTATGCAGAACTGCCCTTGAGGCTCTTCAAGATGCGCAGGCTCGTTACGATGCTGCTACGAGTTCTTCTCGACGATCACGCGGTCGCAGACGCGACCAGACCCCCTCTTTGCCTACGGAGCATTTCCCGATGGACGAAGAAACGGTAACACCTGGTGCCCCTAGGAGAAGTACCCATGGTCGACAGCGATCTATCGCGGAAGTCATGCGTAACTTCCCTCCTACGGTCACGGATGCGCAGAAACCAGCCTTCACCAGGATCCTAGCGGAAAGACTAGATGAGGTCGCGTCTGAGGCGACCCCAACGGCTTCTTCCCAGTCGGTAACACGTTCCCGCGAACGAGAGTGTTCTCATTCTGGTTCTGGTCGGTGAAGTTACCCGCCGCCTGTACCATCCCACCAGGACAAGTACAGGTGGACACAGGATTCTCGTGGTAGGGGTCGAGTCCCTGTCCACTCTCGTTTGGGACCACGGATAACTCCACCGTTGCATGAATTCGCCCACGACCCGGTCGAGAGTCACAGGGCAGTTCACAGTCCCTACGTCGGTTGTAAAGCTTTCTCACCCGGCCTACATGCGGTCGTTTGGCCTGATAAGTTTCGACCAGGGGCCATTGAAAGGTTTGACGGAACCCAGAACCTATCCGAGTTCCTTCAAATCTATATCACTGCCATCCAAGTGGCAGGAGGCGACGACCGGGTCATGGCCAATTACCTACCTACAGTCCTCGAGGGACCGGCTAGAACCTGGCTGTTTAATCAGCCCGAAGGTTCCATCTACAATTGGGAAATGCTGTGCGACGCCATCCTCAGCAATTTTCGAAACTGTTATCAAAAGCCGGGTAAAGAGGACGATCTTCATCGGCTACGACAAACTTTGACCGAAACTCTTCGGCAGTTTGTCAAGAGGTTTGTCGGGGTGAGGAATACCATCCCGAACATATCTGATGGCTCCATTATCAGGGCATTTAAACATGCCGTTCGATACCGGAGATTCACCGAAGACTTGCTTATCCACCCTCCTCGATCAGTGGCCGATCTTTTCGACATGGCCGATCGATACTCCGACGCAGCCGAAGCGGTCGAATGGAACTGGATGGTCAACAAGGGTGACCTACCACCTCAACCAGGTTTCAAAGACGCCAGGAAAGAAGATTCAAGCAAGAAGCCGGAATCTTCGTTGGGTGGGAAGTCGAAGAAGTCGAAGAGGAACCGCTCTGGACAGTACCGCGAGGTCGCAGTCGCAGAGAAGCCACCTTCGATCAAAGGTAACAAGCCTTCATTTGAGAATAAAACTGCTTCTGGTGGTCGTAGTGCCGACCAGCCAAAAAAGTCGACTAATTTGCAGGAAGGCAAGAAGTGGTGTCCCCTCCACAACTCCGCAGGCCACGACCTGAAAAACTGCAGGAGTTGGTTGAAGCAATTGGATGACTTCTACTAGGGAGTTGGGCCAATGCCGACCCTACCGGCTAAAGAACAGGCATGCGGACTTAGAGACGCCGACGGAGACGAGGAGATGTCCTACCAGGTACCTCAAAATCACATTAATGTTACTTTCGGGGGTTCTTCCTCTTTTGTTTCGAAAAGGCAGTTTACAGCCTTTTACCGAGAGGTTAACCAAACAGAGACATCCCTTGGTGAACCTCAATACCCCGGTTGGTCGGATACACCTTTCACATTCGATCGCTCTAATTGTCCCGCGGGGCTTACTCGACCATTGAGGCTCCCTCTGGTCATTACCCCGATCATCAGTAACACGAGAGTCGAAAGGGTCCTGATTGACGGAGGGAGCGCCCTTGACATCTTATTGGTCAAGGCACTCGACGAGATGCAAATTCCTCGTTCGAAGATTAAGCCCATAATCCATCCGTTTTATGGGATAATCCCAGGCCCCTCCATGATGCCGTTGGGACAAGTGGTCCTCCCGGTCACACTGGGAGAGCCGGATAACTTCCGAACAGAATTGGTTACTTTTGACGTAATCGATTGTGATTGGGCTTATAATGCAATCTTTGGCAGGCCAACTCTTGCTAAGTTCATGATGGCCACGCACTATGCTTACCAGTGCGGCAAATTGCCTGGCCCCAAAGGTGTCATCTCGGTCCGAGGCAGTCGCAACGTGGCACTCACGTGCGACCGGCTATCTTTGGAGATGGTCGATCAACTTCCCCTCCGGGACGCCCAGGTCGCCACCGTCGCCACCGACGTGATCAAGGCTACTCCTCGACCAGATGAGAAACTCAAACTGGTTCCATTGTACCCAGATGATCCATCCAAGACAATTCGGGTCGGATCAAGTCGGGATGACAAATAGGAACTCGAGCTCATTACTTTCCTCCGGGCTAACGCAGATGTGTTTGCGTGGAAACCGTCCGACATGCCCAGTGTCCCAAGGGAAGTAATCGAGCACAGGTTAGCAATTCGACCTGGACAACGACCAATAAAGCAAAAGCTCCGGCTTTGAAGAAAGGTAATCCCCTTTCGCCTAGTCGCGATATGAAGTGACTTAAGGCGGCCATGCAACCAGCCAGGCGTTGAACATCTTTCATGGTCGAGGGCGACCTCATTTGTTCAATGGCCCTGATTTTCTCAGGATTAACTTCAATGCCCCTGGAACAAACAAGGAAACCAAGGAGTTTTCCTGAAGACACCCCGAAAGAACATTTCTCTGGGTTTAATTTTATTCCAAAGTGATTCCAATTACATAATGTTTCAGCGAGATCGTCCAAATGAGACAATCTCTTGGTACTTTTTACAACCAAGTCATCTACATATGCTTCTAGATTATGCCCTATCTGGGAAAGAAAGGTCTTTTGCATCAAGCGCTGGTACGTGGAACCTGCGTTCTTGAGACCGAACAGCATTCTGATGTAGCAGTAGGTGCCGAACGGGGTGATGAAGGCAGTTTTCTCTTCATCTTCTTCTGCCATACTAATTTGATGATATCCTGAGTAAGCGTCCAGGAAGCTCACAGTTCGCAACCCGCAGTTGAGTCGACCAGCTGGTCGATGCAGGGAAGGGGAAAGTCATCCTTCGGACAGGCACTGTTGAGGCTAGTGTAGTCGACGCACATGCGCCACTTGCCATTTGACTTGCGGCCCATGACCGGATTGGCGAGCCATTCCAGGTGATCGACCTCACGAATGAACCCAGCCTTTAGGAGTTTGTCCAACTCCTCTCGGATGGCTTCCTGTCAGTCAACAGCAAAACGCCTGAGCTTTTGCTTTATTGGTCGTTGTCCAGGTCGAATTGCTAACCTGTGCTCGATTACTTCCCTTGGGACGTCGAGCATGTCGGACGGTTTCCACGCAAACACATCTGCGTTAGCCCGGAGGAAAGTAATGAGCTCGAGTTCCTATTTGTGGTCCAGACCTGATCCGACCCGAATTGTCTTGGATGGATCATCTGGGTATAATGGAACCAGTTTGAGCTTCTCATCTGGTCGAGGAGCAGCCTTGATCGCGTCGGTGGCAACGGTGGTGACCTGGGCGTCCCGGAGGGGAAGTTGATCGACCATCTCCAAAGATAGCCGGTCGCACGTGAGTGCCACGTTGCGACTACCTCAGACCGAGATGACACCTTTGGGGCCAGGCAATTTGCCGCACTGGTAAGCATAGTGCGTTGCCATCATGAATTTAGCAAGAGTTGGCCTGCCAAAGATTGCATTATAAGCCGAATCACAATCGATTACGTCAAAAGTAACCAATTTTGTCCGGAAGTTATCCGGCTCTCCCAGTGTTACCGGGAGAACCACTTGTCCCAACGGCATCATGGAGGGGCCTGGAATTATCCCATAAAACGGATGGATTATGGGCTTAATCTTCGAACGAGGAATTTGCATCTCGTCAAGTGCCTTGACCAATAAAATGTCAAGGGAGCTCCCTCCGTCGATCAGGACCCTTTTGACTCTCGCGTTACTGATGATCGGGGTAATGACCAGAGGGAGCCTCAATGGTCGAGTAAGCCCCGCGGGACAATCAGAGCGATCGAATGTCAAAGGTGTATCCGACCAACGGGGGTATTGAGGTTCACCAAGAGATGTCTTCGTTTGGTTAACCTCTCGGTAAAAGGCTTTGAACTGCCTCTTGGAAACGAAAGAGGAAGAACCCCCGAAAATAACATTAATATGATTTTGAGGTACCTGGTAGGACATCTCCTCATCTCCGTCGGCGTCTCTAAGTCCGCATGCCTGTTCTTTAGTCGGTAGGGTCGGCATTGGCCCAACTCCCTGGTAGAAGTCATCCAATTGCTTCAACCAACTCCTGCAGTTTTTGAGGTCGTGGCCTGCGGAGTTGTGGAGGGGACACCACTTCTTGCCTTCCTGCGGATTAGTCGACTTTTCTGGCTGGTCGGCACTGCGACCACCAGAAGCAGTTTTATTCTTAAATGAAGGCTTGTCACCTTTGGTCAAAGGCGGCTTCCCTGCGACTGCAACCTCGCGGTACTGTCCAGAGCGGTTCCTCTTCGACTTTTTCGACTTCTCACCCGACGAAGATTCCAGCTTCTTGCTTGAATCTTGTTCCCTGGCGTCTTTGAAACCTGGTTGAGGTGGTAGGTTACCTTTGTCGACCATCCGGTTCCATTCGACCGCTTCGGCTGCGTCGGAGTATCGATCGGCCATGTCGAAAAGATCGGCCACTGATCGAGGAGGGTGGATAAGCAAGTCTTCGGTGAATCTCCGGTATCGAACGACATGTTTAAATGCCCTGATAACGGAGCCATCAGATATGTTTGGGATGGTATTCCTCACCCCGACAAACCTCTTGACAAACTGCCGAAGAGTTTCGGTCGAAGTTTGTCGTAGCCGATGAAGATCGTCCTCTTTCCCCGGCTTTTGATAACAGTTTTGGAAATTGCTGAGGATGGCGTCGCACAACATTTCCCAATTGTAGATGGAACCCTCGGGCTGATTAAACAGCCAGGTTCTAGCCGGTCCTTCGAGGACTGTAGGCAGATAGTTGGCCATGACCCGGTCATCGCCTCCTGCCGCTTGGATGGCAGTGATATAGATTTGAAGGAACTCGGATGGGTTCTGAGTTCCGTCGAACCTTTCGATGGCCCCTGGTCGAAACTTATCAGGCCAAGCGACCGCACGTAGGCCGGGCGAGAAGGCTTTACAGCTGACGTAGGGACCGTGAACTGCCCTGTGACTTTCGACCGGGTCCCGGGCGACTTCACGTAACGGTGAAGTTATTCACGGTCCCAAACGAGAGTGGACAGGCACCCGATCCCTACCACGAGAATCCTGCGTGCGCCTGTACTTGTCCTGTCGGGACGGTAAGGGCGGCGGGTAACTTCACCAGCCAGAATCATAGTGAGAACACTCTCGTTCGCGAGAACGTGTTACCGACCGGGAAGAGGCCGTTGGGGTCGCCTCAGACGCGAACTCATCCAGTCTTTCTGCCAGGATCCTGGTGAAGGCCGGCTTCTGCGCATCCGTGACCGTAGGAGGGAAGTTACACATGACTTCCGCGATAGATCGCTGTCGGGGGAAATCTCCGCGGGATTAAGTCCAGGTAAGTTGCGTCACGATCGCCCCGGGACCTGGCCTCCAGCGCCGTCCCGGGCGCCGCCATTGGCCCGGGGACGTGGCCTCCGGCCCCTCCCTGGGCGCCGCCTTTTGGCCCCCGGGACCTGGCCCCCGGCGCCATCCCGTTCGCCGCCATTGGCCCGGGGACGTCGCCTCCGGCCCCTCCCCGGGCGCCACCTTTTGGCCCGGGGACGTGTCCTCCGGCTCCTCCCCAGGACCTGGCCCCCGGCGCCGTCCCGGGCACCGCCATTGTCCCGGGGACGTGGCCTCCGGTCCCTCCCCGGACGCCGCCTCTTGGCCCGGGGACGTGGCCTCCGGCCCCTCCCTGGGCGCCGCCTTTTGGCCCCCGGGACCTGGCCTCCGGCGCCGTCCCAGGCGCCACCATTGGTCCGGGGACGTGGCCTCCGGCCCCTCCCCGGGCGCCGCCTTTTGGCCCTCGGGACGTAGCCTCCGGTGCCGTTCCGGGCCGCATCGCTCTTCTAAAGGTAAAGTCTCGAGTTATTTGTCACGTGTAGGTCACGCGAGGAGCGCCTCGGGAATCAGCGACCACCTGTCAAGCATCCAAGGCGTTTGACCGGGAGAAGGACGGTCCTACCCTTCAATCCGACGGTGGCTTCCGTGGTAGTTTAGGTTTTTTGCTTCTTTTTGGAGCTATAAATAGCCCTTGTACCCCTCTGTTGTAAAGGATCGGATCACTTTTATTGGAATAGCTAAACTCACAGACGTGCTCTGGAAGCCTCTCCCCCCGGAGAGAGCCTCCCCAGCTGACTCCGGTCGGGAGCGCGTCGATAGGACTAGGGCCCCCACCGGGACCCGAACCTGTATAAATCCTTGTGTCATTTCTTGTGCTTGTCCGGCGGGGGAGGACCGGTCATCCAGTCAATCCACGCCGCGTAATCTTCGCTAGGATCATTCTCAAAACCTGCCGGGGTATTCGCTATACCACGACAGTTGGCGCCGTCCGTGGGGACTCGTGACATGACTCCATGGCTCCCCCAAGAACAAGGGCTCGCACCCTTCCCGGTGACCCGGGTCTCGGAGACCCGGCGCCCGGGACACTGCTGCCCAGCGGTCCATTCCGGAGGCGACCTGGCCAAGGTACCGCCTCCCTCTTTTCCTCTCAACTTAGGTGCTTCCACCTCCTGGTCATTCCCGGTGACCGCGGGGACCTCAGCCGGGACTAGTCTCCCCCCGACGGCTCCCCCAGCTCCCCGGGACGCCCTGCTCGAAGCTCTCGTGGAAGGCCAACTCCGCGCTTAGCGCTCTATGGACGAACTACTTAGCGTGCTGGCGCGGCCTTCGGCCCCCACATTTGCGTCGCACCCGTACTCGGGAACTATGCCCCCGTTTATGGGTTATCCGGCGGCCCCTCCGGCCTCCGGGGGTTTGTCCGCCCGGTATGATCCTGCCGGGGGGTTTCCCCCCCCCTGCGGGATACATGTCCGGACCCTTCCCGGCACCCGGGCCTGTCCCGGTGCCGGGGGGTTACTTCATGCCGGGGCCCTTCGTGGCACCAGGGGGGTACCCCGCCCCTGGCCTATTCCCGAGACCGGGAGCCCACTTCATGCCGGGGGTTTTCCCCACGCCAGGAGCCAGTCCCGCCCCCCGCGTCACGTTTGCCGCACCGGGGCGGTTGACAAAGCAGCTCCCGTGCCGCAGCGGATTTCCCCCCGCATGGCCTCCCCGGTTTCGGACGTCGCCGCGGGGGCTCCCCCCTCGCCGGTTCCGGGTGTTACAGGGGCTCCCCCCTTCCCGGTTTCGGTCGTGGCCACTGGGTCCCCCTCCACTTCGGTTACAAGCGTCGCCGTGGGCGCCCCCTCCCCGGTTCCGGATAATACAGGGGCTTCCCCCTTTCTGGTCCCGGGGGTCGTCGCAGGGGGCTCCCCCCAACCGGCTCCGGAAGCCTCCGGGCCGGCAGCTACAGTGCATGAGCTCCCTCCCTCGGCGGGACAGGTCCGTTTCGCCCGGGGGGAGGTCGAGCGAATGCATTCACCAGAGCGCGGGGAAGAACTTCCCCCCGGCCGCGGGCGCGGGGAGCCTCGCTCTCGCACCGGCCGGGGGAAGAGACCCGCTGAAGAGCGAACCTCTCCGGCGGAGAGCCCGGACGTCCGGGAACTCAGTCCCGGTCCGGAGGAAAAGCGTCACCACCGCCATGCTGGCGGACCTCTCGGACCGCTTCCAGACTCAGGCAACGAAGGTCCCGTGAAAGAAGACAGCGACCGGGGCTCTCCCCGGGAAGTGCAAGGGGCTAACCGCCCCTGTGCCGAAGACTTCGCAGCATCCGGTGGCCGCGGCCCTACAGCCCTCTGCACATCGAGCACTATAACGGTGAGGCAGACCCTTACGAGTTTGTGCAGGTCTACTCCACAGCCATCTCCGCGGCCGGGGGGGATGAGACGGTACAGTGCAACGTCTTCCCCCTCTACCTCTCCGGCATTGCCCACTCCTGGTTCTACAACCTGAAGGCGGGCTCCATCAAGTCTTTCTCGCAGCTCAAGCGGGAGTTCTGTGCCAACTTCCAGGGGAACTACGTGCATCCCCTGGACTCCTCGCAGGTGTACACTGTCCGGCAGAGGACTGGGGAAACCATCAGAAGCTTTTCAAGCGCTTCACTCAGGTGAAGAGCAAAGTGGCCCACGTCCCCGACTCTACGGTCATCGAAGCCTGCAAAAGCGGCATCTTCCCGGGGGAGCTCCACCGAAGGCTCTCCCGGAGTTGCCCCTCTTCCGCCGACGAGCTCTTCAACGTGCTCGAAAAGTACACTTGGGGGGAGGAAGACGACATCTGGAAGAAGACCCAGGGGGCTCCGCCCCCGTCGACCGGGGGGCCAGGGATCCCCCCAAAAGCCCCAGACAGGGGGGCGTAGTGAGCCACGGCCTCGAGACACCTTTGTCCTCGAGGGCGGAGGTGGTTCGCGCGACCCCCCGAGGGCCAGCCGCCCCTTTCCCAGGCCGAAAGGTCACGGGGGAGGACAATTTTCGCGCGGCCGGGAAGGCCCCGCGGGGAGGAGCCGGGAAGGACCGTGGTGCAGCTTCCACGGGTCCAGTACCCACGCTACCCGAGATTGCCATCAGTTGCTGCAACACTTCGCGGCGTTCCTCGACCAGCACGGGCAGGGGGGGGGGGACTCCGGCCTCCTTGCCCCCTCGGCCAGCTGTTCTGGCCCTTCCCGCTCCCACGGGGGGTTAGCAGACGCAGGAGGGGGAGCCTTCAGAAGCTCTCCCCTTTCAAACTTCACAACGGCACATCAACGTCATCGTGGGAGGATCTGCCTCCGGGCGGGACTCCAAGCGCCAGCGTAAGGAGTACGCGCGCGAGGTCAAGGTTGTGGGGGTGCTACACGCGTCCCCGCCACCTAAGTGGTCGGATGTCCCCCTCACCTTCACGGCAGAAGACGCGCGAGGGGTTCGCTTCCCCCACGACGACGCGCTCATTGTCTCCGCGACTATCTACAACTGCCACCTGGCTCGCATCCTCGTGGACGGCGGGAGCTCTGCCGACGTCCTATTTCTGAAGGCCTTCAAAGAGATGCAGGTGGATGAGAAGCTCCTGCAGCCCGCTGCCGGGCCCCTGCAAGGTTTTGTCCCGGGGAAGGCAATCCACCCCGTGGGCAAGGTAGATCTTCCAATGACCTTCGGCACACCGGAGAACTACCGGACCGAGCTGGTCCGCTTCGACGTAGTGGACCTCCCCTCCTCCTACAATGCGATAATGGGGAGGACCACAATCAACCGGTTGGGGCTGCTACCCATCAAAACTATCTCTGCATGAAGATCCCCGGGCCGCATGGTGTGATCAACGTCCGGGGAGACCAAGACATGGCCCGTGCTCTATACGAGCGCACTGCGGCCACAATCGGAAGCGTCAACCTCATAAAGACGCCCGGGGGGGAGGTGTAAGATCGTGGATGCCGACTAGAGGGGGGGTTGATTAGGAGGCTTTTAAATTTTCTTCCCCGCTAAGCAATTTTAATCATGATAATTGTTTGAGCTAAATTATACAATGAGGCTTAAAAGCAATTTAAACAATTTGTTGCATTCAACTAAATGAACTATTCAATATGACAAGCAAGAATGATGAATTTAGCAATTGTGTCAAGATGAATATAAAGCAAGTATGAAATACGCAATTGACACAATATTTTTACCGAGGTCTCGGAGACTCGCCCGGTCTCCCCTACTCCTCGTTGAAGCGCTCTCTCGGAGCCTCGCTTCTATATCCACGAAGGATATCTCACTAGGGTTGCTCCTTCTCCACACCGGATAGGCGAGCACCACACCTTTCACAATCCTTTGCCGGCCTCTCCGACAACCTTCAATTGGAGAGATCTCGGCTCTCCTCCGGCACCGTCTAGGCGAAGGCGATCGCCAAGAGTAACAAGCCGGATGCGCTTTCACTTGAATCAACCACGTGCTAGAAGCTCAATGATGCAAATGAGATGCTCAACACTCTAGCACTAGCAATCTAATGGAGATGAAGTGCACTAAACACTCACACAATCTCCCTCAAGCTCTCTCTCAAATCTACTCAAGATTTGGGCTCAACTCTAGTCTCTAAATGCAATAACTCAAATGCAAATCAATTGGCTAGGTTTTCAGCTGAAGAATGAACTCTTTGAGCACCCAAAAATGAAGCCAAACACGAAGTATTTATAGCCTCAAAGAAAAACTAGCCGTTTGCAAGAAACTGAACCAGATTTGTACAGGCCGGACATTGTCTGGCCACTTCAGACAGTGTCTGATCAGTTCAACAAAAAACAGCCGTTGCAACGTGTCAGTTACCGTTGGGCGAAATTTGTGAAGGCTGGACGGATACTATTTGTCCGGACAAAACGTCCGGACAAATGGATATGTCTCTGTTAACTCTTGGCTCAAAAAAAAACTTGTACAGGCCGGACAATGTCCGGCCATTTCGGACAAAGTCCGGCCACTTCGGACAAATAGCTCTGGACGGATGCATTTCTCCGTTTCATTTTTTGGCTCAAAAAAATTGTACTGGCCGGACAATGTCCGGCCACTTCGGACAGATAGCTCCGGACGGATGCATTTGTGCGGCCACTGCACACTGATAGTAAAACAAGCATGACTTTTGATCCAGAGATCCATTGAGGTGATTTTTGGCTTGTTAGAAAGATAACTCAGAGCTCTACAATTTTGTCTACAGGAGCAAGACCTAGAAAGGTCTAGAAACTTCTAGAAAATTCAGAAACTTTCCTGCTGTCAAAATGTTCAATCCAAAAATCATCTCAAATGCAATTTTAGAGTATTTGCACATACGGATTTGCCGTTTTCTCGCGGATGTGATTTGTGTCACTTAGCAATGACCACGACCACACAGGTCTTGACATCCGATCGAAAACAGGTGGTCGATAGGGTTTGGTCGAGCGTACGCAAGCGAGTCAAAGACTGGTACGACCAGTCCGAACTCCTACGACCACGCCCAAACACTAAACAGAAAGCCGCAATACAAGCGACACGACCACGACCACGTATCAACACTGATACGATCAGAATATGCAAATACGGCCACGACCAGCTCTAGATAAATGAACCAATTTAAACAGCTGGTGATCACGTCTAAGTGCAGTTTTCAAAACATTTAATCTAATGCACATGAACTACACTTAGACTCACTAGCAATGCAAGACACTAGTGCAAGATGATATGAATGCATCTGAGCTTCCGCACAAGATAGATTCAAGCTACTAGTTTCCGACCCCTCTTAATAGTACGGTCAAACTAGTAAAAAGAAACCTATCAACCCGGTCTGTCTCCAAACACCGAGACCATTAAAACCCAAAGAAAACAATCCTTAATCTTGGATTTTACCTTAGGTGGAGTTTGACCTCGTGAAGCTCAAACGCTCGACGCTCGTCATCGCAAAGCTCGATCCCGCTAAGCTTGACCACGCGAAGCTCGACTGCTTGACTCCTATCTTCGCAAAGCTCATCGTCGCTAAGCTTGACCTTACTCGGGATGTCTCATATTGTTTTCATCCTCTTCACGCCCTTGCTTGCTTTCATCCTGCAACCATTCTGAGACTAGAACATATACACTCAATGCGCAAACGTTAGTCTCATTTGCAGTTCGTCATTAATCACCACCAGATAAATCACTCCACACAGGAGTTCACTCAACAATTTCTTTCTTCGGTGAAATGACAAATCCACTTTCAATGAACAACAAATGAGTAATGGATGAATCTCACAATCATATAGATCCATATATGATACAAGAAATGCGCACACGATCCATACTAATCAAGTTATAATATCAATCAACATGGATGACTAATATCATGAGCTCTCTCTCAATCATACATAGAGATATCAAATCCAGAACACGGAGTCATCAACCTTTTGCACAAACATGGATAACTAATCATCTTGAGCTCTACCTCAACATGTGCATCGATATCAAATCCACAACTGAAGTCATCAACCTCAAGATTTAACATATAACATCTTGATCAATCAATTAGCACAAACTTGATGCAACCACCGAGCTCATCCTCTATATATGCATCAACATCAAACCCGCAATCGGGAAAAACATCCAATTCAGGGTTTACCGATAATCAATTCAATTTACTTGTGCTAAATCAGGATTTATCTAAATTGTCATTTAATCATTAAATCTGATATCTTCAGATTAACTTTAATCATCATGGATTTATCCAAAACGTCATTAATCATCAAAACCTAGATACTAAGATCTACCTAGATCCAACAGGAGGCTCCTCCCCCGGAACTAGATGTCGCTGCGCCGCAGCCCGGGAGGGCCCTCCTCAAGCCGCGTCCGGAAGGGGGCCTCCGGAAGGTCCTGCTGTCCCCGGGCAACGAAGACAAAACTGTCTAGGTTGGGGCGGAGCTCCCCGAGGAGCACGTAGCGCAACTTGCGGCTTTTCTGCGCGAAAACTCCGATGTTTTTGCGTGGAAGCCTTCGGACATGCGGGGCGTCGCCTGGGAGGTCATTGAGCACAAGCTCGCGGTGGCCCCCGGTCACCCCCCAGTCAAACAGAAGCTGCGGAAACTCTCCCTCGAGCGCCAAGAGGCAATCAAGGCGGAAATCACCCGGCTCCGAGAGGCGGGGTTCATTCGGGAGGTCCTGCACCCCGAGTGGCTCGCGAACCCCGTCCTCGTCAAGAAATCAACCGGCAGGTGGCGGATGTGCGTGGACTTCACCGACCTTAACCGCGCCTGCCCCAAAGACAACTTCCCGCTCCCGCGGATTGATCAACTCGTCGACTCCACTGCGGGGTGCGAGCTCATGAGCTTCCTAGACGCCTACTTGGGCTACCATCAAGTCCGGATGGCGGAGGGGGACGAGGAAAAGACGAGTTTTATTACTCCCCTCGGAACCTTCTGCTACGTCCATATGCCCTTCGGGCTCAAGAACGCGGGGACAACCTTCCAGCGCCTCATGACGTTGGTTTTCAAAGAGCAAGTCAGCCGCAACGTTGAAGTCTACGTAGACGACGCGGTCGTCAAGAGTCCCCGCGCAGTCTCCCACATCGACGACCTGGCCGAAACCTTCCGCAACCTCCGCGCGTTCGGGCTGAAACTCAACCCGGAGAAGTGCGCCTTCGGGGTGCGCGGGGGGAAGCTCCTAGGTTTCCTCGTGTCCCAGCGGGGCATTGAGGCAAACCCCGAGAAGATCCGGGCTTTCCTACATATGCCCCCGCCACGCTCCGTCAAGGATGTCCAGCGGCTCTCCGGCCGCCTAGCCGCGCTAAGCCGCTTCGTCTCCCGGTCGGGGGAGCGGGGCCTCCAGTTCTTCAACATCCTCCGAGGGCTCGAGGGGTTCCGCTGGACCCCCGAGGCCTAGGAGGCGTTCGACCACCTCAAGAAGTACCTCACGAGCGCTCCAATGCTCGTGAGCCCGTCTCCGGAAGAGCCCTTGCTCCTCTACCTCGCCGCGACCCCCGTCGCCATCAGCGCGGTCTTGGTGAAGGAGCAAGGGGGGCAGCAGCGTCCCGTGTACTACGTGAGTGAGGCCCTCCAAGGGGCCAAAACTCGGTACACGGAGATGGAGAAAATCTGCTACGCCCTCCTCATGGCGTCCCGGAAGCTTCGGCATTACTTCCTGGGGCACCCCATCACCGTCCCGTCGTCCCTCCCCCTGGGGGAGGTACTGCGGAACAAAGAAGCCACCGGCCAGATCTGGAAGTGGGGGGCCGAGCTCGCCCCCTTCTCCCTGTCCCTTACCGGCCGCTCCGCCATCAAGTCGCAGGTCCTCGCCGACTTCGTCGCAGAGTGGACTCCCGCCTCTGGGTCCGGGGACGAAGATCTCCCTGTGCCGCCCCGACGCAATGATCATTGGACCCTCATGTTCGATGGGTCGCTGTGTCTCACTGGGGCTGGTGCGGGAGTAGTCCTCCGGAGCCCCGAGGGGAAGGAACTCGAGTACGCCGCGCGGCTCGAGTTCCCCGCAACCAACAACGTCACCGAATACGAGGCTTTGCTCCTCGGGATGCGCCTCGCGCGCTCCCTGGGGATCCGGTGCCTCCTAGTCAAGGGAGATTCTCAGCTCATAGTTTGCCAAATGGACAAGTCTTACCTGTGCCATGACGCAGACTTAAGTCTTTATTTGCAGGAAGTGCGAAAGATGGAGAGGCATTTCGACGGCCTCGAGGCCCGGCATATCCCGCGAATGGACAATGACCGGGCCGACGCCCTGGCCCGGGCGGCAAGCGCCCGGGAATCGCTCCCCAAGGGGGCTTTCCTGGAAATCATCACGAAGCCCTCGGTGGCCTCCCCAGACACGGGCGATGAGCCTCATGTCCCGGAGGTCGCCGAGATCATCCGGACTCCATCTTGGATGGACCCCCTCGTCTCCTTCATCAAGGGGGAGGGGGACCCTCCTAGTGAGACCGAGGCTAAACGTCTCCGGGCCAAAGCCCGGGCATATCTCCTGCTGGAGGGAAGGCTCTACAAGCGGGGGGCTTCCGCCCTCCTGCGCTGCCTCCCCCGGCCGGAGGGACTTCGACTTCTCGAAGACATCCACGCGGGGAGCTGTGGCTCTCACCTAGCCCCGCGTGCCATCGCGGCCAAGGCCCTCCGGCAGGGCTTCTATTGGCCCACGGTCATGCGCGACGCGTGAGACCTTGTCTCCACGTGCGAGGCATGCCAAAAGATGGCCAAGGGCTCAAACCTCCCCCCTATAGCGCTGCAGACAATCCCCATCACTTGGCCCTTCGTGCGCTGGGGGATGGACCTCTTAGGGTCCTTCCCCCCAGCGCCCGGGGGATACAAGTATGCGGTAGTCACAGTGGACTATTTTACAAAGTGGGTTGAGGCGGAGCCTTCGGCCTGCATCACGTCCCGGGCCGTTCAGCGGTTTTTCTGGAAAAATGTCGTATGTCGTTTTGGTGTCCCGCGGGAAATCACCGTGGACAACGGGACCCAATTCGACTCGGCTTATTTCTGGGAATTCTGTGAAGGTCTGGGGCTTGTCATTCACTTCGCCTCAGCAGCCCATCCCTGGAGCAATGGGGCTGTCGAGAGGGTCAACGGCGTGATCCTACAGGGGTTGTGCCGGAGACTCGAGCAAACCGCTTCTAAGCGGGGTGCATGGGCAGAGGAGCTCCCTAGCATCCTCTGCTCCATGCGCACGACCCTGTCCCGGGCGACGGGGCGTACTCCCTTCTCCCTGGTCTACGGGGCGGAGGCAGTCCTCCCCCCGGAGATCGGCTTCCGGTCACTGCGGGTCGAGCTCCTGGAGGGAGCCACGCCCGCAGCGTACCAGGCCAACGAGGCCAACCGGTGCCTAGAGATCGACCTCGTGGAGGAGGAACGCGACCGAGAGCTCCTCCGCCACGCCATCTACGAGCAAGAGATGGCACGCGCGTACCATCAGCTCGTGCGCGACAGGGCTTTCTGCCTTGGGGATCTTGTCCTCAAGCGTGTGACGGACCCCCAGGCCCAGGGTAAGCTCTCCCCCAAGTGGGAGGGCCCCTACAGGATCTCCGCGGTCCTGGGCTTGGGGGCCTACAAGCTCTCCAACCTTCAAGAGCAAGAGCTGAAGCACACGTGGAACTTGCGTTTACTTCGCAAGTTCTACGTTTAGCCTTACAGGCCTGTCCCCTCCCCCGGAGCGTTTACGCCGGAGGGGGAGGAGGGACACTGTATTTTCCTCCCCTTTCGCGACTTCGCAGGGGGAGGCCCTGTACTTCTTTTTATTAGCAATACATAGGTCTTGCCTTTCAAACTGTCTCATTGCAGGTCTTTCTCATTACCGCCCCTAGCGGTGATGCCCTCCCCGCGAGGAAGCCCTCCCCGCGAGGAAGCCCTCCCCGCGAGGATGCCCTCCCCGTGAAATTGCCCTCTCAGCGAGGAAGTGGGCCAGGCCCAGCAAGTCCCTCCTGTAGGGCGGCTTATGATCAGCCCTCGTGGACTGAGGGTGTAAGCGGCAACCCGGTCACAGTGGCCGCGGTAACGAGTCACTTTGGGAGACTAGTCCCCTGCCCAAACACTCAAGACCCGTCTTCGGGCACTTCCTCCTCCGGGAGTAGACGCTCTCCCCAGTGGGACGTCTAATGGCCTTCTTGGATCTATCTTCCTCCTCCGGGAGTCGACGTTATTCCCGGCTCCCCGTTCTCACAGCGACCGGACGATTGGTCCCCGGCGACCTTATTCCCGGCTCCCCGTTCTCACGGTGACCGGACGATTGTCACCCGGAGAAGTCACGGATTTCTCGGGCATTTTCTTCCCCGAAGACCCTATTCCCGGCTCCCCATTCTCACGGCGACCGGACGATTGTCTCCTAGGGAGCTCGCCTTCGGAAATCTCATCGTGTTTTCTTGGACGTTTCTTCCACATGAGGCCCTATTCCCGGCTCCCCGTTCTCACGGCGACCGGACGATTGTCTCCCGGAAGGTCTTCTTGAAAACCTCGTTTTAAAATTTTCTAACTTAGAAAAATTCCTATGCTACAGGTGACGTCCATCCCGGGGGCCTTATTACCCCCACAGCGCGCGGAGCTATCCTCCGGCCCGCTGTGAGCGGGGGGAGATAAGGAACCCCCGGGTGTCGACCGTACCGCCCACGAGCAAACTTAGCTCATCCTTGTTAAGATGAGTCGTCCGGACCATCCAAGAAGAAGCAACAACACAGCTTTATTGATTGTCAAACCCGGAGGACATCTTCCCCCTCCGGTGGGCTTCGGAAACGATACAACCCGGGTTCTAACCCGGGGGATTCTCTACGCCCTAAAGGCTCCTACGCCTAATACTCTCGGAGGCTCTCCGCTAGCTCCCGGGTCAAGTCCCGGTCCAATGCTCGCACGCGGCTCCGAGCGTCTCGGAGCACATCTTCGGGCCAAAACTCATATCCCGCCGGTGGAAGTATCCGGAGGGGAGGTATCATCCGGAACCCCGGTCGCGGAGGGGACAATTCGGCGCTATGATTGTCAAAATTGTCCAAGTGCCACTCCGGACACCACCTCAACCGAATCGGCTCCGGGACGCTATCCCCGCCGCGATTCCCGGAGACAAGGCTTAGCAAGATTAAGGCTGCTTGGGCGTCCCCCAGGGAGCCCCTCCTGGACCTTCGCTCGGGAGCAACCTCCCGGGAACCCTGGTAACAACATTCAATTCAGAAATTTAGAAAAAATTCTAACTTCATTGCGTTCAAAATGTTTTTGTACAAGTGTCCGGGGCCTCTTCTAAGAAGCTACCGGAATCAAAAGTCCTAACTAAACAAAAAAGGGCCCTAGCTAAGACCCGGGGGGTGGCTCATACATGTTTGTTGGCGTCCTCCCCCCGGGGGGCTTCTTCCAAGATCGGGGCTGGCACGTCCCCCGCCGGAGGCACCGGAGTCGGGAATCTCGCCCGGATGATCTGGTCGTAGAATCCTCCGGCAAGCTGCTCGATCTCCCGGCGCGACGGCTCGAAGGAATCCGGGAAGCTTCGGGGGATGCGGCCCCCGATCACCCGGGCACCGACCCCTCGGAACTCGATGAGCCCCACAGTAGCCGCGACAACGGGGATCGCCCGGCCCCGCGCCCGAACATCGGCAGCCTCCGGGATGGCGGAGACCTGTGCGTTGAGAAAACGCACTGCCTCCGCGAGGGTCGCCGGCGGCACCTCCTTGCTCCTGGAGCCCAGGCTTACGCCCAGGCTCTCAAGGGCCAAATGGACGGAGCGGCCCGCGTCCGCCACCGCCCAGACGCTCGAGCCCTCGAGCTCCCGGAGCGCCTCCTCCCTCGCCTTGGCCTCCTCCCGGAGGCGGCCGTTGACGGCCTTGGAAATATGAACCTGGGCCCGGACCCGGGTCAATTCCGCGAGGGCTTGATCGCGTTCTCGGAGGGCCTCCTCGCGCTGCCCTACGGAGGCCGCGGCCCGGCCCTCCGCTTCCTTCAGCAGCCGGGCGACCCGCTGCTCAAGGCCCCAGGTAACAGCAGCCACGTACAAAATATATAGAGTTAGAAAAATCTCAAAGTGCAGGAGATAAATGAGGGCGTCATCGACTCAGGTTACCTGGGACCCGAGGGACGGAAGCCCCTCAAAACGCTCATGGAGCGTTCCATCCGCGACGAAGGCCCGCACCTTCCGGGTGTGCAGGCCCTCCGCGTAGCGGGCGACTTCCCCCGCGGGAAGCAGAGGGGGCTCTCGCCCGTCGCCGGCGTCTTCGTCGCCAAGGTCTCCTCCGAAGACGTGGCCGAGGAGCTTTGGGCAGGGGTCCCTGCCCGGGGGGGGATCATCAGACCTTTCCCCGCCCCGGGCCGAAAGGTCCTCGGGGCCTCCTCCTCGTCCACCGGCCAAACCCGCGGAGGCGAGGCCTCCGCAAATCTCACCTCCAGCCTCTCCGGTTCCAAAGAAGCCGGAAGGGGCAGGAGGGGCTCCACCGGGAGTGGCGACGGGGCGTAGTTCGCCGAGTCGGACGCCGCCCCGCCCGCGGCCGCCTCCTTCCCCCGAGCGTCGACGGGGCTCTTCGGGGGAGGAGGTGTTGCTCCCTTCCGGGCCGGTGCCCGGGCACGCTCGGTCCCGGGGGTCTCGCCCCGGGGCTTCGCCGGTGTCGTCGCCGGCGTCGTCGACGGGCCGGGGGTCTTTTGGACCCTAGCCTTCTTGGGCTCCGAGCCCCGGCCGCTTCCTTCCCCCGCTTGTGCGACCCGGGGGTGGGGAGAGGCTTCCTCTCCGGCAGCTTTAGCCCGTAGGCCGCCGCTACCAAGTTCCGGGGAGGGCCCTCCCCCACGAGGCGCACCACGCGCTCGTGCTCGTCGGCAAAGTACCTCCCCAGGAGGTTCTCCGCCTTCTCCCGCGCCGCCGGGTACGGCCGGACTGCAAGAGGTAAAGAGTTAGTCAAATTTCCAAAAAATCGTAAGTATAATGCAGCAGGTTCCCGGAGCTTATGTCGCATCACCGGCTTCACCGGGGGCCACTGCTCGGGACCCATGCCGATCCCCCTCTTCCCGCCTGTGAAGGGGGAGATCCGGAGGAGAGCCATCTCCTCAGCGGCGTCCCGCATTGAGCGGGTCTTCTTGGAAAGGACCACCCGGCCGAGGAGCTCGAACTCCTCGTCCGTCCACACTGGCGGCTTCGGCGCGGACGATCGGTTGTAGGTGGGGGGCTCCGGGGCGTACACCACCGGCTCGTCCCGGACCCGGAGATAAAACCACCTCCGGACCCAGTCGCCCCAGTGGTACCGGGAGGCCGCCGCCGGGTAATCGGCCACCCGGGAGGCAGCATTTGAACCATCACCGAACCGAAGGGGGACTTGGGTCCCCCCTTCACCAGGTGGGAGCTCCGCGCCGCTGGTTCGTAGAAGTACCGGAAGGCGCGAAGGGTGGGCTTCCGCCCGGTCGCTGTCTCGTAGAGCCAGATGAAGAGGCCCATCCGGACGAGCGCGTTCTGGGTGAGGTGGTTGAGTGCCACCCCGTACTCCTTCAGAAACTCCCGAAGCATGGGATGCACTGGGAGCCGGAGCCCCGCCTCCAGGAAGGCCTCGAAGGCCACGACCTCTCAGGGCCTGGGGCAGGGGGCTCCGTCTTTCTTCACGGGGACTCGGATGTCCCCGTCCGCTACGACGCAGCGCTCGACCAAGGACTCGGCGTCCTCGGCCGTGAACTCCGACGCCCAGAGGAAATCCGGAGAGATTTCCTCCGGGGCCACTTCCGTGGTCTTTGCTCGACCCTTGGGTGCCATGAGGTTAGTCTTCTTTTTTGTTCGGTGGCTAACCTTTCAGGAGGCTACTACTAAAACTTCCGGACGTCTGCTACTGGGAGCTAACTACCGAGAAAAGCTACCGGGAGACGTGGAATGAACTTCCGGGCCCCCCAAGACCCTATTTATAGGGGCGGGACGTGGCCTAGATGCACGCCACGTGGCACCCGCGGAGCAATCTGGACCGTAGAAGTTCAAACCGTGCACGGGAAACGAAAGGATGGGCGCGTGAATCGAGGCGCCGGTTCGAACCGCGCGCATTTATGGCGAAACGGCGCGGCCTTAAGCGCGGGGCACGAAAATCGAAGCGCCGCAGCTCCGGTGGCTTGGCCCGGAGATTTCCCCGGTGACGTGTACCATACCCACCGGGGACTCGAGCATCGTCCCCGGCGTGCATGGGGGCCCACTATCGGGGGAAATCTCCGCGGGACTAAGCCCAAGTAAGTTGTGTCACGATCGTCCCGGGACCTGGCCTTCGGCGCCGTCCCGGGCGCCGCCATGGGCCCAGGGATGTGGCCGTCGGCCCCCCGGGCACCGCCTTTTGGCCCCCGGGACCTGGCCTCCGGCGCCACCACGGGCGCCGCCATTGGCCCGGGGACGTGGCCTCTGGCCCCTCCCCAGGCGCCGCCTGTTGGCCCCCGGGACCTGGCCCCCGGCGCCGTCCCGGGCGCCGCCATTGGCCCGGGGACGTGGCCTCCGGCCCCTCCTCAGGCGCCGCCTTTTGGCCCGGGGACGTGGCCTCCGGCCCTTCCCCGGGCGCCGCCTTCTGGCCCCTGGGACCTGGCCTCCGGCGCCGTCCCGGGCGCCGCCATTGGCCCGGGGACGTGGCCTCCGGCCCCTCCCCGGGCGCTGCCTTTTGGCCCCCGGGACCTGGCCTCCGGCGCCGTCCCAGGCGCCGCCATTGGTCCGAGGATGTGGCCTCCGGCCCCTCCCCGGGCGCCACCTTTTGGCCCCCGGGACGTAGCCTCCGGTGCCGTCCCGGGCCTCATCGCCCTTCTAAAGGTAAAGTCTCGAGTTATTTGTCACGTGCAGGTCACGCAAGGAGCGCCTCGGGAATCAGCGAACACCTGTCAAGCATCCAAGGCGTTTGACCGGGAGAAGGACGGTCCTACCCTTCAATCCGACGGTGGCTTCCGGGGTAGTTTAGGTTTATTGCTTCTTTTTGGGGCTATAAATAGCCCTTGTACCCCTCTGTTGTAAAGGATCGGATCACTTTTATTGGAATAGCTAAACTCACAGACGTGCTCCGGAAGCCTCTCCCCCCGGAGAGAGCCTCCCCAGCTGACTTCGGTCGGGAGCGCGTCGACAGGACTAGGGCCCCCACTGGGACCCGAACCTGTATAAATCCTTGTGTCATTTCTTGTGCTTGTCCGGCGGGGGAGGACCGGTCATCCGATCAACCCGCGCCGCGTAATCTTCGCTAGGATCATTCTCAAAACCTGCTGGGGTATTCGCTATACCACGACAATCGCAGTCAACCATGGGTACTTCTCCTAGGGGCACCAGGTGTTACTGTTTCTTCGTCCACCGGGAAACGTTCTGGAGGCAGAGAAGGGGTCTGGTCGCGTCTGCGACCATGTGATCATCGAGAAGAACTCAGAGCAGCATCGTAACGAGCCTGCGCATCTTGAAGAGCCTCTAGGGCAGTTCTGCGTAGTTCGTTGTTTTGTTGCTCGAGGTCGTGATCCTCCTTCTGTTTGCGATTCCGTTCTTCCCTAGCAGCCAGTTGATCAGGAGTTTCCTCCGACAAGGTAGCGAACTGTCTAGGGAGAGAGGTTGCCGATGTTGAAATATCTCAGTTTGTTCCAAGTTAGACTCGAAATCAAAGAGAAAGTGAAGGTTATCAGGGTCGAATCTCCCTGGGCTGATTTCCAGGTCGATATCATCCTTCCCCTCTGTAGGTCGTATGACGGACCGGATTCACCCTCTAGCGAATTAAGAACCTCGGTGGGTTCTGACCTTGCGCTAATCGCTCCTTGGTCGATGGACATGACCTGGAGAGATGATTCAACCTCTGGAAGATTTTGGCCCTCAACCTCCTCCATCGGAACAGGATAGCTTGGAGAAGGCATTGGAATGTGAGCATAATCCTCGAGATCAAAATCGTTCTCGGGATCATATACTCCAGCCATATTTCAGCGAACCTCCGAATGAAAATTTGGACACCTTGAGAAAGGCCCCATGGTGGGCGCCAGCTATCGACGATTCGGACTTGGGGTCCTCAGCCGAACTTATGCAAAATTTATAATGATGAGACCTTTCAAGATGACCCTCCGGGAAGGTATGTAGAAATATGGAGAACAAGAGCACAGAGAGGTTTATACAGGTTCAGGCCCTCGATGGTGGGAGTAAAAGCCTGACGTCCTGTTGGGATTTCACTATAAGTGGTAAAGATTTACAAGATGGCGGGAAAAGACCTTCACAGGCGAAGGGTTTTTCCTATGTAAGTGTACAGAAAGAAGCCAAGGAGGATAGTAAAAACTGTCTAATCTAAACTATAGACTTGGCTGTTTGAGCGGTTGAGATGTGTTGTATCTCGCTTGTATCAGAGACGTTGATCTCTTTTTCCCCCTGTCTTGTTTGATACATCATGCCTCCCTTTTATACTACTTGAAAGGGCGTCAAGTCGTAACTGCACCAAACAGTTGTTTGAATGCGGTTTAGAAAACCGCTCTTAACGCCCATGCAGGTTTAACATGTGTTATTCACGGATAACTACACGTATTAACCTCCTGACGGTTGGTCTTCCACGTGGAAGAATCTTCGGGATACTTGGGATATTCCCGCTAAATGGACAGTTGGACAGGTGAACCCCAAGTATCCTAGTCGAAAGTGTTCTGACCGCGGGATGTTGGCCGACCGCGCAACATCTCCAGCATTCTGTTCTCGTATCGCACACGAATCCCTAACAGCGGACTAGCTGCGGTGTGATCGCGCAAAGCCTGCGACCTCGGGTTGATGGTTCTCAGAATGACTTGAGTTCGCACCGCCAGGCACGTGTCTGGGTTGAATCTGTCTTGAACCAACAGTGCATTTATTTGACTTGACTCGGGTGTCAATCCTCGTCACTCAGGATATCATCAAATTAGCATGGCAGAAGAAGATGAAGAGAAAACTGCCTTCATCACCCCGTTCGGCACCTACTGCTACATCAGAATGCCGTTCGGTCTCAAGAACGCAGGTTCCACATACCAGCGCTTGATGCAAAATACCTTTCTTTCCCAGATAGGACGTAATCTCGAAGCATATATAGACGACCTGGTTGTAAAAAGTACCAAGAGATTGTCTCATTTGGTCGATCTCGCTGAAACCTTCTGTAATTTAAATCGCTTTGGAATAAAATTAAACCCAGAGAAATGTTCTTTCGGGGTTTCTTCAGGAAAACTTCTTGGTTTCCTTGTTTGTTCCAGGGGCATTGAAGTTAATCCTGAGAAAATCAGGGCCATTGAACAAATGAGGTCGGCCTCGACCATGAAGGATGTTCAATGCTTGGCGGGTCGCATGGCGGCCTTAAGTCGCTTCATATCGCGACTAGGCGAAAGGAAATTACCTTTCTTCAGAGCCTTGCAGAAGCATCACAATTTCACATGGTCGAATGAGGCCGGGAAAGCGTTTCGGGAGGTGAAGACGTATCTATCCGCTCCGCCAGTATTGGTGTCTCCCGATAAAGGAGAACCATTGCTTCTTTATATGGCGGCCACACCATACGCGGTCAGCGCTGTCCTGAGCTCGGATAGGGAAGGAATACACAGACCAGTCTAATACGTGAGCGAGGTATTTCATGGTCCTAAGCAGCGTTACCCTCAGGTCCAGAAGATACTTTATGCGCTACTGATGGCTTCTCGTAAGCTACGACACTACTTCCAAGCTCACAAGATCACAGTACCCTCCTTTCCTTTCGGGGATATTGTCCGAAATCCAAAGAAATCTGGTCGAATCGCCAAATGGGCGGTCGAACTCGGTGCTTTTGATGTCCATTTCGCGTCCCGCACGGCGGTTAAGTCTCAGGTCTTGGCCGACTTTGTGGTCGAACGGACCAACCCTGAGCCACCCGTGCAGATGCCCGAGGAATTGGAATGCCCCGATCACTGGACAATGTACTTTGATGGTTCCCACAGTTTTCAACACTCGGGGGCTGGAGTGGTCTTAGTCACGCCTCAGGGCGAACAGCTTAAGGATGTCATCCAACTACACTTTGTAGCGACTAACAACGCAGCAGAGTATGAAGGTCTTCTTGCAGGGCTCCGAGCAGCAAAATTCCTCGGAGTCCATCGATTAGTGGTGAGGGGAGACTCACAGCTGGTCATAAACCAGGTAAACAAGGAAGGTAAATCCCTCTTGAAAGAAATACATGACGGTGTATGCGGTGCGCACGCGTCATATCGAACACTGGTCGGAAAAGCTTTTCAACAAGGATTCAATTGGCCTTCGGCACTCGATGATGCCAAGCATATGGTCAAGATGTGTCCTCAATGTCAGTTCCACGCGAGACAGGTTCATCAACTTGCCTATGCATTACAAACCATTCCCCTCGCATGGCCTTTCGCAGTCTGGGGAATGGATATTGTTGGTCCTATGCCACAAGCGGTCAACGGGTACAAGTTTCTGTTCGTAGCCATTGACACGTTTACAAAGTGGATTGAGGCCGAACCGGTATGAAATATTACCACATCAACAGCACGAAAGTTCTTTCATAAGAACATTGTTGCTCGATTTGGTGTTCCAAACCGTCTTATCACCGACAATGGTTCTCAGTTCGCCAGTGGCCTTTTCCTAGACTACTGCGATCAGATCGGAACCAAGGTGTGCTTTGCTTCTGTGGCACATCCACAAAGTAATGGTGCTGTAGAACGGGCCAATGGGCAGATACTGCAAGGCCTCAAAAAATGTGTTTTTGATCGCCTTAAGACTCGCTCGGGGGCTTGAGCGGACGAGCGTTATACCGTTCTATGGGCACTACAAACTACCTCTAGTCGAGCAACCGGTGAGACGCCCTTCCATCTGGTCTATGGGGCCGAGGCTATGTTGCCTATGGAAGTTAGTATTGGGTCTGTTCGGACAGAACAATTCGAACAAGTTGATCAGTCCGAACAGCGATCATAAGATCTCATCCTCTTAGAAGAAAGGCGTGATCGCGCTTTGATCAAATCCGCGACATACTTGCAAGCTCTGCGCAAATATCACAGGAAAACGGTGCGACCACGTAGTCTTAACATGCGCGACTTGGTTTTACGAAAAATCCAAGACCAGTCTAATCAAATTCTCCCCAAAGTGGGAAGGCCCTTACACTGTGGTCTCAGTGCCGCGACCAGGATCCGCGCGGTTAGCCATGGAGGATGGCCGAATTCTGTCCAATACTTGGAACATCGATCAACTTCGCAAGTTCTACATGTAAGTACTCAATCCCTTTTCCTGTTCAATTAGCATTTTTTCATAAAACAAAAAATGTTTTGTTTTCATACGATGAATATTTTCCTTCATGCCCACATACTGCGAATTCAACTCGGGGGCTGGTCGCCGGCGGTTAGATCATTACAATGTTCTAGTCGGATTCGCTGGCCAATCTCATGACCACTTCCAGACAAGTCACTCCTAAATAAGCTGTTTCTCAATGCACACGGGGCTTTCTGGCAAGTCCTCGGTCACTTGAGTGGCTGCTGGTTTGCAAACAAGGCTAGGCGTTACACTGATCATAATTGCTGGTTCGATCACACATCCCTGGTCGTTATATTCACTTTTCTCCTGCGTTTGTAATACTAAGTCTTCAGTATCTACAATCACAGGCGGGGGCTAGGGGGGATATGTTGATAATATGAAACAACATAAAACAGGAATATATTTAAGAATATATTCATTTTCAAAAATGAGTTTCAACATACATTGCATTATACACAATTGTTTCTATACAGATATAGGGATCACTTGATCCCAAGCTCAGTCAGGAGCTTATTTACAAGGGGTCTGACCTCCTCCATGATAGCCTCCAATTGTTCTTCACTCTCGACCTCAACCGGTCCCACCAATGGATTCAGATCTGCATCTGGGCCATGGTGAAGTCGAAACCGGCTCAGAATGGCGGAAGCGGCTGACCGAACCCTGGTTCTGATCGCCTCTTCTCGTCGCCGTGTATCTTCAGGAAGATACTCGAGAAGTGACTCCGCCTGGGCAATGACTAGTGTAGACCAGTCATTTTGACTGAGGTTATCTTTTGTGGTTTCGACCACATTAGCCCTCAGGAGACGAGCCACCGTCTTCAGTTTTTCGAAGATCGACCGGCTCAGCTCTCTGTTCGCCTTCTCGGAGGTTTGAATAGAGCCCTGGAGGATCACCTTGTCCTGACTGAGTTGTCTTATTTGACCTGCTTGTACTGCAGTAAGAGAAAGGGTTACTCACATGTTATAAAGTTAAGTCTTCCTAATCAGGAATCGACTTACCAGAGAGTTGTGACCGCAGCTTGTTGATCTCGATCCCTTGGTGTGAAGTCACTGAGATCGAATGAAGCTTGACCGTGGCCACTTCTTTTTTCAGGAATGCCACCTCTTTGTGATAGAACAGAAGGTGTGGTCATAACCAATTTGTATCTATACAAGTTGAAGAATAGTGATCCTTACTTGCGCAAGTTGTCTCGCTCTTTTTGTATGGCTTCAACGCTCTCTATCATAGCAAGCGACCTGGCCGTCATCTGGGATAGCTCCTGTGATGCAAAAAGGAGTTAAAGGTGTCCTATGTACAATCCAGGCACCAAAAGAGAAGTTCATCATACCTTTGTGAATTCCCGGAAGGAAACGTCTTCCGGGATGACAGGAGAACTCGTTGAAGGCCCCGTTGCAGCCACAATAGAGGCAGCCGGTGGGAGTGCCTGCTGGGCACTACCCCCAGTGGCTGTTGCTTGCGACTGGGTCTCCGTGCTTGCTTCTCCCCTCGCGGCCCGGACTACTTCCTGGACCAAGGAGGTGGAGCGCTCCTCACTGGAGGCTCCGGTACTAGCAGCGACTTCAACCCTCTCTGGAGCGGTTGAAGGGCTGGGTGCTGTTTCTTTTCGCCTGACAAAGAAAGATGAACCAAACAATCACAATTCGTGATCATCACAATTTATTTTAATACCACCAAGATAAGGGTTCTTACCTTATCTGAAATCCCATCAGCTTTTGGGATTTTAGGGAAGGCTCTCCTTGAGAAAGGGGACATTCGTCGTCTGTCCTGGTCTTCCTCTTGGTGAACAAGGCCTTTTCCCCCTAGGTGTGTTCCTCTGTAAGCACATTTTTAAGGGAAGGTGAAGACAAAGGGTAAGAGTTCTTACCTGGGCAACCTGTCCTGTGGGCGGGGTTGCATCCGAAGGCCTGGAGGGCTCCTGGACTTCTGGGGCCGGCACCGTGGGGCTTTGTTCGGTGACATCCACTCCTGTCCGAAGGGGTGGAGGATTTTCCTCCCTGGGACTCACAGGAGTTGCAGGGGGAAGCTCTTCTCCCTGGATAAGCATTAACTTAATGAACAAGTATACAGGGGGAATTGAAAAAAACAAGACCGTGAAAGAATCTTACCATGGTCACCCCTTCGACCAGGGAAGTAGAGGCAACTGGCCCTGAAGCCTCGGGGGCTTCAAGAGCAGGGGTGTCACCCGCGACCACGGGGCTTTCGGTGGCCGCGGAGTCTGCTACAGTCGCCTCTGCGGTAGCAGTTGTTTCTGCGGAACCAGTTGGAGCACCACCGGATGGAGAGCCCGCAATCTTCCTCCTCCGGCGGATTAGGGCGACATCATCGTCTTCCTCTTCTTCGCTCCTCTCCCCCTGTATGACGAAGAAGTGATTCCAGTCCGCACCTGGAAAGATAGGAGGAACATGATATCTTACCGCAGTTTTCCTTGCGGTAGGAGGGACGCTCCGTGAAGACCCCTCTCCAAGATTTTGCCTGGCTTTCTTGGGGGCGGGATTCCTCGTCCTGGGTTTCGAGGAAACCTTCTTCACGTGTTTTATCGTCGGCTTCCCCAGGGAACCAACGTTTTCACTTGGGAACGTCGCCTCAGCGAACCTCCCTAAGAGTTGTTCCCATTCCGGAAAAATTGTTAGTGCTGGACATACATAAGACCTGCAAACAGAAGCTAAGAGAAAGATGGCATACCTTTCGGCGCTCCTGTTTAAGGTCGTCGCCGGCGTGAACTAAGCTCCGCGGGCGAGGTGATCCCTTGGGACCCTCTACCTCGGCATTATAAGCTTTGAGGAGGTAGTTAGTCCGCCTCTCAATCTCGGATGAAGGCAGGACTGTTCCAAAATGCAAGTTAACCAATGCATTTCAAAAATAAAGATCTCAGTGTCAGAGAAGGGTACCTTCATTATAGTCCAAGGTGCTGTCCGCCATGGACTTGATCTCCCATGCCGGATGAGCCCTTTCACGCAGGGGGCTCACCCGGTTCTTCACAAAGTCTCGGATGACATCGCGCGCTGTTAACCCCTGTCCGACTAAGTGAAGGATCACCTCGGCGTGCTTCATGAACTCCGAGTTCATCGCCGGGATGGAGTCCAACTCGCTCGGCTTTTCCGGCCGCAAGTTCTCAAACCACAGCCCGCTCTCAGATGGAGGGGTGCAGTAAAACCACTTCTGGTGCCACCCATGCACCGAATCCCGCAGGGGTGGGAAGGGATACTCCTTCTTCTCCCTTATCCAGAAGTAAATACATCCGGCGGCGTTGGCACTCTTCGACCACGCCGAATAGTAGAAGCACCGAAAGAGATCCACGCTGGGATACTGTAACATCCTGAGTTTTGGGGTGAAAAGTTTCTTTCTTAAAAATCATGCATGCATATGTCTCTTCTAGATCTGCCAAATCAGCCTCAGCTTTATTCTGTTCTAGCCCAAAAATCTCCAAATCTATCCTGTGACCCCAAGTCAAGATCTGACTTGCCAGATTTGATCTATCAGTTATCCTAAATCTAAAAGCCTTCAGAATCCAGATTTAATTCAAATCTTGGCCAAGTGCAGACCAAATTATTCTTGGATTATGATCAAGGGTATGCCAATACCTTAATCCAAAAAGTTGACAACCAGATTTCATCATCTAGACCCTTTTCGCAAATCAGTCCAAGAGTTATTTCAAATTAGTCCTTATCTGATTTCTGAAAACCCAAAAAGACTAAAATCTCCAGACCAACTCCAAATTCAGAATTTCTTCGGCAAATCTTTTCTAGATGCTTTTTGAAACAAGTTTTTCTTCTGCGCAGATTTCAAGATCTCATCCTAATTACTATAATTCGAAATCAATTGAAACTCAGATTCAATTACCCTAAGAATACCCTATTTTCAGTCCGTACCAAAGACTATTCAAATGTGCCAAATTTTATCAACTGTTCTTGCCAAATATTCTGTTGAATATAATCTGCCAGATCAGTACAGTCAAATTCAGTTTAAACCTTCCAAAACTCCAGATTCGCAGATCAGTCCTTTTTTCCAGATTTTTCTAAAAGCCAGAAAAGGCAAAATGTTGCAAATCATCTTCAAATTCAAATCTAATTCAGGGAACACCTTCCAAATGCTTTTCAACACAAATTCTTCTTTTATGAGTATCTCAAAATCAAACCCTAAATCCCAGAATTCGAGATCAATAAGTTTCAGACTTATTTTACCCTAATCTACTCTGTTTTCAGTTCATATCAAAAATCATCCAAATGTCTCAAATTTTATCTTCTATTTGTGCCAAGTCATCTGTTGAATCAAGCCTACCAGATTAATGCAATCAATTTCAGATTTAACCTTCCAAATCATCAGATTTACAATTCAGCCCGAAATCAAAAATCAAATATTGCAAATCAGCCCCTATTTCGACCAGAGCAGCAGCTACTGTGCGCACGACCAGAGCTCGCCGTGATCTTTGCGCCGTGCACGCTCGCCGCCGGCCAAGCCCCGCTTGCAATTGTGCTCGTGCATGCTTGCTGTTGCTGTTACGCACGCGTCCGTGTCTTAGCCTTCGCCGTGGCAGCAACGTTGAACAGCAATTGCTTCCGCGCGCGACCAACAGCAGCTTTTGTCAGCAACACGGCACCACGTTGCTTTGTCTTGCCAGCTTGTGTTGCCACCGCCTTGCACCACCCGACATTGTTGAGTCCCGATGAAGCCGACAGCTTAATCAGCTTTCCACCGCCTGTGCACCATCACGTCACCGCTCGCCGTTGTTGCATCTGCGCCTGGCAAGTCGCTGACGCCAATTCATTGCTGTTTAATCCTTGCAAGCTTCGCCCTCTAGTCTATTTAAGCAATCAACACCTTGTGCAATCTTCACTTCACCAGGACTTAGCCAATTTTGCAAAATCTCTCGCTGCAGTCGTCTTCTCCGGCGAGCCATCGAGGAGCTTCACGGTGGCAGCCTCAACCGCAGCATCTCCTGCCAAATTAACAGCACCAGTGAGTTCCCCTTATCTCTCTCATCGTGCTGTATCACTTAATTGGATTACCTTGCACCTTATCGCCGGCGATCATCGGAATTTACTGAAACTCGAAGATTGCCCTGTTCTGGCAATGCAGGCCAAATTACCTCGATTTAGCTCTCGACCCTGTGGAAGAAAATGAACAGTGACTCATTTCCAGCAAGCCTATGCATCAAGATCTCCCGATTGAGCTTCAACCGAAGCTTTCCCCAATTTTGAGCTTCTCCAGAAACCGGCGATCGTCGCCAGGCTTCTCCGGCCATCCTCCGGCCAAATTGATCGTGCAGGTAGTTTCCTCTTACCTCTCTTTCACTCTCCAAGCTTGGAATTGAGTTCATTCGGCCTAAATCGAAAACCCCCAAATCCAGAGTTTCTTCTCCGGCGCCGATGACCGGAAAGCTTGTTCCAGCCATTTCAGCCCTCGAAACTTTGTCTAGTATGTGTGCTTTGATCTCCTGAACACTTTTGTCTTCTAGCCCGACACCTAGATCGGCCTAGATTGGAAGTTATAGCCATGCCAAGTTTGTGTCCAGAACTGCTCCAGTGCAGCCAGTTCATCTCTGTTCATCATCAAATTTCTTGCTTTCTAGCCATCTTCTGCCCTAGATCCTGTTGAATGATTTGTTCCTGTTATCATTGCCTACCTCCCAGACAAAGTGGTGCATCATTTGGAGCTCTAGATCAAAAGTTATGCCAAGCCCTAGTTTCTGGCCATGTCAAGATCAATGCCAGACTATGTCAGTCAGTGGCATTAGCCCTTTTCACTCCCTTCCAGATGTGCATTTTGGGCATAACTTTGTCCCTTAGACTCCTGAGGTTGTGATCAACATTTTCTTCTTCTATCACAACTTGATTTGAGCCCTTGAATTATATTTGCCGCTAAACCCTAATTTATGACACTATTCTAGTGCATGCCAGCCAGTGGCATTGGCCTTGTTTACCCACTTCTGATTGTGCATTTTGAAAGCCACTTTGTCCACTAAATTTGTAGAGTTGTGATCTACATTTTCTTCTACTGTCATAACTTGAGATAAGCTCTCTAGTTTTCCTTGAAGTTATGTCAGATTCTTGATCCGAATGTCAATCTGCTGACATTCACTGTTCTTGATCAAACCAGCCACAAAACTGATGTTCTTATTGTAACCTTGAGATCCTAAGAGCATCTAACACTCATCCTTAGCCAATTCCTTGAAACCCTAGATCTCAACTCAGTTCAGCTTGCAATCTCAATTATCTCCAGTATCGTTCAGTCACTCTTGTAAAGCATATCTGCATATAGATCCTAAATCATTTTAATATATAAGTAATATTTGTGTGTATTGTTTGTTTGTCGTCGAGCAGATCTAGAAGCCGAGATCGAGGACTTCGCTGTTGACCCGTCATCAACTGCTGTTTCTTACGACGCGGAAGGTAAGTCATATCCTTGATCATCTTGAACCTATATTTTAAATGTTGCTAAAACATAACCTTGAATATAGATAATATTGCATGTGAAAGATTGAGAATGGTTGATTTATGAATCGGCAGTACTAGATTGGTTATCTGTGAAATGTGAAATAAACAAGTTTTGAGCCATGAACTATTATATGTATCTATATACTTATATTCATGAAATAAAACCCCTAGTCGTGACCAGAAAAATGGTATGGATGGCTGTAGCACTGGAGGTGCTAGACTGCAAAGGATATGCAGGCACTGAAGGTGCAGGGTTGTGGATGGTCTGGTCATTGGCTTATAAGGACTAGAACCTTGTGTTGTGCGTCTAGTGGCATGAACAACGTGCTAACCGCAAGCCTGGTATGGGACAGGCCTGAACAAGTACTTATGTGGATCGTACATGAAACCCCTGCATGAGTTGTGTTGTGATGATTGACTTGGAGGCTGACTCCTACTATCACTGAAGGTGATCTGATATTTGACCCAGTAATGGGAAAATGAGGTGGGGTGGAGGTTATGATACAGCCTACCACAACTGTGTTTCGCTGAGAGCCACAGGGTCAGGGGTGAATTGTAAGTGATGCATAACAAAAGTTCTTGTTATTTCCACCTTGTCGCTCACAATATGAAGTGAGTCAGGGGTCCAATCATTTTGTTATGATAGGAAAGGTTTGAAAGTGGAATATCTTGCGGGTAAATTGGTACCTCTCTGCAGAGTTAAAAACGTATTCGAATACTCCGAGCTCCCGGGTTTTATAGGAGTCTGCTGCGGTGGATTAAATCCACGGGGTGTGACACAAGTACTACTTTCTATATAAAATATGTTTTAATCAAGATTACCCAAATGACATGTGTTGTCATGATAAGGAGTGCTGCCGTGGGCTGTCGTGTGTCGACGTGTCGCGGTAGTGCTATAATCTAGTGAACATGAATGATGATGTTATATTATGAAAAGTGCTGCCATGAGATGAGGTATGAAAGAAAAAGATTATTTTATAAACATCCATAATTCTTGACTAGTCTAGGTTCATATCATCACTACTATATGTATCTACTCTTACCTATGACTTGCTGAGTACGTAAGTGCTCACCCTTGCAATCTACAAATCAATAGACGGAGCAATCAACAATCAAGATGAAGGCGTGGAGAACTTATTGGATCCAAAAGGAGGAGCGTCAGTCCCGTCATTTCCTTGATGTGTGTTGTTCTGCCGTCCACTTCTCTTTTGTGGGTGGGTCACCTATCTTCTGCTGTGTAGATGTTATTTTGCTAAACCATGTATGCCGTGAAGGCATTGTAATCTCCTTATGTAATATCAAGGCCAGCAGGCCACACTGCTTAACTATTTTGTAAGTTACTCTGTTGCAATGTGATATACTCTTGTGCTTGACTTATCCTAGGACGTCAAGGGTATGTGTATGCTATGCATATATGGGACTAGCTGCAGCGAGCTAGGTCTCTACAGGAGTAGTCGTTGTCCCAGTTTCGGGGCGCGACAGAAAAGTTGGTATCAGAGCAACATGAGAACTTGACTGTAGGACGACACCTTTAGGGATTGGCCGTGCCAGGAAGACGTAATTTATTTAGAAAAATATTTAATGAAAATTGTATTTTGATAAAAATAATGAGCTTTGTAGCTCTTGAAAACTTTTATTTCAAAATTTTAGTTGGATTTTCTAAAATTCGGTAAGATTGTGAGAGTGCGTTCTGTTGTTTCAGAGTGTTTAGAGGTTGGTGTAGATAGAGCTAGTGGATGCTCTTGATAGTTTGAGATTTGCTGTTGCTTTTGCAATGGTTAACTTGTGTATTATGGCTAGTAGCCCTAAGTATTTCATGCACTAAAGTAGTTTGCATTATTTTCTGCATTGTTGTCTTAGTTGGCCCTAGATAGTTAGATCAGACCAAATTTCTTTTTCAGAGCTACCATGGTTGATACAAGAGGAAGATCTCGAAGCAGTGGAGAAGACAGGGAACAGACTCCTCAGGAAGAAGATATTATGACAAGAAACCCTTTGTTTCAGCAAGAACCTCAGAGTTCCAATCCTCCACAGAAGGAAAATATAGAGGGAGAAGATCGGAAGAGAAGAATGCCTCAACAAATGCAACCACAACTAAACTCAACTAAAAGGAGAATTTCTACTGCCTCTAGTTTTCAACCATCATACCAAACTCCCAGACCAATAAGAATGACGTGCCCCAATTGCAAAGGAAATCACCTTCAAAAGAACTGTCCTCACGCGAGTGTCAAATGTTTTCATTGCAAACAGCATGGACATCGCAAAGAATTCTGTCCCTGGATTCAATTCCCTAGACCCATAGCCATATCTCAAGCAAAGATGCAGTCAGTAGAACCTAGATCATCACCACTGCAGAAACCCAAGAGAAATTTACAAAGAAGAGGAGCCATGTTTACCAGAAGCAAAGGAAACCCTTACATGAACATTCAATGTTATCACTGTTGGCAGCGTGGACATCATAGAGAATTTTGTCCTTGGACTCAACTTCCACCATCTATTGCCAGATTACAGGAAGGAACACAACCAGAAGCACCCAGAGTACCAGTGTCACCAGCACCAAAGCCTAAAGGAGCTCCACCAGGAAGAGGAGGGAACATGGCTAATCGAGGAAGAGGAAGAGGTAGAGCACCAACCGCAACCCAAGGAGGAAGATTAAACTATACTTCAACCCAGGAAGCAGGCAACGCCACTGACATTCTTCTAGGTAGATTCCTGATTCAATCTGCATCTGCCTTTATATTATTTGATCCTGGTGCTACAAATTCATTTATGTCAAAAGCATTTGCATCTGAGGTTGAAATGCATATAGAGCAAGTACCATTAGAGTATTCTATGGTTATGCAAACCCCAGGGGCTAGATTATCTGTCTACTCGATCTGCCCAAATGTAATCTTCAGTATAGAAGGGGTAGAATTTGAGGCAAATCTACTAGTTCTAGAATTGCAAAATCTAGAGATTTTATTGGGTATGGATTAGTTATCCCAACATAAAGGCCTAGAAGATTGTAAAGAGAAAACTCTTAGTCTTGTCAGTAGCCAAGGGGAGAGGGTTCTATTTTATGAACAAAGATCATCAATTAGGAAACTGCTAAGACCTGTTCAAGCATTACAAAAATTATGCCTGGAACAAGCGCCTGTAGTGCAACTATATTCTGATGTATTTTTCAGAAGAACTTTCAGAAATGTCCGTTACAGATATAGAGAAGCTCAAGGATCAACTCAAAGATTATGATCTTAGTATTCAGTACCATCCAAGGAAAGCTAATGTAGTGGCCGATGTCTTAAGCAGAAAAGTTTACAACCTACAAGGAATGGTTATGTTAAAGAACCCTTACCTACAATAAGAGTTGCAGAATCATCAAGTGGAAATAGTACCGCAGGGAACAGTAGCTACTTTAACAATAAAACCTCAACTTGAAGAACAGATAGGAAATGCCCAGAAGGAAGATGAAGAAATTTGTAAGATCAAGAGTCAAATCAAGTTAGGAAAGGCTCAAGGCTTTACTAAAGATAACCAAGGAATTGTATGGTATCAAGGAAGAATCTGTGTACCTCAAAACGCAGATCTTAAGGAAATAATTCTCCATGAAGCACATAAAACTCCATACTCAATACACCCTGGTAACACAAAGATGTATCAAGATTTGAAGACCAAAATGTTGGTGGGATAATATGGAGAGGGAGATTGCAGAATACATTGCAAACTGTGATACATGTCGACGAGTTAAAGCAGAACACCAGAAAATAGTAGGAAAGCTACAACCTCTACCAATACCATTATGGAAATGAGAAGAAATTGGTATAGACTTCATTACAGGATTACCTAAAACTCAAGGAGGATATGATTCCATATGGGTTATTGTGGATAGACTTACCAAAGTAGCTCGTTTCATACTAGTCAAAAAGATCTATGATGGCAGTAAACTAGCAGAGTTATACATGCAAAGAATAGTGGCATTGCATGGTATTCCTAAGAGGATAGTTTCAGATCGTGGAGCACAGTTTATCTCCAAATTGTGGAATAGACTGCATGAAACTCTAGAAATTCAGTTGGATTTCAGTACTGTATATCATCCGCAAACTGGAGGACAGACAGAAAAAGTCAACCAAATCCTAGAAAATCTTCTAAGAGCTTGTATACTAGACTATGGAACATCATGGGACAAATGTTTACCATTTGCAGAGATTACATATAATAACAGTTATCAAGCTAGTTTACAAATGGCACCATTGGAAGCTTTATATGGACATAAATGCAGAACCCCATTACATTAAAATGAGTTAGGAGAACGAAAAGTCATACGACCAGAGATAGTAGAAGAGGCAGAAGCTCATGTCAGACTCATTAGAGAAAGGTTGAAAACGGCAAAATCACGACAAAAGAATTATACAGATAATCGATGGAGAGAATTATTATTTAAACTAGGAAATTTTATGTATATCAAGGTCACATTATTCAGGGGATTACCAAGATTCTAAGGGAAGGAAAAGTTATCTACAAGATACATTGGACCATTTAAGATAATCAAGAGAAAGGGAGAAGTATCATATAAATTGGAATTACCTGAGGGATTAGCAGGAGTACATGATGTATTTCATGTCTCTCAGCTCCGGAAATGTTTGAAGGAACCTACTGACCAGATAAATGTACGAGATGTGCCATTACAGAAGAATATCACTTATCTTAAGCACTCGGTCAGAATCCTAGCCACTGATGAATGTCAGCTCAGAAAGAAGAAAATCAGATTGTGTAAAATTCAGAGAGAAAATCATTCACGACAAGAAGCTACTTGGAAGAAGGAAGAGAATTTTCAGCAAACCTATCTCTATTCTTACCTTTCCTTGCTTTAGGTAAATCTCGGGGGCGAGATTTCTTTAAGGAGGGTAGATCTGTAACATCCTGAGTTTTGGGGTGAAAAGTTTCTTTCTTAAAAATCATGCATGCATATGTCTCTTCTAGATCTGCCAAATCATCCTCAGCTTTATTCTGTTCTAGCCCAAAAATCTCCAAATCTATCCTGTGACCCCAAGTCAAGATCTGACTTGCCAGATTTGATCTATCAGTTATCCTAAATCTAAAAGCCTTCAGAATCCAGATTTAATTCAAATCTTGGCCAAGTGCAGACCAAATTATTCTTGGATTATGATCAAGGGTATGCCAATACCTTAATCCAAAAAGTTGACAGCCAGATTTCATCATCTAGACCCTTTTCGCAAATCAGTCCAAGAGTTATTTCAAATTAGTCCTTATCTGATTTCTGAAAACCCAAAAAGACTAAAATCTCCAGACCAACTCCAAATTCAGAATTTCTTCGGCAAATCTTTTCTAGATGCTTTTTGAAACAAGTTTTTCTTCTGCGCAGATTTCAAGATCTCATCCTAATTACTATAATTCGAAATCAATTGAAACTCAGATTCAATTACCCTAAGAATACCCTATTTTCAGTCCGTACCAAAGACTATTCAAATGTGCCAAATTTTATCAACTGTTCTTGCCAAATATTCTGTTGAATATAATCTGCCAGATCAGTACAGTCAAATTCAGTTTAAACCTTCCAAAACTCCAGATTCGCAGATCAGTCCTTTTTTCCAGATTTTTCTAAAAGCCAGAAAAGGCAAAATGTTGCAAATCATCTTCAAATTCAAATCTAATTCAGGGAACACCTTCCAAATGCTTTTCAACACAAATTCTTCTTTTATGAGTATCTCAAAATCAAACCCTAAATCCCAGAATTCGAGATCAATAAGTTTCAGACTTATTTTACCCTAATCTACTCTGTTTTCAGTTCATATCAAAAATCATCCAAATGTCTCAAATTTTATCTTCTATTTGTGCCAAGTCATCTGTTGAATCAAGCCTACCAGATTAATGCAATCAATTTCAGATTTAACCTTCCAAATCATCAGATTTACAATTCAGCCCGAAATCAAAAATCAAATATTGCAAATCAGCCCCTATTTCGACCAGAGCAGCAGCTACTGTGCGCACGACCAGAGCTCGCCGTGATCTTTGCGCCGTGCACGCTCGCCGCCGGCCAAGCCCCGCTTGCAATTGTGCTCGTGCATGCTTGCTGTTGCTGTTACGCACGCGTCCGTGTCTTAGCCTTCGCCGTGGCAGCAACGTTGAACAGCAATTGCTTCCGCGCGCGACCAACAGCAGCTTTTGTCAGCGACACGGCACCACGTTGCTTTGTCTTGCCAGCTTGTGTTGCCACCGCCTTGCACCACCCGACATTGTTGAGTCCCGATGAAGCCTACAGCTTAATCAGCTTTGCACCGCCTGTGCGCCATCACGTCACCGCTCGCCGTTGTTGCATCTGCGCCTGGCAAGTCGCTGACGCCAATTCATTGTTGTTTAATCCTTGCAAGCTTCGCCCTCTAGTCTATTTAAGCAATCAACACCTTGTGCAATCTTCACTTCACCAGGACTTAGCCAATTTTGCAAAATCTCTCGCTGCAGTCGTCTTCTCCGGCGAGCCATCGAGGAGCTTCACGGTGGCAGCCTCAACCGCAGCATCTCCTGCCAAATTAACAGCACCAGTGAGTTCCCCTTATCTCTCTCATCGTGCTGTATCACTTAATTGGATTACCTTGCACCTTATCGCCGGCGATCATCGGAATTTACTGAAACTCGAAGATTGCCCTGTTCCGGCAATGCAGGCCAAATTACCTCGATTTAGCTCTCGACCCTGTGGAAGAAAATGATCAGTGACTCATTTCCAGCAAGCCTATGCATCAAGATCTCCCGATTGAGCTTCAACCGAAGCTTTCCCCAATTTTGAGCTTCTCCAGAAACCGGCGATCGTCGCCAGGCTTCTCCAGCCATCCTCCGGCCAAATTGATCGTGCAGGTAGTTTCCTCTTACCTCTCTTTCACTCTCCAAGCTTGGAATTGAGTTCATTCGGCCTAAATCAAAAACCCCCAAATCCCGAGTTTCTTCTCCGGCGCCGATGACCGGAAAGCTTGTTCCAGCCATTTCAGCCCTCGAAACTTTGTCTAGTATGTGTGCTTTGATCTCCGGAACACTTTTGTCTTCTAGCCCGACACCTAGATCGGCCTAGATTGGAAGTTATAGCCATGCCAAGTTTGTGTCCAGAACTGCTCCAGTGCAGTCAGTTCATCTCTGTTCATCATCAAATTTCTTGCTTTCTAGCCATCTTCTGCCCTAGATCCTGTTGAATGATTTGTTCCTGTTATCATTGCCTACCTCCCAGACAAAGTGGTGCATCATTTGGAGCTCTAGATCAAAAGTTATGCCAAGCCTAGTTTCTGGCCATGTCAAGATCAATGCCAGACTATGTCAGTCAGTGGCATTAGCCCTTTTCACTCCCTTCCAGATGTGCATTTTGGGCATAACTTTGTCCCTTAGACTCCTGAGGTTGTGATCAACATTTTCTTCTTCTATCACAACTTGATTTGAGCCCTTGAATTATATTTGCCGCTAAACCCTAATTTTTGACACTATTCTAGTGCATGCCAGCCAGTGGCATTGGCCTTGTTTACCCACTTCTGATTGTGCATTTTGAAAGCCACTTTGTCCACTAAATTTGTAGAGTTGTGATCTACATTTTCTTCTACTGTCATAACTTGAGATAAGCTCTCTAGTTTTCCTTGAAGTTATGTCAGATTCTTGATCCGAATGTCAATCTGCTGACATTCGCTGTTCTTGATCAAACCAGCCACAAAACTGATGTTCTTATTGTAACCTTGAGATCCTAAGAGTATCTAACACTCATCCTTAGCCAATTCCTTGAAACCCTAGATCTCAACTCAGTTCAGCTTGCAATCTCAATTATCTCCAGTATCGTTCAGTCACTCTTGTAAAGCATATCTGCATATAGATCCTAAATCATTTTAATATATAAGTAATATTTGTGTGTATTGTTTGTTTGTCGTCGAGCAGATCTAGAAGCCGAGATCGAGGACTTCGCTGTTGACCCGTCATAAACTGCTGTTTCTTACGACGCGGAAGGCAAGTCATATCCTTGATCATCTTGAACCTATATTTTAAATGTTGCTAAAACATAACCTTGAATATAGATAATATTGCATGTGAAAGATTGAGAATGGTTTATTTATGAATCGGCAGTACTAGATTGGTTATCTGTGAAATGTGAAATAAACAAGTTTTGAGCCATGAACTATTATATGTATCTATATACTTATATTCATGAAATAAAACCCCTAGTCGTGACCAGAAAAATGGTATGGATGGCTGTAGCACTGGAGGTGCTAGACTGCAAAGGATATGCAGGCACTGAAGGTGCAGGGTTGTGGATGGTCTGGTCATTGGCTTATAAGGACTAGAACCTTGTGTTGTGCGTCTAGTGGCATGAACAACGTGCTAACCGCAAGCCTGGTATGGGACAGGCCTGAACAAGTACTTATGTGGATCGTACATGAAACCCCTGCATGAGTTGTGTTGTGATGATTGACTTGGAGGCTGACTCCTACTATCACTGAAGGTGATCTGATATTTGACCCAGTAATGGGAAAATGAGGTGGGGTGGAGGTTATGATACAGCCTACCACAACTGTGTTTCGCTGAGAGCCACAGGGTCAGGGGTGAATTGTAAGTGATGCATAACAAAAGTTCTTGTTATTTCCACCTTGCCGCTCACAATATGAAGTGAGTCAGGGGTCCAATCATTTTGTTATGATAGGAAAGGTTTGAAAGTGGAATATCTTGCGGGTAAATTGGTACCTCTCTGCAGAGTTAAAAACGTATTCGAATACTCCGAGCTCCCGGGTTTTATAGGAGTCTGCTGCGGTGGATTAAATCCACGGGGTGTGACACAAGTACTATTTTCTAAATAAAATATGTTTTAATCAAGATTACCCAAATGACATGTGTTGTCATGATAAGGAGTGCTGCCGTGGGCTGTCGTGTGTCGACGTGTCGCGGTAGTGCTATAATCTAGTGAACATGAATGATGATGTTATATTATGAAAAGTGCTGCCATGAGATGAGGTATGAAAGAAAAAGATTATTTTATAAACATCCATAATTCTTGACTAGTCTAGGTTCATATCATCACTACTATATGTATCTTCTCTTACCTATGACTTGCTAAGTACGTAAGTGCTCACCCTTGCAATCTACAAATCAATAGACGGAGCAATCAACAATCAAGATGAAGGCGTGGAGAACTTATTGGATCCAGAAGGAGGAGCGTCAGTCCCGTCATTTCCCTGATGTGTGTTGTTCTGCCGTCCACTTCTCTTTTGTGGGTGGGTCACCTATCTTCTGCTGTGTAGATGTTATTTTGCTAAACCATGTATGCCGTGAAGGCATTGTAATCTCCTTATGTAATATCAAGGCCAGCAGGCCACACTGCTTAACTATTTTGTAAGTTACTCTGTTGCAATGTGATATACTCCTGTGCTTGACTTATCCTGGGACGTCAAGGGTATGTGTATGCTATGCATATATGGGACTAGCTGCAGCGAGCTAGGTCTCTACAGGAGTAGTCGTTGTCCCAGTTTCGGGGCGCGACAGATACACTCCGACGTATGCTTCACATAGGTGTTGGAACACCGCCAGAATCAGGACCGCATTTGGGTGGAGGTTGATCAACTCCAACCCATAATGCTCAAGGATGTCCTTCAGGAACCGACTCTCGGGGAATCTGAACCCGCAACACATGTACTCCTCGAAGACCACCAGTTCTCCCTCTCCGACGACTGGGGTTTCTTGGTCCTTCTCCGCGGGCCACCAGTTGATTAGCAGCCGCGGAGGGAGAATCTCCTCCTTCTCCAGCGCCAGCAGACTCTCCTCAGAGTGGTGGATTGATCTGCTCCAAGATGCCATTTCTTGTGAGGAATCGGGAGGAAAGTTGGCAACTTTGGGGAAGACGGAGGCTGAGAAGGAGGGTTTTTGTGCGGCGGAAGTATTGAGGAAGGGTTTTTGGCTATGTGGTTTACTCAAGAATCTACCTGCTCCTTTTATAGACCCTAGGAGGCGCACTTCTGTGAGTAATGTTCCACCAAATATTTTATTCATTTCCCATAATGGATACTGTCTCTGGCGGACCCGTTAAAGTGTTCCAGGCATTGGATCTGAAACAAAAAGACTTCTTTGTTTCAGAATCTGAAGGTATACAAGCCTGAAAAGTTTTTCAGGACTTTCCAGAGGACGTTTTCCTTCATGTGCCTTGTATATTTTCATGAAAAAATCCTATGGCTCAATTTTTAGACGTATGGATAAATTCTGATCGGGTTGTGGTATGATCGAAACCATGCCTTCGATTAAGCTCTGATTCTAATCGAAGTGACGATCTAACCGAGCCTCAATTCTGGTCGCAGTAAGCTTCGGTTCTAACCGCGGCTTTAAGTCTGATCGCGGTATCAGGGCTGGTCGTGGTACTTTTATAAAAGTATAATTCTGACTGCAGAACTGAAGTTTCCCTGTGTATGAGTGGTCGCAAAGACATTATTTACGGCCATGTTTTCGCACAGAAAATGTAAAGAATATTCATATGAAGAAAAAGAAAAATTTTATTTCTTGCATTCTTCACATACAAAAGGGATACCGGCGACCAGAGCATCGACCTAATCCGAAAGAAGTTTGCAAAGTTCTCCTAGGGACATGTTGTTGTCAGTAGGATCTACACTGACAACTCTCAGAGAACTAGCAATTAATCTAAGCCTATCTACATCATCCCTAACAAGAGAAGCACTATTGTTCCTAATCAAGTCGGAGAGTTCTCACTGTTGCTGAGCGTGGTCCCTCTCTCGAAGGAACTGGTGCGCCTCTTCACGGGATCTTTCAAAACATTCTACCAGATGCAGAATCGCCGAAGACAACTCATCGGTCTTCTTCTCCAGGGCTTCTTTTTCTCCTTGGGGAGTCTGTTCGAGGGAAGGAGATGGAATCTCAGCAGGCTGGTCGCTGGGGGCTCCAACAATTTTTGTCTCCTACATTTGCAAAAGTTAGTTGCACTAACTATAACTATCAGTAAAAGGAAATGGGGATCATTACCTGTCCCTGCTCGTGACAGGTTGATATAGCCATCCTGGAAAGTAGATCATCTGATAAAAGCGGATGATCACCAGATGGTGGAAGTGCAACCTTCCCACCAGAAGATTGCTTCCCCAACACAAGTTGAGGATCTTCTGGTCGAGTAGTCACCGCTTGCCGACCAGAAAATCGATCACCCAAACAAAAGCAGGGAATGTTGGAGTAAAGAACAGAAGGAAGAAAGAACAATGGTACGTCTTCTACCTTTGCCCTGCTGGAAGATCCTTCGTCAACCTTGGGTTTCTTCCTTGAAGGAGATGGATCTTCAGGCATTTGAGGCTCCTGCTTGAGAACTTCCTCTTCATCACTTTCAATCTCGATGATGTTGTGATCTGCCATCAGGAAGTGTATGAAGAGAAGGATGAAGGCAATTCTTGAAAAACTTAACCGTGAGAAGAAATTGTGGGGCTCTACAATTCAAAGGTTTCGGGATTTATAGCCGCCAAGATGACGGTTTACTTTCCGAACGCCTCGGGCTTTTAAAGCATTTACAATTTCACCTCGGGTTAAAAAAACGTTTCAACAGCGCCATCATTACTCGTCACATAATACCCAGAGCCCATCTCGGGGAACCAACCGTCCCACTTAGTGCGCCACTAAGTGGGGGATTTGAAGCGTCGGGTTAAAAATCCGATGCATGTCTTTAAATTCGAAATAAACACATCCCTTCGTTTTCTTCGAATTTGGGGGCTAGCTGATGAGGATTGACACCTGAGTCAGTTCAAATAAATGCACTGTTGGTTCAAGACAGATTCGAGCCAGACATTTGCCCGGCGGTGCGAACTCAAGTTGTTTCTAGGAAGCATCAGCCCGAGGTCGCAGGCTTTGCGCGATCAGATCACAGCTAGTGTGCGGTCAGAAGTTCGTGTGCTGTGCGCGGACAGAAGGTCGAAAATGTTGCGCGGTCAGCCAACATCGCGCCGTCAGAGCATCTTCGACCAGGGAACGTGGGAGTATTCTTTTCCTATAACAGGAATATCCCAAGTACCCCGAAGATTCTTCCACGTGGGGATTAACCGTCAGGAGGTTAATGCGTGCAGTTATACATAAATAACACGTGTTAAACCTGCGTGAGAGTTAAAGGTGGTTCTCCAAACCGCATCCAAGCAACTGTTTGATGCAGTTACGATTTGGCACCCTTTCAAACGGTATAAAAGGGCGGTAAGATGTATCAAACAAAGGGGGATCAATCAATAGATCAAGATACAACTCAAACAGCCAAGACTACGGTTTAGACTAGATAATTTCTATAAGCCTCCCTGGCTCCTTTCTGTACATTTACATAGGAAAAACTTTCGCCTGTGAAGGCTTTTTCCCGCTACTTTGTAACTATTTACTACACATAGTGCATTCCCAACAGGACGTAGGGCTATTACTCCCACCATTGAGGGCCCGAACCTGTATAAACCTCTCTGTGCTCCAGTTCTCCATAGTTCTACATACCTTCCTGGAGGGTCACCTTGAAAGGTCTCATTATTATAAATTTTGCATAAGTTCAGCTGAGGACCCCGAGTCCGAATCGTCGACACTATCCCTTCCCACCCCTGCGTGACTCAGTGCATGGGTGGCACCAGAAATGGTTCTACTGCACCCCGCCAACCGAGAGCGGGCTGTGGTTCGAGAACTCACGGCCGGAGAAACCGAGCGAGTTGGACTCCCTCCCGGCGATGAACTCGGAGTTCATGAAGCACGCCGAGGTGATCCTTCACTTAGTCGAATAGGGGTTGACAGCACGCGATGTCATCCGAGACTTTGTGAAGAACCGGGTGAGCCCCCTGCGTGAAAGGGCTCATCCGGCTTGGGAGATCAAGTCCATGGCGGACAGCAGCTTGGACTACAATGAAGGTACCCATCTCTGGCACTGAGATCTTTTATTTTTGAAATGCATTAGTTGACTTGCATTCTGGAATAGTCCTGCCCTCATCCGAGATTGGGAGGCGGACTACTACCTCCTTAGGGCTTATAATGCCGAGGTAGAAGGCCCCAAAGGATCGCCTCGCCCGCAGAGCTTAGTTCACACCGGCGACGACCTTAGACAGGAGCGCCGAAAGGTATGTTATCTTTCACTTGGCTTCTGTGTTGCAGGTCTTATATATATGTCCAGCACTGACAATTTTACCGAAATGAAAACAGCTCCTAGGGCGGTTCGCCGAGGCGACGTTCCCAAGCGAGAAAGTTGGTTCCCTGGGGAAGCCGACGATGAAACACGTGAAGAAGGTTTCCTCGAAACCCAGGACGAGGAATCCCGCCCCCAAGAAAGCCAGGCCAAATCTTGGAGAGGGGTCTTCACGGAGTGTCCCTCCTACCGTGAGGAAAACTGCGGTAAGATATCACGTTCCTCCTATCTTTCCAGGTGCAGACTGGAATCACTTCTTCGTCGTACAGGGGGAGAGGAGCGAAGAAGAGGAGGAAGATGATGTCCCCCTAATCCGCCGGAGGAGGAAGATAGCGGGCTCTCCATCCTGTGACGCTCCAACTTGTCCCGCAGCAATAACTGCTACCGCAGAAGCGACTGTAGCAGACTCCACGACCACCACAAGTCCCGTGGTCGCGGGTAACACCCCTGCTCCTGAAGCCCCCGAGGCTTCAGGGTCAGTTGCCTCTACCTCCCTGGTCGAAGGGGTGACCATGGTAAGATTCTTTCATGGTCTTGTTTTCTTCAACTCCCTCTGTATACTTGTTCACTGAGTTAATGTTTATCCAGGGAGAAGAGCTTCCCCCTGAGACTCCTGTGAGTCCCAGGGAGGAAAATCTTCCACCCCCGCGGACAGGAGTGGAGGTAACCGAACAAGGCCCCGTGGTAGTTGCGGATGAGGTGCCGGCCCCAAAAGTCCAGGAGCCATCTAGGCCTTCAGACGCAACCCCGCCAACCGGACAGGTTGCCCAGGTAAGAACTCTTACCATTTGTCTTTACCTTCCCTTAGAAATGTGCTTACAGAGGAACACACCTAGGGGGAAAGGCCTTGTTCACCAAGAGGAAGACCAGGACAGACAAGACTGTCCCCTTTCTCGAGGAGAGCCTTCCCTGAAATCCCAAAAGCTAATGGGATTTCAGATAAGGTAAGAACCCTATCTTGGTTATATAAAAATAAGTTGTGATGATCACGAATTGTGATTGTTTGGTTCATCTCTCTTTGTCAGGCGAAAAGAAGCAGCACCTAGCCCTTCAATCGCTCCGGGGAGGATTGAAGTCGCTACTAGTGCTGGAGCCTCCAGTGAGGAGCGCTCCGCCCCATTGGTTCAGGAAGTAGTCCAGGCCGTGAGGGGAGAAGCAGGCGCGGAGGCCCAGTCGCAAGCAACAGCGACTGGGGGTAGTGCCCACCAGGCACTCCCACCGGCAGCCTCTGTTGTGGCCGCAACAAGGCCTTCGACGAGTCCTCCTTTCATCCCAGAAGACGTTTCCTTCCGGGAATTCACAAAGGTAAAACGAACTTCTCTTTTAGTGCCTGGATTGTACATAGGACACCTTTAATTTCTTTTTGCATCGCAGGAACTATCCCAGATGACGGCCAGGTCGCATGCTATGATAGCGAGCGTTGAGGCCATACAAAAAGAGCGAGACAACTTGCGCAGGTAAGGATCATTACTCTTCAACTTGTATAGATACAAATTGGTTATGACTACTCCTTTTGTTCTGTCACAGAGAGGTGGCGTTTCTGAAGAAAGAAGTGGCCACGGTCAAGCTTCATTCGATCTCCGTGACTTCAAACCAAGGGATCGAGATCAACAAGCTGCGGTCACAACTCTCTGGTAAGTCGATTCCTGAGGAAGACTTAACTTCATAACATTTGAGTAACCCTTTCTCTTACTGCAGCGCAAGCAGGTCAAATAAGACAACTCAGTCAGGACAAGGTGATCCTCCAGGGCTCTATTCAAACCTCCGAAAAGGCGAACAGAGAGCTGAGCCGTTCGATCTTTGAAAAGCTGAAGACGGTGGCTCGTCTCCTGAGGGCTGATGTTGTCGAAACCACAAGAGATAACCTCAGCCAAAATGACTGGTCTACGCTAGTCATTGCCCAGGCGGAGTCACTTCTCGAGTATCTTCCTGAAGATACACGGCGACGAGAAGAGGCGATCAGAACCAGGGTTCGGTCAGCCGCTTTCGCCATTCTCAGCCGGTTTTGACTTCACCATGGCCCAGATGCAGATCTGAATCCATTGGTGGGACCGGTTGAGGTCGAGAGTGAGGAACAATTAACGGCCGTCATGGAGGAGGTCAGACCCCTTGTAAATAAGCTCTTGACTGAGCTTGGGATCGAGTGATCCCTACATCTGTATAGAAACAGTTATGTATAATGCAGTGTATGTTGAAACTCATTTTTGAAAATGAATATACTTTCAAATATATTCTTGTTTTATGTTGTTTCATATTATAAACATATCCCCCAAGCCCCCGCCTGTGATTGTAGATACTGAAGACTTAGTATTACAAACGCAGGAGAGAAGTGAATATAACGACCAGGGATATGTGATCGAACCAACAATTATGATCAATGTAACGCCTAGCCTTGTTTGCAAAACAGCAGCCACTCAGATGACCGAGGACTTGCCAGAAAGCCCCGTGTGCGTTGAGAAACGGCTTATTTAGGAGTGACTTGTCTGGAAGCGGTCATGAGATCGACCAGCGAATCCGACTAGAACGTTGTAATGATCTAACTGCCGGCGACCAGCCCCCGAGTCGAATTCGCAGTACATGGGCATGAAGGGAAATATTCATCGTATGAAACCAAAATATTTTTTGTTTTATGAAAAAATGCTAATTGAACAGGAAAAGGGATTGAGTACTTACACGTAGAACTTGAGAAGTTGATCGATGTTCCAAGTATTGTACAGAATTCGACCATCCTCCATGGCTAATCGCGCTGATCCTGGTCGTGGCAGTGAGACAACAGTGTAAGGGCCTTCCTACTTTGGGGAGAATTTGTTGCGATTAGACTGGTCTTGAATTTTTCGTAAAACCAGGTCGCCCACGTGAAGACTACGCGGTCGCACCCTTTTGTTATGGTACTTGCGCAAAGCTTGCAAGTATGCCGCGGACTTGTTTAACGCGCGATCACGCCTTTCTTCTAAGAGGATGAGATCCTGTGATTGCTGCTCGGACTGATCAACTTGTACGAATTGTTCTGTCCGAACAGACCCAATACTAACTCCCATAGGCAACACAGCCTCGGCCCCATAGACCAGATGGAAGGGCGTCTCATGGTGGCTCGACTAGAGGTAGTTCGTAGTGCCCATAAAACGGTATAGAGCTCGTCTGCCCAAGCCCCCGAGCGATTCTTAAGGCGATCAGAAACACGTTTTTTGATGCCTTGCAGTATCTGCCCATTGGCCCGTTCTACAGCACCATTGCTCTGTGGATGCGCCACAGAAGCAAAGCACACCTTGGTTCCGATCTGATTGCAGTAGTCCAGAAAAAGGCCACTAGCGAACTGAGAACCATTGTCTGTGATGAGACGGTTTGGAATACCGAATCGAGCAACAATGTTCTTATGAAAGAACTTTTGTGCTGCTAAGGCGGTAATATTCCGTACCGGTTCGGCCTCAATCCACTTTGTGAACGTGTCAATGGCTACGAATAGAAACTTGTATCCATTGACCGCTTGTGGCATAGGACCAACAATATCCATCCCCCAGACCGCAAAAGGCCATGCGAGGGGAATGGTCTGTAATGCGTAAGCAGGCTGATGAACCTGCCTCACGTGAAATTGACACTGAGGACACATCTTGACCATGTGCCTGGCATCATCAAGTGCCGAAGGCCAGTAGAATCCTTGTCGAAAAGCTTTTCCGACCAGTGTTCGATATGACGCGTGCGCACCGCATACACCGTCATTTATTTCTTTCAAGAGGGATTTTCCTCCCTCCTGAGATATGCAGCGCATGAATACTCCTTGAGTACCCTTCCTTTATAAAACCCCATCTATGAGCTTGTACAGGCGCGCTTTTCGAATTAACCGATCACTTTCAGTTTCATCCTCAGGTAGGGTCCCATGTTCAAGATAGACTCTCAATGGATGAGTCCAATCCTGTTCCTGACTGAGGTTGGTAACGCAGACTGTTACCGGATTATCCTCGACCGAAGTCATGAACGAAGGACGATCCAAGTGTTCAATGAACACTCCTGCCGGAGCGGATGTGTGTGAGGACCAATTTTGGATAATTGGTCTGCGAGAATGTTGTCCTTTCGCGGGATGTATTGGACGTCGAAATGACTGAAGTGTTTTTCCAATCTCCTCACTTCCCCTAGGTAATGAGCCATTGTCTCATCGGAGGTGCTGTACTCCTTGTTTACCTGGTTTACGACTAGCTGTGAGTCTCCCCTCACCACTAATCGACGGACTCCGAGGAATTTTGCTACCTGGAGCCCTGCAAGAAGACCTTCATAGTCTGCCGCGTTGTTGGTCGCAACAAAGTATAGTTGGATGACATACTTAAGCTGTTCACCCTGAGGCGTAACTAAGACCACTCCAGCCCCCGAGTGTTGAAAACTACGGGAGCCGTCAAAGTACATTGTCTAGTGATCGGGGCATTCCAATTCCTCAGGCACCTGCACGGGTGGCTCAGGGTTGGTCCATTCGACCACAAAGTCAGCCAAAACCTGAGACTTAACCGCCTTGCGGGGCGTGAAATGAATATCGAAAGCACCGAGTTCGACCGCCCATTTGGCGATTCGACCAGATTTCTCTAGATTTTGGACAATGTCCCCCAAAGGAAAGGAGGAGGGTACTGTTATCTTGTGAGCTTGGAAGTAATATCGTAGCTTACGGGAAGCCATCTGTAGCGCGTAAAGTATCTTCTGGACCTCAGGGTAACGCTCCTTAGGACCATGAAGCACTTCGCTCACATAGTAGACGGGTCTGTGTATTCCTTCCTTATCCGCGATCAGGACGGCGCTGACCGCGTGTGGTGTGGCCGCCAGATAAAGAAGCAATGGTTCTCCTTTGTCGGGAGACACCAACACTGGCGGACTGGATAGGTATGTCTTCACCTCCTGAAACGCTTTCTCGGCCTCACTCGACCATGTGAAATTGTGATGCTTCCGCAAGGCTTTGAAGAAAGGTAATCCCCTTTCGCCTAGTCGTGATATGAAATGACTTAAGGCCGCCATGCTACCAGCCAGGCGTTGAACATCTTTCATGGTCGAGGGCGACCTCATTTGTTCAATGGCCCTGATTTTCTCAGGATTAACTTCAATGCCCCTGGAACAAACAAGGAAACCAAGAAGTTTTCCTGAAGAAACCCCGAAAGAACATTTCTCTGAGTTTAATTTTATTCCAAAGCGATTCAAATTACAGAAGGTTTCAGCGAGATCTTCCAAATGATATAATCTCTTGGTACTTTTTACAACCAAGTCGTCTACATATGCTTCAAGATTACACCCTATCTGGGAAAGAAAGGTCTTTTGCATAAAGCGCTGGTACGTGGAACCTGCGTTCTTGAGACCGAACGGTATTCTGACGTAGCAGTAGGTGCCGAACGGGGTGATGAAGGCAGTTTTCTCTTCATCTTCTTCTGCCATGCTAATTTGATGATATCCTGAGTAAGCGTCCAAGAAGCTCATCAGTTCACAACCCGCGGTTGAGTCGACCAGCTGGTCGATGCGGGGAAGGGGAAAGTCGTCATTCGGACAGGCACTGTTAAGGCTAGTGTAGTTGACGCACATGCGCCACTTGCCATTTGACTTGCGGACTATGACCGGATTGGCGTGCCATTCCGGGTGATCGACCTCGTGAATAAACCCGGCTTTTAGGAGTTTGTGCTACTCCTCTCGGATAGCTTCTTGTCGGTCAACAGCAAAACGCCTGAGCTTTTGCTTTATTGGTCGCTGTCCAGGTCGAATCGCTAACTTGTGCACGATTACTTCCCTTGGGACACCGGGCATGTCGGACGGTTTCCACGCAAACACATATGCGTTAGCCCGGAGGAAAGTAATGAGCTCGAGTTCCTATTTGTCATCCAGACCTGATCCGATCCGAATTGTCTTGGATGGATCATCTATGTACAATGGAACCAGTTTGAGTTTCTCATCTGGTCGAGGAGCAGCCTTGATCGCGTCGGTGGTGACGGTGGCGACCTGGGCGTCCCGGAGGGGAAGTTGATCGACCATCTCCAAAGATAGCCGGTCGCACGTGAGTGCCACGTTGCGACTGCCACGGACCGAGATGACACCTTTGGGGCCAGGCAATTTGCCGCACTGATAAGCATAGTGCGTTGCCATCATGAACTTAGCAAGAGTTGGCCTGCCAAAGATTGCATTATAAGCCGAATCACAATCAATTACGTCGAAAGTAACCAATTCTGTTCGAAAGTTATCCGGTTCTCCCAGTGTGACCGGGAGGACCACTTATCCCAACGGCATCATGAAGGGGCCTGGGATTATCCCATAAAATGGATAGATTATGGGCTTAATCTTCGAACGCGGAATTTGCATCTCGTCGAGTGCCTTGACCAATAAAATGTCAAGGGAGCTCCCTCCGCCGATCAAGACCCTTTCGACTCTCGCGTTACTGATGATTGGGGTAATGACCAGAGGGAGCCTCAACGGCCGTGTAAGCCCCACAGGACAATCAGAGCGATCGAATGTCAAAGGTGTATCTGACCAACGGGGGTATTGAGGTTCACCAAGGGATGTCTCCGTTTGGTTAACCTCTCGGTAAAAGGCTTTAAACTACCTTTTGGAAACAAAAAAGGAAGAACCCCCGAAAATAACATTAATGTGATTTTGAGGTACCTGGTAGGACATCTCCTCGTCTCCGTCGGCGTCTCTAAGTCCGCATGCCTGTTCTTTAGCCGGTAAGGTCGGCATTGGCCCAACTCCCTGGTAGAAGTCATCCAATTGCTTCAACCAACTCCTGCAGTTCTTGAGGTCGTGGCCTGTGGAGTTGTGGAGTGGACACCACTTCTTGCCTTCCGGCGGATTAGTCGACTTTTCTGGCTGGTCGGCACTACGACCACCAAGAGTAGTTCTATTCTTAAATGAAGGCTTGTTACCTTTGGTCGAAGGCGGCTTCTCTGCGACTGCAACCTCGCGGTACTGTCCTGAGTGGTTCCTCTTCGATTTTTTTGACTTCCCACCCGACGAAGATTCCGGCTTCTTGCTTGAATCTTCTTTCCTAGCATCTTTGAAACCTGGTTGAGGTGGTAGGTCACCCTTGTCGACCATCCGGTTCCATTCGACCACTTCGGCTACGTCCGAATATCGATCGGCCATGTCGAAAAGATCGGCCACTGATCGAGGAGGGTGGATAAGCAAGTCTTCGGTGAATCTCCAGTATCGAACGGCATGTTTAAATGCCCTAATAACGGAGCTGTCAGATATGTTCGGGATAGTATTCCTTACCCCGACAAACCTCTTGACAAACTGCCAAAGAGTTTCGGTCGAAGTTTGTCGTAGCTGATGAAGATCGTCCTCTTTACCCGGCTTTTGATAACAGTTTTGGAAATTGCTGAGGATGGCATCACACAGTATTTCGCAATTGTAGATGAAACCCTCAGGCTGATTAAACAGCCAGGTTCTAGCCGGTCCTTCGAGGACTGTAGGCAGGTAGTTGGCCATGACCCGGTCATCGCCTCCTGCCGCTTGGATGGCAGTGATATAGATTTGAAGGAACTCGGATGGGTTCCGAGTTCCGTCGAACCTTTCAATGGCCCCTGGTCGAAACTTATCAGGACAGACGACCGCACGAAGGCCGGGCGAGAAAGCTTTACAACCGACGTAGGGACCGTGAACTGCCCTGTGACTCTCGACCGGGTCACGGGCGACTTCACGCAACGGTGGAGTTATCCGTGGTCCCAAACGAGAGTGGACAGGGACTCGATCCCTACCACAAGAATCCTGTGTTTGCCTGTACTTGTCCCTACTACGACTGCGGCATACCAAGCCAATGAGGCGAACCGATGACTGGAGGTCGATCTCGCGGAGGAGGAACGCGACCGAGTTCTTGGATCTCTTTTCTGGAGACCTTATTCCCGGCTCCCCATTCTCACGGCGACCGGACGATTGTCTCCCGAAACATTTACCTCTGGAAATTTCGTCGGGTTTTCTTGGATATTTCTTTCCCAGAAAACTTATTCCCGGCTCCCCGTTTTCACGGCGACCGGATGATTGTCTCCCGGAAAAACTCTCTTCGGAAATCTCGCCTTGGATTTCCCTGGACGTTTTTTCCCGGAGACCTTATTTCCGGCTCCCCATTTTCATGGCGACCGGTTGATTGTCTCCCGGAAAAATTCTCTCCGGAAGTTTCGTCTTCGATTTTCCCGGACATTTCTTCCCAGAGACCTCATTCCCAGCTCCCTGTTTTCACGGCGACTGGTGAGTTCTCCAGGAACAACCTCCCGGAAAAACTGAAATTTCTAACTTGGGATAAATTCTTGAGCAACGGGTCTTCCTCCCGGGAGATTTGCACCCCCATAGCACGGGAAGCTACCCTCCGGCCCGCTGTGGAGGGGGGATAAGGAGCCCCCAGGAATCACACCATTCCGGACCTTCAAAAATAAACGGGTAAACTAAGCTCTATTAAAAGAAATCTTGAAGCAAACAGCTTTATTGATCATTTAACCAGAGGACATCTTCCCCGTCCGGTGGGCACCATTACATCGGATACGATACAACCTGAATTACAGCCGGGAAAGTCTACGTCCTAAAGCACCTACGTCTAATAATCCCAGAGACCTTCAGATAGCTCCCGGGTCAGGTCCCGGTACAAGCCACGTATGCGGCGCTGGGCTTCCCGGAGGAGGTCCTCGGGGCAATATTCGTAGCCCGCCGGTGGAAGTATCCGGAGAGGGGGAATCATCCGGGACCCTGGACGTGGAGGGGATAATTCAGCGCGATAATTATCGAAGTTATCCAAGTGCCACTTTGGATACCATCGCAACCGGATTGGGTCCCGGACAAGGCCCCCGCCGCGTTCCCCGGAGAAGAGACTCAACAAGATTAAAGCGGCTTGGGCGTCCCCCGGAGAAACTCTTCCGGACCTTCGCCCGGGAGTAACCTCCTGGGAAGCCTGGTAAAATCGCATTGATATAGACTTAGAAAAATTTCAATTTCTATTGCATTCAAAATATTCTTTTACAAGTGTCTGGGGCTTCTTCTAAGAAGCTACCGGGAACAAAATCCTAAGAAAACAAAAAGGGTCCTATCTAAGACCCGGGGGGAGGCTTATACTTGGTCATTGGCATCCTCCCCCTGGGGGGCTCCCACCGGAGCCGGTGCATCAGCTCCCAGAGGCGCCGGCGTCGGGAACCTCGCCCAGATGATCTGGTCGTAGAAGCCCCCAGCCAGCTGCTCCACCTCCCGGTGCGAGGGCTCAAAAAACTCCTGGAAGCTCCAGGAATTGCGGCCCCTGATAGCCCGGGCGCCCACCCCCCGGTGCTCTACGAGCCCGGCTGCGGCCGTCACCACGGGGATCACCCGGCCTCGCGCCCGGGCATCCGCGGCCTCCGGGATCACGGAGACTTGTGCGTTGAGAAAACGCACAGCCTCGGTGAAAGTTACCCAGGCCGCCTCGGAGCTGCTCCCAGAGCCTAGGCTCACGCCAAGGCCCTCGGGGGCCGAGTGAACAGAGTGGCCCGCATCCGTTACCGCCCAGACACTCGACCCCTCGAGCTCCCAGAGGGCATCCTCCTTCGCCTTGGCCTCCCGCTGGAGCCGGTCGTTGGCGGTCTCAGAATACATCTCTTTCTCAAATCTTACTCAACTTCTGATCATACTCATGGCAGTAAATAAATCATATTGATGGTGATACATATATCCCATATCCAAGGCGATATATCCTCATATCATACTACTCTTATTCAAGTCTTTCAATCATATACTCTTAGCAGTATTTCATAACTTAGGGCATAAACCACATGCCTCTTAATTATCATATGTTTGCTAGATTATGGTATTACCGCGACACGTCAACACATGACAGCCCACGGCAACGCCCCTTATCATGACAACACATGCCACTTGGGTAATCTTGAGCTAACAAATTTTAGTTTATAAAACAATACTTGTGTCACACCCCATGGATTTAATCCACCGCAGCATACTCCTAAAACTCGGGAGTACGAAGTATTCGAATACATTTTTAAACTCTACAGAGATGTACCTCTTTTTAAATCCACTTTTTCACTCGACTTCCAAGTCGGGCCAACTCCATGCGACTTAAACGCATGTGACAAGGCCGAGATCACACAACGTTTTTGCAGTCTAGTATTAACAGTATCCCTGCCCGGTAAATGGACAACACCATCCCAAGTACCGTTGTGGGTCCTCCCCACTGCCTTACTTCCTAGCCTGGGTCTATGTTCCCGCAGGACACATAACCTCTTTTGATTACAATCGCGCACGACTTAATCTGGCGTAGGGCGTCTTCCTACTTTACACCTTATCCTCTCATAATTTTTCTGATCTCACATCACTCATGGACGAACTGCGTCCCACCAGTTTCCACGCGAGAAACCGGATCGACAAGCCATGCAGGGAACTAATAATACTAAGAAAGCTACTAGGTTGCGCCTGTCCCATACCAGGTAAGTGGTTGGTACGTTTTTCATGCCACTAGACGCATAACACAAGGTTCTAGTCCTTACATGCCAGTGACCAGATCATACCACAACCATGCACCTTCAGTGCCTGCACATTCAGTGCAGCCAAGCACCTCCAGTGCTACCACCATTCCATACCAAAATACTGGTCACGGCTAGGGGTTCTATTTCATGAATATAAATGTACATGTTTATACTTTTATTAGTTCGTGGCTTGCTATCAAGTTCACATTTCTCAAGTATTCAATCTACCACTGCCATAATATCATTGATCTCAACATGTGCAATATTAATGAAATATCTATTCATGGAATAGCATAGCAATTCATAAAATATGGGTTTCAATATGATCAAAGTATGACTTGCCTTCCGCGTCGTAAGTATCAGCAGTCGATGACGGTTCAGCGACAAGATCTTCAACCCCGGACTCTTGCTCTGAACAAGATCAAACAAGCAAACAGGCATTACAATCAATCCTATTCTTACTAATTCACTACATGCAAAGATGCAAGGAGAAAATATTCTGGTGATTCAAGGTTTGAAAGCGATGTGGGTTTAATTATGGAAACCAGGGTTAAAATTAGCTGTTTAAGGTTTACAAGGTTCCAAAATATCAGGGTAATATCAAGGTGGTGACTGGTTCGCCCCAAAAACAGCGAACGTCTTTAGGTTGGCATTCGGTTCGAGGCATCGACATAAGGTCGATGGGTGATAGAGGGCTCATCTCAAGTTGTGACAGTAGAGAAAAGTGTAGATCACAACATCAGGAGTCTAAGGGACAAAGTTATTTCCAAAGTGCATGGCTGGAAGTGGGTGAAAAGGCTCAATGCCACTGGCTGACATAGCCTGGCATAGTCTTGACACGGCCAGAAACTAGGGTTAACCATATCTTTTGACTCAGGGCTCCAAATGATGCACCACTTTGTCTGGTGGTTAGGCATTTGTAACAGGAACAAATGTCTCAACAGGATCTAGGGCAGGAGATGGCCGGAAAGTGATGAAAACCGGCGAAGAAGTTGGCTGGCCTGGAGCACAGGTAATGTGAACAGTACAGCAAACTAGGGCATAGCGATATCTCACAATCTAGGCCGAACTAGAAGTCGTGGTAGAAGACAAAGTTGCTCAGAATGGTCCAAAACATCTAGATGGCAAGGTTTCTATGGCTGGATTGGCTGGATTTAGGAGATATTGGCCGGAGAAAAGATTAACTCAAACCTGATTTGGGCATTTCTGATCTAGGGCAAATAAACTTAATTCCTTGCTTGAGGATGGTCTCTGGGGCATAAGAGTGCTACTGGTGAAGTTAGATTGACTAGAGATGCACCAGAAAAGCTTAAACAGCAAGCTCAGTTCACAAGCAAAGTTCCAATTTGGGGTTTTTCATATTTTAGTAAATTCTTCGATTCTGGTTGCTTAGGGATGCTTAGATAAGTTCACTGAGCAATATTGATCACAGGCTCGAGAGCTAAATCGTTCTGGATAGAGTTTAATTGCTCGCCGGAGTTGCTGGAGAGAAACGGGAATTGCCGGCGACTGGGGAGGTTTGAAGTCAATTACATGCTCGAGTATGATGAGGGAGGTAAGAGGAGCTTACTGGAGTAGCTGGAATCGAGGAGGAAGCAGTGTAGAGGCTTGGCACCGTGAGCCTCTTCTCGAGCTCGCCGAAGAAGAAGAAGACACGGTGGAGTGTGGCGGTTTCTGGTGCTTTGCTATCTGGTGAAGTTGGCTAAGTCCTGAGGGTTATTTATAGGCGATTTGGGGAGGCTGCAACGGCTGGAAAATGCCTGGAGACTTGGAGCTGTGAATCGACGGCGAATTGACCGGCCGGGCGGGACAGCAGCGAAGTGACGCGCTCCAGCGGCCGTGCCGGCTTTGCAGGCTGGCGTGCGCTGTCCCGGGTGATGCAACGGCGAACTGACGGGCTCCTCCGGCATGCTTGCAACGTGGCACCGATCTTCTGCAGTGGCTGCAGCGATGGCGTGCGCGCGCGGGCAAAATTGGAGATGCTGGTGCGGCCGCGGTGGCTCCACGGTGGCGAACGACGTGCGCACACGTGGCAGGAACGCAGTGGCAAGGGTGGCGACCACGGGGCTTCACCGGCGACGAAGTTCCTGGCGTGGCAGCGCGGTGGTCGAGGTCGTGCACAGCTGCTGGTCGTGCACAGTGTCTCTGGTCGAACCAGGGACCAAATTGTAAGGATTCTTATTTGAAATCTGGACTGATTTGCAATTTCTGTCTTAGAGATGGTTAATTTGAGGATTGATTTCATGGCTGAGTATAACATTTCTATTAGTACTCATCCAACTCAAATTTAGAGAAAATTTGATAAGATTTGAGGGATTTCACCTATTTTCGAAAATAGGGTAAAATTAGGGTACAATAGGTCTTGATTTTGTCGATCTCTAATTCTGGTGATTGGAGAGAGATTTTGGAGTCTGATCAAAAGGGAGATCTGTATCAAATAGTATTTGGAAGGTGTTTCCTGAAGAAATTCTGGAGTTGGGATTGATTCGTGGATTTTAGCCTTTTCAGGCTTCCAGGTAGAGAGAAAAGGACTTATTCGCAGTAAAATTTGGACTAAACTGCGAAAAGTGTTTAGATGAATTAATTTGGCTCCTAACTTTTTGGAGTGAGTTGAGGATGAACCTAGGAACATATTCCAAGGGTTACTTGAGTCTGGATAAGGTTAAATCAGAATAATTCAATCATCTGGAAACTGGGGTACTTAGGGTAAATCTGAATTTTCCTGTTTTCGAAAACAGGGAGAGGCTTAGGTACTGGAGTTAGGGTCAGAATTTGATCTGGCTCCTGAAGACTTTTATCTTCAGGGTAATTTGTAGGTTAAATCTGGATGGTCAGATCTTGATCTGGATCTAGAGAATAGATTTGGAGATTTTTAGGGTTTGGGAGAGATTAGAGTTCAGCTGATCTGGCTACTACTACAGAGATACATGAATGCAGGGTTTTCATGCAAAACTTTTCACCCCCAAAACTAGGGTGTTACACATCCTGGGCGACGGCTCGCATGTCGGAAGGCTTCCGTTGGAGTTTTTGCACAGGAAAGCCGCGAGTTGCTTCGCGTGCTCCTCATGGAGATCCACCCTGATCCTGACGGTCTTGTCCCCGTCGTCCGGGGACAGCGGGATCTTCTGGAGGTCCCCTTCCAGACGCGGCTTGGGGAGGGACCTCCCAGAATGTATCGTGGTGGCGTCTGGCCCCGGGGAAGAGGTCTCCCCTCCGGGGGTCTTGATCATGCTGACGCTCCCGATCGTCGCGGCGGTGGGCTCGTATAAAGCGCGGGCCACGTCTTGGTCTCTTCAGGCGGTGATCACGCCGTGAGGCCCGGGGATCTTCACACAGAGGAAGCTCTGGTGGATTGCGGCCCCCCAAGCGGTTGATCGTGGTCCTCCCCATGATTGCGTTGTAAGAAGAGGGGAGGTCCACCACATCAAACCAGACCATCTCTGTCAGGTAGTTGTCCGGGGTGCTGAAGGTTATGAGGAGATCCACCTTCCCCACGCGGTGGATTGTCTTCCCAGGGCCGAATCCCTGCAAGGGCCCTACATCTCCCTAAACGCCTTTAGGTAGAGGACGTATTCCTTGCGCTAACGCTTAGAGTCCCGCCCGGAGGCGGACCCTCCCATGATGACGTTGACACGCCTTTGGGAGGTTTGGAAGGGAGAGTCTCTGACGGCTCCTCCTCCCGCGTTTGTCCCTACTGTCCCCCTGCGGGGGTAGGAAGGGCCAGTAAGGCCAGTTGAGGGGGTAAGGAGGTAGGAGTCCCCCCTGCCCATGCTGGTCGAGGAATGCGGCGAAGTGTTGGAGCAGTTGGTGGCATTCCCGGGTGGCATGGGTATTAGACTTGTGGAAAGTACACCACAGGCCTTCCCTGCTTCTTGTCGCGGGGCCTTCGCGGCCGCGGGACGACTGCCCCCCGCCCCCCCCCCCCCCCCGACCTTTCGGCTTGGGGAAGGGGTGGTTGCCCTTGGAGGCATCACGCGAGCCGCCTCCGCACTCGAGGACAAAGGTGTCCCGATGCTGTGGCTCGCCACGATTGCCCCCATTGGGGAGTTTAAGAGGGTCTCTGGCCTCCCGGTCGACGGGGGCGGGGGCCCCCTGGTTCTTCTTCCAGAGGTCATCCTCCTTCGCCCGAGCGTACTTCTCAAGTACGTTGAAGAGCTCGTCGGCGGAGGAGGGGCAGCTTCAGGAGAGTCTCCGATGGAGCTCCCCAGGGAGGATTCCGCTCTTGCACGCCTCAATGACTGTGGAGTCAGGGACGTGAGCTACTTTGCTTTTGACCTGAGCAAAGCGCTTGAAGAAGCTGCGGATGGTCTCCCCCGTCCTCTGCCGGATGGTGTACAGCTGCGAGGAATCCAGGGGGCGCACATAGTTCCGCTGGAAGTTTGCGTAGAACTCGCACTTGAGCTGCGCAAAGGACTTGATGGAGCCGGCCTTCAGGTTGTAGAACCACGAGCGGGCGATCCCGGTCAGGTAGAGGGGGAAGACGTTGCATCGAACTGTCTCATCCCCCCAACCGCCAAAATGGCTGTGGAATACACCTGCACAAATTCATAAGGGTCGGCCTCACCATTGTAGTGTTCGATGTGCGGCAGGTGGAAAGGCCGCGGCCATCGAATGGACCAGAGTCTGCGGCACAGCGGCTGGTTAGCCCCTTCCACTTCTCGGGGGAGTCCCAGTCGCTATCCCCTTTGACAGGGGACGCGCGCTCATTGTCGGAGTCGGGGAGGGGCCCAAGAGGTCCGCCGGCATGGCGGTAGTGCCGCTTTTCCTCCAGGTTGGCGGAGCTGACCTCCAGGACGTCCGGGCACTCCCCAGGAGCGGTTGGCTCTTTGGAGGGTCTCTTCCCCCGGCCAGAGCGGGAGCTGGGCTCCCCGCATCCACAACCTGGGGGAGGCTCCTCCCCAGACTTGGTGGTACGCATTTGCTCAACCTCCTCCAGGGTGACGCGGACTTGATCCACAAGGGGAGCCCTCTGGGGTGGCCCCGAGGGAGGAGGGAGCTCATGCACGTCCATTGCGGGTGCGCGAGGTGCAACCAGGGCGTGGGTGCTCATTACTGGGTGGTCACCGGGAGTACCATCCGGAACCGGAGAGTGGGGGCCCGGTCAGGGAAGGTCCGACGACGGCGCGGGAGTAACCCGGCGGGCCACCTCCGGAACGACGGGCATAATCGGCGGCGAGAGGCCGGCGTCTGGTCCCAGAAATGCCCCGGGCACGGGGTGAACCTTTGGCACGGGGAAGACCCCAGGGACAGGTAAGTCCCCGGCCCCGGGAACGCTCCCAAAGTTGGGAAGGCTCCGGATGATGGGCCTGCCGAAGCGTAGCCCCCATTGGAGCCATAGACCCCGGGGGCGACCTGACCTCCGAAAGTCGGAGGGGCCACCGGATGCCCCATAAACGGGGGCATTGCCCCCATGAACGGGAACTGCGGGTAGATGGGGGCCGGCAGCCGCGCCAGAACGCGGAGGAGCACGTGCATCGAGCGATGGGCGCGGAGCTGGCCCTCCACCAGAGCTTCGAGCAGCACATCCCGGGAAGCCAGTGGAGCCACCGGGGGAAAGCTTGTCCCCCCAGGAGCATCCGAGGTCGTCGGGTTGGACCTGGAGCCCTGTCCGCCGAAAATTACCGGGAGTTAAAGGTGGTACCTGGGTTTGGCCGTGTTCGGACGTCGGCGCTGGGACGGCCATGCTTCGAACGGGTGGTGCCAAGTCACCGGGACTGGCGTCACCGGGAAGGGTGCGAGCCCTCATTCTTGGGAGAGCCATGGCAATTCGTCACGAGTCCCCACGGTCGGCGCCAACTGTGGTGATATTACGAATACCCCAGCAGGTTTTGTGGAGGTTCCTAGCAAATAAAAGATGACGCGAGCTGACCGCGTGACCGGTCCTCTCCCGTCGGGCAAACACAGCAAGTGACACAAAGGTTTATATAGGTTCGGGCCTCAGTGGAGGCCCTAGTCCTGTTGGCGTGCTCCCAACCGGAGTTGGCTAGGGGAGCTCTCTCGGGGGAGAGATGGTTCCGGAGCACACCTGTTTGATTGTCTATTAGAGTAAAAAATGAATTGTCCTCCTCACATGAGGGGTTACAAGGGCATATATAGGCCCAAAAGATGCAAAAAGACTAAACTACCCCGCTAGCCACCGTTGGATCGAGGGGCACTAGCGTCCTTCTTCCGGTCAGGAGCCTTTGATGCTTGACAGGTGTCCACCAGTTCCCGAGGTGCTTCTCGCGTGATCCTCACGTGACCCGGGACCCTTGTCTTCGGAAGAACGGCCACAGGGGGGGCCTCATCCCTGGGCAAAAGGCGGCGCTCGGGACAAGCCACCAGGGGGCCTCGCCCCCGGGCAAAAGGCGGCACCCGGGACAAGCCACCAGGGGGCCTTGTCCTCGGGCAAAAGGCGGAGCCCCCCAGGGCAAACGGCGGTGCCCAGGACAAGCCACCGGGGGGCCTTGTCCCCAGGCAAATTGGACGGCCTCTTACCTGGACTTGATCCTGTGGAGATTTCCCCCGACAATCTGGGCCATGGTAAGACGAAGCCGGCAGAGGATGGAGAAGGCTGCTGATCGCACTCTGGTCTTGATCGCCTCTTTTTTCCGTCTTGTATCTTCAAGAAGATACTCGAGAGGTGACTCTGCTTGGGTCACGACCAATGTGGTCCAGTCGCCTAGGCTAAGGTCGTCCATCTCGGTTTCGACCACATCAGCCCTTAGCAGACCGGCCACCATCTTCAGTTTTTCGAAGATGTTCTGTTGAGCACTGCTGCAGGCAGAGAGTGACGCACTCAAGTCTTTGTTCTCCCTGCAGACAGAATCAACTCTCGAGTTTTGCAACTCGATGATCATCTGGAGATCTTTCTTCTCTTGACTGAGCTGGCTTATTTGGTCGTCTCGCGCTGCGATAGGAGACCATCACAAACAAGTTCGTATGACAAAACTAATTCACTCTGGTCGGGGGTATGCTTACAGGAGAGCTGTGACCACAGTTTTTGGAGTTCGGTCTCCAGGAATAAGATCCTGGCAGTTGCCCTGAACTCCTGATCTTCCCGATCAGCGAGGCTCTTCATCAGATAGGCATTTTCTCTGTGACAAAAGAGACAATTATCAAGATAGGGCTTACATTCTGGCAAATGAAGAAACATCTTCCTTACCGCTATAGGCGACCCATTTCCTCTTGCACGACCTCGATGCTATTTGCTATAGCCATCGACCTAGTCGCCATACGAGTCAGTTCCTATGACATGGAAAGGGGGTCAGTTTCAAAGCTTGGATATTCCTATGCAAATGCGAACTTAAAAATCACAAGGGATGATCGGCATACCTCAACATACTCCCTGAACGAGCCACCTTCCGGTTCGGCTAAAGGCTGAGTCGCTGGAGTTGCCTTATCCCCAGTAGGAGCAGCAGATGAATTTTCCTGCTGGGCCTCCTCCATTGTTGGGGTCACAGATTCCAATCTCTGCGATTGGACTTCTGTGGGCATCTTGTGTATGATGGCCCGAAGAACTTCCCTGGCCGAAAGGATGGAACTTTGCTCGCCCGTGACCTCGATAGCAGGGGAGGCTTCAATACTTGCCGAGGCCATTGGGGGGCTTGGCGCTGTATCACTGTGCCTAAGCAAATATAAGGACCATCGGTTAGAATCTTTTCAGTCGATCACTGTAATCCGACCCTGTCCAAACAGGAGAGATTCTTACCTTACTTGAAATCCTACCAACTTCTGGGATTTCGAAGATGGTTCCTGACGAGGATTGTTACCCGAGCTAGTTCGGAATAAATGCACGTCTGGTTCAAGATAGATTCGAACCAGGTGAGAGTCCATTGATGTGATCTCAGCTGTCCTGGGAAGCATGGACACATGGTCGTAGGCTCTACGCGATCAGGCTGCAGATAGCGTGCGGTCAGAAGCCCGTATGCGATGCGCGGACAGAAGGTCGCAGACAATACGCGGTCAGAATACTCTCGACCAGGAGACGCGGGGACCCTGCAACAAGCATATTCCAAGTATCCCGAAGATTCTTCCACGTGCAGAGATAACCGTCAGGAGGTTAATATGTGCAGTTATTCCTTAATTTCACGTGTTAAGCCTGCATGGAGGTTAAGTGCAGTTACCAAAACTGCATCCGAGCAACTGTTCGAAGCCGTTATACATTGGCACCCTTTCAACCAATATAAAAGGGTGGGCTAATGCACCAGACGGGGGAGGAAGGAGAGATGACACAACAATAGAAGACATTAGCTTTCATAGGCTAGTTTAGCAGTGTTTTACATAACCACACGAACAAGATCTTCGCCTGTGATGATCTTTTCCACAACTTTGTAATCCATTTTCCTACACATAGTGAAATCCCAACAGGACGTAGGGCTATTACTCCCACCATCGGGGGCCCAAACCTGTATAAATCTCCCTTTGCTCCAACTGACTTTGGTTCATCGTCCCTTCCTGGAGGGACACCCTGAAAGGTCTCACAACTCACAAAATTCTACATAAGTTCGACTAAGGACCCCAAGTCCGAATCGTCGACAGCTGGCACCCACCGTGGGGCCTTTCTCAAGGCATCCTAATTTCTATCCAGAGGTTCGGTGCACCAAGTCTGGAGCATATGATTCCGAGAATAACTTCAATCTCGAGGATTATGCCCACATCCAGATGCCTTCACCTAGTGATCTTGTTCCGATGGAGGAAACAGGAGGCGAAGACGTCTCAGAGGCCGATTCGACCACTCAGGTCATGTCTATCAACCAGGAGGAGACCATCGAAAAACCAGAGCCTACTGAGGTTCTTAATGCGTTAGAGGTTGAGGGTAAAAATGATGCTGACCAGGAGATTAGCCCGGGGAGGTTTGACCCTGATAACCTCCATCGTCTTTCTGATTTTGAGTCTGACTCGGAACAAACGGAGATGTTTTCTCCCTCGATGACCTCGCTGCCTAGGCAATTCGCTGCTTTATCGGAAGAAACCCCCGATCAACGAGCTGCTAGGGAAGAACAGGAACTCAAACAAAAGGAGGATCAAGATCGCGAGCAACAAGACAATGAACTTCGCAGGACGGCCCTAAAGGCTCTTCAAAATGCGCAGGCTCATTACGATGCTGCTCCGAGTTCTTCCCACCGACCACGTGGTCGTAAACGCGACCAGACACCGTCTTTACCCCCAAAACGTTTGCCGGCGGACGAAGAGACGGTAACACCTGGTACCCCTAGGAGAACTACGCATGGCCGGCTTTGATCTATCGCGGAGGTCCTACGTAATCTTCCTCCTACGGTCACAGATGCACAGAAATCGGCCTTCACCAGAATCCTGGCGGAGAAGTTGGACGAGGTCGCATCTGAGGCGACCCCACATCGGGTCTTCCCGGTCGGCGACACATTTCCATAACTAAGAGTACTCTAACTCTGGTTCAGGTAGACATAATCGTCCACCACCCGTCCCGTCTCGGCATGACAAAGCCAGACAGGCAGGGGATTCTCGTGATCGAGAACAAATTCCTGTCCACTCTCGCTTGGGACCACGAGTGACCTCTCCTCTGTGTGAGGTCGCTCGTGATCAGGCCGAGAGTCACAGGTCAATTCACGGCCCTTACGTTGGTTGCAAAGCGTTCTTGCCCGGCCTTCGTGTGGTCGTTCGGCCAGACGAGTTTAAACCAGGGGCCATAGAGAGGTTTGATGGGACTCAGAATCCATCCGAGTTCCTCCAAATCTACATCACTGCCATTCAGGCAGCAGGCGGCGATGACTGGGTCATGGCCAACTATCAGCCTACAGTCCTTGAAGGACCAGTGAGAACCTGGTTGTTCAATCAACCTGAGGCTTTGATCTACAACTGGGAAATATTGTGTGATGCCATCCTCAACAATTTCCAAAATTGTTATCAGAAGCCGGGTAAAGAGGACGACCTCCATCGGCTACGGCAAACTTTGACCGAAACCCTTCATCAGTTTGTCAAAAGATTTGTCGGGGTGAGAAATACCATCCCAAACATATCTGATAACTCCGTTATCAGGGCGTTTAAACACGCCGTTCGGTATCAGAGATTCACCGAAGATTTGCTCATCCATCCTCCTCGATCAATGGCCGATCTCTTTGATATGGCTGGTCGATACTCCGACGCAGCCGAGGCTGTTGAATGGAATCGGATGGTTGATAAAGGTAACCTACCGCCTCAGCCAGGTCTCAAGGACGTTAAAAGAGAGGATTCAAGCAAGAAGCCAGAATCTTCATCAGGCGGGAAGTCGAAGAAGTCAAAAAGGAGTCGATCTGGACAGTACCGAGAGGTCGCGGTCGCAGAGAAGCCTCCATCAACCAAAGGTAACAAACATTCATTTAAAAATAAAACTACTTCTGGTGGTCGCAGTGCCGACCACCCAGAGAAGTCGACTAACCCGCAGGAAGGCAAGAAGTGGTGTCCGCTCCACAACTCCGCAGGCCACGACCTCAAGAATTGCAGGAGTTGGTTGAAGCAGTTGGATGACTTCTACCAGGGGATAGGACCTATGCCGACCTTACCAACTAAGGAACAAACTTGCGGGCTAAGAGATGCCGACGGGGACGAAGAGATGTCTTACCAGGTACCTCGTAATCATATTAATGTTATTTTCGGAGGTTCCTCCTCTTTTGTTTCTAAGAGGCAATTTAAAGCCTTTTTTTGAGAGGTTAACCAAACGGAGACTTCCCTTGGTGAACCTCAGTACCCCAGTTGGTCAGATACACCTTTGACATTCGATCGCTCTAATTGTCCTGCGGTGCTTACTCGACCATTGAGGCTCCCTCTGGTCATTACCCCGATTATCAGCAATGCGAGAGTCGAAAGGGTCCTGATCAACGGAGGTAGCTCCTTGGACATCTTATTGGTCAAGGCGCTCAACGAGATGCAGATTCCTCGTTCAAAAATCAAGCCCATAATCCATCCATTTTATGGGATAATTTTTGGTCCCTCTATGATGCCATTGGGACAGGTGGTGCTCCCGGTCACGCTGGGAGAACCAGATAACTTCCGAACATAATTAGTTACTTTTGATGTAATTGATTGTGATTCGGCTTACAACGCAATCTTTGGCAAGCCAACTCTTGCTCAATTCATGATGGCTACCCACTATGCTTACCAATGCGGCACGTTGCCAGGCCCCAAGGGTGTTATCTCGGTCCGAGGTAGTCACAACGTGGCATTGACGTGTGATCGGCTGTCCCTGGAGATGGTGGACCAACTTCCCCTCCGGGACGCACATATCGCCAGAATGTCCACTGATAAAATCAAAGCTGCTCCTCGACCAGATGAAACACTCAAGCTGGTTCCATTGTAGCCAGATGATCCGTCCAAGACAATTCGGGTTGGATCAGGCCTGGATGACAAATAGGGACTCGAGCTCATTGCTTTCCTCCGGGCTAACGCAAATGTGTTTGTGTGGAAACCATCCGACATGCCCTGTGTCCCAAGGGAAGTAATTGAGCACAGGTTAGCAATTCGAACTGGACAGCGACCAATAAAGCAGAAGCTCAGGCGTTTTGCTATGGATCGGCAGGAAGCCATCCGAGAGGAGTTGGACAAACTCCTGAAAGCCGGATTTATTCGCGAAGTCGATCATCCGGAATGGCTTGCAAATCTGGTCATGGTCCGCAAGTCAAATGGCAAGTGGCGCATGTGCGTCGAATACACCAGCCTCAACAGTGCATGTCCGAAGGACGACTTTCCCTTTCCCGCATCGACCAGCTGGTTAATTCTAGTGTGGGTTGCGAACTGATGAGTTTCCTGGACGCTTACTCGGGATATCATCAAATTAGCATGGCAGAAGAAGATGAAGAGAAGACTGCCTTCATCACACTGTTCGGCACCTGCTGCTACGTCAGAATGCCGTTCAGTCTCAAGAACACAGGTTCCACATACCAGCGCTTGATGCAAAAGACCTTTCTTTCCCAGATGGGGCGTAATCTTGAAGCTTACGTAAACAACCTGGTTGTAAAAAGTACAAAAAAATCGTCTCATTTAGACGATCTTGCTGAAACCTTCTATAATTTAAATCGATATGGAATAAAATTAAACTCGGAGAAATGTCTTTCAGGGTTTCATCAGGAAAACTTCTTGGTTTTCTTGTTTGTTCCAGAGGAATCGAGGTCAATCCTGAAAAAATCAGGGCTATCGAGCAGATGAGGTCTCCCTCGACCATCAAGGATGTTCAATGCCTAGCAGGTCACATGGCGGCATTAAGCCAGTTCATATCGCGACTAGGCGAAAGGGGACTACCATTCTTCAAAGCCCTGCACAAACACCACAATTTTACATGGTCCGATGAGGCCGAGAAGGCATTTCAGGAGGTAAAAGCGTATTTATCCAGTTCGCCGGTCTTGGTTTCTCCCGAAAAAGGAGAACCATTACTTCTTTACTTGGCGGCCACACCTCACGAGGTCAGTGTTGTTCTGATCGCATATAGAGAAGGTGTGCATAGACCCGTCTACTATGTAAGCGAAGTACTTCATGGTCCTAAGGAGCAATACCCTGAGGTCCAGAAGATACTTTACGCACTCCTGATGGCTTCCTGTAAGCTACGACATTACTTCCAAGCACATAAGATCACAGTGCCCTCATCTTTTCCATTGGGAGACATTGTCCGCAATCCGGAGAAATCTGGTCGGATCGCCAAATGGGCTGTCGAACTCAGAGCATTCGACATATGTTTCACACCCCGTGCCGCGGTCAAGTCTCAGGTCCTGGCCAACTTTGTGGTCGAATGGACTAATCCTGAGCCACCCGCACAGGCGCCCAACGATTTGGAATGCCCTGATCACTGGACAATGTACTTTGACGGCTCTCGTAGTTTTCAACCCTCGGGAGCTAGAGTGGTCTTAGTCACGCCTCAGGGCGAACAGCTGAAGTTTGTCATTCAACTAGACTTTGTTGCAGCCAACAATGCAGTAGAGTATGAAGGTCTTCTTACAGGGCTCTGGACAGCTAAATTCCTTGGAGTCCGTCGATTAGTGGTGAGGGGAGACTCACAGCTGGTCATAAACAAGGTAAACAAGGAGTACAGCACCTCCAATGAGACAATGGCTCATTACCTGGGGGAAGTGAGGAGATTGGAAAAATACTTCAGTCATTTCGAAGGTCAATACATCCCACGAAAGGACAACATTCTCGTAGACCAATTATCCAAAATTGGGTCCTCACGCACATCCGCTCCGACAGGAGTGTTCGTCGAACACTTGGAACATCCCTTGATCATGACTACGGTCGAGGATGATCCGGTAATAGTCTGCGTTACCAACCTCGGACAGGAACGAGATTGGACCCATCCATTGAGGGTCTATTTCGAACATGGGACCTTGCCCGAGGATGAAACCAAAATCGATCGGTTAGTTCGAAAGGCGCGTCTATACAAGCTCGTAGAAGGACTTTTGTATAGAAAAGGTACTCAAGGAGTATTTATGCGCTGTGTGTCCCAAGAGGAAGGTAAATCCCTCTTGAGAGAGATTCATGATGGTGTATGCGGTGCGCACGCGTCATATCATACACTGGTCGGGAAGGCTTTCCGACAAGGATTTTACTGGCCTTCAGTACTTCATGATGCCAAGAATATGGTCAAGACATGTCCTCACTATCAATTTCACGCGAGACAGGTTCATCAACCTGCCTATGCCCTACAAACTATTCCTCTTTCATGGCCCTTCGTGGTCTAGGGGATGGACATTGTCGGTCCTATGCCACAAACAGCCAATGGATACAAGTTCTTGTTCGTAGTCATTGACACGTTTACAAAGTGGATTGAGGTCGAACTAGTACGTAACATTACCGCTGCTGCTGCACAAAAGTTCTTTAATAAGAACATTGTGACTCGATTCGGTGTTCCAAATCATCTCATCACTGATAATGGTTCCCAGTTCGCTAGTGGTCTTTTTCTGGATTACTACGATCAGGTTGGAACCAAGGTGTGTTTTGTTTCTGTAGCACATCCACAGAGCAATGGTGCTGTTGAACATGCCAACGGGCAAATACTACAGGGCATCAAAAAACGTGTTTTTGATCACCTTAAGACACGCTCGGGGGCTTGGGTAGACGAACTCTACACCGTTCTATGGGCGCTATGTACTACTTCTAGTTGAGCCACCGGTGAGACTTCTTTTCATCTGGTATACGGGGCTGAGGCTGTGTTACCTATGGAAATCAGTATTGGTTCTGTTCGGACAGATCAATTCGAACAAATTGATCAGAATGGGTAACGATTACAAGATCTCATCCTCCTAGAAGAAAAACGTGATCGAGCTCTGATCAAGTCCGCGGTGTACTTGCAAGCTTTGCACAAGTACCATAACAAAAGGGTGCAACCACGTAGTCTTCACGTGGGCGATCTGGTTTTGCATAGAATACAAAATCAATCTAGTCGCAACAAGTTCTCCCCACAGTGGGAAGGCCCCTACACTATTGTTTCGGTGCCGCGACCAGGATCAGCTCGGTTAGCGATGGAGGATGGTCAGATCTTATCTAATACTTGGAACATCGACCAACTACGCAAGTTTTACGTGTAAGTACCCAACCCTTTTTTCCTTTTCAATTAGCATGATTTAACAAAACAGGTGCTTTTAGTTGTTTCATATGTCGATTATTCCTCTTTTGCCCGTATGTAACAAGTCTGGCTCGGGGGCTGGTCGCTGATGGTTATATTGCCACAATATCCTAATCGGATTCGTTGGCCGATCTCGTGATCACTTCCAGACAAGACACCCTCAATAAGCCATTCCTCAACGCACACAAGGCTTGCTGGCATGTCCTTGGTCATCAGAGTGGCTTCCGGTTTGCAATAAGGTTCGGTATTATATTTAATATGATTATTGGTCTGGTCGGGTATCCCTTGTCGTCGCTACACATATATTTCTCCTGTGCTCATAATACTAAGTCTTCAGTATACATAATCACAGGCGGGGGCTAGGGGAATATGGTCGCAACATGAAACAAAAAGAAGTGTTTCCTTTTTAAACAAAAAGTGCATGCATTTGCATTGTATGAATTGTATTTGTACAGATGCAAGAATTTACATCATGCCAAGCTCGTTCAAGACTTTCTCTACAAGGGGTCTAACCTCCTCCATGATAGCCCCAAGCTGATCTTCACTCTCGACCTCCGCCTCTTCCGCCGTTGCATTCAGATCAAGATCTGGGCCATGGCGAAGATGAAGCCGGCAGAGGATGGAGGAGGTTGTTGATCGAATTCTTGATTTGATCGCCTCTTTTTGCCACCTAGTATCTTCAAGAAGATACTCGAGAAGTGACTCTGCTTGGATCATGACCAATGTGGTCCAGTCGTTGAGGCTGAGGTCATCCACTGCGGTTTTGACCACATCAGCCCTCAGCAGACCGGCCAAAATCTTCAACTTTTCGAAGATGTTTCCTTGAGCACTGTTGCAGGTTGAGAGTGATGTGCTCAAATCTCTGTTCTCCCTACGAACAGAGTCAATGGTCGCTTGGAGATTTGTCTTCTCTTGATCGAGCCGGCTTATTTGGTCGTCTCGCGCTGCGACAAGAGGCCATTACAAATAGTTCATACGATGAAACTAATTTGCTCTGGTCAGAAGTATGCTTACAGGAGAGCTGTGACCGCAAATTCTGGAGTTTAGTCTCTAGGAACGAGATTTTGGAGGCTGCCCGGAACTCTTGGTCTTCCCGATCAGCGTGGCTCTTCATCAAATAAGCATTTTCTCTGTGACAGAAGAGATAATTATCAAGATTGGGATTTGCATTCGAACAAGTAAAGAAACGTCTTCCTTACCACTGCAGGTGACCCGTTTCCTCTTCTGCGGCCTCGAGGCTATCCGCCATAGCCATCAACATGGTCGCCATGCGGGTTATTTCCTATGACACGGAAGGAAATCCCTATCTTGTCACAGATGCTCTTATGCTAGCATAAAATGCATAGGGGGTGTTCGACGTACCTCGGCATACTCCCGGAATGAGCGCCTTCTCGGTTCAACCGAGGGTTGAATAGTTGGATTCGCTTTATTCCCAGCAGGAGCAGCGGATGAGTCTCCCCATTGATCTTTATTCTTCGCTAGGGCTGCGATTCCAATACATCCGATTGGACTTCTGCAGACAGCCTATCTACAATGGCCCGAACGACTTCTCTGACCAAAGGGATGGAGCTTTGCTCCCCGGAGACCTCAGTAGCAGGGGAAGCTACCTGCTCCTTTTATAGGCCTGAGGCAACGTTCCATTGAATATTTTATTCATTTCCCATAATGGATGTTTTCTCTTGGAAACCCGTTATGCACTCCTACAGTGAATCCGTAACGAAAAGTATTTTTTGTTTCGAATTTGGGGGCTAGGGTGTACATAAGGATGTGAAAATGTTACAAAAATTTTCGGAGGAAGTTATCCTTCATATTTTTTGTAAGATAAATTTCCACGTGATTGGTCACAATGTATTCCTGTGATCATTCAAAGATTTGCATTTTGATCATAATGGTATTCTGTGATCATTGCAAATGGATAACCGCTATCTGGTTAAGGCGTTAGGTTATCAAGACTTCAATTCTGATCGGATTTCAGTTCTGATCACGATAATAGTTTTGATCGGATTTAAGTTCTGACTGTGGCTTTGGTCCTGATCGCGGTACCAGTACTGGTCGCGGTATGACTTATTAATGCATTTCTAATTGCAGTACTCAGATTTTCCTGTGTATGTGTGGTTGTAAAGACATTACATGTGGCCATATTTTCGCACAGAGATTATGAAGAGTTTTCAAGTTATGTAAGGTAAAAGAAATCTTTATTTCTAACAATCCTTGCATACAAAGGGGATACAGGCGACCAGAGCATTGACTTGATCCGAGAGGATTTTACAAAGTTCTCCTAGGGACATATTGGTGTCAGTAGGATCTACACTGACGGCTGCAAGAGAACTAGCAACTACTCTAAGCCTATCTACACCATCCCTAATCAGAGACGCACTACCATCCCTGATCGAATCGGAGAGTTCTCACTGTTGTCGAGCGTAGTCCCTCTCCAAGAAAAATTGGTGCGCCTCTTCGCGGGATCTGTCAAAACATTCTGCCAGGTGCAGAATGGCCAAAGACATTTCTTCGGTCTTCTTCTCCAAGGCCTCTTTTTCCCCTTGGAGAGTCTGTTCGAGGGAAGGAGGTAGAATCTCAGCAAGCTGGTCGCTGGGGGCTCCAACAATTTTCGTCTCCTGCACATAAATGTGTTAGTTTTACAAGTTAAAACGACCAACGGAAGGGATGAAGATAGTTACCAATCCTCGCAATTGATAACCCGTCAAAAGACGGAGATCATTGGGATGCAATGGAGAAAGCTGAGAAGAAGGTTTTGAAGGATTATTATGGACCTCCAAAGGTGGAGATGAAGGTTCGACCGACCGAGGTGCATGAACAGGGAGAACTATAGGAACCGAAGGAAGAGAGAGCAATGAAGCGTCTCTCACCTTTGTCTTACTGGAAGATCCCTCATCAACCTTGGGTTTCTTCCTTGGAGGAACCAAATCTTCGGTCGTGTGCGAATTTCCAAAAAAGCATTCAGGAAATGATCAGAACATAAGATGGTAACTTAGACCAAAGGTCCAGGGAAAACTTACTTTCTGGAAATCTTGGTCGAATTCAAGCGCTATTTCCTCTTCATCACTTTCAATCTCAATGATGCTTTTATCTGCCATTGGGATGAAGACAGAAGAGAAGAAAAGATGGCTTTGGAAAAGACTTAGCCGGGAAAGGATTTGTGAAGTTTTAAAGTTAAGAGGCTTCGGTATTTATAGCCCCCGGGGTGACGGTTCGTTTTTCAAATGCCTCGAGCTTTTAAAACATTTACAATTTTATCTCGGGTCAAAAGAATTCTACGGCACCATCATTACCTGTAACACCCTAGTTTTGGGGGTGAAAAGTTTTGCATAAAAACCCTGCATGCATGTATCCCTGTAGTAGTAGCCAGATCAGCTGAACTCTAATCTCTCCCAGACCCTAAAAATCTCCAAATTTATTCCCTAGATCCAGATCAAGATCTGACCATCGAGATTTAACCTACCAGTTACCCTGAAGATAAAAGTCTTCAGGAGCCAGATCAAATTCTGACCCTAACTCTCAGTACATAAGCCTCTCTCTGTTTTCGAAAACAGGAAAATTCAGATTTACCCTAAGTACCCCAGTCTCCAGATGATTGAATTATTCTGATTTAACCTTATCCAGACTCAAGTAACCCCTGGGATATGTTCCTAGGTTCATCCTCAACTCACTTCAAAAAGTTGGGAGCCAGATTAATTCATCTAAACACTTTTCGCAGTTTAGTCTAAATATTACTGCGAATAGGTCCTTTTCTGTTTACCTAGAAGCCTGAAAAGGCTAAAATCTGCAAATCAATTCCAACTCCAGAATTTCTTCAGGGAACACCTCCCAAATGCTATTTGATACAAATTTCCCTTCTGTCCAGACTTCAAAATCTCTCTCCAATCACTAGAATTCGAGATCGACAAAATCCAGATTTAGTTTACCCTAATTTTACCCTATTTTCGAAAATAGGTGAAATCCCTCAAATCTTATCAAACTTTCTCCAAATTTGAGCTAAATGAGTATTAATAGAAATATTAATCTCAACCATGAAATCAAATCTCAAATTAAACCTCTCAAAGACCAGATTTGCAATCTAGTCCAAAGACGAACCAAAAATCATCGCAAATCAGTCCCTGGTTCGACCAGGCTACTGTGCGCGACCAGGGCGTTCGATCGACCACGAGCACCGGATTTTGGTCGTCGCCGTTGCCGCTGCTGTGGCTTCATCGCCGGCGGTCTCCAGCGTTGCCACCCCAGCCACTGTGTCCCTGCCGCGTGTGCGCATCGTGTTCGCCACCTGGAACCACCTCGCCGCCAGCAGCGCCTTCGCTCTCCCGCGCGCGCGCCCGACAACAGCAGCACAGCTGCGCCACGTCGCAAGCATGCCTTGGGGAAGCATCACTTCGCCTTCACCTCCACTAGAGCAGCAGGCTAAAGCCGGCACGGCCGCTGGAGCGCGTCGCTTCGCTGCTGTCCCGCCCGACCGGTCTTTTCGCCATTGATTCGAGCTTCACTTCCCCGTTCAATTCCAGCCGTTGCGAGCCCCTTGCTGTGCCTATAAAAGCCGCCCCAGCCCAGCACGAAGACACTCACACTGGAACCACCCAAAATCCCTAACCACGCCGTCGTCTTCGTCTTCTTCGGCGAGCTCGAGAAGAGGCTCACGGTGCCAGGCCAAACCACTGCACCAAACTTCAAATTGAAGCTACCAGTGAGTTACTCTCAACCACTTATCTGTGTAGTAGCAGCCAATTGAGTTCTATTGCACCTCATCGCCGGGAATTGCTGATTTTCCCCGACAACTCCGGCGAGCAATTAATCCTTAACTAAGTCAAATTAGCTCTCGAGCCTGTGATCAATCATGATCAGTGGACTGTTTAGAACACATCTAAGCAACCAGAATCACCAATTTCGCTAAAATATGAAAATCCCAACTTTGTACCTTGCATGTAAGCTGGAGCTCGCTGTTAAGCTTCTCTGGTGTTTCTCCAGACAATCCAACTTCACACATAGCTTTTGTATGCCCCAGAGACCCTCCTCAAGCAAGGATTCGAGTTCGTTTGCCCTAGAACAGAAATACCCAAATTTTGTGTCTTCTTCCCTAGCTCCGGTCGCCGGATTTTGTTCTCGGCCGTTTCAACCACAACCACCTTGTCTAGTAGATGTGCCACGACCCCAGGAGTATTTTTGCCTTCTAGCTCGACACCTAGATCGGCCCAGATGAAGAGGTATCACCATGCCAAAGTTTGGTCCAGAAACTGTTGAGAACAGCTCGGCCACCGTGTTCTTCGCCGGTTTTCATCACTCTCCGGCCATCTCCTACCCTAGGTCCTGTTGAGACATTTGTTCCTGTTACAAATGCCTAACCACCAGACAAAGTGGTGCATCATTTGGAGCCCTGAGTCAAAAGATATGGCTAACCCTAGTTCCTAGCCGTGTCAAGCCTATGCCAGGCTATGTCAGCCAGTGGCATTAGCCCTGTTCACCCACCTCTGGTCATGTAAAACAGAAATTAGTTTGTCAAATAGTTGTCTCACTACCTTGTGCACCATATGCTTGAATCAAAACCTACTTTGGCCACTGGAAACTGTTCAAACCATGTCAATGCCATCCTAGAGCACTGTCAGCCTGTGTCAGCCAGTGGCATTGAGCCTTTTCACCCACCTCCAGCCATGCACTTTGGAAATAAGCTTGTCCCTTAGACTCCTGATGTTGTGATTTACACTTTTCTCTACTGTCACAACTTGAGTTGAGCCCTCTATCACCCATCGACCTTATGTCGATGCCTTGAACCAAATGCCAACCTAAAGACATTCGCTGTTTTGGGCGAGCCAGTCACCACCTTGATATTACCCTGATATTTTGGAACCTTGTAAACCTTAACAGCTAATTTTAACCCTAATTTCCATAGTTAAACTCAAATCGCCTTCAAACCTTGTATCACCAGAGTATTTTCTCCTTGCATCTTTGCATGTACTAGATTAGTAAGAATAGGATTGATTGTAATGCCTGTTTGCTTGTTTGATCTTGTTCAGAGCAAGAGTCTGGGGTTGAAGATCTTGTCGCTGAACCGTCATCGACTGCTGATACTTACGACGCGGAAGGCAAGTCATACTTTGAACATATTGAAACCCATATTTTATGAATTGCTATGCTATTCCATGAGTAGATATTTCGTTAATATTGCATGTGTTGAGATCAATGATGTTATGGCAGTGATAGATTGAATACTTGAGAAATGTGAACTCGATAAGATAGCAAGCCACGAACTAATAAAAGTATAAACATGTACATTTATATTCATGAAATAGAACCCCTAGCCGTGACCAGTATTTTGGTATGGAATGGTGGTAGCACTGGAGGTGCTTGGCTGCACTGAATGTGCAGGCACTGAAGGTGCATGGTTTGTGGTATGATCTGGTCACTGCATGTAAGGACTAGAACCTTGTCTTATGCGTCTAGTGGCATGAAAAACGTACCAACCACTTACCTGGTATGGGACAGGCGCAACCTAGTAGCTTTCTTAGTATTATCAGTTCCCTGCATGGCTTGTCGATCCGGTTTCTCGCGTGGAAACTGGTGGGACGCAGTTCGTCCATGAGTGATGTGAGATCAGAAAAATTATGAGAGGATAAGGTGTAAAGAAGGAAGACGCCCTACGCCAGATTAAGTCGTGCGCGACTGTAATCAAAAGAGGTTATGTGTCCTGCGGGAACATAGACCCAGGCTAGGAAGTAAGGCAGTGGGGAGGACCCACAACGGTAGTTGGGACGGTATTGTCCATTTACCAGGCAGGGATACTGTTAATACTAGACTGCAAAAACGTTGTGTGATCTCGGCCTTGTCACATGCGTATAAGTCGCATGGAGTTGGCCCGACTTGGAAGTCGAGTGAAAAAGTGGATTTAAAAAGAGGTACATCTCTGCAGAGTTTAAAAATGTATTCGAATACTTCGTGCTCCCGAATTTTAGGAGTATGCCGTGGTGGATTAAATCCATGGGGTGTGACACAAGTATTGTTTTATAAACTAAAATTTGTTAGCTCAAGATTACCCAAGTGGCATGTGTTGTCACGATAAGGGGCGTTGCCGTGGACTGTCATGTGTTGACGTGTCGTGGTAATACCATAATCTAGTAAGCATGTGATAACTAAGAGGCATGTGGATTTATGCCCTAAGTTACGAAATACTGTTATGAGTATAAGATTGAAAGGCTTGAATAAAGATAATGTGATATGAGGATATATCGCCTTGGATATGGGATATATGTATCACCATCAATTTGATTTATTTACTGCCATGGGTATGATCAGAAGTTGAGTAAAAATCGAGAAAGAAATGTATTTTGGGAAAAACCCTTCACTCTTTCCCCCAATAGTATAGGCTCATGTCATTTATACTGTAACTATATCTCTACCTCCCCTATGACTTGCTGAGTACATAAGTACTCACCCTTGCAACAACTCATCCATAGATGGAGCGTTCTACGACCTTGGAGGATACCCTGAAGATGCTGCAGACCCAGGAGAAGATGAGCAGTTCCCATCGGAGCCCTGATGTGGTGCTGTCTGCTGTCAACCTCTGTTCCTGTGGATTGCTTTTGGGCCTAGCTTCCGCCGACTAGATGTGTTATTTTGTTAGACCCTTGTGCCTTGTAAGGCACTGTACCTCGTTTTGTACTAAGGCCTGATGGCCATACAATTATGACTACTGTATTATTTTGCTGCTTCAATGTATCCCTGTGTTTGACTCATCCTGGGAAGTCAAGTGGTTTAAGGGACCAGCTGCACCGAGCTGGGCTCCTCACAGGTGATGTCACTGTCGTGGCAGACGTGACATAAAATAGTGGTATCAGAGCAGCACAGACCTTGACTGTAGGACGGTACCCTTAGGGCTTGGTAGCGCCAGGACCTCGTAAATTATTTAAAAATTATTTCTGAAAAATTTTATTTTGCAAAGGATGTTCTTGCTCTTATAAAAATGTTGATTTCAAAATCTTATTTTGCTTCCAAAATTTCTCGGCAGGATGGCCAAGGAGCGTTTCAGCTACATCGAGCGTCTCGGTGGATGGGCCACATTGCTGTGGCATATTGCTCAATTCCTAGGGATTGATGAGCGGCCGATCTGCGAGACTATTTGGGACTATTATGAGGGGCGTCGCTATGGCTTCAAGCCCAAGGTGCTAGTGCACGCTCTCGATAGTCGTGAGGGACAGGTATCAGGGTGGAGGCCAGCAGGGCAAGCCGACTGGATGCTATCCAGGACGCAGCTCGAGAGGCGGTGCATCGGGTACGCCAGGTGTACTCATGTCGGCTCCAGGAGTCACCTTTCCGTCACGTGCCTTCATCTCCCTCTGGGTTGTCACCCATCGTGGAGTACCCGGACCCGTGTCTGGCAGGCACCGTAGGTCTGTTGAGGACCCTCGACTCGCGCTACTCTACTTTGCTTCCTGAGCATCAGGAGCTCCGCAAGGAGTTGGAGGAGCAGAAGAAACGTGGCCGAACCGCTTCCCCGTCGTTGACTTCTCAGCCTGCAGCTCTGAGACGCCGCACAGTTGAGGAGGTTGCTCCGACAGTTGTCTCCCCAGCTTGTACCTTTGGACCCAGTGCGGGACCTAGCTTGATTCCTCGGAGGGTTGCTAATGCAGCTGGGTACCGACGCTCTTTCTCTACCCCTAGCACCCGCCGGGCAGAGGGCAGTGGGTCAGCGCTACTGTTCCATGAGTCTGGGCCACCCGGGTTTGTCACTCTGGAGGAGTCCGACGACGAGATGGAGCCAGAGGAGGTTGAGCCCTGTGGGAGCAGTTAGTTGCCTGTTCTTTTAGATCCTCAGGCCAGGGTAGATCTTCTAAGATTGGTGATGCTTTTGGTTGTTATCATCACCATTACTTGTATTTTGGTTGTATCAGACTAAGGCGTTTAGCCGCTTTTGTATTAACTACTTGTGCATTAATGAATCAGCTTCGCATTAATTTCTGCATTAGTACCCTAATTCTCTCTAGTTAGTTAGACCTGTCTGCTTCTCTCTTCAGAAGTTCAGAATGGTTCACACGAGGAGAAGGACCCAAGATGACCAAGAGGGCCAAGACCCAGTTACACCACGAAGAGGAACCACACCTCATCCAGGATCGCAGAGCTCACTACCACCACAAGAAGACTCACCAAGTCTCCAGGAAATTCTTCTTTCAATGGAGAGGAGCCGCCAAGAAGCCTAGGCTACACATACCCAGTTGCTAGCTCAAGTCATTCAGAAAATGCCAGGGACTGCTGAAGGTACTGCCGTCGGAACTCGACTCTCAGACTTCCAGAAGACGCGACCGCCAACCTTCGCAAGCGCGACCGACCCAATCGTCGCAGACGACTGGCTGCGGGACATTGAAAGGAAACTGGACACTGTTCGTTGCAATGATCGAGAGAAGGTGTTATTCGGATCACACCAACTCACTGGAGCAGCAGCTGCTTGGTGGATGAATTATCAAGAAGCACACATGGACAAAGACAACATCACTTGGACGGAATTTAAGGATCAGTTCCGAAAATTCCATATCCCTACAGGCGTCATGGCAGCCAAACGTCGAGAATTCCGGAACTTGACTCAAGGGAATCGGACTGTCACTGAGTATCTGCACCAATTCCACCATCTAGCTCGGTATGCGTCCAACGACATCGACACGGAAGATAAGAAGATTGAACGCTTCACCGAGGGACTTCAGTACTATTTGCAATATCAGATTGCCTCCCATGAGTTCACAAAATTCCAGACCCTGGTGAATCGAGTATTAAAGATAGAAGAAAAGCGAGGCCTCGGAGAAGAAAATCGGAAGAGGAAGATGATGCAACAGTCGCGACCGCCAGCCAGCTCATCTAGGGGAAGGGCCCCAACATCTCCAAATTTTCGTCCGCCCTACCCGGCGTCAAGACCACCATTCACGCCGACATGCCCCAACTGCAGAGGAGCACACTATCAACGGGATTGCCCTCAGACAAGGACTCAATGCTATCATTGCGGACAAATGGGACACCGCAAAGACAGTTGCCCGTGGATTCAACTTCCAATGGCGATAGCAAGATCGCAAGCTGGAACACAAGCGATGGCACCTAGAACCACAGCTTCACCACCATTGCAGAGCCCCAGAGGAGGTTTGCCCAACAGAGGGGGAAATGTAGCAGGCCGAGGACGAGGGCGAGGAGGAAGACCAATGGCAGGCCGAGGAGGCCGACTGAACTTCACCTCCCTTCAAGAAGTAGACAATGCCTCTGACATTCTCCTAGGTAGATTCTTGATCCAGTCTGCATCTGCTTTAATACTGTTTGATCCTGGAGCTACAAACTCATTCATATCCGAAGATTTTGCATTTAAAGTAAGAATACCTAAGGTACCTCTAGAGTACCCTATGGCTATACAGACCCCAGGAGCTAAGCTGCCTGTATATTCAGCTTGTCGTCATATAACCTTCAGAATAGATGGGATAGAGTTCTGGGCTAACCTATTAGTCCTAGAACTGCAAGGCCTAGACATTATAATAGGAATGGATTGGTTATCTCAGCATAAAGGTCTAGTGGATTGTGAGAAGAAAACTCTAAGCCTTGTTAGTAACCAAGGGAAGGAAGTCCTATTCCATGCGGAAAGATCATCGGTCGAAAAATTACAAGGATCAGTCCATGCACTTCCGGAAGTATGCTTGGATCAAGTGCCTACAGTACAAGAATACCCGGATGTATTCCCAGAAGAACTCCCAGGGATGCCACCTGACAGGGAGATAGAGTTTACCATTGAGCTTAAACCAGGAGCGGCACCTATAGCTAAGAGACCATATAGGATGCCGGTAACGGACTTAGAAGAGTTGAAAAATCAGTTAGAGGAACTGGAGGGTAAAGGATTTATCCGACCCAGTGCTTCACCTTGGGGAGCCCCAGTTTTGTTTGTAAGGAAGAAAGATGGAACTTTACGGATGTGTGTAGATTACCGAGCCTTGAATGAAGTCACTATTAAGAACAAGTACCCATTACCAAGAATTGATGACTTGTTCGACCAACTTCGAGGAGCCAAAGTATTTTCCAAGATAGATTTGAAATCTGGATATCATCAGCTGAAGATCAAGAAGGAAGATATATCGAAGACTGCCTTCACTACCAGATATGGTTTATACGAGTTTACAGTAGTGCCCTTTGGATTAACCAATGCTCCGGCAGCTTTCATGAACATCATGAACAGTACATTTATGGATTATCTTGACAAGTTTGTCATAGTATTCATAGATGACATTCTGATATATTCCAAGAGTACGGAAGAACATGAGCAACATTTGCACCTAGTCTTGGGAAGACTACGAGAGAGGCAATTTTATGCCAAGTTTGACAAATGTGAATTTTGGATGTCAAGAATTTCATTTCTTGGACATGTGTTGACAGCAGAAGGAATTTCAGTGGATTCAGCTAAAATCTCCGCAATCAAGGAATGGAAGCAACCTACCTCAGTTTCAGAGATTAGAAGTTTCTTGGGATTAGCAGGTTATTATAGGAGATTCATTGAAGGATTTTCCCAGATAGCCAAACCTCTTACGAACCTGCTAAAGAAGGACGTTGCATTTGAATGGACCATCAAGTGTGAAGAAAGTTTTCAGAAGCTGAAGCAGAAATTGACAACAACACCGGTCCTCACATTACCGGACAGCAAAGAAGATTTTGTAGTTTACTGTGATGCTTCAAAGCAAGGAATAGGCTGTGTGTTAATGCAACAAGGTCGAGTAGTGGCTTATGCTTCACGTCAATGGAGACCACATGAGGAAAATTATCCGACTCATGATTTGGAGTTAGCGGCAGTGGTGCATGCTTTAAAGATATGGCGGCATTATCTCATTGGACATAAGTGTGAGATCTTTACAGATCATAAAAGCCTCAAGTATATCTTCACACAGACGGAGCTCAATATGCGTCAGCGCCGATGGCTCGAGCTGATCAAGGACTACGACCTCAGCATACTCTACCATCCAGGGAAAGCCAACGTAGTGGCAGATGCCTTGAGCAGGAAGGCTTATACCCTACAAGGAGCTACACCTAAGAACCCGTGCTTACGGCAGGAATTTCAGAATCTTGAAGTAACCATACTGCCATCTGGGATGTTAGCTACATTGACCGTGGAGTCTCAACTCCAAAAGCAGATTGAGGATGCTCAGAAAGAAGATAAGGAGATACATAAGATCAAGAGCCACATCAGATCAGGAAAAACCCAGGATTTCATTGAAGATCATCAAGGAATCGTATGGTATCGGGGAAGGATTTGTGTACCCCGAAATACAGACCTTAAGGAATTAATTCTTTTCGAAGCTCATAAAACCCCATATTCACTACACCCTGGAAACACCAAGATGTACAAGGATCTGAAGACGAAATTCTGGTGGAATGGAATGAAGAGGGAAATCGCGGAATATGTCGCAAGATGTGACACTTGCCAAAGGATTAAGGCCGATCATCAGAAGATAGCCGGAAAACTGCAACCCTTACCAGTGCCAACCTGGAAATGGGAAGAGATTGGTATGGATTTTATCACAGGACTTCCCAGAACACAAGGGGGATATGATTCCATATGGGTCGTCGTGGACAGACTCACGAAAGTTGCTCATTTTATACCAGTCAAGAAAACGTATAATGGCAACAAATTAGCGGAGCTATACCTGCAGCGAATAGTGACACTGCATGGTATCCCGAAAAAGATCGTTTCAGATCGAGGAACACAATTCACATCCAAATTCTGGAACTGACTCCACGAAGCTTTGGGAACCCAATTGCAGTTTAGCACTGCATATCATCCACAGACAGGAGGACAGACTGAACGTGTAAATCAAATCTTGGAAGACCTTCTCAGAGCTTGCATCTTAGATTATGGAACCTCTTGGGAAAAGTGCTTACCATTTGCGGAGTTTACTTATAATAACAGTTACCAAGCTAGTCTGCAAATGGCACCCTTTGAAGCTTTGTATGGGCGCAAGTGCAGAACTCCACTACATTGGGACGAGCCAGGAGAAAGGCAAGTCATTGGACCCGAACTCATCGAAGAAGCTGAAGCACACGTCAAGCTCATCAGAGAACGATTAAAGGCAGCACAGTCACGCCAGAAGAGCTATGCCGACAACCGAAGAAGGGAATTGTCGTTTGCACCAGGCGAATCAGTTTATCTCAAGGTTACACCGTTAAAAGGGATGAGAAGATTCCATCAGAGAGGAAAACTGTCCCCAAGGTACATTGGGCCATTCAAAGTCCTTAAGAGGAAAGGAGAAGTATCTTACAAACTGGATTTACCATCAGATCTTGGAGAAATTCATGACGTGGTTCATGTCTCGCAACTCCGTAAGTGCCTCAAGGAACCAACGGATCAGATAGAACACCAGGGAATTCCGCTTCAGAAGAATCTCACCTATCTCACTCAACCATTGCAAATACTGGCTAGTGATGAGCGTCAACTCAGAAGAAAGAAAATCAAGCTTTGCAAGGTTCAATGGGAAGATCACTCAAAGGAAGAAGCGACTTGGGAGAAAGAGGATGATCTGCGGCAGGCTTATCCCTACCTTTTCCCTTCTCTAGGTAAATCTCGGGGCGAGATTTCTTTAAGGAGGGTAGGCTTGTAACACCCTAGTTTTGGGGGTGAAAAGTTTTGCATAAAAACCCTGCATGCATGTATCCCTGTAGTAGTAGCCAGATCAGCTGAACTCTAATCTCCCCCAGACCCTAAAAATCTCCAAATTTATTCCCTAGATCCAGATCAAGATCTGACCATCCAGATTTAACCTACCAGTTACCCTGAAGATAAAAGTCTTCAGGAGCCAGATCAAATTCTGACCCTAACTCTCAGTACATAAGCCTCTCTCTGTTTTCGAAAACAGGAAAATTCAGATTTACCCTAAGTACCCCAGTCTCCAGATGATTGAATTATTCTGATTTAACCTTATCCAGACTCAAGTAACCCCTGGGATATGTTCCTAGGTTCATCCTCAACTCACTTCAAAAAGTTGGGAGCCAGATTAATTCATCTAAACACTTTTCGCAGTTTAGTCCAAATATTACTGCGAATAGGTCCTTTTCTGTTTACCTGGAAGCCTGAAAAGGCTAAAATCTGCAAATCAATTCCAACTCCAGAATTTCTTCAGGGAACACCTCCCAAATGCTATTTGATACAAATTTCCCTTCTGTCCAGACTTCAAAATCTCTCTCCAATCACTAGAATTCGAGATCGACAAAATCCAGATTTAGTTTACCCTAATTTTACCCTATTTTCGAAAATAGGTGGAATCCCTCAAATCTTATCAAACTTTCTCCAAATTTGAGCTAAATGAGTATTAATAGAAATATTAATCTCAACCATGAAATCAAATCTCAAATTAAACCTCTCAAAGACCAGATTTGCAATCTAGTCCAAAGCCGAACCAAAAATCATCGCAAATCAATCCCTGGTTCGACCAGGCTACTGTGCGCGACCAGGGCGTTCGATCGACCACGAGCACCAGATTTTGGTCGTCGCCATTGCCGCTGCCGTGGCTTCGTCGCCGGCGGTCTCCAGCGTTGCCACCCCAGCCACTGTGTCCCTGCCGCGTGTGCGCATCGTGTTCGCCACCGTGGAACCACCTCGCCGCCAGCAGCGCCTTCGCTCTCCCGCGCGCGCGCCCGACAACAGCAGCACAGCTGCGCCACGTCGCAAGCATGCCTTGGGGAGGCATAACTTCGCCTTCACCTCCACTAGAGCAGCAGGCTAAAGCCGGCACGGCCGCTGGAGCGCGTCGCTTCGCTGCTGTCCCGCCCGACCGGTCTTTTCGCCATCGATTCGAGCTTCACTTCCCCGTGCAATTCCAGCCGTTGCAAGCCCCTTGCTGTGCCTATAAAAGCCGCCCCAGCCCAGCACGAAGACACTCACACTGGAACCACCCAAAATCCCTAACCACGCCGTCGTCTTCGTCTTCTTCGGCGAGCTCGAGAAGAGGCTCACGGTGCCAGGCCAAACCACTGCACCAAACTTCAAATTGAAGCTACCAGTGAGTTACTCTCAACCACTTATCTGTGTAGTAGCAGCCAATTGAGTTCTATTGCACCTCATCGCCGGGAATTGCAGATTTTCCCCGACAACTCCGGCGAGCAATTAATCCTTAACTAAGTCAAATTAGCTCTCGAGCCTGTGATCAATCATGATCAGTGGACTGTTTAGAACACATCTAAGCAACCAGAATCACCAATTTCGCTATAATATGAAAAATCCCAACTTTGTACCTTGCATGTAAGCTGGAGCTCGCTGTTAAGCTTCTCTGGTGTTTCTCCAGACATTCCAACTTCACACATAGCTTTTGTATGCCCCAGAGACCCTCCTCAAGCAAGGATTCGAGTTCATTTGCCCTAGAACAGAAATACCCAAATTTTGTGTCTTCTTCCCTAGCTCCGGTCGCCGGATTTTGTTCCCGGCCGTTTCAACCCCAACCACCTTGTCTAGTAGATGTGCCTCGACCCCAGGAGTATTTTTGCCTTCTAGCTCGACACCTAGATCGGCCCAGATGAAGAGGTATCACCATGCCAAAGTTTGGTCCAGAAACTGTTGAGAACAGCTCGGCCACCGTGTTCTTCGCCGGTTTTCATCACTTTCCGGCCATCTCCTACCCTAGGTCCTGTTGAGACATTTGTTCCTGTTACAAATGCCTAACCACCAGACAAAGTGGTGCATCATTTGGAGCCCTGAGTCAAAAGATATGGCTAACCCTAGTTCCTGGCCGTGTCAAGCCTATGCCAGGCTATGTCAGCCAGTGGCATTAGCCCTGTTCACCCACCTCTGGTCATGTAAAACAGAAATTACTTTGTCAAATAGTTGTCTCACTACCTTGTGCACCATATGCTTGAATCAAAACCTACTTTGGCCACTGGAAACTGTTCAAACCATGTCAATGCCATCCTAGAGCACTGTCAGCCTGTGTCAGCCAGTGGCATTGAGCCTTTTCACCCACCTCCAGCCATGCACTTTGGAAATAACCTTGTCCCTTAGACTCCTGATGTTGTGATCTACACTTTTCTCTACTGTCACAACTTGAGTTGAGCCCTCTATCACCCATCGACCTTATGTCGATGCCTTGAACCGAATGCCAACCTAAAGACATTCGCTGTTTTGGGCGAGCCAGTCACCACCTTGATATTACCCTGATATTTTGGAACCTTGTAAACCTTAACAGCTAATTTTAACCCTAATTTCCATAGTTAAACTCAAATCGCCTTCAAACCTTGTATCACCAGAGTATTTTCTCCTTGCATTTTTGCATGTAGTAGATTAGTAAGAATAGGATTGATTGTAATGCCTGTTTGCTTGTTTGATCTTGTTCAGAGCAAGAGTCCGGGGTTGAAGATCTTGTCGCTGAACCGTCATCGACTGCTGATACTTACGACGCGGAAGGCAAGTCATACTTTGAACATATTGAAACCCATATTTTATGAATTGCTATGCTATTCCATGAGTAGATATTTCGTTAATATTGCATGTGTTGAGATCAATGATATTATGGCAGTGATAGATTGAATACTTGAGAAATGTGAACTCGATAAGATAGCAAGCCACGAACTAATAAAAGTATAAACATGTACATTTATATTCATGAAATAGAACCCCTAGCCGTGACCAGTATTTTGGTATGGAATGGTGGTAGCACTGGAGGTGCTTGGCTGCACTGAATGTGCAGGCACTGAAGGTGCATGGTTTGTGGTATGATCTGGTCACTGGCATGTAAGGACTAGAACCTTGTGTTATGCGTCTAGTGGCATGAAAAACGTACCAACCACTTACCTGGTATGGGACAGGCGCAACCTAGTAGCTTTCTTAGTATTATCAGTTCCCTGCATGGCTTGTCGATCCGGTTTCTCGCGTGGAAACTGGTGGGACGCAGTTCGTCCATGAGTGATGTGAGATCAGAAAAATTATAAGAGGATAAGGTGTAAAGAAGGAAGACGCCCTACGCCAGATTAAGTCGTGCGCGACTGTAATCAAAAGAGGTTATGTGTCCTGCGGGAACATAGACCCAGGCTAGGAAGTAAGGCAGTGGGGAGGACCCACAACGGTAGTTGGGACGGTATTGTCCATTTACCAGGCAGGGATACTGTTAATACTAGACTGCAAAAACGTTGTGTGATCTCGGCCTTGTCACATGCGTATAAGTCGCATGGAGTTGGCCCGACTTGGAAGTCGAGTGAAAAAGTGGATTTAAAAAGAGGTACATCTCTGCAGAGTTTAAAAATGTATTCGAATACTTCGTGCTCCCGAATTTTAGGAGTATGCCGCGGTGGATTAAATCCATGGGGTGTGACACAAGTATTGTTTTATAAACTAAAATTTGTTAGCTCAAGATTACCCAAGTGGCATGTGTTGTCACGATAAGGGGCGTTGCCGTGGACTGTCATGTGTTGACGTGTCGCGGTAATACCATAATCTAGTAAGCATGTGATAACTAAGAGGCATGTGGATTTATGCCCTAAGTTACGAAATACTGTTATGAGTATAAGATTGAAAGGCTTGAATAAAGATAATGTGATATGAGGATATATCGCCTTGGATATGGGATATATGTATCACCATCAATTTGATTTATTTACTGCCATGGGTATGATCAGAAGTTGAGTAAAAATCGAGAAAGAAATGTATTTTGGGAAAAACCCTTCACTCTTTCCCCCAATAGTATAGGCTCATGTCATTTATACTGTTACTATATCTCTACCTCCCCTATGACTTGCTGAGTACATAAGTACTCACCCTTGCAACAACTCATCCATAGATGGAGCGTTCTACGACCTTGGAGGATAGCCTGAAGATGCTGCAGACCCAGGAGAAGATGAGCAGTTCCCATCGGAGCCCTGATGTGGTGCTGTCTGCTGTCAACCTCTGTTCCTGTGGATTGCTTTTGGGCCTAGTTTCCGCCGACTAGATGTGTTATTTTGTTAGACCCTTGTGCCTTGTAAGGCACTGTACCTCGTTTTGTACTAAGGCCTGATGGCCATACAATTATGACTACTGTATTATTTTGCTGCTTCAATGTATCCCTGTGTTTGACTCATCCTGGGAAGTCAAGTGGTTTAAGGGACCAGCTGCATCGAGCTGGGCTCCTCACAGGTGATGTCACTGTCGTGGCAGACGTGACATTACCTATCATGTACTGCCCAGAGTTCGTCTAGGGAAATAAACCGCCACACTTAGTGCACCACTAAGTGGAGGATTTGAAGCGTCGGGTCATTCATCTGATGTAAGTTTTAAAATTTGAAGTAAATATGTCTCTTCATTTTCTTCAAAATTAGGGGGCTAACTGACGAGGATTGTTACCCGAGCTAGTTCGGAATAAATGCACGTCTGGTTCAAGACAGATTCGAACCAGGTGAGTGTCCATTGATGTGATCTCAGCTGTCCTGGGAAGCGCGGACACATGGTCGCAGGCTCTACGCGATCAAGCCACAGATAGTGCGCGGTCAGAAGCCCGTATGCGATGCGCGGACGAAGGTCGCAGACAATACGTGGTCAGAATACTCTCGACCAGGAGATGTGGGGACCCTGCAACAAGCATATTCCAAGTATCCCGAAGATACTTCCATGTGCGGAGATAACTGTCAGGAGGTTAATATGTGCAGTTATTCCTTAATTGCACGTGATAAGCCTGCGTGGAGGTTAAGTGCAGTTACCAAAACTGCATCCGAGCAACTGTTCGAAGCCATTATGCATTGGCGCCCTTTCGACCAATATAAAAGGGTTGGCTAATGCACCAGATGGGGGAGGAAGGAGAGATGACACAACAATAGAAGACATTAGCTTTCATAGGCTAGTTTAGCAGTGTTTTACATAACCACACGGACAAGATCTTCGCCTGTGATGATCTTTTCCACAACTTTGTAATCCATTTTCCTACACATAGTGAAATCCCAACAGGACGTAGGGCTATTACTCCCACCATCGGGGGCCCAAACCTGTATAAATCTCCCTGTGCTCCAACTGACTTTGGATATCATCCCTTCCCAGAGAGACACCCTGAAAGGTCTCACAACTCACAAAATTCTGCATAAGTTCGACTAAGGACCCCGAGTCCGAATCGTCGACAGTTCCCCGAGGAAAAGAGGACAGTCGTCATCTGTCCTGGTCTTCCTCTTCGTAAACAAGACCTTGTGTTTTTCTCCCTATGTGCATACAAATCTGAGGATACACATGAGGAGTGATGAAAACAAAGATTATAATGATCCTTACCGGGGTGACTTCTTCTAGTACAGATGAAGTCCTTGGTCCTGAAGCTTCTTGGACCACTAGCACCGGAACTTCGTCCGCGACAATAGGATCGGTTGTGGTCGCAGGATCCTGTTCAGTTATCCCCACTCCTTTCGACAGGAGTGGAGTGCTCGCCGCCCCAGGACTGGCAGGAGTCACTTCGCGGCGAATAAGGGGGATGTCTTCTTCTTCCTGTACGAGCATAACTTAATGGATATACACAGATGAATGAGAACATTTAGGATTGTGAGAAATCTTTCCACAATCGCCCCTTCTGTTAGAAGGGGAGGTGTTGCAGATCCTGAAGCATCCTAGTATTCAGGCACTGGGGTTTCACCTGCAACCATAGGATTATCAGTGGTCGCAGGGCCCATTGCAGTCGTCTCTGTCCCTGCAGGCAAAGACAGGACCTCGCTGGACGAGGGAGAGATCGTCTTCCTCTTGCGACGAATCAGAGGGACGTCATCCTCCTCATCCTCGCTCCCTTCACCCTGTACAACGAAGAAATAATTCCTGCTCATACCTAGGGTTACAGGAGGCATCGAATATCTTACCGCAGTCCTCTTCGCGGTAAGGGGAGTCTTTTGCGAGGAGGCCTCTCCCAGAATCTTCTTGGACTTCTTGGGAGCATGTTCCTTCGCCCCGCGCTTCGAAGAGATCCTCTTCACCCTCTTCGTAGCCGATTTCCCCAAGAGACAGACGTCCTCGCTTGGACGCGTCGCCTCAGCAAACTTCCCCTAGAGCTATGTCATTCCAAATGTTCTTGTTAATACAAGATGAGCGAATGGTCTACAAACAGAGCCTGTTGAGAAAGTTCATACCTTTCGGTGCTCCTGTTTGAGATCGTCACTGGCATTGATTAGGCTCTGGGGGTGAGGCGATCCCCTGGTTCCCTCCACATCGGCGCTATACCCTTTGAGGAGGTAATTTGTGCACTTTTCAATTTCGGACAAAGGCAGAGCTGCGTCGCAAACAAGCATGTTAGCAAATACGACATTTTTTCAGAAAAATGTATGTTTTGTTGACTGGAAGACATACCGTTATTATAGTCCAAGGTGCTATCCACCATGGACTAGATTTCCCAAGCTGGATGAGCTCTTTCACGCAGGGGGCTCACCCAGTTCTTCACAAAGTCATGGATGATGTCACACGCAGTTAGTCCTTGCTGGACTAAGTGAAGAATAACTTCGGCCTGCTTCTTCTGCTCTGCTCTTAGAGAAGGAAGGGAGTCCAACTCACTGGACTTCTTCGATCGGGAGTTCTCAAACTACAACCCGCTCTCCGACGGAGGGGTGCAGTAGAACCACTTCTGGTACCACCCGTGTACAGAATCTCGAAGGGGTGGGAAGGGATACTCTTTCTTCTCCCTTATTCGGAAGTAGATGCACCCGGCGGCATTGGCGCTCTTCGACCATGCCGAGTAATAGAAGCGTCGGAAGAGCTCCACGCTAGGAAGCACTCCGACGAAGGCTTCGCACAAATGCTGAAAGATCGCCAAGATAAGAACAGCATTTTGGTGGAGATTCACCAACTCCAACCCATAATGCTCAAAGATTCCCTTCAAGAATTGGCTCTCAGGGAATCGGAACCCGCAATGCAGGTACTCCTCAAAAACCACCAACTCACCCTCTTGGACGATTGGGGTTTCTTGATCTTTCTCCGCGGGCCGCCAGTTGATCAGCAGCCATGGAGGAAGAATCTCTTCCTTCTCAAGGGCCACCAAACTTTCTTCGGTATGGTGGACGGATCGGCTCCAGGAGGCCATTGCTTGCGAAAGATTGAGAGGAAAGGTGGTGACTTTGGAGGCGATGGAGATGAGAAGTGCAAAAGAGGGTTTTGTGCAGCGAAAAATCTAAGGCAAGTGAGGGGTTTCTTGTTATGTGGCTTCCTCAGGAAGCTATCTTCTCCTTTTATATGCTCGAGGCAACTCCTCGTTGAATACTTTATTCATTTCCCATAATGGGTGCCTTCTCTCTAGAAACCCGTTATGCACTCCCTGCAGTAAATCCGAAATGAAATATATTTTTATTAATTTTCGTTTCGAATTCGGGGGCTAGGGTGCACATAGGAACATGAAAATTTTGCAACAATTTTCGGAGGAAGTTATCTTTCATGTTTTTAAGTTAATTTTTATGTATTGATCACAATGCGTTTCTGTGATCGCCTCAGAATTTGCATGTTGATCACAATAATATTCTGTGATCGTTGCAAGTATGTAATCGCAATATAGACGGTTATCATCCTATCGAGGTGTTATGTTATTGCGACTTCGGTTATAATCGCGATAATAGTTCTGATCGCGACTTAAGTTATGATCGCAGTACCAGTACTGGTCGTGGTGTAACATATTAATGCATTTCTGATCGAAAAGACTTGTCACTTCGGGTTTACCTGTGTATGTTTGGTCGTGAAGACATTCTTTGTGACCATGTTTTCACACAGAGATTATGAAGAGTTTCAATTTGGGTTATAAGTCTTGCATAATCCATCTTGAAAAGGCAAGTTATGTAAGGTAAAAGAAATCCTCATTTCTGACAATCCTTGCATACAAAAGGGATACAGGCGACCAGAGCGTCGACCTGATCCGAGAGAAGTTTACAAAGTTCTCCTAGGAACATATTGGTGTCAGTAGGATCTACACTGACCGCCCCAAGAGAACTGGCAACTACTCTAAACCTATCTACATCATCCCGCATCAGAGAAGCACAACCATTCCTGATCGAATCGGAGAGTTCTCGCTGCTGTCGAGCATAGTCCCTCTCCAAGCGGAATTGGTGCTCCTCTTCACAAGATCTATAAAAACATTCTGCCAGGTGCAGAATGGCCGAAGACATCTCTTCGGTCTTCTTCTCTAGAACCTCTTTCTCCTTCTAGAGAGTTTGTTCGAGGGAAAGAGGTTGAATCTCAGCAGGCTGGTCGCTGGGGGCTCCAACAATTTTCATCTCCTACACATAAATGTGTTAGTTTTACAAGTTAAAACGACCAGCAGAAGAGATGAAAATAATTACCAATCCACGCAAGTGAGAGGATAAAGTATTTCCCCCAGAAAGTAGATCACCCAACAAAATTCGAGAACTATCAGATCGTGGGAGTGCAACTTCCCACTAGAAGATTGTTCCCCCAACACAAGTTGAGGATCGTCTGGTCGCGGAAGTGCAGCCTTCCAACCAAAAAATTGATAACCCATCAAAAGATGGGAATCGCTTGATCGCAATGGAGAAAGCTGAGAAGAAGGCTTTGAAGGATTATTATGGACCTCCAAAGGTGGAGATGAGAGTTCGACCTGCGGAGTTGCATGGACAGGGTGGACTACAAGGGCTAAAGGAAGAGAGAGCAATGATGCATCCCTAACCCTTGTGCCGTTGGAAGATCCCTCATCAACCTTGGGTTTCTTCCATGGAGGAACCAGATCTTCGATCGTCTAAGAATTTCCAAAAGCGTTCGGGAGATGATCAGAACATAAGATGACAACTTGAACCAAGGGTTCCAAAGAAGACTTACCTTCTTGAAATCCTGGTCGAAATCAAGTGTTACTTCCTCTTCATCGCTCTCAATCTCAATGATGTTCTTGGAGCATGATTTGCCATCGAGGTCGAAGCAAAAGAGAAGAAAAAGATGGCTTTGGAAAAGACTTAGCCAGGAGAAAACTTGTGAAGTTTTAGGGCTAAGAGGCTTTGGTATTTATAGCCCCCAGGGGTGACGGTTCATTTTTCAAATGCCTCGAGTTCTTAAAACATTTACAGTTTCATCTTGGGTTAAAAGACAATTCCGCGGCGCCATCATTACTTGTCAAATACAACCCAGAGTCCGTCTTGGGAAATAAACCACCACACTTAGTGCGCCACTAAGTGGAGGAGTTGAAGCGTCAGGTCACTTATCCGATGTAAAATTTAAATTTGAAGTAAATATGTCTTTTCATTTTCTTCAAATTTGGGGGCTAGCTGACAAGGATTGTTACTCGAGCTAATTCGGAATAAATGCATGTCTTGTTCAAGATAGATTCGAACGTGGTAGGTGTCCGTTGATGTGATCTCAGATGGCTTGAGAAGCACGGACACATGGTGACAGGCTTTGCACGATCATAAGGCCGCAGATAGTGCGCGGTCAGGAGCCCGTAGGCGATGCACGGACAGGAGGTCGCAGACAGTGCGCGGTCTGACAATACGCGGTCAGAAAGACATTGACTACTCTCGACCAAAACGAGTCGGGGTTGCTTAAGTCCTACAACAAGCATATCCCAAGGATCCCGGAGATTCTTCCACGTATGAAGATAACTACCAGGGGGTTAATATGTGCGGTTATCCCTTAATTGCACGTGTTAAGCTTGCGTGGGAGTTAAGTGCAGTTGCCAAAACTGCACCCGAGCAACCGTATAAATCTTTCTATGTTCCAACCGACATTGCTCATCATCCCTTCCTGGAGGGACACCCTGAAAGGTCTCATAACTCACAAATTCTGCATAAGTTCGACTAAGGACCCTGAGTCCGAATCGTCGACAACTTGAGCTCTCATCTTGATCCTTGCCTTTTCCCTTAGCCTTTCCCTTACCCTTCTTCTTGAAACTCTTTCCCTTTTGAACCATCATCACACATTATCATGATTCTTTTTGATGTTTTGCTCTGCTGTCTTTAACATCCCATGCAATTCAGGTAGAGACTTCTCTAGATTATTCATATTAAAATTCAGTATGAAAGGATCATAGCTTGGAGGGAGCGATTGGAGAATCACATCAGTAGCCAACTCTTGGCTAAGGGGGTAACCAAGTTTACCCAAGCTCTCAATGTAACCAATCATCTTGATTACATGAGGGCTAACTGCGCTTCCTTTTGCTAGTCTGCAGGCATGTAGTTTCTTGGTGGTCTCATATCTTTCCACCCTTTCCTGGTCTTTGAACAAGTTTCAAAGAGCCACACTCATGTCATAAGCATTGGCGTTCTCGAATTGCTTTTGCAATTCAGAACTCATTGTTGCTAACATGAGGCAACTGACATCGAGATTGTCATCAACATGCTTCTTGTAATCATCTCGTTGAGATCGTGGAGCATTAGTCAAAGGTTCATCAAGAACTAGGGACTCTAGAATATAGTCCTTTTTCTCTTGCTTGAGAACGATTCTCAAGTTACAAAACATATCAATGAAATTTGTTCCATTCAGTTTTTTTTATTGAGTACAGATCGCAAGTTAAAGCTGGTTGACATATAGTGGGTCAAGATCCATATTTCACTAAGTCCTAGTGAGCTTTGGCATCACTACTAGAAACCTAGTTATTTAGATAAGCAACTTTTTTCTAATCATATCATATATGACACTTGTTTGTTGGGTGACATCAATATGCCCCGACTCCCAATACCATGCCCCAAGGCCCAAAACTGTTTTCATAGCCTTGTTAAGTGAAAAAAATTCGATGCGTATAAGTGTCCGACAATTACCCTGCCTTACCAAGATAGTTAATGGCATCTTGATTTGTCAAGCCTACCAAATAATGATCGAGGCTTTGACAGTTGCAACAATTGAAAAGGGCATCAAGTTAACTTAATTTTAGGTACTTAACAAAATTCATAATTTTCAAGCAACAATCAAGAGCATCAAAATTGTCGTGACTGCCACGACTGTGACATCACCTGTGAGGAGCCCAGCTCGGTGCAGCTGGTCCCTTAAACCACTTGACTTCCCAGGATGAGTCAATCACAGGGATACATTGAAGCAGCAAAATAATACAGTAGTCATAATTGTATGGCCATCAGGCCTTAGTACGAAACGAGGTACAGTGCCTTACAAGGCACAAGGGTCTAACAAAATAACACATCTAGTCGGCAGAAGCTAGGCCCAAAAGCAATCCACAGGAAACAGAGGTTGACTGCAAGACAGCACCACATCAGGGCTCCGGAGGAAACTGCTCATCATCTCCTGGGTCTGCAGCATCTTCAGGGTATCCTCCAAGGTCGTAGAACGCTCCATCTATTGAGGAGTTGTTGCAAGGGTGAGTACTTATGTACTCAGCAAGTCATAGGGGAGGTAGAGATATAGTTACAGTATAAATGACATGAGCCTATGCTATTGGGGAAAGAGTGAAGGGTTTTTCCCAAAATACATTTCTTTCTCAAATCTTACTCAACTTCTGATCATACCCATGGCAGTAAATAAATCATATTGATGGTGATACATATATCCCATATCCAAGGCGATATAACCTCATATCACATTATTTTTATGCAAGCCTTTCAATCTTATACTCATGCCAGTATTTCGTATACTTTAGGGCATAAACCACATGCCTCTTAGTTATCATATGATCTCTATATTATGGTATTACCGCGACACGTCAACACATGACAGCCCACGGCAACGCCCCTTATCATGACAACACATGCCACTTGGGTAATCTTGAGCTAACAAATTTTAGTTTATAAAACAATACTTGTGTCACACCCCGTGGATTTAATCCACCGCGGCATACTCCTAAACTCGGGAGCACGAAGTATTCGAATACATTTTTAAACTCTGCAGAGATGTACCTCTTTTTAAATCCACTTTTTCACTCGACTTCCAAGTCGGGCCAACTCCATGCGACTTATACGCATGTGACAAGACCGAGATCACACAACATTTTTGCAGTCTAGTATTAACAGTATCCCTGCCCGGTAAATGGACAATACCGTCCCAAGTACCGTTGTGGGTCCTCCCCACTGCCTTACTTCCTAGCCTGGGTCTATGTTCCCGCAGGACACATAACCTCTTTTGATTACAGTCGCGCACGACTTAATCTGGCGTAGGGCGTCTTCCTTCTTTACACCTTATCCTCTCATAATTTTTCTGATCTCACATCACTCATGGACGAACTGCGTCCCACCAGTTTCCACGCGAGAAACCGGATCGACAAGCCACGCAGGGAACTGATAATACTAAGAAAGCTACTAGGTTGCACCTGTCCCATACCAGGTAAGTGGTTGGTACGTTTTTCATGCCACTAGACGCACAACACAAGGTTCTAGTCCTTATATGCCAGTGACCAGATCATACCACAACCCGTGCACCTTCAGTGCCTACACCTTCAGTGCAGCCAAGCACCTCCAGTGCTACCACCATTCCATACCAAAATACTGGTCACGGCTAGGGGTTCTATTTCATGAATATAAATGTACATGTTTATACTTTTATTAGTTCGTGGCTTACTATCTTATCAAGTTCACATTCCTCAACTATTCAATCTATCACTGCCATAATATCATTGATCTCAACACATGCAATATTAATGAGATATCTATTCATGGAATAGCATAGCAATTCATAAAATATGGGTTTCAATATGATCAAAGTATGACTTGCCTTCCGCGTCGTAAGTATCAGCAGTCGATGACGGTTCAGCGACAAGATCTTCAACCCCGGACTCTTGCTCTGAACAAGATCAAACAAGCAAACAGGCATTACAATCAATCCTATTCTTACTAATCCACTACATGCAAAGATGCAAGGAGAAAATACTCTGGTGATACAAGGTTTGAAAGCGATTTGAGTTTAACTATGGAAACCAGGGTTAAAATTAGCTGTTAAGGTTTACAAGGTTCCAAAATATCAGGGTAACATCAAGGTGGTGACTGGTTCGTCCAAAAACAGCGAATGTCTTTAGGTTGGCATTCGGTTCAAGGCATCGACATAAGGTCGATGGGTGATAGAGGGCTCAACTCAAGTTGTGACAGTAGAGAAAAGTGTAGATCACAACGTCAGGAGTCTAAGGGACAAAGTTATTTTCACAGCGCATGGCTGGAAGTGGGTGAAAAGGCTCAATGCCACTGGCTGACAGTGCTCTAGAATGGCATTGACATGGTTTGAGCAGTTTCCAGTGGCCAAAGTAGGTTTTGATCCAAGCATATGGTGCACAAGGTAGTGAGACAACTATTTGACAAAGTAGTTTCTGTTTTACATGACCAGAGGTGGGTGAACAGGGCTAATGCCACTGGCTGACATAGCCTGGCATAGGCTTGACACGGCCAGAAACTAGGGTTAGCCATATCTTTTGACTCAGGGCTCCAAATGATGCACCACTTTGTCTGGTGGTTAGGCATTTGTAACAGGAACAAATGTCTCAACAGTATCTAGGGCAGGGGATGGCCGGAAAGTGATGAAAACCGGCGAAGGACACGGTGGCCGAACTGTTCTCAACAGTTTCTGGACAAAACCTTGGCATGGTGATACCTCTTCATCTGGGCCGATCCAGGTGTCGAGCTAGAAGGCAAAAATACTCTTGGGGCCGAGGCACATCTACTAGACAAGGTGGTTGGGGTTGAAACGGCCGGGAACAAAATCCGGCGACCGGAGCTAGGGAAGAAGACACAAAATTTGGGCATTTCTGATCTAGGGCAAACGAACTCGAATCCTTGCTTGAGGATGGTCTCTGGGGCATAACAGAGCTAGGTGTGAAGTCAATTTAACTGGAAAATCACCACAGAAGCTTAACGGCGAGTTCCAGTTTGCATGCAAGGTGTAAACTTGGGGTTTTTCATATTTTAGCGAAATTGGTGATTCTGGTTGCTTAGATGTGTTCCACACCGTCCATTGATCAATATTGATCACAGGCTCGAGAGTTAGATCGGTTTAATTGGGGTTTAATTGCTCGCCGGAGTTGTCGGGGAAAAATAGCAATTCCCGGCGATGAGGTGCGATAGAACTCAATTGGCTGCTACTACACAGGTAAGTGGTTGAGAGTAACTCACTGGTAGCTTCAATTTGGAGTTCGGTGCAGTGGATTGGCCTGGCACCGTGAGCCTCTTCTCGAGCTCGCCGAAGAAGACGAAGACAACGGCGTGGTTAAGAATTTGAGTGGTTCTGGCGTGAGTGTGTTTGAGCTGAGCTGGGGTGGCTTTTATAGGCACAGCAAGGGGCTTGCAACGGCTGGAATTTCCTGGAGAATTGAAGCTCGAATCGATGGCGAATTGACCGGCCGGGCGGGACAGCAGCGAAGCGACGCGCTCCAGCGGCCGTGCCGGCTTTAGCCTGCTGCTCTGGTGGAGGTGAAGGCGAAGTGATGCCTCCCCAAGGCATGCTTGCGACGTGGCGCAATTGTGTTGCCGTTGTCGGGCGCGCGCGCGGGAGAACGAAGACGCTGCTGGCGGGCGAGGTGATTCCACGGTGGCGAACACGATGCGCACACGCGGCAGGGAAACAGTGGCTGGGGTGGCAACATTGGAGATCGCCGGCGACGAAGCCGCAGCGGTGGCAACGGCGACGACCAAAATCCGGCGCTCGTGGTCGTTTGAACGGCCTGGTCGTGCATAGTAGCCTGTGGTCGAACCAGGGACTGATTTGCGATGATTTTTGGTTTGGCTTTGGACTAGATTGCAAATCTGGTCTTTGAGAGGTTTAATTTGAGATTTGATTCCATGGCTGAGTATAATATTTCTATTAATACCCATTTAGCTCAATTTTGGAGAAAGTTTGATAAGATTTGAGGGATTTCACCTATTTTCGAAAATAGGGTAAAATTAGGGTAAACTAAATCTGGATTTTGTCGATCTCGAATTCTGGTGATTGGAGAGAGATTTTGAAGTCTGATCAAACAGGAGATCTGTATCAAATAGCATTTGGGAGGTGTTCCCTGAAGAAATTCTGGAGTTGGAATTGATTTGCAGATTTTAGCCTTTTCCGGCTTCCAGGTAAACAGAAAAGGACTTATTCGCAGTAAAATTTGGACTAAACTGCGAAAAGTGTTTAGATGAATTAATCTAGCTCCCAACTTTTTGAAGTGAGTTGAGGATGAACCTAGGAACATATTCCAGGGGTTACTTGAGTCTGGATAAGGTTAAATCAAGATAACTCAATTATCTGGAAACTGGGGTATTTAGGGTAAATCTGAATTTTCCTGTTTTCGAAAACAGAGAGAGGCTTAGGTACTGGGAGTTAGGGTCAGAATTTGATCTGGCTCCTGAAGACTTTTATCTTCAGGGTAACTGGTAGGTTAAATCTGGATGGTCAGATCTTGATCTGGATCTAGAGAATAGATTTGGAGATTTTTAGGGTTTGGGAGAGATTAGAGTTCAGCTGATCTGGCTACTACTACAGAGATACATGCGTGCAGGGTTTTTATGCAAAACTTTGCACCCCCAAAACTAGGGTGTTACAAGCCTACCCTCCTTAAAGAAATCTCGCCCCGATATTTACCTAGAGAAGGGAAGAGGTAGGGATAAGCCTGCCGCAGATCATCCTCTTTCTCCCAAGTCGCTTCTTCCTTTGAGTGATCTTCCCATTGAACCTTGCAAAGCTTGATTTTCTTTCTTCTGAGTTGACGCTCATCACTAGCCAGTATTTGCAGTGGTTGAGTGAGGTAGGTGAGATTCTTCTGAAGCGGAATTCCCTGGTGTTCTATCTGATCCGTTGGTTCCTTGAGGCACTTACGGAGTTGCGAGACATGAACCACGTCATGAATTTCTCCAAGATCTGATGGTAAATCCAGTTTGTAAGATACCTCTCCTTTCCTCTTAAGGACTTTGAATGGCCCAATGTACCTTGGGGATAGTTTTCCTCTCTGATGGAATCTTCTCATCCCTTTTAACGGTGTAACCTTGAGATAAACTGATTCGCCTAGTGCAAACGACAATTCCCTTCTTCGGTTGTCGGCATAGCTCTTCTGGCGTGACTGTGCTGCCTTTAATCGTTCTCTGATGAGCTTGACGTGTGCTTCAGCTTCTTCGATGAGTTCGGGTCCAATGACTTGCCTTTCTCCTGGCTCGTCCCAATGTAGTGGAGTTCTGCACTTGCGCCCATACAAAGCTTCAAAGGGTGCCATTTGCAGACTAGCTTGGTAACTGTTATTATAAGTAAACTCCGCAAATGGTAAGCACTTTTCCCAAGAGGTTCCATAATCTAACATGCAAGCTCTGAGAAGGTCTTCCAAGATTTGATTTACACGTTCAGTCTGTCCTCCTGTCTGTGGATGATATGCAGTGCTAAACTGCAATTGGGTTCCCAAAGCTTCGTGGAGTCGGTTCCAGAATTTGGATGTGAATTGTGTTCCTCGATCTGAAACGATCTTTTTCGGGATACCATGCAGTGTCACTATTCGCTGCAGGTATAGCTCCGCTAATTTGTTGCCATTATACGTTTTCTTGACTGGTATAAAATGAGCAACTTTCGTGAGTCTGTCCACAACGACCCATATGGAATCATATCCCCCTTGTGTTCTGGGAAGTCCTGTGATAAAATCCATACCAATCTCTTCCCATTTCCAGGTTGGCACAGGTAAGGGTTGCAGCTTTCCGGCTATCTTCTGATGATCGGCCTTAATCCTTTGGCAAGTGTCACATCTTGCGACATATTCCGCGATTTCCCTCTTCATTCCATTCCACCAGAATTGCGTTCTCAGATCCTTGTACATCTTGGTGTTTCCAGGGTGTAGTGAATATGGGGTTTTATGAGCTTCGAAAAGAATTAATTCCTTAAGGTCTGTATTTCGGGGTACACAAATCCTTCCCCGATACCACACAATTCCTTGATGATCTTCAAAAAAATCCTGGGTTTTTCCTGATCTGATGTGGCTCTTGATCTTATGTATCTCCTCATCTTCTTTCTGAGCATCCTCAATCTGCTTTTGGAGTTGAGACTCCACAGTCACTGTAGCTAACATCCCAGATGGCACTATGGTTACTTCAAGATTTTGAAATTCCTGCCGTAAGCACGGGTTTTTGGGTGTAGCTCCTTGTAGGGTACAAGCCTTTCTGCTCAAGGCATCTGCCACTACGTTGGCTTTCCCTGGATGGTAGAGTCTGCTGAGGTCGTAGTCCTTGATCAGCTCGAGCCATCGGCGCTGACGTATATTGAGCTCCGTCTGTGTGAAGATATACTTGAGGCTTTTATGATCTGTAAAGATCTCACACTTATGTCCAATGAGATAATGCCGCCATATCTTTTAGGCATGCACCACTGCTACTAACTCCAAATCATGAGTCGGATAATTTTCCTCATGTGGTCTCCATTGACGTGAGGCATAAGCCACTACTCGACCTTGTTGCATTAATACACAGCCTATTCCTTGCTTTGAAGCATCACAGTAAACTACAAAATCTTCTTTGCTGTTTGGTAATGTGAGGACCGGTGTTGTTGTCAATTTCTGCTTCAGCTTCTGAAAACTTTCTTCACACTTAATGGTCCATTCAAATGCAACATCCTTCTTTAGCAGGTTCGTAAGAGGTTTGGCTATTTGGGAAAATCCTTCAATGAATCTCCTATAATATCCTGCTAATCCCAAGAAACTTCTAATCTCTGAAACTGAGGTAGGTTGCTTCCACTCCTTGATTGGGGAGATTTTAGCTGAATCCACTGAAATTCCTTCTGCTGTCAACACATGTCCAAGAAATGAAATTCTTGACATCCAAAATTCACATTTGTCAAACTTGGCATAAAATTGCCTCTCTCGTAGCCTTCCCAAGACTAGGTGTAAATGTTGCTCATGCTCTTCCGTACTCTTGGAATATATTAGAATGTCATCTATGAATACTATGACAAACTTGTCAAGATAATCCATAAACGTACTGTTCATGATATTCATGAAAGCTGCCGGAGCATTGGTCAATCCAAAGGGCACTACTGTAAACTCGTATAAACCATATCTGGTAGTGAAAACAGTCTTCGATATATCTTCCTTCTTGATCTTCAGCTGATGATATCCAGATTTCAAATCTATCTTGGAAAATACTTTGGCTCCTCGAAGTTGGTCGAACAAGTCATCAATTCTTGGTAATGGGTACTTGTTCTTAATAGTGACTTCATTCAAAGCTCGGTAATCTACACACATCCGTAAAGTTCCGTCTTTCTTCCTTACAAACAAAACTGGGGCTCCCCAAGGTGAAGCACTGGGTCGGATAAATCCTTTACCCTCCAGTTCCTCTAACTGATTTTTCAACTCTTCTAAGTCCGTTACCGGCATCCTATATGGTCTCTTGGCTATAGGTGCCGCTCCTGGTTTAAGCTCAATGGTAAACTCTATCTCCCTGTCAGGTGGCATCCCTGGGAGTTCTTCTGGGAATACATCCGGGTATTCATGTACTGTGGGCAGTTGATCCAAGCATACTTCTTGAAGTGCATGGGCTGATCCTTGCAGTTTTTCGACCGATGATCTTTCCGCATGGAATAGGACTTCCTTCCCTTGGTTACTAACAAGGCTTAGAGTTTTCTTCTCACAATCCACTAGTCCTTTATGCTGAGATAACCAATCCATTCCTATTATAATGTCTAGGCCTTGCAGTTCTAGGACTAATAGATTAGCCAAGAACTCTACCCCTTCTAATTCAAAGGTTATATGACGACAAGCTGAATATACAGGCAGCTTAGCTCCTGGGGTCTGTATAGCCATAGGGTACTCTAGAGGTACCATAGGTATTCCCACTTTAAATGCAAAATCTTCTGATATGATTGAGTTTGTAGCCCCAGGATCAAACAGTATTAAAGCAGATGCAGACTGGATCAAGAATCTACCTAGGAGAATGTCAGAGGCATTGTCCGCTTCTTGAAGGGAGGTGAAGTTCAGTCGGCCTCCTCGACCTGCCATTTGTCTTCCTCCTCGCCCTCGTCCTCGGCCTGCTACATTTCCCCCTCTGTTGGGCAAACCACCTCTGGGGCTCTGCAATGGTGGTGAAGCTGTGGTTCTAGGTGCCATCGCTTGTGTTCCAGCTTGCGATCTTGCTATCGCCATTGGGAGTTGGATCCACGGGCAACTGTCTTTGCGGTGTCCCATCTGTCCGCAATGATAGCATTGAGTCCTTGTCTGAGGGAAATCCCGTTGATAGTGTGCTCCTCTGCAGTTGGGGCATGTCGGCGTGAATGGTGGTCTTGACGCCGGGTAGGGCGGACGAAAATTTGGAGATGTTGGGGCCCTTCCCCTAGATGAGCTGGCTGGCGGTCGCGACTGTTGCATCATCTTCCTCTTCCGATTTTCTTCTCCGAGGCCTCGCTTTTCTTCTATCTTTAATACTCGATTCACCAGGGTCTGGAATTCTGTGAACTCATGGGAGGCAATCTGATATTGCAAATAGTGCTGAAGTCCCTCGGTGAAGCGTTCAATCTTCTTATCTTCCGTGTCGATGTCGTTGGACGCATACCGAGCTAGATGGTGGAATTGGTGCAGGTACTCAGTGACAGTCCGATTCCCTTGAGTCAAGTTCCGGAATTCTCGGCGTTTAGCTGCCATGACGCCTGTAGGGATATGGAATTTTACGAATTGGTCCTTAAATTCCGTCCAGGTGATGTTGTCTTTGTCCAAGTGTGCTTCTTGATAATTCATCCACCAAGCAGCTGCTGCTCCAGTGAGTTGGTGTGATCCGAATAACACCTTCTCTCGATCATTGCAACGAACAGTGTCCAGTTTCCTTTCGATGTCCCGCAGCCAGTCGTCTGCGACGATTGGGTCGGTCGCGCTTGCGAAGGTTGGCGGTCGCGTCTTCTGGAAGTCTGAGAGTCGAGTTCCGACGGCAGTACCTTCAGCAGTCCCTGGCATTTTCTGAATGACTTGAGCTAGCAACTGGGTATGTGCAGCCTGGGCTTCTTGGCGGCTCCTCTCCATTGAAAGAAGAATTTCCTGGAGACTTGGTGAGTCTTCTTGTGGTGGTAGTGAGCTCTGCGATCCTGGATGAGGTGTGGTTCCTCTTCGTGGTGTAACTGGGTCTTGGCCCTCTTGGTCATCTTGGGTCCTTCTCCTTGTGTGAACCATTCTGATCTTCTGAAGAGAGAAGCAGACAGGTCTAACTAACTAGAGAGAATTAGGGTACTAATGCAGAAATTAATGCGAAGCTGATTCATTAATGCACAAGTAGTTGATACAAAAGCGGCTAAACGCCTTAGTCTGATACAATCAAAATACAAGTAATGGTGATGATAACAACCCAAAAGCATCACCAAACCTAGAAGATCTACCCTGGCCTGAGGATCTAAAAGAACAGGCAACTAACTGCTCCCACAGGGCTCAACCTCCTCTGGCTCCATCTCGTCGTCGGACTCCTCCAGAGTGACAACCCCGGGTGGTCCAGACTCATGGAACAGTAGCGCTGACCCACTGCCCTCTGCCTGGCGGGTGCTAGGGGTAGAGAATGAGCGTCGGTACCCAGCTGCATTAGCAACCCTCCGAGGAATCAAGCTAGGTCCCGCACTGGGTCCAAAGGTACGAGCTGGGGAGACAACTATCGGAGCAACCTCCTCAACTGTGCGGCGTCTCTGAGCTGCAGGCTGAGAAGTCAACGACGGGGAAGCGGTTCGGCCACGTTTCTTCTGCTCCTCCAACTCCTTGCGGAGCTCCTGATGCTCAGCAAGCAAGGTGGAGTAGCGCGAGTCGAGGGTCCTCAACAGACCTACGGTGCCTGCCAGACATGGGTCCGGGTACTCCACGATGGGTGACAACCCAGAGGGAGATGAAGGCACGTGACGGAAAGGTGACTCCTGGAGCCGACATGAGTACACCTGGCGTACCCGATGCACAGCCTCTCGAGCTGCGTCCTGGATAGCATCCAGTCGGCTTGCCCTGCTGGCCTCCACCCTGATCACCCGTCCTTCACGACTATCGAGAGCGTGCACCAGCACTTTGGCCTTGAAGCCAAAGCGACGCCCCTCATAATAGTCCCAAATAGTTTCGCAGATCGGGCGCTCATCAATCCCTAGGAATTGAGCAATATGCCACAGCAATGTGACCCATCCACCGAGACTCTCGATGTAGCTGAAACGCTCCTTGGCCATCCTGCCGAGAAATTTTGGAAGCAAAATAAGATTTTGAAATCAACACTTTTATAAGAGCAAGAACATCCTTTGCAAAATAAAATTTTTCAGAAATAATTTTTAAATAATTTACGAGGTCCTGGCGCTACCAAGCCCTGAGGGTATCGTCCTATAGTCAAGGTCTGTGCTGCTCTGATACCACTATTTTTGTCGTGACTGCCACGACTGTGACATCACCTGTGAGGAGCCCAGCTCGGTGCAGCTGGTCCCTTAAACCACTTGACTTCCCAGGATGAGTCAATCACAGGGATACATTGAAGCAGCAAAATAATACAGTAGTCATAATTGTATGGCCATCAGGCCTTAGTACAAAACGAGGTACAGTGCCTTACAAGGAACAAGGGTCTAACAAAATAACACATCTAGTCGGCAGAAGCTAGGCCCAAAAGCAATCCACAGGAAACAGAGGTTGACTGCAAGACAGCACCACATCAGGGCTCCGAAGGAAACTGCTCATCATCTCCTGGGTCCGCAGCATCTTCAGGGTATCCTCCAAGGTCGTAGAACGCTCCATCTATTGAGGAGTTGTTGCAAGGGTGAGTACTTATGTACTCAGCAAGTCATAGGGGAGGTAGAGATATAGTTACAGTATAAATGACATGAGCCTATGCTATTGGGGAAAGAGTGAAGGGTTTTTCCCAAAATACATTTCTTTCTCAAATCTTACTCAACTTCTGATCATACCCATGGCAGTAAATAAATCATATTGATGGTGATACATATATCCCATATCCAAGGCGATATAACCTCATATCACATTATTTTTATGCAAGCCTTTCAATCTTATACTCATGCCAGTATTTCGTATACTTTAGGGCATAAACCACATGCCTCTTAGTTATCATATGATCTCTATATTATGGTATTACCGCGACACGTCAACACATGACAGCCCACGGCAACGCCCCTTATCATGACAACACATGCCACTTGGGTAATCTTGAGCTAACAAATTTTAGTTTATAAAACAATACTTGTGTCACACCCCGTGGATTTAATCCACCGCGGCATACTCCTAAACTCGGGAGCACGAAGTATTCGAATACATTTTTAAACTCTGCAGAGATGTACCTCTTTTTAAATCCACTTTTTCACTCGACTTCCAAGTCGGGCCAACTCCATGCGACTTATACGCATGTGACAAGGCCGAGATCACACAACATTTTTGCAGTCTAGTATTAACAGTATCCCTGCCCGGTAAATGGACAATACCGTCCCAAGTACCGTTGTGGGTCCTCCCCACTGCCTTACTTCCTAGCCTGGGTCTATGTCCCCGCAGGACACATAACCTCTTTTGATTACAGTCGCGCACGACTTAATCTGGCGTAGGGCGTCTTCCTTCCTTACACCTTATCCTCTCATAATTTTTCTGATCTCACATCACTCGTGGACGAACTGCGTCCCACCAGTTTCCATGCTAGAAACCGGATCGACAAGCCATGCAGGGAACTGATAATACTAAGAAAGCTACTAGGTTGCGCCTGTCCCATACCAGGTAAGTGGTTGGTACGTTCTGACCGCGGAATGTGGGCTGACCGCGCAACATCCCGGATATCCAGTCCGCGTATTGTAACACCCCTGTTTTTGCTAAACCCTAAAATAGCCAAAATCCACATCCGGACCCCAAAACCTAATCTGCTTTAGCCATTCCCTTCTAAATGCTGTTCAGAACATTTTTCCCTTCGGGACCATCTCCAAAATCTCACCCTAAAGCTGAGTTTCAAGCCTTGCCTTTTTAAAACCCTAATTACCCTATTTTTACCCTAAGCTGTTTTCCCCAATTTTGTCGAAACCCTTCAGATCTTGCCCGATCTTACCAAACTTTGGCCAGATAAGTTTTATTAATCTTTTGCAACTTAGCTGCGAAATCAGATTTCAGATCGGACTCTTAGATCTCCAGATTTGCAAACAGGCCCAAGTCCTATTCAAACTTTCCTCACAGAACAGCCCCTGGAGCAAGTTTCAGAAATTGCAAACCGGCCCAAACATTATTTTCAGGTCCTTTCGACCAGCCCCTGGTCGTTGCCACGACCAGTGCTCAAGCCACCGTTGCCGCGCTGTGTTCTCGCCGTGCTTGCTCGCCGCCGGCCACCGTTTCTGTCGCCTGTGCCCGTGAGTTGCTGTGCCACCTCCCGCGCACGTGCCAGCAGTGCGTCACCTTGCCCAGCGGTTAAACGGCCGCGCTCCCGAGCTTTGTTTTCGCGCGCGCTCCCGTTGCCGTGGTAGTTGCATGTGTGTACGTGTCGTTGCCGGAGCTACGCTATCGCCTCCACATCTGCGCCGTCCCGGACGAAGTCCCAAGGCAACTGGCAAAGCTGCAGCACCGCCTGAAGCGCGATCACGTCGCCGTCGCCGTCGTCGCGCCTGCACCCGACAAGCTTCTCCCCGGCGCAAGCAACCGTTGTCGCGTTCACCCTCGCAAGCCCCGTCCCCGTGCCTATTTAAACCCCCTCAACGCTGTGAAGAAGCACAAGCTCGGGACTTAGCCAAATTCCCAGCTAATTTCTCACCGCCGTCGAGTTTGCTTTCTTCTCCGGCGAGCAACCTCTGGAGCTCATGGTGCCAGCCTAATCCACTACACCATTCTTCAAACCAAAGCCACCAGTGAGTTCCCCTCTTCCACCTGTTCGTGTCATAACACCCAATTGCACCCCGGCGAACCCTAACGCCGGTGATCACCGGAAAAGCTCGAAACCCCTGTTCCTGCAATGCTATCTGATTTAAGCCAAATTAGCCTTAGTACCAGTAGAAGAAATTGATCAGCATACTCTTTGTAGCAAGCCTACCAATCTGGTTTTCAAAATCGAGCTAAGATTATAGCTCTCCCCAAATCGCGCGCCACCAGTAAACTGGCTCTCGTCGCCAGGCCACGCCGGCGATCCTCCGGCCAAATTAACCCCTCCAGTAGCTTTGTTGTGCCCTAGAGATCATTCCCAAGCTTGGAATTGAGCTCATTCGCCCTGAATCGAAAACCCCCTTTGTCCAGTGTCGTCTTCTCCAGCGCCGGTCGCCGGAATTTGTTCCCGGCCGGTCTAGCGCCTGAAACCTTGTCCCTTAGATAGATTCCAGTACCCTGAGCAATATTGTCCACTAGCTCGACACCTGGATATGCCTAGATTGTGAGTTATGCCTATGCCAAGATTACTGTCCAGTAGCCCAGTTCATGTCCAGGCCACCGTAGTTCATCGCCGGATTTGACCACCCTCCGGCCACTTTCAGCCCTTGTGCCTGTTGAGTATATTGTTCCTGTTAGTGAAGCCTACCTCCCAGACAAAGTGGTGCATCAATTGGAGCCCTGGATCAAAAGTTAAGCCATGCCCTAGTTTCTGGCCATGTCCAGCACTATGTCAGTGCATGTCAGCCACTGGCATTAGCCTTGTTTGACCCCTTCTGGTTGAGCAATTGAAATGCCACCTTGTCCCCTAGATTCCTGGAGTTGTGTTCTACAACTTTCTCTTCTATCACTTCTCCAGAAAACCATCCTAAGACTAGTTTCCAGTTATGCCAAAGCCATGAACTGAATGTCGACCCCTCGACGTTCAATCCTTTTTAGCCGTTTCTTCGACCAGAGCCCTTGTGACCTTGCCCTAACCTTTTCCCCTGCATGCATGACTTATTTACTTAATACTTTCTATAGAAACTATTTTCAGTATGCTTATGTGGTATGTGTTTGTGTGTTAATTGTTTGCCGCAGAGTCAGAAGCGGAAGGAGCGGAAGAAGTCTTTGAAGAGCCGTCTGAGTTTTTAGACCCCACATTGCAAGGCAAGCCTCATTCCTTTGATCATATCTCACCCAATATTTTCATATGAAGTATATTCACTGTTTCTTACTATGCATGTTTAGTTGAAATACAAGTTATGTTTGAATGACATGAGTAGATATTCCCTAATGAATCATGAAACCCTTTTTGTTATTGAACCTTCTTATGTATGCTTTTGTCACCCTAGGACTCACATACTGAATATCCACATTAAACTTGAAATGGTCAAATGCATGAGAAGTTATAATGAAAACCGTTTTGACAAGAAAACTGATAAAAGGGATCAGTAGTGAGGATTGGATTGTATGGAGAGGGTGCGGTGCGCACCAGGGTATGTGAATGTTCCTCACTATTGGTTCATAAGGACAAGAACCTTGTGCTGTGTCTCTATACGAATTGTAAACGTACCAACCACTTGCCTGGTATGGGACAGGCACAACTCAGTAGCTTTTTGGTATTAGCAGTTCCCTGCATGGTTTGACGATCTGGTTTCTCGCGTGGAAACTGGAAGGCCAAGGTTCGGCCATGAGTGATGTGAGCCAGAAAAATGATGAGAGAAAAAGGCGTGAAAGAAGGAAGGCGCCCTAGACCTGATTAAGCCGTGAGCGGCTGTAATCTTAAATGGTCGTATGTCTCGCGTGGACATAGACCAAGGCTATGTGTCCCGAGGGAACATAGACCAGAGAGGCTAGGAAGTAAGGCAGTGGGGAAGACCCACAACGGTACTTGAGACTTAATTGTCTATCTACCGGGCAGGGATACTGTTAATACTGAACTGTAAAGCGTTGTGTGATCTCGGCCTTGTCACATGTGTAAAAGTCACATGAAGCTGATCCGACTTGAAAGCCGAGTGAACCAGTGGATTTAAAAAGAGGTACACCTTTGCAAAGTGTAAAAAGAAGTATCAGATACTCTGTACTCCCAGGTTCAGGAGTCTTTTCGTAGTGGATGTTATCCATGGGTTATAGCACAAGTAATGTTTTGGAATGTTTTCATAATGCGGTTAACAAAGTAGTGACTCATGGGAGACCACTACATCTAATGTTTTAATGAAAACCTGTGTAATGTTTAAAGTACTATTTTCATGACAAAGTACTGTTTACTGAACAAATAACTTGGAAATCTATATATCTCTATCCATATGAAACTAAAACCCCTGAATCATATGTTTTACCCTCATATAAGTACAATTACTATAATCCCCGGAATGAGTGTTGCTGAGCACCAATTGCTCACCCTTGCATTTACATCCAACTGTAGAAGAGGGATTCGAGGATCCCGATTCCTTCAGTTATGAGTTCCCGGCAGAAGATGGAAGTGCCCCGGACGAGCCCACGTTCTAGAAGGATTGCGCACCAAGTCAAGTCAGATGTGGGAGGAGTCACCCCAACCCCGCTGCGGATGGAAGTCAAGCTTTTCGTTGTTGCCTTGTGCTTTATGCTGTGTGTTCGGTACTTGGATACCGACTCTGGTTCTGACAAACTTGTTATTTTCTTAGCAACTCTACTCAGCGCCATTTTTGGTGCTTTGGTTATGTAATATTGGCCATGTTGGCCTGATACTTGTTTAATGTTATTACTATGCTTGTCTGGTTTGGAGCTCATGTGTCATCCTGTTGTGTGTAACCTACCTGGGCGGTTACCAAGTGATCCTCAAATAGGGGGTCTCACAGTGAATGGTATCAGAGCATGAAGCTTGACTGTAGGTCGTGACCCTTACTAGAATGGGCGTCCCTAAAGTAGAGGATCGCTAGATTATTTGGTAAAAATCTAATTGTGAAAAACCTAATTTGTTTAAGAAAAGCATAATGAGTATTATTTGAAAACTTTCAAAACCGTTTTCCTACTTTTAAGTGTTCCGTGTCTCATCATCGCAGATGGCCCCTGGTAAGAAGCTAATTCACGGAGACGAGTTGGGATTATGGGCATTAATGCTTTGGATGATGCTACAATTTCTGGGAGCAAGAGACAATCAGCGACCCATATACTACGTCCGTCGAGAGGAAGTCGATGGTAGACCTTTTGGTTTCCGTGCCTCGGTGATTGTGTACGAGATCCCAGAGATCGGGAGAGGATCAACAAGAAAGGAAGCTCGTAGAGAAGAAGAAGAAGATGCTATCCAAGATGCTGCTCGTCGTGCTATAGGTACCATCCGCCAGCTGTACGATGACTTTCTTATAGGTTCTCCTTTCTGTTTTGTACCCTACCAAGTTCCCGGATCGGATCGTCGAACTGTTCATCCCTCCACCAATCAGAGAGACGCCATCCTGACCAAAACCAGAGATGTAGTCCAAGCCTTGGAGTCAAGCTACACTCGGTTGTTGCGTGAGCATGAGAATGCTCGGGATGACCGTCACTATCTCGAAGGAGCGCTTGCAAAGGTTCGCTCAGAACTCCAAGAGAAGGAGAAACAGATTCAGGAGTTGGCTGAACCTAGCAGAGCTCGAGAAGTCAAAGACGAAGGATTGGTGAACAAGAGGAACCGCTTGAAGATAAGACTCACAGCCCGCAAGAGTGTGGGAAGACCTAGGGATTACCTGGGTTATTTCACGCCTGCTTCGCGTGGCATTGTGATCAACACCCCTGCACCAGAATATCCTACTCTCGCGAAAGAGAAGGAAGTTCCTGAGGGCAAAGGAAAAGAGATCGCTACATGCAACACCAACGATTCATCTGAGGAAGAAGAGGACAATGATATGCAATGGGACCCTATGGATGCCGACGAAGATCAAGAAGAGGAAGACCCTGAAGAAGTGGAACCTTGCAGTTCTTCCAAGACCGACAGGAGATCCTAGTTTTCTCTTCAGCTTGACCCTTCTGCTCTAACCCTTGTAATCGTTAGTCTTTAGCTCTTGGTGTGGTAGCTGCTTGTTTGTATTGTTTGTTGGTAGCTCTAAAGCTGTAAAGGTGAAAACCTTGTATCTTTGGAAAATCTTTGAAAATGGCAATTGCATGTTCCAATCCAATCTCTTGGATTGATCTTTTCTTTCAGCTTGTGTTCAATCTGTGCTCTCTTGAATTAGTAGTCTTTTCTCAATTATCTTGTCGAAACAGAATGGTGAATACCAGAGGTAGAATCCAAGGCTCAGAAGAAGTCCCAAGGAACACATCAACAAGAAGGACTAGAGATGACTCAGATCAGCCAAATTCATCAGCCTCAGTACCGCAAGGAGGAAATCTGACGGAAATATTAATATGGATGGAGCAAAACAGACAGAGATCCACAGAGGTACAGAGTCAAATTCTGGAACAGTTGATGCAAAACTCCGCAACACGCCGCGAGGAAGGTTCGAACATTGGAGCAAGACTGACAGACTTTCAAAAGACACGTCCTCCAACTTTCTCCTGCACTGAAGACCCAATTGTGGCAGACGATTGGTTAAGAGAAATTGAAAGGAAGTTGGACACTGTCAGGTGTAATGATGAAGAGAAGCTGCTATATGGACCCCATCAGCTCACAGGATCGGCTGCAGCATGGTGGGAGAATTACAAGACGGTACACCCTAATCAGAATTCAATTACCTGGAATGAATTCAAGGAACAGTTCCGTAAATACCATGTCCCCAAAGGAGCTATTCAAGCCAAACGCAGAGAATTCTTGAATCTAAGGCAAGGAGGAAGGACGGTGAAGCAGTATTTACACGAATTCATCAAATTGGCCAGATATGCACCAGAAGACATCATGACAGAAGAGCGGAAGATCGACAGATTCTGCGAAGGCCTACAAAACTCATATCAGTATCACCTGTCAACACACGAGTTCACGGACTTCCAAGTCCTTGTGAATCGAGTACTCAAAATGGAGGAGAAAAGAGGCATGGTAGAAGAAGACCGCAAGAGGAAAAGTATAGCATATCCATTTCAAGGAAATTCTAGCCGAGGAAGACCAGCGCCATATGCCAGAGCCGCTTTCAGACCACCTGCACCACCAAGACCCCAGAGGACTTCATCACCAACAACTCCAATATGTCCCGGATGCAAAGGGAGTCACCTCTATAGAGATTGTACACTGAAGAATGCAGAATGTTTCCATTGTGGCAGGAGAGGACACCATAGAGAGACTTGTCCATTTCGGCATTTACCTCCCAATGTTGCTAAAGCTCAGGCAGCCAAATCCCCTGCACCTGCACGAACTATTGCCAGAGGAGCACCACAAGCCAGAGGAGGAAGATTCCAAACCAACAGAGGGAGAGGAACACCAACCACCGGAGGAAGACTCAACTTCGTGACTGCTACAGAAGCAGGAGAGGCAACTGACGTCGTGATCGGTAGACTCTTGATCTCCTCTCAGATTTCAGTTGTTCTATTTGATCCCGGTGCAACTCATTCATTCATTCATGTCAAAAGATTGCTTGTTGAGTAATAACTTGCCTATAGTTGCTTTAGAGCATCCTATCATCATTCAGTCACCTGGTGCTAGGATGATTGTTAATTCTATCTGTAGAAATGTTGCCTTCTGTATCGGCAATCTAGAATTCCTGGCAGACATGCTAGTTCTAAACCTTCAAGGATTGGATGTCATTCTTGGAATGGATTGGCTGGCCAAGCATAAGGGATTGATGGATTGTGAGAAGAAAACAATCACCCTGACAAATGCCAGTGGAAAGCAAATTACATTCCATGCAGACAGAACTCCAATCTGCGACCACCTGCAGAGATTAAACTGCATCGAAGAAGTGAAGCTTGAAGAGGTACCGATTGTCAACGAGTACCCGGAAGTCTTTCCAGAAGAACTTCCCGGATTACCACCAGATAGGGATATAGAGTTCACCATCGAACTGAAACCCGGATCTGCTCCGTATGCTAGGAAGTTGTTTCGGATGACAGGTCATGAGCAAGAGGAACTAAAGAAGCAGATAGCTGAATTGGAAGAAAAAGGATTCATCAGATCAAGCTCATCACCATGGGGAGCCCCAGTGCTCTTTGTTAAGAAGAAAGACGGTAGCATGCGACTTTGCATAGACTACCGCAAGCTAAACGACATGACCATTAAGAACAAATACCCCTTACCAAGGATAGATGATCTTTTCGACCAGCTCAGAGAAGCAAAAGTGTTCTCAAGAATAGACCTGAGATCGGGATACCACCAGCTAAGGATCCGAGAACAGGACATTCCTAAAACTGCTTTCGTGACCAGATATGGGTTGCATGAGTTCACAGTGATGCCCTTTGGATTAACTAATGCACCCGCGGTATTCATGAATCTAATAAATAAGATCCTCATGGAATTCCTGGATAAGTACATCATTGTATTTGTGGATGATATCCTTGTCTACTCTAAGACGGAGGAGGAGCATGCACATCACCTGAGGATAGTGCTACAGAAACTGGCAGACCACCAGCTATATGCCAAGTTTAGCAAACGTGCTTTTTGGTTGAAGAAGATTTCTTTCTTGGGACACATCATCTCAGGAGAAGGAATATTTATGGACCCATTGAAGATTCAAGCTGTTACTGATTGGAAACAACCTGAAACCACAACAGAAGTTAGAAGTTTCTTGGGATTAGCGGGATATTATCGAAGATTCGTAGAAGGATTCTCGAAGATCACCAAACCGCTAACCCAGCTACTGAAGAAGAATGCCCCTTTTAATTGGACCGAGGAGTGCGAAAGAAGCTTTGAGGAACTGAAGAAAAGACTGACAACTGCACCAATCCTGATACTGCCGGACGTCAAAAAGGATTTTCAAGACTTCTGTGACGCCTCCAAACAAGGATTGGGATGTGTATTGATGCAAGAAAGGAAAGTGATAGCTTATGCATCAAGACAACTACGACCTCATGAGGAGAATTATCCAACACATGATTTGGAGTTAGCTGCGGTCGTACATGCACTGAAGATATGGAGACACTACTTACTAGGCAGTAAGTGTCAAATTTATACGGATCATAAGAGCCTGAAGTATATCTTCACGCAACAGGAATTGAATATGAGGCAAAGAAGATGGCTAGAACTGATCAAAGATTATGATCTAGAGATCCACTATCACCCGGAAAAAGCCAACGTAGTAGCTGATGCTTTAAGCAGGAAGTCTCGTTATAACCAGATAACACAGCTAGAAGTGCCGACACAACTGATCAAGGATTTCGAAAAGTTGCAATTGGAATTAGTGGACCAAGGAACCATCGCTACACTAAAGATGGAATGTGAATTGAAGGATAAGATCAGACAAGCTCAAGCAATGGACCCAGACCTTCAAGAGATGAAGGAGGACATGAAGAGCAAAGATACAACCAACCTTCGAGAAGATGAACAGGGAATTCTATGGTACGATGACCGTATCTGCATTCCAAATGACAATGAGATCAAAGGCCTGATCATGCAAGAGGCTCATCAAACCCCATATTCCATACACCCAGGCAGCACCAAAATGTACAAGGACTTGAAGAAAAATTTTTGGTGGAAAGGAATGAAGAGAGAGATTGCCAAGTTTGTCGCAACTTGTGACACATGCCAAAGAGTGAAAGCAGAACATCAAAAGCCTGCGGGACCGCTACAACCTCTACAAATCCCAGAGTGGAAGTGGGATGAAATCGGAATGGATTTTATTGTGGGACTACCAAGGACAAGAAAAGGATTCGATTCTATATGGGTCATAGTAGATAGATTAACAAAGGTAGCACATTTTCTCCCGGTGAAGACCCTATATACAGCTAAGGATTTAGCAGAGCTGTATCTCAACAGAATAGTTGTCCTACACGGAGTGCCAAAGGCTATCGTTTCCGACAGAGGAGCCCAGTTCGTTTCAAGATTTTGGCAAGAGTTGCAGAAAGCCCTGGGCACAAAGTTAAAATTCAGTACCGCTTACCACCCTCAAACTGGAGGTCAGACCGAAAGAGTAAACCAAATTTTGGAAGATATGTTGAGGGCTTGTGTTTTGGACTATGGAGACTCTTGGGAGTTATTTCTACCTTATGCAGAATTCACCTACAACAACAGTTTCCAAGCAAGCCTACAAATGGCACCATATGAAGCTCTATATGGAAGAAGATGCCGCACGCCGCTGTATTGGACAGAAATTGGTCAAAAACAACATCTAGGACCCCAATTGGTAGAAGAAGCCACAGCCCATGTCAGGATCATACAAGAAAAACTGAAAACAGCCCAATCTAGATAGAAAAGCTATGCAGATAACCGTAGAAGAGAGCTATCTTTTGAAGAGGGCGATTATGTGTATCTCAAGGTTATGCCATACAAAGGAGTTCGAAGATTCCAGATGAAGGGAAAGTTAAAACCCAGATATGTGGGACCATATCGAATTCTGGAAAAGCGAGGTGAAATGGCATACAAGTTGGAACTGCCACCAGAACTGAGCGGAATTCATGACGTGTTTCATGTATCTCAGCTGAAGAAATGTTTGAGAAAACCAACAGAACAGATATCTCCTACAGAGAATGAGATTCAACTAGACTTATCTTGTCAGGAATACCCTGTTAGAATTCTGGAAACCAGAGAGAAAGTGCTGAAGTCAAGAACCCTCCGATTCTGCAGAGTCCAGTGGAACAATCACTCAGAGGAGGAGTCAACGTGGGAAAAAGAAGAAGATCTCCGACGAGAATTTCCCTTCCTATTCTCTGACCTGCCCTAATCTCGAGGACGAGATTGTTTCTAAGGTGGGTAGAATTGTAACACCCCTGTTTTTGCTAAACCCTAAAATAGCCAAAATCCACATCCGGACCCCAAAACCTAATCTGCTTCAGCCATTCCCTTCTAAATGCTGTTCAGAACATTTTTCCCTTCGGGACCATCTCCAAAATCTCACCCTAAAGCTGAGTTTCAAGCCTTGCCTTTTTAAAACCCTAATTACCCTATTTTTACCCTAAGCTGTTTTCCCCAATTTTGTCGAAACCCTTCAGATCTTGCCCGATCTTACCAAACTTTGGCCAGATAAGTTTTATTAATCTTTTGCAACTTAGCTGCGAAATCAGATTTCAGATCGGACTCTTAGATCTCCAGATTTGCAAACAGGCCCAAGTCCTATTCAAACTTTCCTCACAGAACAGCCCCTGGAGCAAGTTTCAGAAATTGCAAACCGGCCCAAACATTATTTTCAGGTCCTTTCGACCAGCCCCTGGTCGTTGCCACGACCAGTGCTCAAGCCACCGTTGCCGCGCTGTGTTCTCGCCGTGCTTGCTCGCCGCCGGCCACCGTTTCTGTCGCCTGTGCCCGTGAGTTGCTGTGCCACCTCCCGCGCACGTGCCAGCAGTGCGTCACCTTGCCCAGCGGTTAAACGGCCGCGCTCCCGAGCTTTGTTTTCGCGCGCGCTCCCGTTGCCGTGGTAGTTGCATGTGTGTACGTGTCGTTGCCGGAGCTACGCTATCGCCTCCACATCTGCGCCGTCCCGGACGAAGTCCCAAGGCAACTGGCAAAGCTGCAGCACCGCCTGAAGCGCGATCACGTCGCCGTCGCCGTCGTCGCGCCTGCACCCGACAAGCTTAAGAAGACTTAAGAATGCTATATGAGATATGCCGTAGACTTGGCTAACTTGGATTTCTCTCTCTTCTCTCGATTGATACTTCATGCCATCCTTTTATACTGCTTGAAAGGGTGCCATGTGAAGGAAACTGCATCAATCAGTTGCTCGGACGGTTAGATACGGTTTTTGAAACTGCTCTTAACCTCCACGCAGGTTAAACACGTGTTATTCATGAATAACTGTACGTGTTAACCCCCTGACGGTTGATTTTCCACGTGTAGGAATCTTCGGGATACTTAGAGTATCCTGTCATATAGACAACCGAATAGATAGATCTCGGGTATCCTGATCGGTAGACGTTCTGACCGCGGGATTTAGCTGACCGCGTAATATCCCGAATGTGTAGTTCGCGTATAGGCCACGAACTTCTGACCGCGCAAGGCCTACGGTCTGACCGCGTAAAGCTGCGACTTGATCGCGTAAAGCTTGCGACCTCGTGGTGATGCCTCTCAAAATAACTTGAGTTCGCATCTCCAGACACACGCTCTGGTTCGAACCTGTCTTGAACCAGAAGTTTATTAGAAGTGACCCGGGTGTCAATCCTCATCAGCTAGCCCCCAAATTCAAAGAAAACGGAGAGACGTGTTTATTTCGAATTTAAAAAATCGTGCATTGGAATTTTAACCCGGCCCTTTAACTTCTCCACTTAGTGGCGCACTAAGTGAAAACGGTTGGTTTCTCAAGACGGGTTCTGACACTACGTGACGGGCAATGATGGCGCCGTAGAGATTTTTATCTCGAGGTAAAATTGTAAATGTCTTTAACGAAACTCGAGGTGTCTGGGAGGCGAACCGTCGACCTGACGGCTATAAATACCAGACCCCTGGACATGTAAAGATTCACAATTTCCCTCTTACGCCTAAGTCTTTTTCTTGTTACCTGGCCTCCTTCCTTTTCACTTACTCTTCCCAATGGCAGATCACGAAATCATCGAGATTGAGAGCGATGAAGGGGAAATTGTCGAACAAGGGTCGGATGAAGTCCTGTCTCCCTTAAGGAAGAAACCCAAGGTTGACGAAGGATCTTCCAGTGGAACAAAGGTGAAGAGTGTAGCGAGTTTCCTTCTTCCTTCAGTTCCTTTGACCCTCCCCGTTCATGCCTCTCGGCAAGTTAGGCCTTTATCCTTAGAGAAAGATCCCATCACATTCAATTCTCCCATCCTTATGGGTGATCAACATCCTGGTCGGCAAGCGGTGACTATCCCTCGACCAGATGATTGCCGTATTGGGTTGGCGAAGCAATTTTCTTCTGGGAACGTTGCACTGGGACAGGTAACAATTCTTCTCCCTTTTTGCTGTCAATTTTAGTTAATATGACTAACTTTTTGCAAAATGCAGGAGGTAGGAGGCCCCAGCGATCAGCCTTCTGTTGCTCCATCTCTTCCTTCCGGACAGACTCTTCTGGAAGAGAAGAATGCCCTGGAGAAGAAGACCGAGGAGATGGCCTCGAAGATTCTGCGTTTAGCAGAATGTCTTGATCGATCCCGAGAGGAGGCGCACCATTTCCGTCGAGAGAGGGACTTCGCTCAGCAACAGCGAGAACTCTCCGACTTGATTAGGGACAATAGTGCGTCCGTTGTTAGGGATGATATAGATAGACTTAGGGTAGTTGCTAGTTCCCTGGGGGTTGTCAGTGTAGATCCTACTGACAACAATATGTCCCTTGGGGAACTTTGTAAACTTCTTTCGGAGCAAGTCGATGTTTTGATCGACTGCATCCCTTTTGTATGTAAAGAATGTAAGAAATAAAAAGTTTCTTATTTTTCACGAATATTCTTCACATCTTCTGTGCGAAAACATAGCCATAAACTTTACGTTTGCGACCATTCATACACAGGAAACTTTAGTTCTGCGATCAGAATCGTTTTTAAGAAAAAGGCACCGCGACCTGCCCTGATTCCGCGAGCAGTTTCAGAGCCGCGGTCAGAACTAAAGTGCGACCAGAGTTAGGACTCGGTCAGGCCGTCATTACGATTAGAATCGAAGTTTCAGCCTAAAACATGATTTCGAAAAAACCATAACCCAATTAGAAACATTCCAGTACGTCAAAAATTGAGTTATATGATTTTTTCGAAGAAAATGTCCAAAGTATAAAAAAGAAAAAACGCCTTCTGAAAAAGTACTGAAAATTTTTCAGTCCTTTTGCACTTTCAGTTTCCAAAACAAAGAAGCCTTTTTGTTTCAGATCCGACGTCTGGGTACTTTATCGGGTCTATCAGAAACAGCATCCATTATGGGAAATGAATAAAGCATTCAATGGAACGTTTGAAACGAGCTGTTTACCCATTAATGCGTCGCCTTGGGTCTATAAAAAGCAGTAGGTAGCTTCTTGAGGAAGCCACTCAGCCGCGAAAAAACCCTTAGAATTCCCGCCGCTCAAAACCCTCATTTTCTTCAGCCTTCGTCTTCCCCAAATCGCCAGCTTCCCCTTTGATTCTACACCATAGATGGCGTCCTGGAGCAGATCCATTCATCATTCTGAGGAGAGCCTGATGGCGCTTGAGAAGGAGGAGATCCTTTCTCCGCGGCTGCTCATTAACTGGCGACCTGCGGAGAAGGACCAAGAAACCCCAACTGTCCAAGAAGGCGAGTTGGTGGTTTTTGAGGAGTATTTTCGTTGCGGGTTCCGATTCCCTGAGAGTCGTTTCCTTAAGGACATCTTTGAGCATTACGGGTGGGAACTGATCAACCTCCACCCCAACGCGATGCTGATTCTAGCAGTATTCCAGCATCTCTGTGAAGCCTTCGTCGGAGTATATCCCAGCGTGGATCTTTTCCGACGATTTTACTTTTCGGCGTGGTCGAAGAGCACCAACGCCGCCGGATGCATCTACTTCCGGCTGAGGGATAAAAAGGAGTATCCCTCCCCACCCCTGCGAGATTCAGTGCACGGGTGGCACCAGAAATGGTTTTACTGCACCCCTCCGACCGAGAGCGGGCTGTGGTTTGAGAACTCGCGGCCGGAGAAAACAAGCGAGTTGGATACTCTCCCGGCGATGAACGCGGAGTTCATGAAGCATGCCGAGGTGATCCTTCACTTAGTCGAACAAGGGCTGACGGCACGTGACGTCATCCGAGACTTTGTGAAGAATCAGGGTGAGCCCCCTACGTGAAAGGGCTCATCCGGCTTGGGAGATCACGTCCATGGCGGACACTACCCTGGACTATAATGAAGGTACTTATTTCTGACATAGAAATCCTTTTGTTATTTTTGAAATGTACCAATTTAACTTGTATCCGGGAACAGTCCTGCCCTCAGCTGAGATTGAGAGGCGGACTAACTACCTCCTCAGGGCGTACAACGCCGAGGTAGAGGGCCCCAAGGGATCGCCTCGCCCCCAAAGCTTGATTCATGCTGGCGACGACCTTAAACAGGAGCGCCGAAAGGTAAACTTCTCACTTGGCCTCTGTTTTGCAGGTTTTATGTATGTCCAACACTAATCAATTTCATTGGAATGAAAATAGCTCCTAGGGAGGTTCGCGGATGCGACATTCCCAAGTGAAAATGTCGGCTTTCTGAAGAAGCCGGCGGCGAAGAACGTGAAGAAGGTCTCCCAGAGACCCAGGACAAAGAGTCCTGCCCCTAAGAAGACCAAGCTGAACCCTGGGGAGGGGTCTTCACGAAGCGTCCCTCGTCCCGCAAAAAAGACTGCGGTAAGATATCACATTCCTGCTACTTTTTCAGGCGCGACATGGAATCACTTCTTCGTCGTATAGGGAGAGGGGAGCGAGGAGGAAGAGGATGACGTTCCTCTGATCCTTCGAAGGAGGAAGATCGCGGATCTTCCATCCAGCGATGTCCCAGGCTGCCCCGCAGAGACTACAGCTGCCGAAGAGGTGGCCGTGGCTGACCCTGCGACCACCGAAGATCTGGTGGTTGTGGGTGACCTTCCAATTTCTGAAGCCCCCGGGGTTTTAGGGTCAGTCATCCCTGCTTCCCTGGTCGAAGGGACAACTAAGGTAAAGGATCTTTTCGATCATTCCCTCCATAACTCTTTCTGCATATTTGATAAGTTAATGTATATACAGGAAGGAGAGCTTCCCCCTGGGTCCACTGGGGATTCCAGGGAGGAAAATCCTCCTCCTCCGCGGACAGAGGAGGAAGTAGACGAACGAAGGCCGGCTGTGATGGTTCCAGCAACTCAGGAATCGTCAAGGCCTTCGGATGAAGCCCCATCAATTAGCCCGGTGGTCCAGGTAAAGACTTATGTGTTTTTAACTGTTCCCTAAGAATATGCCTGTAACATGATATTTCCAGGGGGGTGCTGTCTTATTTACCATAAGGAAGGCAAGAACCGGAGACGGCTCTCCTTCGCAAGGGGAGTTGTCCCAGAAGTCCCAGGAACGAATGGGATTTCGAATAAGGTAAGAACTCTTATTCGACAGTAATCTTATATAAAAACTGTCTGACCCACTCTTCCTGTTAGGACAAAAGAAGACAGCGCCTATACCTTCAACCGCCACTGGGGAGGTTGAAGCTAGGGCTAATGAGGGAGCCTCTAATGAAGAGCGCTCTACTCCCGTGGTTCAGGAAATCGTCCGGACCGCGGGAGGTGAATCAAGCACAGGGACTAGGTCACCACCAGTGGCCTCTGGGGGTGGCGTCCGGCCGGCACTCCCATCAACTGTCCCCGTTGCAGGTACTTCAGGCGCGCTAGCAAGGATTCCTGCTAGCATGGATGATGCTGCTTTAAATAAGTTTATGAAGGTATGATGACTCCTGTTTCGGCGTTTGAATCGCCTTTAGAGCATACTTGACTCTCTTGCTTTGTGTCACAGGGCTTGTCATGGGTGACGAGCCAGTCGCATGCTGCAATGGCTAGCATGGCGGCTGTTCAAAAAGATCGTGACGGCTTGCGCAAGTGAGTATCGTTACCCTTCTGTTAATATAAGTAGGCTTTAATTGTGACTAACCTGATTTTGCTGCAGAGAGGTTACGTTCTTGAAGAAGGAGTTAACCAAGATAAAGCTGAACTCAGTTACAGAGTTTCAGAAACTACGGACTGAAATCAATAGACTTCAGTCTGAGAATGTTGGTAAGTCGATTCCCAACTTGAGAAGACTTAAAGACATTTCTTGTTCATAACCTCTTTTCTTTGTGCAGCGCAAGCAGGTCGTATTAAACAGCTCAGCCAGGACAAGATGCTTCTCGAGTCCTCGCTCGACCACACCAATCAAGTGGTCAAAGAGTTGAGTCTACTGGTCTTCGAAAAACTGAAGGCCATAGCCAGCCTTTTGAATACCAATGTGGTAGAGTTGAGGAAGGACAACCCAGATGTCAGCGATTGGGCATCACTGCTTACAACTCAAGCAGAATCACTGCTCGAATATCTCCCTGGAGATTTACGGCGACGTGAAGAGATGATCAGGATGAGAGTCCGATCAGCCGCATCCGCCGTACTCAGCCGGGTTCGACTTCACCATGGCTCAGATGCGAATCTGAGCGTGCTGGTGGGACCGGTTGAGGTCGAGAGTGACGAACTGCTTGACGCCGTTATCGAAGAAGTTAAGCCCTTCGTTGACAAGCTCTTGGCTGAGCTAAGGATCGAATGATCCTTGTACTTTGTAACCAAACAATTGTAATTACAATGCTATGTATGTAAAATCATTTTTTCAAGAGAAAGTGCATATTCACATCATAAGTTTCATACTATAAGTATATTCCTCTAGCCCCCGCCTCTGTTTTGTGAATACTGAAGTCTTAGTATTTTAAACAGAGGAAAACATAAGTATGATGACCAGGGATATGTGCTTCAAGCCGATGGTCAAGATTAAAGTAACATTTTAACCCTATCGCAAACTGGTAGCCACCCAAATGACCGAAGACTAGCCAAATAGTCCCGTGTGCGTTGAGAAACGGCTTATTTAGGAGAGACTTATCTGGAAGTGATCATGAGATTGACCAGCGAATCCGGTTGAAAAATGCTGTAATAACCTAACCGCCGGCGATCAGCCCCCAGGTCGAATTAGTATAATTTGGGCTTAAAGAAAAACACTCATTGTATGAAAACAAGACATGCTTTTTATGAAAAGATGCTAATTGAACAGGAAAAAAGTAATTGGAATACTTACACGTAAAACTTGCGAAGTTGATCGATGTTCCAAGTATTGGACAAAATCCGACCATCCTCCATGGCTAACCGCGCAGATCCTGACCGCGGCACTGAGACGACAGTATATGGTCCCTCCCACTTTGGGGAGAATTTATTGCGGTTAGACTGGTCTTGAATTTTTCGTAAAACCAAGTCGCCCACGTTGAGATCACGTGGTCGCACCTTTTTACTGTGATACTTGCGTAGAGCCTGCAAGTATACCGCGGACTTAATCAGGGCGCGATCACGCCGTTCTTCCAGGAGGATGAGATCTTGCGATCGTTGTTCGGATTGGTTGACCTGTTCGAATTGATTCGTGCGAACAGATCCAATACTTACTTCCATAGGCAACACAGCCTCGGCTCCATAGACCAAATGGAAGGGTGTCTCACCGGTGGCTCGACTAGAGGTAGTTCGTAGTGCCCATAGAACAGTATAGAGCTCGTCTGCCCAAGCCCCCGAGCGGGTCTTGAGGCGATCAAAAACACGTTTTTTGATACCTTGCAGTACTTGCCCATTGGCCCGTTCTACGGCACCATTGCTTTGTGGATGTGCCACGGAAGCAAAGCACACCTTGGTCCCAATCTGATCGCAGTAGTCTAGGAAAAGACCGCTAGCGAACTGAGAACCGTTGTCTGTGATGAGACGGTTTGGAACACCAAATCGTGCCACAATGTTCTTGTGAAAGAACTTTTGTGCGGCTAATGCAGTAATATTTCGTATTGGTTCGGCCTCAATCCACTTTGTGAACGTGTCAATGGCTACAAACAAAAACTTGTATCCATTGACCGCTTGTGGCATAGGACCGACGATGTCCATTCCCCAGATCGCGAAAGGCCATGCGAGAGGAATAGTTTGTAATGCATAAGCAGGTTGATGAACCTGTCTTGCATGAAACTGACATTGTGGACACATCTTGACCATAAGCTTGGCATCATCGAGTGCCGAAGGCCAGTAGAATCCCTGTCGAAAAACTTTTCCGACCAGTGTTCGGTATGACGCGTGTGCACCGCATACACCGTCATGTATCTCTTTCAAGAGGGATTTTCCTTCCTCCTGAGATATGCAGCGCATGAATACTCCTTGAGTACCCTTTCTGTACATAACCCCATCTATGAGTTTGTACAGACGCGCCTTTCGAATTAACCGATCGCTTTTGGTTTCGTCCCCGGGTAGGGTCCCATGTTCAAGATAGACCCTCAATGGATGAGTCCAATCTTGTTCCTGACCGAGGTTGGCAACGAAGGCTATTGCCGGATCATCCTCGACCGAAGTCATGATCGAAGGATGGTCCAAGTGTTCAACGAACACTCCTGCCGGAGCGGATGAGCGTGAGGATCCAATTTTGGATAATTGGTCTGCGAGAATGTTGTCCTTTCGCGGGATGTATTGGACTTCGAAGTGACTGAAGTGTTTTTCCAATCTCCTCACTTCCCCCAGGTAATGAGCCATTGTCTCATCGGAGGTGCTGTACTCCTTGTTTACCTGGTTTACGACCAGCTGTGAGTCCCCCCTCACCACTAATCGACGGACTCCGAGGAATTTTGCTGCCCGGAGCCCTGCAAGAAGACCTTCATACTCTGCTGCATTGTTGGTTGCAACAAAGTGTAGTTGGATGACATACTTAAGCTGTTCGCCCTGAGGTGTAACTAAGACCACCCCAGCCCCCGAGTGTTGAAAACTACGGGAGCCGTTAAAGTACATTGTCCAATAATCGGGGCACTCCAGTTCCTTTTCCAACTGCACGGGTGGCTCAGGGTTGGTCCATTCGACCACAAAGTCGGCCAAAACCTGAGACTTAACCGCCGTGCGAGGGGTAAAGTGGATCTCAAAGGCACCGAATTCGACCGCCCATTTGGCGATTCGACCAGATTTTTTTGGATTTCGGACAATATCCCCTAAAGGAAAAGAGGAAGGTACTGTGATCTTGTGTGCTTGAAAGTAATGTCGTAGCTTACGGGAAGCCATCAGTAGCGCGTAAAGTATCTTCTGGACCTCAGGGTAACGCTCCTTAGGACCATGAAGTACTTCGCTCACATAGTAGACGGGTCTGTGCACTCCTTCCCTTTCCGCGATCAGAACTGCGCTGACCGCGTGTGGGGTGGCCGCCAAATACAGAAGCAATGGTTCATCCTTTTCAGGAGACACCAATACTGGCGGACTGGATAGATATGTTTTTACCTCCTGAAACGCTTTTTCGGCCTCATCTGACCACGTGAAGTTATGATGTTTCCGCAAGGCTTTAAAGAAAGGTAGTCCCCTTTCGCCTAATCGCGATATGAAACGACTTAAAGCCGCCATGCGACCAGCCAGGCGTTGAACGTCCTTCATGGTCGAGGGCGACCTCATTTGTTCAATAGCTCTGATTTTCTCAGGATTAACCTCAATGCCCCTGGAACACACAAGAAAACCAAGAAGCTTTCCTGAAGAAACCCCGAAAGAACATTTCTCCGGGTTCAATTTTATTCCAAAGCGATTCAAGTTACAGAAGGTTTCAGCAAGATCGTCCAAATGAGACAATCTTTTGGTACTCTTTACAACCAAGTCGTCTACATATGCTTCGAGATTGCGCCCTATCTGGGAAAGAAAGGTCTTTTGCATCAAGCGCTGGTACGTGGAACCAGCGTTCTTGAGACCGAACGGCATTCTGACGTAGCAGTACGTGCCGAACGGGGTGATGAAGGCAGTTTTCTCTTCATCGTCTTCTGCCATGCTAATTTGATGATATCCCGAGTAGGCATCCAGAAAACTCATCAGTTCGCAACCCGCAGTGGAGTCAACCAGCTGGTCGATGCGGGGAAGGGGAAAGTCGTCCTTCGGACAGGCACTGTTGAGGCTAGTATAGTCGACGCACATGCGCCACTTGCCATTTGACTTGCGGACCATGACCGGATTGGCGAGCCAGTCCGGGTGATTCACCTCGCGGATGAACCCGGCTTGTAAGAGTTTGTCTAACTCTTCTCGAATGGCTTCCTGTCGGTCGGTGGCAAAACGCCTGAGCTTTTGCTTTATTGGTCGTTGTCCAGGTCGGATTGCTAACCTGTGCTCAATTACTTCCCTTGGGACACCGGGCATGTCGGACGGTTTCCACGCAAACACATCTGCGTTAGCCCGGAGGAAAGCAACGAGGTCGAGTTCCTATTTGTCATCCAGGGTTGACCCAACCCGAATTGTCTTGGATGGGTCATCTGGGTACAAAGGAACTTGTTTGAGTTTCTCATCTGGTCGAGGAGCAGCTCTGATCGCATCGGTGGCGACAGTGGCGACCTGAGCGTCCCGGAGGGGAAGTTGATCGACCATCTCCAAAGATAGCCGGTCGCACGTGAGTGCCACGTTACGACTACCTCGGACCGAAATGACACCTTTGGGGCCAGGCAATTTCCCGCACTGATAAGCATAGTGCGTTGCCATCATGAACTTAGCGAGAGTAGGCCTGCCAAAGATTGCATTATAAGCTGAATCACAATCGATTACATCGAAAGTAACCAATTCTGTTCGGAAGTTATCTGGTTCTCCCAGAGTGACCGGGAGGACCACTTGTCCCAATGGCATCATGGAGGGGCCTGGGATTATCCCATAAAACGGATGAACTATGGGCTTGATCTTCGAACGAGGAATTTGCATCTCGTCGAGTGTCTTGACCAATAAAAGATCAAGGGAACTTCCCCCGTCGATCAGGACCCTTTCGACTCTCGCGTTACTGATGATTGGGGTAATAACCAGAGGTAATCTCAATGGTCGAGTTAGCCCCGCAGGACAGTCAGCGCGGTCGAATGTCAAAGGCATATCCGACCAACGGGGATATTGAGGTTCACCAAGGGATGTCTCTGTTTGGTTAACCTCTCGGCAAAAAGTTTTAAACTGCCTTTTGGAAACGAAAGAGGAGGAGCCTCCGAAAATGACATTAACATGATTTTGATTGACTGTATCCCTTTTGTATGTAAAGAATGTAAGAAATAAAAGTCTCTTATTTCTTATGAATATTCTTCACATCTTCTGTGCGAAAATATAGCCATAAACTTTATGTTTGAGACCATTCATACACAGGAAACTTTAGTTCTGCGATCAGAATCGCGTTTAAGAACAAAGCACCGCGACCTGCCCTGATACCGCGATCAGTTTCAGAGCCACGGTCAGAACTAAATTGCGACCAGAGTCGGAACTCGGTCAGACTGTCACTCCGATTAGAATCAAAGTTTTAGTCTAAAACACGATTTCGATTAAAACCATAACCCAATTAGAAACATTGCAGTACGTCAAAAATTGAGTTGCATGATTTTTTCGTAAAAAATGTTCAAAGCATATAAAGAAAAAACGTCTTCTGAAAAGTACTGAAAATTTTTCAGTCCTTTTGCACTTTCAGTTTCCAAAACAAAGAAATCTTTTTGTTTCAGATCCGACGTCTGAATACTTTATCGGGTCCATCAGAGACAGTATCCATTATGGGAAATGAATAAAGCATTCAATGGAACGTTTGAAATGAGCCGTTTACTCATTAATGCGCCGCCTTGGGTCTATAAAAAGAGCAGATGTCTTCTCAAAGAAGCCACACAGCCAAAACCCTCATCATTCCCGCCGCACAAAACCCTCATTTTCTTCAGCCTTCGTCTTCCCAAAATCGCCAACTTTCCCTTTGATTCTCCACAAAAGATGGCGTCCTGGAGCCGATCCATCCACCATTCTGAGGAGAGCCTAATGGCGTTAGAGAAGGAGGAGATCCTTCCTCCGCGGCTGCTCATTAACTGGCGGCCTACAGAGAAGGACCAAGAAACCCCAATTGTCCAAGAGGGCGAGTTGGTGGTTTTTGAGGAGTACCTGCGCTGTGGGTTCCGATTCCCCGAGAGTCGGTTCCTCAAGGATGTCCTTGAGCACTATGGGTGGGAACTGATCAACCTCCACCCCAACGCGATGCTGATCCTTGCGGTATTCCAGCATCTTTGTGAAGCGTTCGTCGGAATATATCCCAGCGTGGATCTTTTCCGGCGATTCTACTTTTCGGCGTGGTCGAACAGCACCAACACCGCCGGATGCATCTACTTCCGACTGAGGGACAAAAAGGAGTATCCCTCCCCACCCCTGCAAGATTTTGTGCACGGGTGGCACCAAAGGTGGTTTTACTGCTCTCCACCATCCGAAAGCAGTCTATGGTTTGAAAACTCGCGACCGGAGAAGTCGAACGAGTTAGATGTTCCTCCGGCGATGAACTCGGAGCTTTCGAAGCATGCCGAGGTGATTCTTCACTTGGTCAATCAAGGATTGACGGCTCGAGACATCATCCAAGACTTCGTGAAGAACCGGGTGAGTCCTTTACGTGAAAGGGCTCATCCGGCATGGGAGATTAGGTCCATGGCGGATAGCACCCTGGACTACAGTCAAGGTATTTATTTCTTTGGCGCTGAGCTTTCCCATTCTTGAATTCTGCAAATTCTGACTTGAATTTGGGAACAGTCCTGCCTTCATCCGAAATTGAAAGGCAGACCAACTCCCTCCTTAGGGCCTACAACGCCGATGTAGAGGGCCCTAAGGGATCGCCTCATCCACAGAGTCTGATTCACGCCGGCGACGACCTTAAACAGGAGCGCCGAAAGGTACATTCTCTATCCGGCCTCCATTTTTTAGATCTTATGCATGTCCAGCATTAAACATTTCCATTGAAAATGTGCATCAGCTCCTAGGAAGATTTGCTGAGACGACTTTCCCAAGTGAGAACGTTGGCTCTCTTGGGAAGCCAATGGTAAAGAACGTGAAGAAGGTCTCCCAAAGACCCAGGACTAAGAGTCCTGCCTCCAAGAAGGCCAGACCGAATCCCAGGGAGGGGTCTTCACGGAGCATTCCTCCTACCGCGAGAAAGACGGCGGTAAGATATCACATCCCTTCTGTTTTACCAGGAGCAGATTGGAATCACTTCTTCGTCGTACAGGGAGAGGGGAGCGAGGAGGAAGAGGATGACGCTCCTCTGATCCTTCGAAGGAGGAAGATCGCGGATCTTCCATCCGGCGATGCCCCAAGCTGCCCCGCAGAGACCACTACTACCGAAGAGGTGGTCGTGGCAGATCCTGCGACCACCGAAAATCTTGTGGTCGCGGGTGACCACCCAATTCCTGAAGCCCCCGAGACTTCAGGACCGGTTGTCTCTGTTCCTCTGGTCGAAAGGACGACCACGGTAAGGATTCCTTTCTGTCATTCTTTTTATGATTCCTTCTGTATGTTTGACAAATCAGTGTTCATACAGGGAGAAGAGCTTCTCCCTGTGACTACTGCGAATCCCAGGGGGGAAAATCCTCCTCCTCTGCAGACAGAGGGGGAGGTAGTGGAGCAAAGGCCGGTAGTGGGGGCTCCAGCGACCCAGGAGTTGCCAAGGCCTTCGGATGTAGCCCCACCAGCCAGTATGGTAGCCCAGGTAAAGACCTTGCTTTTTGTCTCTATCTTTTCCTTAGAAATATGCTCATAGCTGAACATATCCAAGGGGGAGCTACCTTGTTTGCTATGAGGAGGGCAAGAACCGATGATGGTCCTTCTTCCCAAGGGGAACCTTCCCAGAAATCCCAGGAGCGAATGGGATTTCAAATAAGGTAAGAACCTTGAATTGGAAATAATCTTAAACAACAACTGCTCAAATTGTCTTTCTTGTCAGGCAAAGGAAGACGGCGCCCAGCTCTTCAACCGCCTCCGGAGGGGTTGAAGTCGCAGCTGGTTCAGGAGCTTCCAACGAAGAACGCTCCACCCCTGTGGTCCAGGAAGTCGTCCAGAAGGGGAAGGAATAAATGCAGGGACCCAGTCACAACCGATGACTACTGGGGGTAGCGCCCAGCCGGCACTCCCACCAACTGTCCCTGTAGTAAGCGCATCAGGGGCTCTAGCGAGGATCCCCGCTGAAATGAATGATGCTGTCTTACAAAAGTTTATGAAGGTATAATAAACCTCCACTCTAGTACCTGAATTGTACTTAGGACACCTTTGATCTTCTTCCTTGGCACCACAGGGATTATCCTGGCTAATAAGCCATTCGCATGTTGTGATGGCCAGCACAGAAGCCATTCAAAAAGAACGCGACAGCTTGCGCAGGTGAGTACTGTCACGTCTGCCACGACAGTGACATCACCTGTGAGGAGGCCAGCTCGGTGCAGCTGGCCCTTTAACCACTTGACTTCCCAGGATGAGTCAATCACAGGATTACATTGCAGCAGCAAAATAGTACAATAGTCATAATTGTATGGCCATCAGGCCTTAGTACAAAACGAGGTACAGTGCCGTACAAGGCACAAGGGTCTAACAAAATAATACAAGTAGTCGGCGGAAGCTAGGCCCAAAAGCAATCCACAGGAAACAGAGGTTGACAGCAAGACAGCACCATATCAGGGCTCCGAAGGAAACTGCTCATCTTCTCCTGGGTCCGCAGCATCTTCAGGGTATCCTCCAAGGTCGTAGAATGCTCCATCTATTGATGAGTTGTTGCAAGGGTGAGTACTTACGTACTCAGCAAGTCATAGGGAAGGTAGAGATACATACATATATATATGACATGAACCTATGCTATTGGGGAAAGAGTGAAAGGTTTTTCCAAAATACATTTCTTTCTCAACTCTTACTCAACTTCTGATCACACCCGTGGCAGTAAATGAATCATATTGATGGTGATACATATATCCCATATCCAAGGCGATATATCCTCATATCATATTATTTTTATTCAAGCCTTTCAATCTTATACTCGTAACAGTATTTCATAACTTAGGGCATAAACCACATGCCTCTTAAATATCATATGTTTGCTAGATTATGGTATTACCGCGACACGTCAACACATGACAGCCCACGGCAACGCCCCTTATCATGACAACACATGCCACTTGGGTAATCTTGAGCTAACAAATTTTAGTTTATAAAGCAATACTTGTGTCACACCCCGTGGATTTAATCCACCGCAGCATACTCCTAAAACTCGGGAGCACGAAGTATTCGAATACATTTTTAAACTCTGCAGAGATGTACCTCTTTTTAAATCCACTTTTTCACTCGACTTCCAAGTCGGGCCAACTCCATGCGACTTATACGCATGTGACAAGGCCGAGATCACACAACGTTTTTGCAGTCTAGTATTAACAGTATCCCTGCCCGGTAAATGGACAACACCATCCCAAGTACCGTTGTGGGTCCTCCCCACTGCCTTACTTCCTAGCCTGGGTCTATGTCCCCGCAGGACACATAACCTCTTTTGATTACAGTCGCGCACGACTTAATCTGGCGTAGGGCGTCTTCCTTCCTTACACCTTATCCTCTCATAATTTTTCTGATCTCACATCACTCGTGGACGAACTGCGTCCCACCAGTTTCCATGCTAGAAACCGGATCGACAAGCCATGCAGGGAACTGATAATACTAAGAAAGCTACTAGGTTGCGCCTGTCCCATACCAGGTAAGTGGTTGGTACGTTTTTCATGCCACTAGACGCATAACACAAGGTTCTAGTCCTTACATGCCAGTGACCAGATCATACCACAACCATGCACCTTCAGTGCCTGCACATCCAGTGCAGCCAAGCACCTCCAGTGCTACCACCATTCCATACCAAAATACTGGTCACGACTAGGGGTTCTATTTCATGAATATAAATATACATGTTTATACTTTTATTAGTTCGAGGCTTGCTATCTTATCAAGTTCACATTTCTCAAGTATTCAATCTATCACTGCCATAATATCATTGATCTCAACATGTGCAATATTAATGAAATATCTACTCATGGAATAGCATAGCAATTCATAAAATATGAGTTTCAATATGTTCAAAGTATGACTTGCCTTCCGCGTCGTAAGTATCAGCAGTCGATGACGGTTCAGCGACAAGATCTTCAACCCCGGACTCTTGCTCTGAACAAGATCAAACAAGCAAACAGGCATTACAATCAATCCTATTCTTACTAATTCACTACATGCAAAGATGCAAGGAGAAAATACTCTGGTGATACAAGGTTTGAAAGCGATGTGGGTTTAATTATGGAAACCAGGGTTAAAATTAGCTGTTAAGGTTTACAAGGTTCCAAAATATCAGGGTAATATCAAGGTGGTGACTGGTTCGCTCAAAAACAGCGAATGTCTTTTGGTTGGCATTCGGTTCAAGGCATCGACATAAGGTCGATGGGTGATAGAGGGCTCAACTCAAGTTGTGACAGTAGAGAAAAGTGTAGATCACAACATCAGGAGTCTAAGGGACAAAGTTATTTCCAAAGGGCATGGCTGGAAGTGGGTGAAAAGGCTCAATGCCACTGGCTGACATAGTCTGGCATAGGGTTGACACGGCCAGAAACTAGGGTTAGCCATATCTTTTGACTCAGGGCTCCAAATGATGCACCACTTTGTCTGGTGGTTAGGCATTTGTAACAGGAACAAATGTCTCAACAGGACCTAGGGCAGGAGATGGCCGGAAAGTGATGAAAACCGGCGAAGAAGTTGGCTGGCCTGGAGCACAGGTAATGTGAACAGTACAGCAAACTAGGGCATAGCGATATCTCACAATCTAGGCCGAACTAGAAGTCGTGGTAGAAGACAAAGTTGCTCAGAATGGTCCAAAACATCTAGATGGCAAGGTTTTCATGGCTGGATTGGCTGGGTTTAGGAGATATTGGCCGGAGAAAAGATTAACTCAAGCCTGATTTGGGCATTTCTGATCTAGGGCAAATAAACTTAATTCCTTGCTTGAGGATGGTCTCTGGGGCATAAGAGTGCTACTGGTGAGGTTAGATTAACTAGAAATGCACCAGAAAAGCTTGAACAGCAAGCTCAGTTCACAAGCAAAGTTCCAATTTGGGGTTTTTCGTATTTCAGCATGTCTGTCGATTTTGGTTGCTTAGGGATGTTAAGCAAGGTCTAGTGAGCATATTTGATTACTAGTTCGAAGGTTGAATCGATCTGGTTGAGGATTAATTGCTCACCGGAGCTACTGGAGTAAAACTGAAATTGCCGGCGACTGAGGGTATTTAGACTAAATTCCAAGCTCGAGAAGCATGAGGGGGATGAGAGAAGCTCACTGGGGGTGTTGGATCGAAGAATGAAGCAGTGGAAAAGCTTGGCACCGTGCTCCCCCTTTGCTGCTCGCCGGGGAAGAAGAAGACACAGCGAGATTGAGGGCTTAGGTGTTTCTGGTGGGTGTGTGATGTTTCACTGAGACCAGGGATTATTTATAGAGGATTCGGAGGTGTTGCAACGGCTAGAAGCGCACGGGGAGTTGAAGCCGGCTTGAATTGACGGGGAAGTGACCGGCGGCGATGACAGGCGGCGAAGCGACGTCTTCACCGGTCGTGTCGGCTGCGCTGCTGCTCTGGTGGAGGTGAAGGCGAAGTGATGCCTCTCCAAGGCATGCTTGCGACGTGGCATCGTGCTCCTGCAGTGGCTGCAGCGATGGCGTGCGCGCGCGGGCAAAATTGGCGATGCTGGTGCGGCCGCGGTGGCTCCACGGTGGCGAACGGCGTGCGCACACGTGGCAGGAACGCAGTGGCAAGGGTGGCGACCATGGGACTTCACCGGCGACGAAGTTCCTGGCGTGGCAGCGCGGTGGTTGCGGTCGTGCACGGCTGCTGGTCGTGCACAGCGCCTCTGGTCGAACCAGGGACCAAAATGCAAGGATTCTTATTTGAAATCTGGACTGATTTGTAATTTCTGTCTTAGAGATGGTTAATTTGAGAATTGATTTCATGGCTGAGTATAACATTTCTATTAGTACTCATCCAGCTCAAATTTAGCGAAAATTTGACAAGATTTGAGGGATTTCACCTATTTTAGAAAATAGGGTAAAATTAGGGTAAAATAAGTCTGGATTTTGTCGATTTCGAATTCTGGTGATTGGAGAGAGATTTTGAAGTCTGATCAAAAGGGAGATCTGTATCAAATAGTATTTGGAAGGTGTTTCCTGAAGAAATTCTGAAGTTGGAATTGATTTGCAGATTTTAGCCTTTTCAGGCTTCCAGGTAAACAGAAAAGGACTATTCGCAGTAAAATTTGGACTAAACTGCGAAAAGTGTTTAGATGAATTAATTTGGCTCCCAACTTTTTGAAGTGAGTTGAGGATGAACCTAGGAACATATTCCAGGGGTTACTTGAGTCTGAATAGTGTTAAATCAAAATAATTCAATCATCTGGAAACTGGGGTACTTAGGGTAAATCTGAATTTTCCTGTTTTCGAAAACAGAGAGAGGCTTAGGTACTGGGAGTTAGGGTCAGAATTTGATCTGGCTCCTGAAGACTTTTATCCTCAGGGTAACTGGTAGGTTAAATCTGGGTGGTCAGATCTTGATCTGGATCTAGGGACTAGATTTGGAGGTTTTTAGGGTTTGGGAGAGATTAGGGTTCAGCTGATTTGGCTACTACTACAGAGATACATGCATGCAGGATTTTCATGCAAAACTTTTCACCCCCAAAACTAGGGTGTTACAAGTACCAATACCCTTTGGTTAGAATGGGTGCATTTTGGTTGTGACTGCCTTGATTTTGCTGCAGAGAGGTTACATTTTTGAAGAAAGAGGTGGCCAGTTCAGTCTCAATGTTTAAGAAACAAGAAATAGAACTCAACAAACTTCGATCAGAGAATGCTGGTAAGCCAATTCCTGATTAAGAAGACTTGAATCCATAATATGCAAATAATCTCCTCTCTCTGTACAGCGCAATCTGGTCAAATTACGCAGCTCAGTCGGGACAAGGGGATTCTTGAATCCTCGATTCGCCACACCGATCGGGCAATCAAAGAGCTGAGCCTCCTGATCTTCGAAAAACTGAAGGCCGTGGCTGATCTCTTGAAGACCGACGTGGTAGAACTGAAGAAAGACAACCTCAGCATAAGTGACTGGACATCGCTGCTCACTGCCCAGGCGGATTCACTGCTTGAATATCTCCCTGGAGATTCACGGCGACGCGAAGAGGTGATCAGAACCAGGGTTCGATCAGCCGCAGTAGCCGTACTCAGCCGGGTTCGACTTCACCATGGCCCAGATGCAGATCTGAGTGCACAGGTGGGTCCGGTTGAGGTCGAGAGTGAACAGCTGCTCGATGCAGTCATAGAGGAGGTCAAGCCCCTAGTAGATAGGCTCCTGACTGAGTTGGGGATCGAATGATCCTTATTTTTGTATTTAGACAATTGTGTATAATGCAAATGTATGTAGAAAATCATTTTTGACAGGAAATATATATTTTGCATTTTTTATATTATGAATTCCATACTATAAGCACATCCCCCCTAGCCCCCGCCTCTGCTTATGAATACTAAAGCCTTGGTGTTATAAGCAGAGGAGAAAACATAAGCGTAACGACCAGGGGTGTGCGTTTTAAACCAACGATCAGGATCAATGTAACGTCTAATCTTATTGCGAACTGGTAGCCACTCAGATGACCAAGGACTTACCAGATAGCCCCGTATGCGTTGAGAAACGGCTTATTTAGGAGTGACTTATCTGTAAGTGGTCATGAGATCGACCAGCTAATCCGATTAGATTGTTGTAATGATCTGACCGTCGGCGGTCAGCCCCCAGGTCGAATGCATATGATACGGGCTTAAAGAGAAAAACTCATTGTATGAAAGCAAAACAATATTTTGTTTTGGCAAAAGATGCTAATTGAACAGGAAAAAAGTGATTGGAATACTTACACGTAAAACTTGCGAAGTTGATCGATGTTCCAAGTATTGGACAAAATCCGACCATCCTCCATAGCTAACTGCACCGATCCTGTCCGCGGCACTGAGACAACAGTATAAGGACCTTCCCATTTTGGGGAGAATTTGTTGCGATTAGACTGGTCTTGAACTTTTCGTAAAACCAAGTCGCCCACGTTGAGATCACGTGGTCGCACTTTTTTACTGTGATACCTGCGTAAAGCTTGCAAGTATGCCGCGGACTTAACCAGGGTGCGATCACGCCGTTCTTCTAAGAGGATGAGATCTTGCGCCCGTTGTTCGGACTGATTAATCTGTTCGAACTGATCTGTCCGAATAGAACCAATACTTCATTCCATAGGCAATACCGCCTCGGCCCCATAGACCAAATGGAAGGGCGTCTCACCGGTGGCGCGACTAGAAGTAGTTCGTAATGCCCATAGAACGGTATAGAGCTCATCTGCCCAAGCCCCCGAGCGGGTCTTAAGGCAATCAAAGACGCGCTTTTTAATGCCTTGCAGTATTTGCCCATTGGCTCGTTCTACGGCACCATTGCCTTGTGGATGGGCCACAGAAGCAAAGCACACCTTGGTCCCAACCTGATCGCAGTAGTCCAGGAAAAGACCGCTGGCGAACTGAGAACCATTATCTGTGATGAGACAGTTTGGAACACCAAATCGTGCCACAATGTTCCTATGGAAGAACTTTTGTGCGGCTGATGCAGTAATATTTCGTACTGGTTCGGCCTCAATCCACTTCGTAAATGTGTCAATGGCTACGAACAGAAACTTGTGCCCATTGACCGCTTGTGGCATAGGATCGACGATATCCATCCCCCAAACCGCGAATGGCCATGCAAGAGGAATGGTTTGCAACGTATAGGCAGGTTGATGAACTAGCCTTGCGTGGAACTGACACTGGGGACACGTCTTGACCATATACTTGGCATCATCAAGTGCCGAAGCCCAGTAGAATCCTTGTCGGAAAGCCTTTCCGACCAGTGTCCGATATGACGAGTGCGCACCGCATACACCGTCATGTATTTCTCTCAAGAGGGATTTTCCTTCCTCCTGAGATATACAACGCATGAATACTCCTTGAGTACCCTTTCTGTACAAAATCCCATCTATGAGTTTGTACAGACGCGCTTTTCGAATTAACCGATCACTTTCGGTTTCGTCCTCGGGTAGGGTCCCATGTTCAAGATAGACCCTCAATGGATGAGCCCAATCTTGTTCCTGACCGAGGTTGGTAACGAAGGCTATTACCGGATCATCCTCGACCGAAGTCATGATCGAAGGATGGCCCAAGTATTCAATGAACACTCCTGCCGGAGAGGATGAACGTGAGGACCCAATTTTGGATAATTGGTCTGCGAGAATATTGTCCTTTCGCGGGATGTATTGGACTTCGAAATGACTGAAGTGTTTTTCCAATCTCCTCACTTCCCCCAGGTAATGAGCCATTGTCTCATCGGAGGTGCTGTACTCCTTGTTTACCTGGTTTACGACCAGCTGTGAGTCTCCCCTCACCACTAATCGACGGACTCCGTGGAATTTTGCTGCCCGGAGCCCTGCAAGAAGACCTTCATACTCTGCTGCATTGTTGGTTGCAACAAAGTGTAGTTGAATGACATACTTAAGCTGTTCGCCCTGGGGCGTAACTAAGACCACTCCAGCCCCCGAGTGTTGAAAACTACGGGAGCCGTCAAAGTACATTGTCCAATAATCGGGGCACTCCAGTTCCTCTGTCAACTGCACGGGTGGCTCAGGATTGGTCCATTCGACCACAAAGTCGGCCAAAACCTGAGACTTAACCGCCGTGCGGGGGGTGAAATGGATCTCGAAGGCACCGAGTTCGACCGCCCATTTGGCGATTCGACCAGATTTCTCTGGATTTCGGACAATATCCCCCAAAGGAAAAGAGGAGGGTACTGTGATCTTGTGTGCTTGAAAGTAATGTCGTAGCTTACGGGAAGCCATCAGTAGCGCGTAAAGTATCTTCTGGACCTCCGGGTAGCGCTCCTTAGGACCATGAAGTACTTCGCTCACATAGTAGACGGGTCTATGTATTCCTTCCTTATCCGCGATCAGAACGGCGCTGACCGCGTGTGGTGTGGCCGCCAAGTAAAGAAGCAACTGTTCTCCTTTGTCGGGAGACACCAATACTGGCGGACTGGATAGATATGCTTTTACCTCCTGGAATGCTTTTTCGGCCTCATCCGACCATGTAAAGTTATGATGCTTCCGCAAGGCTTTGAAGAAAGGCAATCCCCTTTCGCCTAATCGCGATATGAAGCGACTTAAAGCCACCATGCGACCAGCCAGGCGTTGAACATCCTTCATGGTCGAGGGCGACCTCATTTGTTCAATAGCCCTGATTTTCTCATGATTAACTTCAATGCCCCTGGAACACACAAGGAAACCAAGAAGTTTTCCTGAAGAAACCCCGAAAGAGCATTTCTCCGGGTTTAATTTTATTCCAAAGCGATTCAAATTACAGAAGGTTTCAGCGAGATCGTCCAAATGAGACAATCTCTTGGTACTTTTTACAACCAAATCGTCTACATATGCTTCGAGATTACGCCCTATCTGGGAAAGAAAGGTCTTTTGCATCAAGCGCTGGTACGTGGAACCTGCGTTCTTGAGACCGAACGGCATTCTGACGTAGCAGTATGTGCCGAACGGGGTGATGAAGGCAATTTTCTCTTCATCGTCTTCTGCCATGCTAATTTGATGATATACTGAGTAAGCGTCCAGAAAACTCATCTGTTCGCAACCCGCAGTTGAGTCGACCAGCTGATTGATGCGGGGAAGGGGAAAGTCATCCTTCGGACAGGCAGCGTTGAGGCTAGTGTAATTGACACACATGCGCCACTTGCCATTTGACTTGCGGACCATGACCGGATTGGCGAGCCAGTCCGGGTGATCCACTTCGCGGATAAACCCGGCTTGTAAGAGTTTGTCTAACTCTTCTCGGATGGCTTCCTGTCGGTCAGTGGCAAAACGCCTGAGCTTTTGCTTTATTGGTCGTTGTTCAGGTCGAATTGCTAACCTGTGCTCAATTACTTACCTTGGGACACCGGGCATGTCGGACGGTTTCCACGCAAACACGTCTGCGTTAGCCCGGAGGAAAGGAACGAGGTCGAGTTCCTATTTGTCATCCAGGGCTGACCCAACCCGAATTGTCTTGGATGGGTCATCTGGGTACAGAGGAACTTGTTTGAGTTTTTCATCTGGTTGGGGAGCAGCCTTGATCGCATCGGCGGCAACGGTGGCGACCTGAGCGTCCCGGAGGGGAAGTTGATCGACCATCTCCAAAGATAGCCAGTCGCACGTGAGTGCCACGTTGCGACTGCCTCAGATCAAGATGACACCATTGGGGCCAGGCAATTTCCCGCACTGATAACCATAGTGCGTTGCCATCACGAACTTAGCAAGAGTCGGCCTGCCAAAGATTGCATTATAAGCTGAGTCACAATCGATTACATCGAAAGTAATCAATTCTGTCCGGAAGTTGTCTGGTTCTCCCAGGGTGACCGGGAGGACGACTTGTCCCAATGGCATCATGGAGGGGCCTGGGATTATCCCATAAAACGGATGGATTATGGGCTTGATATCCGAACGAGGAATTTGCATCTCGTCGAGTGCCTTGACCAATAAAAGATCAAGGGAACTCCCCCGTCAATCAGGACCCTTTCGACTCTCGCGTTACTGATGATTGGGGTGATGACCAGAGGTAGCCTTAATGGTAGGGTTAGCCCCGCAGGACAGTCAGCGCGATCGAACGTCAAAGGCATATCCGACCAACGGGGGTATTGAGGTTCACCAAGGGACGTCTCCGTTTGGTTAACCTCTCGGCAAAAGGTTTTAAACTGCCTTTTGGAAACGAAAGAGGAAGAACCTCCAAAAATGACATTAACATGATTTTGAGGTACCTGGTAAGCCATTTCTTCGTCTCCGTCGACATCTCTATTCCCGCACGCCTGCTCTTTAGGCGGTAAGGTTGGCATTGGCCCAACTCCTTGGTAGAAATCGTCCAGTTGTTTCAACCAACTCCTGGAGTTTTTGAGGTCGTGGCCTGCGGAGTTGTGGAGTGGACACCACTTCTTGCCCTCCTGCGGATTAGTTGATTTTTCTGGCTGGTCGGAATCCCGACCACCAGAGGCAGTTTTACTTTTAAATGAAGACTTATTACCTTTGGTCGAAGGTGGCTTCTCTGCGACTGCGACCTCGCGGTACTGTCCAGAGCGGTTCCTCTTCGACTTCTTTGACTTCCCACCCGGTGAAGACTCTGGCTTTTTGCTTGAATCTTCTTTCCTGGCGTCCTCGAAGCCTGGTTGGGGTGGTAGGTCTCCCTTATCGACCATTCGGTTCCATTCGACCGCTTCGGCTGCATCGGAATATCGATCAGCCATGTCGAACAGATCGGCCACTGATCGAGGAGGGTGGATAAGCAAGTCTTCAGTGAATCTCCGGTATCGAACGACATGCTTAAATGCCCTGATCACGGAGCCATCAGATATGTTCGAGATGGTATTCCTCACCCCGACAAACCTCTTGACAAACTGCCGAAGTGTTTCGGTCGAAGTTTGCCGCAGCCTATGTAAGTCATCCTGCTTACCCGGCTTTTGGTAACAATTTTGGAAATTGCTGAGGATGGCATCGCATAGCATTTCCCAATTGTAGATGGAACCCTCAGGCTGATTAAACAACCAGGTTCTAGCCGGTCCTGCGAGGACTGTTGGCAGGTAGTTGGCCATGACCTTGTCATCGCCTCCCGCTGCTTGGATGGCAGTAATATAGATCTGAAGGAACTCGGATGGGTTCTGAGTTCCATCAAACCACTCAATGGCCCCTGGTCGAAACTTATCGGGCCAAATGACTGCTCGTAGGCCAGGCGAAAAAGCTTTGCAACCAACGTAAGGACCGTGGACCGCCCTATGACTCTCGGTCGGGTCTCGAGCAACCTCACGCAATGGCGAGGTTACTCGTGCTCCCAAACGAGAGTGAACAGGAACTCGATCCCTACTACGAGAATCCTGCATTCGCCGATATTTGTCCTGTCAGGACGGTACGGGCGGCGGGTAACTCCGCCAGCCAGAGCCAGAATGAGGACTATCCCGTTCACGGGAATGTGTTACCGAGCGGGAAGAGGCTGTTGGGGTCGCCTCGGATGCGACCTCGTCCAGTCTTTCCGCCAGGATCCTAAAAAAGGCCAGTTTCTGCGCATCCGTGACTGTAGGAGGAAAATTGCGCATGACTTCCGCGATAGATCGTAGTCGACCATGGGTACTTCTCCTAGGTGCACCAGGTGTTATCGTTTCTTCGTCCACTGGGAAACGCTCCAGTGGTAAAGAAGGAGTCTGGTCACGTCTACGACCACGCGACCGTCGAGAAGAACTCGGGGCAGCATTGTAACGAGCCTGTGCATCTTGAAGACACTAGTACAGAAATGCAGTCTTCTATCGGTAAAAAACACCCTTCTACTATCGGTTTTTGTACCGATAGTGTCGTGGTATTAAGAATACCCCGGCAGGTTTTGAAGACGATCCTAGCGGAGATTACGCAGCGCGGGTTGACCGGGCGACCGGTCCTCCCCCGCCGGACAAACACAAGAAAAGACACGAGGATTTATACAGGTTCGGGTCCCAGTGGGGGCCCTAGTCCTGTCGACGCGCTCCCGACCGGAGTCGGCTGGGGAGGCTCTCTCCGGGGGAGAAGCTTCCGGAGAACGTGTGTGAGATTAGCTATTCCAAATAATAATGAGCTGATCCTTTACAACAGAGGGGTACAAGGGCTATTTATAGCCCCAAAAAGAAGCAAAAAACCTAAACTACCCCGGAAGCCACCGTCGGATTGAAGGGTAAGACCGTCCTTCTCCCGGTCAAACGTCTTGGATGCTTGACAGGTGGTCGCTGATTCCCGAGGCGTCCCTCGCGTGACCTGCACGTGATAAACAAACAGGGATTTTACCTTTTAGGAGGGCGGTGACGCCCGGGACCCCTTCTGGAGAGCAGGGTCCCGGGAGCCTGACAGGCGGCGCCCGGGGCAGGCACCGGAGGCCACTGTCCCCGGGCAAATGGCGGCGCCCGGGACATGCCCGGGGGGCACGGTCCCGGGGGCCAAATGGCGGCGCCCGGGGCAGGCGCCGGAGGCCACTGTCCCCGGGCAAATGGCGGCGCCCGGGACATGCCCGGGGGGCACGGTCCCGGGGGCCAAATGGCGGCGCCCGGGCCATACCCCGGAGGCACGGTCCCGGGAGCCTAAAAGGCGGCGCCCGGGGCAGGCCCGGGGGGCACGGTCCCGGGGGCCAAATGGCGGCGCCCGGGCCATACCCTGGAGGCCACTGTCCCCGGGCAAATGGCGGCGCCCGGGACATGCCCGGGGGGCACGGTCCCGGGGGCCAAATGGCGGCGCCCGGGCCATACCCCGGAGGCACGGTCCCGGGAGCCTAAAAGGCGGCGCCCGGGACATGCCCGGGGGGCACGGTCCCGGGGGCCAAATGGCGGCACCCGGGCCATACCCCGGAGGCACGGTCCCGGGAGCCTAACAGGCGGCGCCCGGGGCAGGCACCGGAGGCCACTGTCCCCGGGCAAATGGCGGCGCCCGGGACCCGCCCCGGGGGGCACGGTCCCGGGGGCCAAAAGGCGGCGCCTGGGGCAGGCACCGGAGGCCACTGTCCCCGGGCAAATGGCGGCGCCCGGGACATGCCCGGGGGGCACGGTCCCGGGGGCCAAAAGGCGGCGCCCGGGGCAGGCGCCGGAGGCCACTGTCCCCGGGCAAATGGCGGCGCCCGGGACATGCCCGGGGGGCACGGTCCCGGGGGCCAAATGGCGGCGCCCGGGCCATACCCCGGAGGCACGGTCCCGGGAGCCTAAAAGGCGGCGCCCGGGGCAGGCACCGGCGGCCACTGTCCCCGGGCAAATGGCGGCGCCCGGGACCCGCCCGGGGGGCACGGTCCCGGGGGCCAAAAGGCGGCGCCCGAGACATGCCCCGGAGGCACGGTCCCGGGAGCCTAAAAGGCGGCGCCCGGGGCAGGCACCGGAGGCCACTGTCCCCGGGCAATCATGAACTTACCTGGACTTGACCGCGTGGAGATTTCCCCCAACAGCAGCCCCCCATGCCCTCCGGGGACGAGGCTTGAGCCCCCGGAGGGAATGGTTACGGTACCGGGAAAATCTCCGGACGAAAATCACCGGAGCCCCGGTGACGCTTCGGTTTCTGTGCCGGGCGCTTTATGGCCGCTCCGTTTTCGCAATAAATGCACGCGCGGTTCGAACCGGTGTCTCGATTTACGCGCCTGTCCCTTCGTTTCCCGCGCACGGTTTGAATTTCAGTGGTCCAGATTGCTCCGAGGGGGCCACGTGGCGCGCATCTAGATCTCGGCCAGCCTCTATAAATAGGTCCTTAGGGGGCCCCGGAAGCTCATTCCAAATCTTCAACTCTAACTTCAGCTCTCCCGGTAGCGCTCTTCCCGTAACTCCTCCGGTAGCCTTCTCCGGTAGTGAGCGTCCGGGAGTTGTAGACGTAGCCACCTGAAAACTTAGCCACCGAAAAACAAAGAACTCACCTAATGGCGCCCAAAGGTCGAGCGAAGACCACGGAGGTGCCCCCGGAGGAAATCCCCGCGGATTTCCTCTGGGCCTCCGAGTTCTCGGCCTCGGACGCGGAGTCCCTGGTCAAGAAGGGCGTCGTTGAAGAGGGGGACATCCGGGTCCCCCTAAAGAAGGACGGAGCCCCCCGCCCCAGGCCCGGAGAGGTTGTGGCCTTTGAGGCCTTCCTCGAGGCAGGGCTCCGGCTCCCGGTGCACCTGATGCTCCGGGAGTTCCTGAAGGAGTACGGGGTGGCGCTCAACCACCTCACCCCCAACGCCCTCGTCCGGATGAGTCTCTTCATCTGGCTGTACGAGACGGCGACCGGGCGGGAGCCCACCCTCCGCGCCTTCCGGTACTTTTACGAGCCGGCAGCGCGGAGCTCCCACCTGGTGAAGGGAGGACCAAAGTCCCCCTTCGGCTCGGTATGGTCCAGATGCTGCCCTCCCGGGTGGCGGACTACCAGGCGGCGGCCTCCCGGGACCACTGGGGGGACTGGCTCCGGAGGTGGTTCTACCTCTGGGTCCGGGACGAGGCGGTGGTCTACGCCCGGAGCCTCCCACCTACAGCCGATCATCCGCACTGAAGCCGCCGGTGTGGACGGACGAGGAGTTCGAGCTCCTCGGGAAGGTGGTGCTGACGAAGAAGGCCCGCTCGATGTGGGACCCCGCGGAGGAGCTGGCGCTCCTGCGGCTTTACCCCTTCTCACGCGGGGGATGGGGGATCAGCATGGGCCCGGAGCAGCGGCCTTCGGTCAAGCCGGTGACGCGGCGTAAGTCCCCTGCATTTTTGTACTTGCAGTTTTTTATGAGAAATCGACTAACTTTTTACCTCTTGCAGTGCGCCCGTACCCGGCGGCGAGGGACAAGGCGGAGCACCTCCTGGGGAGGTACTTTGCCGACGAACACGAGCGCATCGTGCGCCTCGTGGGGGAGGGGCCTCCCCGGAACCTGGTGGCCGAGGCCTACGGGCTCAGGCTTCCGGAGAGGAAGCCCCTTCCCACCCCCGGGTCTCATAAGCGGGGGAAGGATGCGGCCGGGGGCTCGGAGCCCAAGAGGCCCCGGGTCCAAAAGACCCCCGCCCCGACGACGACGCCGATGAGGGCCCGGGACGCGGCTCCCGGAGCCGAACATGCCCGGGCGGCGCCCCGGGCAGAGGCGACGCCTCCGCCCCCGGAGGCCCCCGTCGAGGCCTGGGGGAAGGAGGTTGTTACCGGCGGGGCGGGGTCCGATTCCGCGGACTATGCCCCGTCACCAGTTCGAGTGGCGCTCCTCTCGCCTCTCCCGGCGACATTGGCGCCGGAGAGGCTGGAGGTGAGGTTCTCGGAGGCGGCACCTCCGTGCCTCTGGCCGGTGGATGACGAGGGGGGGAGCCCCTCGGTCTACGTGGTCCCCCAGGAGCAGGAGGCCCCGAGGGCCCTTCGGCCTAGGGCGGGGAAAGGCCCGATGATCCCCCCTCGGGCGGAGAACCCCGCCCAATCTTCGTCTTCGTCTTCGGAGGAAACTTCGTCGACAAAGACGCCGGCGACGCCGGCCGTGCTCCCGGATTCTGAGGTCCGGGGGCCCTCTCCCGGCCGCGACAGGAGGGCCGGGCAAGATACCTCCCTACTTCCCGCGGGGGAGGTGGCCCGCTACGCGGAGGGCCTGCACAACCGGAAGGTGCAGGCCTTCGTAGCAGGAGGAACGCTCCACGAGCGTTTTGAGGGGCTCGAGTCCCTCGGAGCCCAGGTAACCCGAGCTCTCAACACCTCGGCTTTTTTCCTGCACTTGAGAATTTTCTAACTCTTTATGTATTTTGTAGGTAGCGACTGTTACTGGGGCCTTGAGCAGCGGGTCACCCGGCTGCTCAAGGAGGCGGAGAGCCAGGCCGCGGCCTGCGTGGAGCAGCGGGAGGCGGCCCTCCGGGAGCGGGACGAAGCTCTTGATGAGCTGTCCCGGGCCCGGGCGCAGGTGCACCTTTCGGAGGGCGCCTACATCCGCCTCCGAGAGGAGGCCAAGGTGCGGGAGAAGGCGCTCCGGGAGCTCGAGAGCTCCAGCGTCCGGGCGCTGTCGGACGCGGGCCGCTTCGTCCGCTCGACCTTGGAAAGCCTTGGCGTTAGCCTGGGCTCCGGGAGCGGCCCGGAGGTGCCCCCGGCGACCCTCGCGGAGGCTGTGCGTTTTCTTAACGCACAAGTCTCCGCCATCCCGGAGGCTGCGGACATCCGGGCACGGGGCCGGGCGATCCCCGTCATCGCGGCCGCCGCGGGGCTCGTTGACTACCGTGGGGTCGGCGCCCGGGCGATCGGGGGGCACTTGAATAATTTTGACAACAGCTGTGCTGAATTAACTCCCCCGCGCCCGGGGGCCCGGATGACACCTCCTCTCCGGATACTTCCGCCGGCTGGGTACGAGTTTTGGCCCGAAGACGTACTTCGGGACTCTCAGCGTCGCGTCCGGGCGCTGTACCGGGACTTGGCCCGGGAGCTGAGGGAGCGCCTCCGGGAGCTTTAGGCGTAGGGGCCTTAGGCTCATAGAAAATCCCCTGGGTTAGGACCCGGGTTGTATCATTTCCGAAACCCACCGGAGGGGGAAGATGTCCTCCGGGTTTCCCGATCAATAAAGCACGTTGTTGTTGTTTCCTTTTATTGCGCCTCTTTATTTTCTTCTTGGATGGTCTGGACGACTCATCTCAACAAGGATGAGCTAAGTTTCTTCGTGGGTGGTGCGGTCGACACCCGGGGGTTCCTTATCCCCCCCCGCCCACAGCGGGCCAGAGAATAGCTCCGCGCGCTGTGGGGGTAACAAGGCCCCCGGGAAGGAAGACACCTGTAGCATAGGAAATTTTCCAAGTTAGAAAATTTTAAAGCGAGGTTTTCAAGGAGAAGACCTTCCGGGAGATAATCATCCGGTTGCCGTGAGAACGGGGAGCCGGGAATAAGGCCTTAGGCGGAAGGAATGTCCAAGAGAACCCGATGGGATTTCCAGAGGCGAGCTTCCTGGGAGACTCTCGTCCGGTCGCCGTAAGAACGGGGAGCCGGGAATAGGGTCTTCGGGGGAGGAAACGCCCGAGAAATCTGACTCTCCGAGAGACAATCGTCCGGTCACCGTGAGAACGGGGAGCCGGGAATAACGTCGACTCCCGGGGGAGGAAGATAGATCCAATCAAGCCGCAAGGGCCTGATCTTCCGGTCGCCGTGAGAACGGGGAGCCGGGAATAACGTCGACTCCCGGAGGAGGAAGATAGATCCAATCAAGCCGCAAGGGGCTGATCTTCCGGTCGCCGTGAGAACGGGGAGCCGGGAATAACGTCAACTCCCGGGGGAGGAAGATAGATCCAATCAAGCCGCAAGGGGCTGATCTTCCGGTCGCCGTGAGAACGGGGAGCCGGGAATAATGTCAACTCCCGGGGGAGGAAGATAGATCCAATCAAGCCGCAAGGGGCTGATCTTCCAGTCGCCGTGAGAACGGGGAGCCGGAAATAATGTCGACTCCCGGGGGAGGAAGATAGATCCAATCAAGCCGCAAGGGCCTGATCTTCCGGTCGCCGTGAGAACGGGGAGCCGGGAATAACGTCGACTCCCGGGGGAGGAAGATAGATCCAATCAAGCCGCAAGGGGCTGATCTTCCGGTCGCCGTGAGAACGGGGAGCCGGGAATAACGTCGACTCCCGGGGGAGGAAGATAGATCCAATCAAGCCGCAAGGGGCTGATCTTCCGGTCGCCGTGAGAACGGGGAGCCGGGAATAACGTCGACTCCCGGGGGAGGAAGATAGATCCAATCAAGCCACAAGAGGCTGATCTTCCGGTCGCCGTGAGAACGGGGAGCCGGGAATAACGTCGACTCCCGGAGGAGGAAGATAATCCAGAAAGCCATTAGACGTCCCGCTGAGGAGAGCGTCTACTCCCGGAGGAGGAAGTGCCCGAAGACGGGACTTGAGTGTTTGGGCAGGGGACTAGTCTCCCAAAGTGACTCGTTACCACGGCCACTGTGACCGGGTTGCTGCTTACACCCTCAGTCCACGAGGGCTGGTCGTAAGCCGCCCTACGGGAGTGCAGGCTCCGTTGTAGGGACTTGTTGGGGCTGGCCCACTTCCTCGCGGGGAGGGCATCCTCACAAGGAGGGCTTCCTCGCTGGGAGGGCACCCTCGCGGGGAGGGCATCCTCGCGAGGAGGGCTTCCTCGCGGGGAGGGCATCGCCGCTAGGGGCGGTAACGAGAAAGACCTGCAATGAGACAATTGAAGAACAAAGGCTATGCATTGATTAACAAAATATACAAAGCCCCCCCCTGCGAAACCGCGAAGGGGGGGGGGAAAGGGGAGCTACAGTGTCCCTCCTACCCCTCGGGCGTGATCGCTCCGGGGGAGGGGACAGGCCCGTAAGGCTAGACGTAGAACTTGCGAAGTAAACGCAAGTTCCAGGTGTGCTTCAGCTCCTGCTCTTGAGGGTTGGAGAGCTTGTAGGCCCCCGAGCCTAGAACAGCGGAGATCCTGTAGGGGCCCTACCACTTGGGGGAGAGTTTTCCCTGGGCTTGGGGGTCTGTGACGCGCTTGAGGACAAGGTCCCCAAGGCGGAAAGCTCTCTCGCGCACGCGCTGGTTGTATGCGCGCGACATCTCGCGCTCGTAGATGGCGTGGCGGAGGAGCGCTCGGTCGCGTTCCTCCTCCACGAGATCGATTTCCAGCCGCCGGTTGTCTTCGTTGGCCCGGTAGGCTGCGGTCGTGGCTCCGTTCAGGAGCTCGACCCGCAGCGACCGGAAGCCGATCTCCGGGGGGAGGACTGCCTCCGCCCCGTAGACCAGAGAGAAGGGAGCACGCCCTATGGCCCGGGACGGGGTCGTGCGCATCGAGCAGAGGATGCTAGGGAGCTCCTCTGCCCACGCGCCCCGCTTGGAAGCGGTTTGCTCGAGTCTCCGGCGTAACCCCTGTAGGATTACGCCATTGACCCTCTCGACGGCCCCGTTGCTTTGAGGATGGGCCACTGAGGCGAAGTGTATGACGATCCCCAGGCCTTCGCAGAATTCCCGGAAATAAGCCGAGTCGAATTGGGTCCCGTTGTCCACGGTGATTTCCCGGGGGACACCAAAACGGCAAACGACGTTTTTCCAGAAAAACCGCTCAATGGCCCGGGAGGTGATGCTAGCCAAGGGCTCCGCCTCAACCCACTTTGTAAAGTAGTCGACCGCGACTACCGCATACTTGTATCCTCCGGGCGCTGGGGGGAAGGGCCCTAAGAGGTCCATCCCCCAGCGCACGAAGGGCCAAGTGATGGGGATAGTCCGCAGCGCTACAGGGGGGAGATTCGAGCCCTTGGCCATCTTCTGGCATGCTTCGCACGCGGAGACAAGGTCTCGTGCGTCGCGCATGACTGTAGGCCAGTAGAAGCCCTGCCGAAGGGCCTTGGCGGCGATGGCACGCGGGGCTAGGTGGGAACCACAGCTCCCCGCGTGAATGTCCTCCAGGAGTTGAAGTCCCTCTGACCGGGGGAGGCAGCGCAGGAGGGCTGAAGCCCCCCGCTTGTAGAGCCTTCCCTCCAGCAGGAGATATGCCCGGGCTTTGGCCCGGAGGCGCTTAGCCTCGGTCTCGTCGGGAGGGTCCCCCTCCCCCTTGATGAAGGAGATGAGGGGATCCATCCATGATGACGGCCGGACGATCTCGGCGACCTCCGGGGCCGGAGGCTCGGGGCCTGCGTCCGGGGAGGCCACCGAGGGCTTCGTGATTGTTTCCAAGAAGGCCCCCTTGGGGAGCGTTTCCCGGGCGCTTGCCGCCCGGGCCAAAGCATCGGCCCGGTCATTCTCCCTTCGCGGGATATGCCGGGCCTCAAGGCCGTCGAAGTGTTTCTCCATCTTTCGTACTTCCTGCAAGTAAAGACTTAAATTTGCGTCATGGCACAGGTAAGATTTGTCCATTTAGCAGACAACGAGCTGAGAGTCTCCCTTCACTAGTAGGCGCCAGATCCCCAGGGAGCGCGCGAGGCGCATCCCGAGGAGCAGAGCCTCGTATTCGGCGACGTTGTTGGTTGCGGGGAACTCGAGCCGCGCGGCGTACTCGAGCTCCTTCCCCTCGGAGCTCCGGAGGACTACCCCCGCGCCAGCCCCAGCGAGACACAGCGACCCATCAAACAGCAGGGTCCAATGGTCACTACGTCGGGGCGGCACAGGGAGATCTTCGTCCCCGGACCCAGAGGCGGGAGTCCATTCTGCGACGAAGTCGGCGAGGACCTGCGACTTGATTGCGGAGCGGCCGGTAAGGGACAGGGAGAAGGGGGCAAGCTCGGCCCCCCACTTCCCAATCCGGCCGGTGGCTTCTTTATTCCGCAGTACCTCCCCCAGGGGGAGGGACGACGGAACGGTGATGGGGTGCCCCAGGAAGTAGTGCCGGAGCTTCCGGGACGCCATGAGGAGAGCGTAGCAAATCTTCTCCATCTCCGTGTACCGAGTCTTGGCCCCTTGGAGGGCTTCAATGACGTAGTACATGGGACGTTGCTGCCCCCCTTGCTCCTTCACCAAAACCGCGCTGACGGCGACGGGGGTCGCGGCGAGGTAGAGGAGCAAGGGCTCTTCCGGAGACGGACTCACGAGCATTGGAGGGCTCGAGAGGTACTTCTTGAGGTCGTTGAAGGCTTCCTGGGCCTCGGGGGTCCAGCGGAACCCCTCGAGCCCTCGGAGGATCTTGAAGAACTGGAGGCCCCGCTCCCCCGAACGGGAGACGAAGCGGCTGAGTGCGGCCAGGCGGCCGGAGAGCCGCTGGACATCTTTGACGGAGCACGGCGGGGGCATGTCTAGGAAGGCCCGGATCTTCTCGGGGTTTGCCTCAATGCCCCGCTGGGACACGAGGAAACCCAGGAGCTTCCCCCCACGCACCCCGAGGGCGCACTTCTCCGGGTTGAGCTTGAGCCCGAACGCGCGGAGGTTGCGGAAGGTCTCTGCGAGGTCGTCGATGTGGGAGGCTGCACGGGGGCTCTTGACGACCGCGTCGTCTACGTAGACTTCGACGTTGCGGCCGACTTGATCTTTGAAGACCAGCGTCATCAGGCGCTGGAAGGTGGCTCCCGCATTCTTGAGCCCGAAGGGCATATGGCGGTAGCAGAAGGTTCCGAGGGGAGTTATAAAACTCGTCTTTTCCTCGTCCCCCTCCGCCATCCGGACTTGATGGTATCCCGAGTAGGCGTCTAGGAAGCTCATCAGCTCGCACCCCGCGGTGGAGTCAACGAGCTGGTCGATCCGCGGGAGCGGGAAGTTGTCTTTGGGGCAAGCGCGGTTAAGGTCGGTGAAGTTCACGCACATGCGCCACTTGCCACTTGATTTCTTGACGAGGACGGGGTTTGCGAGCCACTCAGGGTGCAAGACTTCCCGGATGAACCCCGCCTCTTGGAGCCGGGCTATCTCCGTCTTGATGGCTTCTTGACGTTCGAGGGAGAGCTTTCTCAACTTCTGCTTGACAGGGGGGTGACCGGGGGTTACCGCGAGCTTGTGTTCAATAACCCCCCGGGCGACACCCCGCATGTCCGAAGGCTTCCACGCAAAAACATCGGAGTTTTCGCGCAGAAAGGCTGCGAGTTGTGCTGCATGGTCTTGGGGGAGCTCTGCCCCGATTTGGACAGTTTCGTCCTCGCTGCCTGGGGACAGCGGGACCTTCCGGAGGCCCCCTTCCGGATGCGGCTTGAGAAGGGGCCTCCCAGGGGACGGCGTAGCGATGCCTATGTCCGGGGGGGGAGCCTCCCCCCCGGGCGCCTTGATAAGGTTGACGCTTCCTATTGTGGCAGTAGCTCGTTCGTATAGAGCACGGGCCACGTCTTGGTCCCCCCGGACGTTAATCACGCCATGCGGCCCGGGGATCTTCATGCACAGGTAGTTTTGGTGGGTGCCAGCCCCCAGCCGATTGATCGTAGTCCTCCCCATAATCACATTGTAGGAGGAGGGGAGGTCCACTACGTCGAAGCGGACTAGCTCGGTCCGGTAGTTCTCCGGGGTGCCGAAGGTGATCGGGAGATCTACCTTGCCCACGGGGTGGATCGCCTTCCCCGGGACAAACCCTTGCAGAGGCCCTACCGCTGGTTGCAGGAGCTTTTCATCCACCTGCATTTCCTTGAAGGTTTTGAGGAACAGGACGTCGGCGGAGCTTCCGCCGTCCACGAGGATGCGGGCCAAGTGGCAGTTGTAGATTGTCGCGGAGACAATGAGCGCGTCGTCGTGGGGGAAGCGAACCCCTCACGCGTCTTCCGCCGTAAAGGTGAGGGGGACGTCCGACCACTTGGGCTGCACGGACGCGTGTAGCACCCCCACTACCTTAACTTCTCGCGCGTACTCCTTGCGCTGGCGCTTGGAATCCCGCCCGGAGGCGGACCCCCCTACGATGATGTTGATGCGGCGCTGAGAAGTTTGAAAGGGGAGAGCGTCTGAAGGCTCCCCCTCCTGCACCTGCTGCCCCCCCGCGGGAGCGGGAAGGGCCGGAACAGCTGGCCGAGGGGGGAAGGAGGCCGGAGTCCCCCCCACTGCCCGCGCTGGTCGAGGAACGCCGCGAAGTGCTGGAGCAGCTGGTGGCAATCTCGGGTGGCGTGGGTACTGGACCCGTGGAAGCTGCACCACGGTCCTTCCCGGCTTCTCCCCGCGGGGCCTTCGAGGCCGCGCGAAGACTGTCCCCCCCCATGGCCTCTCGGCTTGGGAAAGGGGCGGTTGCACTTCGGGGGGTCGCGCGAGCCGCCTCCGCCCTCGAGGACAAAAGTGTCCCGAGGCCGTGGTTCGCTACGGCCCCCCTGCCTGGGGTGCCTGGGGGGATCCCGGGCCCCCCGCTCGGCGGGGGCAGGAGCCCCCTGGGTCTTCTTCCAGATGTCGTCTTCCTCCGCACGAGCGTACTTTTCGAGTACGTTAAAGAGCTCGTCGGCGGAAGAGGGGCAGCTTCGAGAGAGTCTTCGGTGGAGTTCCCCCGGGAGGATCCCGCTTTTGCAGGCTTCGATCACTGTGGAGTCCGGGACGTGGGCCACTTTGCTTTTTACTTGGGCAAAGCGCTTGAAGAAGCTTCTGATGGTCTCCCCGGTCCTCTGGCGCACTGTGTATAGCTGTGAAGAATCCAGGGGACGTACGTAATTTCCCTGAAAGTTGGCGCAGAACTCCCGCTTCAGCTGCGAGAAAGACTTGATGGAGCCCGCCTTCAGATTGTAAAACCAGGAGCGGGCAATGCCGGTGAGGTAGAGGGGGAAGACGTTGCATTGGACGCTCTCGTCCCCCCCCCCCCCCCGCCGCGGAGATGGCTGTGGAGTAGATCTGCACGAACTCGTAAGGGTCCGCTTCGCCATTATAATGTTCGATGTGCGGGGGACGGTAGGGCCGCGGCCATCGGATGCTGCGGAGTCTTCGACATAGAGGCTGGTTCACCCCCTGCACTTCTCGGACGTCCGGGCTTCCCTCCGGGGAGGATGGTTCTTCGGCGGGTCTCTTCCCCCGACCGGTGCGAGAGCGAGGCTCCCTGCGACAACGACCGGGGGGAAGCTCTTCCCCGCAGCTGGGAGAATGCATTCGCTCGACCTCCCCCCGGGAGAAGCGGACCTGCTTCGCCGGGGGAGGGAGCTCCTGCACTGTAGCAGCCGGCCCGGAAGCTACCGGGGCCTGCTGGGGGGAGCCCCCTGCGACGGGCCCCGGGACCGGAAAGGGGGGAGCCCCTGCACCATCCGGAACCGGGGAGGGGGCGCCCGAGGCGACGTTTGGGTCCGAAGAGGGGGCCCCTGCGGCAACGACCGGGACCGGAAAGGGGGAAGCCCCCGCGACATCCGGAACCAGTGGGGGGTAAGCCCCCTCGGCGACGTCCGGGGTTGGGGAGCCAATGCGGGGGGAAATTCGCTGAGGCACGGAAGCTGCTCTGTCGACCGGCCCCGGTGCGGTAAACGCAACGCGAGGGGCGGGACTGGCTCCCGGCGTAGGAATAACCCCCGGCATGAAATGACCTCCCAGCCCCGGAAGCGGGCCGGGGACGGGGTACCCCCCTGGTGCCACGAAGGGCCCGGGCATGAAATAGCCTCCCGGCACCGGGACGGGCCCGGGTGCCGAGAAGTGTCCGGAAGTATATCCCGCGGGGGGAGGGAACCCCCCAGCGGGATCATATGGGGTAGACAGCCCCCCCGACGCCGGAGGGGCCGCTGGGTATCCCATAAACGGGGGCATGATCCCCGGATACGGGTGCGACAAAAATGTGGGGGCCGAGGGCCGCGCCAATACACTAAGGAGCTCGTCCATAGAGCGCTGGGCGCGGAGCTGGCCCTCCACGAGAGCCTCCAGCAGGGCGTCCCGGGGAGCCGGGGGGGCCGTCGGGGGGAAACTTGTCCCGGCCGAGGTCCCCGCGGCCTCCGGGAGCGACCCGGAGGTGGAGGCACCTAGATTGAGAGGAAAGGTGGGAGGCGGTACCTGGGAATGGTCGCCTCCGGACGGAAGCGCCGGAACAGCAGTGTCCCGGACGGGCGGCGCCAGGTCACCAGGACCGGCGTCACCGGGAAGGGCGCGGGCCCTTGTTCTCAGAGGAGCCATGGCGATTCGTCACGGATCCCCACGGACGGCGCCAACTGTCGTGGTATTAAGAATACCCCGGCAGGTTTTGAAGACGATCCTAGCGGAGATTACGCAGCGCGGGTTGACCGGGCGACCGGTCCTCCCCCGCCGGACAAACACAAGAAAAGACACGAGGATTTATACAGGTTCGGGTCCCAGTGGGGGCCCTAGTCCTGTCGACGCGCTCCCGACCGGAGTCGGCTGGGGAGGCTCTCTCCGGGGGAGAGGCTTCCGGAGCACGTCTGTGAGATTAGCTATTCCAAATAATAATGAACTGATCCTTTACAACAGAGGGGTACAAGGGCTATTTATAGCCCCAAAAAGAAGCAAAAAACCTAAACTACCCCGGAAGCCACCGTCGGATTGAAGGGTAAGACCGTCCCTCTCCCGGTCAAATGTCTTGGATGCTTGACAGGTGGTCGCTGATTCCCGAGGCGTCCCTCGCGTGACCTGCACGTGATAAACAAACAGGGATTTTACCTTTTAGGAGGGCGGTGACGTCCGGGACCCCTTCCGGAGAGCAGGGTCCCGGGAGCCTGACAGGCGGCGCCCGGGGCAGGCACCGGAGGCCACTGTCCCCGGGCAAATGGCGGCGCCCGGGACATGCCCGGGGGGCACGGTCCCGGGGGACAAATGGCGGCGCCCGGGCCATACCCCGGAGGCACGGTCCCGGGAGCCTAACAGGCGGCGCCCGGGGCAGGCACCAGAGGCCACTGTCCCCGGGCAAATGGCGGCGCCCGGGACCCGCCCCGGGGGGCACGGTCCCGGGGGCCAAAAGGCGGCGCCTGGGGCAGGCACCGGAGGCCACAGTCCCCGGTCAAATGGCGGCGCCCGGGACATGCCCGGGGGGCACGGTCCCGGGGGCCAAAAGGCGGCGCCCGGGGCAGGCGCCGGAGGCCACTGTCCCCGGGCAAATGGCGGCGCCCGGGACATGCCCGGGGGGCACAGTCCCAGGGGCCAAATGGCGGCGCCCGGGCCATACCCCGGAGGCACGGTCCCGGGAGCCTAAAAGGCGGCGCCCGGAGCAGGCACCGGCGGCCACTGTCCCCGGGCAAATGGCGGCGCCCGGGACCCACCCCGGGGGGCATGGTCCCGGGGGCCAAAAGGTGGCGCCCGGGACATGCCCCGGAGGCACGGTCCCGGGAGCCTAAAAGGCGGCGCCCGGGGCAGGCACCGGAGGCCACTGTCCCCGGGCAATCATGAACTTACCTGGACTTGACCGCGTGGAGATTTCCCCCAACAGATAGAGATAGACACGATAGAACAAGACTGGACATTTTCTATCGGTAAATAACCGACAGAAGAAGTTCACTATTCTATCGGCATATTATGAATCTACCGATAGAAAACCCGTCGTAGTCTTACGTCCAGCGGCAGGGAAAGTACCATTATTCTAACGGTTAATTACAAGATTACCGACAGAAAAAATCGTACTATTCTATCGGCATATTAGGAGTGTACCGATAGAAAACTCGTCGTCAGCGGTTGGAAAAGTACCACTATTCTAACGGCTAATTATAAGTTTACCGATAGGAAAAATCATAATATTCTATCGGCATCTTACAAGTTGACCGATAGAAAACTCGTCAATAGCGGATTGAAAAGTACCACTATTCTAACGGTTAACTACAAGATTACCGACAGAAAAAATCATACTATTCTATCGGCATATTAGGAGTGTACCGATAGAAAACTCGTCAATAGCGGATTGAAAAGTACCACTATTCTAACGGTTAATTACAATATTACCGACAGAAAAAAGCTTAGTACTCTATCGGATATGTATGAGTTCACCGGCAGGAAAGGTCACACTCTTCTAACGGTTAATTTTGATTGTACCGATAGAAAAAAGTACAGTAGTCTCTCGGTTGTTGATGAATTTACCGATAGAGCATTCACATATACAGTACTTTATTTGCATTCACAATACAGTACATTCACATATACAGTACAGATGCAATACAGTATAGATTGGATACACAATACAGTACAGATGCAAGGTAAATTCACAGAACAAATTGACACATTAGGCAGTTATTCACATTTATTCACATATGTATGGACAAATACAGATTGCAATCCAATGTGGACATTTATTCACATATATATATTTATTCACATGTATATGAACAGTCTATGCAGAGTACACCAAAAGGAGAAAATTGTCATGCTGAATGGTTGGGCACTACTTCCTCCATGACATATTGTGCCTAGATTTGTCGAAGATATATAATCTTTGCATTTTCATATTGGTCTTTCGACATGGCGATCTGCAAGCATGTGTGCATACTGATTAACTAACTTCGATCCTAATTTAGAACGTGACACCCATTTTTGAAATTTGAGTTAGCTATCGATGCTTACCTGGGGGAATCGGGAAAAGTTTGTCCGCACTAGGTCGTACATGTAGCGCAGCACATAAAACCCGCATTCCCACGATTGCGGCTGCTGATGGCACTGAGATAATTGCATATGCAAAGACATGTTAGCTATATATTGTTTCCATAAACTAATTAAGCATAAACAAAAAGTCTCGTGAGTACCTCATATTCTTTCCAAGCTAGTACGGAGCCCTGCGGTGCGGCATGCCTCCCTCCAGCGGACACATATTTATCAAAAGCCCTGCATTTCAGTTAGTATTGCCAGTTAATGTATTATCATTAGCTAGTGAGGTCAAAATATAAATCAAACATATAAGTTACTTACGCCTCCATATTCCCCTTGAGCACATATTCCATCGATAATCTGTCACGCATCGAATCGAGGTAGTACACCTCGTTCCTCGGCGGACAGATCACGATGAGGATCCAGTGGCCCCTGCATTGTACGTAAAAGAGGACCGCTAGCTCAAAGTACATCTCAGGTGTAACATACAAGATTGAGTTAAATTAGTACGAAATGCACTAACCTTTGGTGGTACGGCACCAGAATGAAGTCCCTGTCCTGCTGCGCCATCAGCGCGCTGGATATGTACTGCTCAGCGTGCGCGGCGTCCTGCTCTAGCATCGTGAGGCTTATTTTCTCTGGGTCGAGGAAACCCACCTTGTCACACGCAGCCTCCGATGCTAGCCTGTACATGCACCTGCATGCGAAGGACGAGATTAATATTAATTTCACAGAAAGTTACTCAGTATTCAAATGAACTGCAACATTAATGCAGAGTTAGCAAACAGAGTTAGAAAACAGCAATACATAGCATCAGCAAACTCACAGGACTCCAGTCCGTATGATGGACATATCGAGCTCCCGCCAGTTGTAGAGGTCGAACAGATCCTCGTGTGCCACGGATATAGTCCCGGGCTCACGGTGGAACTGCCCAGGCCTGTAGGGAACTAAGAAGTTCAGGCTGCGCCGAGCTCGATGTAGGTACCAGTCGTGGAGGTCTCTGGTTGATCGATCCAATTTCCGCAAAGATGCCTCCGACAGGAGTGGGAGCGCGTTCGTGAACGTCCGCGGCAGTCCCTATCGCCCTTTGCCCTTGCCTTTGCCGCCCTTGCCTTTTGCCGGGGACTGAGCGCGTACCTTCGAAGGCAAGGGCGAGGTGATGGCGGCTTTCTTCCGAGGTGGAGGCGTGGATGCGCTGGGTGGGGTCGAGGCCGTCTTTGATGTGTCCAGGTTCGCATGAGATCGGCCCTCATGCCCCGAGCTGGGGGCGCAGTCCCCTGGTAGCCCCGCGGCAGGCCACTTCAATTAATGAGCACGTATGTTAGATTATGCAAGTTGAGTGTACTGAGTAGGATGTAATCTAAAATGTGTAGGATTTACCGGTTGTATTACAAGACACTTCTTGGGCCACTGTACGTAGGAGCCCACTGCCTCAGCAAGTGTCAGCAGTTCCTCTGTTGGGACTGGCAACGGAGAATCGTTGTAGCCCGGCATGGCCATGTCCACCTGTACCTTTGCGAAACCCAACCGCAGAGGTACACAGTGGACCCGGACATCCGGCCCAGACGGATATACGAAGCCGTGTCCAACCACTTCCTGCCCGGCGCCTACGTGATTCTGTAGGATGCAGCCCTCCGGCCCCTGCAAATTTGTAACAATTAAATAGGTTAGCGAAACAACTCTAACAGAATGGGAGTGGCATCAACTTAAGTGCACAGATGAAGGCTGGCAGTACCTCAAGTAGATCCACTGGATCCGCGAGTACCTTCGAAGCGCAACTGCTTATCCGACCCCGCGGGGTACCGTCGTCCTGGGGATCCGCATCTGCACTCTTGGCCAGCAATGTTTTCTCTCAACCGTGCAAACTCTTCCCTCATTTGTGCGACCTCGGTCTGCACCTCAGACTGTACCTCAGCCCGTATCTCAGCCCGCATCTCCGCCCGTATCTCCTCCCGTACCTCAGCCCGTATCTTATCGGAGAGGTCAGCTTCCTTTTCCTTCCAGGTGCGGGCCTTCTTCCTCGGTGGAGCCGGATCTACGAAACTGGCCTTCCACGACACAATGGCTCCCACGGCCCGTGTCCGCCCGGGATGCTCCTTATTTCCTAGAGCCCGGGTGAGGATGTCGTTCTCCCTCTGCGGGGTAAACAATCCCTCCGCTGCCTCCTTCTCAAAAGAGATCTGTTACATTTGAAGGTACCTTGTGAGACAAATTGCCTTATATACACTTGTGCGCACACAGTTTACGAGGTTAGCCAACTTACCATTCGCCTCACAACGTCGGCGTCCCCAGGGGTTGCGAACTGCACAGACCCCGTGGACGACACGGACCCCCTCCCCCTCCACCATCGCTTGCACCTCTCATCCCGGATCTCGGAGAGCGGCAACTCAGGGGTGTCGATCACAGGATTTTGTTCGTCTTCCTTCTTCCACTGTTCCTCCTTCCCCGCATAGCCCCGGGATCCGAGCCGATGCGGGTGGTCGTTCCTCTTCTAGATCGCCCTATTCTTCTCGCTAAGGGCCTTGAACTCCTCAGTCCCCTTCTGCTTGGTGAATTCCTCCCATACCTCCTCCGATATGAAGGGGTACTTCTCGCAAGGAGATTTCCCCGCAGCTAGGAAGTTACTGACGAGCCAGCTCTTAAAGGTTTTCCATGTTCCGTTCATGTCCTTCAAGCAGGCAGTCCTAGGTGTATCGTCGGGGATGTTCCACTTAGCCTGTTTCCGAAAAATGCATACAATTAATCACGAGTTAGTTAAACTTTAGTATAAGCCAAGAGAACGTGATTACGAAAGAGTTCAGCGATTTCAGTTCATTTAACCTTCACTTCCGCCCACAACCTATCCCTCTCGTCCGCCATCACGTCCTTCCAGCTCTGGACGGTGATCTTCACCCTTTCTTTCGCCAACAGCCCAACGTAGGCCGCGTACCTCCCAGCATTCTTTCCAATCGGCCTCCCAAATTGGTTGAACTCACAAGAAAGATCAGTGCGTTTGGCCAAACGCCCCAACGTCGTCGCGCCTCGCCCCACCCTCTTGCGCTGGGATGTAACAGCTGCATCTTCAGTAGTTACGATGGGGTTGGCCCTAGTCGAACCACTAGTACCATCCGATGAAGACGACGACATGTCTTCCCCTACAAAACCTTCAACAAACCATATATATGGCAATTAATTCGCCTTGGAGTTCCATAACTCAGCCCAGGACTGGAGACTAACTAGGGCGGCAAAAGGGAAAATAATACAAAAAGAAAGACATGCATAAATTACTTACTGAACTCTTCAAAAATATTTTCTATCGGTAAACACATGAGCTGCCGATAGACCATAACAATTACCTCCACACAAGACAATTTTTCTATCGGCAAACACGTGAGATACCGATAGAACATAACAATGTTCTCTACATATGGAATTTTGTTGACAAGCCACCATTCACTGTCATCACATAACATTCTCGATGATTTGCTACACTAATATTCATGGGCCAGCATTATTATTTCACACGTAAATATGCACACAAGCATCTAAGTGCCACTGTGCATAATCTTTAGCCTAGCCTGTATGTGAGTCATCAGGACTTCACAGCTATTAGGTTGGGAAAAGTCATGTATATAGGCATTTGAAACATATACATCGAAGACCCATCCACATTGCCATATATTCATACGAAGTGAGTACAAATTCCCAACCAAACTAGTACATTGCATGGCTCATGTCCTTCCAGATCCAAATTAAGTTTTACTACTTGTGCAGAAAAATTTTCTATCGGTAAACACATGAGCTGCCGATAGAATATGTGTAAGAACACCTCCAACATATAATCTGCATTACATGGCAGTTGGATACAATTGATCACACATACAGCAGTATAGAGAAGTTAAAATCTCAAAACAGATTCATTACAGCACTGGAACATATTATGTAAACCCTAATTAAAATCAACATTGCCTGCGGAATGTACATAAGCCAACACAATAGGGAACCCTAGTGTAATTGCAAAACTCGAAGAATTAGTACGTGCAAAACACTAGGATCAAATAAAGAAGATGCTGGAAATAGAACGACGAATTAGGGTATTTATGGCGGCGATCAGTTCTGGTGATGGAGAGGTGGTGTAGAACGCAGCAGCGGCGGGCGAAGGACGAAAATAAGAACCGGTGGCAGTGACGAACCAGTGTCCAGCCGGGGATCGTCGTGTGGGAGAGAGGAAGTGAGTGCTCACGGCGGAGGTTGGGGTTTTCTTCGCTCTCGAAGAGACGCAGTACTCTAAGGTGGAACTGTTCGAGTGGAGGGAAACTAAAGGGCCGTGTACGAGTAATAAAGTAGCGGATGAACTTTTCTATCGGTATAACAAAATGATACCGATAGACTTATGTAATTTTCTATCGAAACAACAAAATAATACCGATAGAAAAAGTAAATTTCCCGGAAAAATATTCGAATTAGTGCATGCATTTTTCTATCGGTATAAACAATAAAATCCCGTGAGACCAATTTTCCACAGAAAATTTTTTAAAGTGCTTGAGATTGAGTGCCATTTTTCTATCGGTAAAAATAACAAAATACCGTGAGAGTAATGAAAAGGTGCCCTTTTCTATCGGTATAAACAAAAAAATCCCGTGAGCCCAATTTTCCCCAGAAAATTTTTTTGATTAAGTGCTTGAGATTTGTGTGCCCTTTTTCTATCGGTAAAAACAACAAAATACCGTCAGAGTAATGAAAAGGTACACAATTTAACATCAAACAGACCGTGGTTGAAAGCTGCAGAATGTTAAAGAAAGAGGGAAGATAGCCGGAAAATTGGAAAATTGACATAAAAAGAAATTGTTCATTCATTGTTGTTTTATCACTTACAAAAAAAAATAAAACCCAAATTGCTAGGTCAAGGGGTGGTCTTAGCCCTGGCTGCATGTAGAATAGAGTCAGTTAGACTTGCAGCCAGGACGCAGGACTCCTCTAGCGACAAGTTGTCCCTAGGATCAACTACTACCGTGTCAAGAAGGCCTGCGACCTCCCTCAGCTTCGCTATGGTATCCTTCATAGTCAAACCGCAGCCAGCGATGGTCATATCCGCGGCTTTCTTCTCCTCGCGAAGACGCCTCGTCCTCGCCCTAGCATTGTCACCATCCGTCTTCATGCGCTTAATGCGCTGGAAGAGATCGTCAAGGTCAAGCCGTAGCTGACTGTGCTTGTCTGTAAGGAGCTTGTGCTCCTCCTGGAGGGCCCTCAGGTCAGCCTTCACTTTGGCAGTGTCTTCGACGGCTACCATTCCCTGTGCAAATCAACAGGTCAAGAATGAACTGAACATGGATTAACAATACAGGGGTAAACCGAGGAGATTTAGAGTTCTTACCGGGGAGGCCGTGGATGACGATCCCATGGAGGTTGCCATTGTGAAAGAGAAGATGAGGAGTCGAACCGTTCGAGAATTAGAAAAACAACAAAATACCGCGACGCATGGCGAGGTACTTATAGAGTTTCCAAGGCGACGCATGGCGACACGTTCGAGAATTCAAAGCGGTAGAGTCTTATTCTATCGGTAAAAACAGGAAAAAACCGTCAGACAACAAATACCGTGAGACAAACGAATTTATTCTAACGGTAAAACAGAACAATACCGATAGAAAACGTTTTCAAGTGCCTGAGAGAAGATGTCCTTCTCTATCGGTATAAATAACAAAATACCGTCAGAAAAAAGTGATTTTTGCTGAACTTAATTTGAAGAGGCTGCGATGAGATTTTTGCAAGTGCTATTTGAAGGGAAGAATTAAATATTTACAGGATAAAGGTACTGTACATGTTAGAACTCATGCTGTGGAGTAAAATTGAGATGTATTAATGCTGTGAACTAGCTTATCATTAAATTCTAAAGAAAAATGTACTGCCTGATGTATTAATGATAAGTTCGTCACCTTGCTGCAGAACTTGTGGGCTGTTTGCTTGGCATTTATCCCTGAAATAGAAATTAATCATCAATGGTTCTCAACCCATAATCCTTCTTCGTGGTCATCTCGCAGATACGTTGTTTCGTCGATATCTTCAGTACGGATAGATTGAATGTCCTCTAAAAATGGAGGTATTTCATCGAATTGGTTATACTCCTCTTCGTCGACAACATCTTCGACCCCAACAATACGTCTCTTGCTGTGGAGGACAACATGCAAGTTTGGATTGGCCGGGTCAACGATGTAGAATACCTGTGTGGCTTGCTTTGCAAGTATGAATGGATCGTCTTGGTGTCCGGCTCTACCAAGATCGACGAGAGTAAACCCGTAACTGTCAACTTGAACACCTCGAGGGATTTCGACCCATTGGCATCGAAACAGGGGAATCTTAAGTAATCCGTAATCGAGCTCCCATATTTCGTCAATAACACCGTAATATGAGTTCAGCGCCCTTACTGACCTGGCATCCTCGGAAATAGCAAACAGTGTCACTCCGCTACATTGCGTGCTACTCTTGGCGTCTTGATCTCTTGTGTAAAATGAATACCCATTGATGTCGTACCCCTGCCAAGTCCCTACAGTGAATCTTGGGCCTCTAGCCAACCATGTCACAGTTTCACTTACGGAGCCCTCGGCAGCTCGCGTGACTCTTTCTTGGATCCACTCAGCAAATTTCCTGTTATGTTCTCTGCTTACCCAAACGTCTGACTTCGAAGGATTCTGTGACCGTAACATTACCTTGTGCTCGTGTATGTATGGCTCGACCTCCGTCATGTGTTGTAAGACCCAAAAATGTGATTTTGCGTACGCATCACGAGCGGGGACGATAGCTTTGAATCCAATCGTTCCAATTCCCTCAAGCCTACCCTCGTGTCGGGACCTAGGAACACCAATTGGGTCAACCCCGGCCATATAATCTGTGCAAAATTCAATCACCTCCTCGGCGGCATAACCTTCCATGATACTCCCCTCGGGTCGACGACGAGTCCTTACGTATCCCTTCAATACACCCATAAATCTCTCAAATGGATACATGTAGCGCAGGCACACAGGTCCACAAAACTTAATTTCTCTGATAAGGTGAACAATCAGATGGACCATAACATCAAAAAAGGATGGAGGGAAATACATCTCGAGCTGACAAAGAGTTGCAACCATGTCGCGTTGCAAAGCGTCCAGTCCATCGGGATCAATTACCTACGAGGACACAGTTGCGCCAAATATTCATATCAGAAAAATCTTCTAATTAAGCTCCACAAATGGAGGTAGTGAACTTATAGTACGAGTGCACGTACTTACCTTGGAAGATATTGTGTTGAAGAAATAACATAGGTTTGTGATTGTCTCTCTGACTTTAACTGGGAGAATGCCTCTGATAGCAATGGGAAGCATCTGTGACATCAAGACATGACAGTCGTGGGACTTCATGCCAACCAGTCTTAGGTCCTTCATAGACACAAGTTTTTTCAAGTTTGCGGAGTACCCACATGGAACTTTAACACCGTGCAGGCACCGACAGAGTTCTGTTTTTTCGCTCTTCGACAACGTGTAGCAGGCCGGGGGGAGGTATGTACGCTTTCCATTCTCTAAAGGTGCAAGCTCAGTCCTTATCCCCATTTCCACCATGTCACGACGAGCTTTCACACCATCCTTTGTCTTTCCCGGAATGTTCAACAACAAACCAATCAAACTGTCACAGACATTTTTCTCTACATGCATGACGTCAATGCAATGTCGAACTTGTAAGTGCTCCCAGTACGGTAGATCCCAGATAATCGATCTCTTCTTCCAAACATTTTTTTCTCGAGGTTTAGAATGCTTACCGAACTCAACTTTGATGTCGTTCACGCGTGAGTAAATCTCCTTACCGGTCAGAAACACTGGAGCTGATCCCTTCTCAGGCTTCCCGTTAAATGATTTCCTCTTCTTACGGTACGTGTGATGCACCGGAAGAAACCTGCGGTGACCCATGTACACTGTTTTCCGGCAGTTTCGCAGCCACATGCTCTCAGTTTCATCTAGGCAAATAGGGCAAGCCTTGGCTCCTTTCGTACTATACCCCGACAAATTGCCGTAGGCAGGAAAATCATTTATGGTGCAAAATATCAGGGCCCGCAAGATGAAATTCTCTTTCTTGTATGCATCCCACACCTGCACACCCTCGCTCCACAATTTCTGTAAGTCCTCGATTAAAGGCGCTAGAAACACGTCAATATCATTTCCAGGTTGTCTGGGTCCTGAGATTAGTAACGCCATCATGATGTACTTGCGCTTCATGCATAACCAAGGAGGAAGATTGTAGATGCATAAAAGAACCGGCCAAGTGCTGTGCCGGCTGCTCATATTACCATGTGGGTTCATACCATCTGTACTCAGCCCGAACCTTACATTCCTAAGTTCGCCGCCGAACTCAGCAAATGTTCTGTTGATGTTTCTCCATTGAATAGAATCAGCTGGGTGTCTCAGTTTTCCGTCTTGTTTCCGGGCTTCAGCATGCCAACGCAAGTGCTTCGCGACTTTCGGATTTGCAAACAGCCGCTTCAATCTAGGTATCACAGGCAAGTACCACACAGTTTTTGCCGGGGGCCCTTTCCTTACCTCGTGACGTTCACTGTCAATCCGGTCCCTACGCGTATACCTCGATGCGCCGCATCTTGGACAAACATGCAAACTGGAGTACTCGTTACGGTACAACACACAATCATTTGGGCATGCGTGTATTCTTTCGATTTCCATTCCCAACGGACACAACAGTTTTTTGGCTTGGTAAGTAGATCTTGGCAACTCATTTCCCTCTGGAAGCATGTCCGCTAGAAGATCTAATAGTGCCGTGAAACTCTTATCACTCCAACCGTTTCCTGCCTTCAAGTTATATAATCTCAGCACAGAAGACAGTTTTGTAAATGTTGCACATCCAGGGAACAGAGGCTTCTCAGAGTCAGCAATCAGTTTCTCAAATTCACAGAAGTCATTTTCGTTGTAATCTTCCTCTACATCACGTAACATCTCATCTAGATTGTCATCATCATCATCTACGTACACATCGGAATGAACATTACCAAAATTGGGATGATCATCGATATTATTGCAATCCACATCCGAGTCGTGCTGATTGGTAGTAGTGGTGCTTGTTTCCTCAAGATCTTCGCCATGCCATATCCAACCGGTGTATCGCGCGTTAAAACCACGACGAATCAAATGACTCTTAATTTGATCAGAGTTGCTAAACCTCTTCAAGTTCATACAATCTGTACAAGGACAGAGCATATTTTTCTCTCCCTTCCTCTCCTTTTGTTGCTCAGCAAATTTAATAAACTCATTCACACCATCCAAATATTCAAGAGTAGTACGTTTTATTCCATACATCCAATATTTCCTGTCCATCTACAATTAACAAAATTTAACGAGTAAGCCATGCATGAAACCTGCCCGATTAAGTTATGTATATGTACATGTACAGCCTCTTACAACAGATACATGTGTTGAACCTTAGCCTGACGAAATTAACACTAATTAACCTAGCTAACTACACAATACAAGCTAGTTAGCTCCTAAAACATGACGCATTTCCAGCTACCAAGCTCCCAAGCTTAGAGCTACAAACTTGGAACTACACAATACAGCTAGCTTGCAAGTAGAGAGGAAGGGAGATCTAGAGGGAGAGAGAGATAAGTGTCGACGATTAAGCATACCTTAAAGAGAGGGGCGCAATCAACTTCCCTCCAGCCTGCGCTGATCACCCTAGCAGTGTAGCTGGAACTTTCGTCACAAACAGAGGGACACAGAGTGCAACAGAACAAATTAAAGAACAGCTCAGCAATGGTCGAGTGGGGTTTTCCTTATAATGGACATTTTTCTAACGGTAAATACATGAAATAACCGTCAGACTAACTTAGGTAATTTGCCGCTCACATATTCTATCGGTACAAACACACACATACCGTTAGAGAATATACATTACTGAGCAAATATATGTGTTTTTCTATCGGTATATATGTGTACTTACCGTTAGAATATGCATGACTGAACAAATATATGTATTTTTCTATCGGTAAATATGTGCATTTACCGTTAGATTATGCATGACTGAACAAATATATGTGCTTCCTATCGGTAAATATGTGTATTTACCGTTAGAATATGCCTGACTGAACAAATATATGTATTTTCCTATCGGTATATATGTGTACTTACCGTTAGAGGAGGTACTGTTACCAAACTGGGACAAACATGCACATGCCATTTCTCACATTCAAGGAATCATATCAATGTAACATCAAACAGATCTTACATCAAACGGATCTTAACTAGAAGATAAAGCAATATATTTCAAGAAATGCTAATTTGTGGATTAACTAGGAGACACAAAAATACTTTTCGTAGGTAGTTGGGACTTCATCTTGCCAAAGAAATTACAGATGCCAGTTCACAAATTCAGGTACAAACATACACATGCCAGTTCACCAATACAAATTCACGTACAAACATACACATGCCAGTTCACAAATTGAAGTGCATGTCTGAAACAGCAGTACAAATACACACCTACCTACCAATACAATTAAATACACAAATGCTCCCTGCACATTCAAGTTCATGTCCCAATTAGCAATACATGATACACAAATATACAACAATATACAAATACAACAATTCACACATTCGATGTATATTACAAAAGCCACGTCTGAAATTAACAACAGATCACGACGAGGACCCAGTGGCCCATACATGCATTTTACATAAAAGGGAACCTTTGCAGGTTGCCACAATGCAACTACCGACTACAAGTTAGACCTGATACATCACAAATCCATTCATCCAAAACAGCAAATGTCTGAACCACATTGGACTTAACCATAGGAGTTCAGTTCGAAGACGCCCGAGGAGCTGGAACTGCCGTCGACATACATTTGTACGTATTGGTGATTTCCTCGGACTCAAACTCGATCAACTCAACTCAACTCAACTCAACGATATTAACAAAAAGAACCTACCTTCCAAGATGTTGTTCTGTGTAGTGATGGTGTAGAATGGCTGTGCAAATAACAACAATTCTTCTTCTCCAAGCAGGTAAGCATCTGGCCACAAGCTGGTGCATGCAAAAACATGTAAGATGCTTTCTATAGGTCCTGATTTGAGAAACACGCCGGGCTTAAGCATCTTCTCGACCGAGCCAACCAAGATCTCGCCCTTCACGTCCTTCCAGATCTCGACGGTGATCTTCACCATTTCTTTCGCCAACAAGCCAACGTAGGCAGCGTACTGCGATGAAGAACCGTGAAATACGTTGCCCCTCACGAGCATCATCCAAGGACCTGAACAGATCATAATCATATTGAAAAGAAGACACATCAAAATGAAGGATACAAAAAAAGCAGAATTATTGCCATAATCGGATTAGAATAATCTAACAATATTGCAGAAATTTTACGTACCTTCCTTGGGATGCCGACGTCTAGAGGGCGTCGATGGAGGTGCGGAGGTGCAGCGGTCCCCTGTAGAGGTGCGCCGGCCGTCCATGGAGCTTACGGGTTAGGACTACGAGCCCCAGATGAACTGTGAGAATGAAAGAGACATACCCGTGTATTTATACAATTATATATTTTCTATCGGTAAGAAAACAGAATACCGTTAGTAATAAAAACATCTGTAGAAGCCGAATGGTTCTATCGGCACAATAAATATTACCGATAGGAATTTTTGTACATACTCTATCGGTATGTACGTACATTACCGACAGAGTATTACTAGTTGTAGAAGGCCAACAGTTCTAAGATATTTTGTGCAATATTCTACCGGTATAAACATTCATTATCGATAGAATAAAACTATTAGAAGACGAACAGTCCTAAGCAATTTTCTATATATTCTAACGGTAAAAGAATCCATTACCGATAGAATAAAAATATTTGTAGAAGGTCAACTATTCTATCGGCGAACTACATATTGCCGATAGGAATTTTTAATATACTCTGTCGGTATATTCATACAGTAGCGATAGAATAAGTCTAGTTGTTGAAGTCGACCAGTCCTATCGGCGCACAACATTCTTCCGTCAGTACTTATGCATCTCTTCTAACGGAAAATATGTTCATCACCGCTAGAGTAAATCATACTATTTATTCTATCGGTAAGTTTCTTAGAAACCGATAGGGAAAATACATCCATCGGGCTTTTATGTCCGCGAGGCACATTTTCTATCGGTTTTGTGCTGTTTCGCTAATAACCGATAGAAGATAGGGGTTAGTAGACTGCATTTCTGTACTAGTGAGAGCCTCTAGGGCAGTTCTGCGCAATTCGTTGTTTTGTTGCTCGAGATCTTGATCCTCCTTTTGTTTGCGATCTTGTTCTTCCCTGGCAGCCTGTTGATCGGGAGTTTCTTCCGACAGTGCAGCAAACTGCCTAGGAAGAGAGGTTGCCGATGGGGAAAACATCTCGGTTTGTTCCGAGTCGGACTCGAAATCAAAGAGACGGTGAAGGTTATCAGGGTCGAACCTTCCTTGGGCTAATTTCCGGGTCATCATCATATTTTCCCTCAGCAGGGTCGTATGACGGGCCGGATTCATCACCTAGCACATTAAGAACCTCTGTGGGTTCTGACCTTGCGCTAGTTGCTCCCTGGTCGATTGACATGACCTGAAGAGATGATTCAACCTACGGAAGATTCTGGCCTTCGACCTCCTCCATCGGAACAGGATCACTTGGAGAAGGCATTGGTATATGGGCATAATCCTCGAGATCGAAGTCGTTCTCGGAATCATATGCTCCAGCCATATTTCAGCGAACCTCCGGATTCCAATTAGGACGCCTTGAGAAAGGCCCCACGGTGGGCGCCAGCTGTCGACGATTCGGACTCGGGGTCCTCAGCCGAACTTATGCAAGATTTGTAATTGTGAGACCTTTCAAGATGACCCTCCGGGAAGGTATGTAGAACAATGGTGAACAGGAGCACAGAGAGATTTATACAGGTTTGGGCCCTCGATGGTGGGAGTAAAATCCCTACGTCTTGTTAGGATTTCACTAGATGTGATAAAACTTTACAAACTAGCGGGGAGAAACCTTCACAGGCGAAAGTTTTCCCTATATAAGTATACAAAAAAGAGCTATAGGAGATTTGTCAGTATTGTCTAATCTAAGCCGTAGGCTTGGCTGTTTGAGTGGTCGAGATATCTTGTATCTCACTTGTATCAGGGGTCTTTGTCGACGATTCGGACTCGGAGTCCTCAGCCGAACTTATGCAGAATTTGTAATAGTGAGACCTTTCAAGATGACCCTTCGGGAAGGTATGCTGAACAATGGTGAACAGGAGCACAGAGAATTTAGACAGGTTCGGGCCCTCGATGGTGGGAGTAAAAGCCCTACGTCCTGTTGAGATTTTCACTAAGTATGGTAAAGGTTTACAAGTGGAGGAAAAAGTCCTCACAGGCGAGGATTTTTTCCTGTAAAAAGTGTACAAAGATAAGCTAAAGAAGACTTAAAAATGCTATATGAGGTGTGCCGTAGACTTGGCTAACTTGGATCTCTCTTCTTTGATTGATACTTCATGCCATCCTTTTATACTGCTTGAAAGGGTGCCATGTGAAGGAAACTGCATCAATCGGTTGCACGGACGGTTAGATACGGTTTTTGAAGCTGCTCTTAACCTCCACGCAGGTTAAACACGTGTTATTCATGAATAACTGTACGTGTTAACCCCCTGACGGTTGATTTTCCACGTGTAGGAATCTTCGGGATACTTAGAATATCCTGTCGTATAGACAACCGGATAGATAGATCCCAGGTATCCTGATCGGTAGATGTTCTGACCGCGGGATTTGGCTGACCGCGTAATATCCCGAATGTGTAGTTCGCGTATAAGCCACGAACTTCTGACCGCGCAAGGCCTACGGTCTGACCGCGTAAAGCTGCGACTTGATCGCGTAAAGCTTGCGACCTCGTGGTGATGCCTCTCAAAATAACTTGAGTTCGCATCTCCAGACACATGCTCTGGTTCGAACCTGTCTTGAACCAGAAGTTTATTGGAAGTGACCTGGGTGTCAATCCTCGTCAGCTAGCCCCCAAATTCGAAGAAAACGGAGAGAAGTGTTTATTTCGAATTTAAAAAACCGTGCATTGGATTTTTAACCCGGCCCTTTAACTTCTCCACTTAGTGGCGCACTAAGTGAAAACGGTTGGTTTTTCAAGATGGGTTCTGACATTACGTGACGGGCAATGATGGCGCCGTAGAGATTTTTATCTCGAGGTAAAATTGTAAATGTCTTAACGAAACTCGAGGTGTCCGGGAGGCGAACTGTCGCCCTGGCGGCTATAAATTCCAGACCCCTGGACATGTAAAGATTTACAATTTCCCTCTCACGCCTAAGTCTTTTTCTTATTACCTGGCCTCCTTCCTTTTCACTTACTCTTCCCAATGGCAGATCACGAAATCATCGAGATTGAGAGCGATGAAGGGGAAATTGTCGAACAACGGTCGAATGAAGTCCTGTCTCCCTTAAGGAAGAAACCCAAGGTTGACGAAGGATCTTCCAGTGGAACAAAGGTGAAGAACGTAGCGAGTTTCTTTCTTCCTTCAGTTCCTTTGACCCTCCCCGTCCATGCCTCTCGGCAAGTTGAATTTTCATCTCCACCTTTGGAGGGATGTTCTTCTCAGTTTTCTCCATTTCATCCCAATACTCCCCATTTTTGTTTGGGTGATCAATTTTCTGGTCGGCAAGCGGTGACTATCCCTCGATCAGATGATTGCCATATTGGGTTGGCGAAGCAATTTTCTTCTGGGAACGTTGCACCGGGACAGGTAACAATTCTTCCCCCTTTTTGCTGATAATTTTAGTTAATATGACTAACTTTTGCAAAATGCAGGAGGTAGGAGGCCCCAGCGATCAGCCTTCTGCTGCTCCATCTCTTCCTTCCGGACAGACTCTTCTGGAAGAGAAGAATGCCCTGGAGAAGAAGACCGAGGAGATGGCCTCGAAGATTCTGCGTTTAGCAGAATGTCTTGAGCGATCCCGAGAGGAGGCGCACCATTTCCGTCGAGAGAGAGACTTCGCTCAGCAACAGCGAGAACTCTCTGACTTGATTAGGGACAATAGTGCGTCCGTTGTTAGGGACGATATAGATAGACTTAGGGTAGTTGCTAGTTCCCTGGGGGTTGTCAGTGTAGATCCTACTGACAACAATATGTCCCTTGGGGAACTTTGTAAACTTCTTTCGGAGCAAGTCGATGTTTTGATCGACTGCATCCCTTTTGTATGTAAAGAATGTAAGAAATAAAAAGTTTCTTATTTCTCACGAATATTCTTCACATCTTCTGTGCGAAAATATAGCCATAAACTTTACGTTTGCGACCATTCATACACAGGAAACTTTAGTTCTGCGATCAGAATCGTTTTTAAGAAAAAGGCACCGCGACCTGCCCTGATTCCGCGAGCAGTTTCAGAGCCGCGGTCAGAACTAAAGTGCGACCAGAGTTAGGACTCGGTCAGGCCGTCATTCCGATTAGAATCGAAGTTTCAGCCTAAAACATGATTTCGATAAAACCATAGCCCAATTAGAAACATTCCAGTACGTCAAAAATTGAGTTATATGATTTTTTCGAAGAAAATGTTCAAAGTATAAAAAGGAAAAACGCCTTCTGAAAAGTACTGAAAATTTTTCAGTCCTTTTGCACTTTCAGTTTCCAAAACAAAGAAGCCTTTTTGTTTCAGATCCGACGTCTGGGTACTTTATCGGGTCTATCAGAGACAGTATCCATTATGGGAAATGAATAAAGCATTCAATGGAACGTTTGAAACGAGCCGTTTACCCATTAATGCGTCGCCTTGGGTCTATAAAAAGCAGTAGGTAGCTTCTTGAGGAAGCCACTCAGCCGCGAAAAAACCCTTAGAATTCCCGCCGCTCAAAACCCTCATTTTCTTCAACCTTCGTCTTCCCCAAATCGCCAGCTTCCCCTTTGATTCTACACCATAGATGGCGTCCTGGAGCAGATCCATTCATCATTCTGAGGAGAGCCTGATGGCGCTTGAGAAGGAGGAGATCCTTTCTCCGCGGCTGCTCATTAACTGGCGACCTGCGGAGAAGGACCAAGAAACCCCAACTGTCCAAGAAGGCGAGTTGGTGGTTTTTGAGGAGTATTTTCGTTGTGGGTTCCGATTCCCTGAGAGTCGGTTCCTTAAGGATATCTTTGAGCATTACGGGTGGGAACTGATCAACCTCCACCCCAACGCGATGCTGATTCTTGCAGTATTCCAGCATCTCTGTGAAGCCTTCGTCGGAGTATATCCCAGCGTGGATCTTTTCCGACGATTTTACTTTTCGGCGTGGTCGAAGAGCACCAACGCCGCCGGATGCATCTACTTCCGGCTGAGGGATAAAAAGGAGTATCCCTCCCCACCCCTGCGAGATTCAGTGCACGGGTGGCACCAGAAATGGTTTTACTGCACCCCGCCGACCGAGAGCGGGCTGTGGTTTGAGAACTCGCGGCCGGAGAAAACAAGCGAGTTGGATACTCTCCCGGCGATGAACGCGGAGTTCATGAAGCATGCCGAGGTGATCCTTCATTTAGTCGAACAAGGGCTGACGGCACGTGACGTCATCCGAGACTTTGTGAAGAATCGGGTGAGCCCCCTACGTGAAAGGGCTCATCCGGCTTGGGAGATCACGTCCATGGCGGACACTACCCTGGACTATAATGAAGGTACTTATTTCTGACATAGAAATCCTTTTGTCATTTTTGAAATGTACCAATTTAACTTGTATCCGGGAACAGTCCTGCCCTCAGCTGAGATTGAGAGGCGGACTAACTACCTCCTCAGGGCGTACAACGCCGAGGTAGAGGGCCCCAAGGGATCGCCTCGCCCCCAAAGCTTGATTCATGCTGGCGACGACCTTAAACAGGAGCGCCGAAAGGTAAACTTCTCACTTGGCCTCTGTTTTGCAGGTTTCGTGTATGTCCAGCACTAATCAATTTCATTGGAATGAAAATAGCTCCTAGGGAGGTTCGCGGATGCGACATTCCCAAGTGAGAATGTCGGCTCTCTGAAGAAGCCGGCGGCGAAGAACGTGAAGAAGGTCTCCCAGAGACCCAGGACAAAGAGTCCTGCCCCTAAGAAGACCAAGCTGAACCCTGGGGAGGGGTCTTCACGAAGCGTCCCTCGTCCCGCAAGAAAGACTGCGGTAAGATATCGCATTCCTGCTACTTTTTCAGGCGCGACATGGAATCACTTCTTCGTCGTACAGGGAGAGGGGAGCGAGGAGGAAGAGGATGACGTTCCTCTGATCCTTCGAAGGAGGAAGATCGCGGATCTTCCATCCAGCGATGTCCCAGGCTGCCCCGCAGAGACCACAGCTGCCGAAGAGGTGGCCGTGGCTGACCCTGCGACCACCGAAGATCTGGTGGTCGCGGGTGACCTTCCAATTCCTGAAACCCCCGGGGTTTCAGGGTCAGTCATCTCTGCTTCCTTGACTAAGGTAAAGGATCTTTTCGATCATTCCCTCCATGACTCTTTCTGCGTGTTTGACAAGTTAATGTACATACAGGAAGGAGAGCTTCCCCCTGGGTCCACTGGGGATTCCAGGGAGGAAAATCCTCCTCCTCCGCGGACAGAGGAGGAAGTAGACGAACGAAGGCCGGCTGTGACGGTTCCAGCAACTCAGGAATCGTCAAGGCCTTCAGATGAAGCCCCACCAATTAGCCCGGTGGTCCAGGTAAAGACTTATGTGTTTTTAACTGTTCCCTAAGAATATGCCTGTAACATGATATTTCCAGGGGGGTGCTGTCTTATTTACCATAAGGAAGGCAAGAACCGGAGACGGCTCTCCTTCGCAAGGGGAGTTGTCCCAGAAGTCCCAGGAACGAATGGGATTTCGAATAAGGTAAGAACTCTTATTCGACAGTAATCTTATATAAAAACTGTCTGACCCACTCTTCCTGTTAGGCAAAAGAAGACAGCGCCTATACCTTCAACCGCCACTGGGGAGGTTGAAGCTAGGGCTGATGAGGGAGCCTCTAATGAAGAGCGCTCTACTCCCGTGGTTCAGGAAATCGTCCGGACCGTGGGAGGTGAATCAAGCACAGGGACTAGGTCACCACCAGTGGCCTCTGGGGGTGGCGTCCGGCCGGCACTCCCATCAACTGTCCCCGTTGCAGGCACTTCAGGCGCGCTAGCAAGGATTCCTGCTAGCATGGATGATGCTGCTTTAAATAAGTTTATGAAGGTATGATGACTCCTGTTTCAGTGTTTGAATCGCCTTTAGAGCATACTTGACTCTCTTGCTTTGTGTCACAGGGCTTGTCATGGGTGACGAGCCAGTCGCATGCTGCAATGGCTAGCATGGCGGCTGTTCAAAAAGATCGTGACGGCTTGCGCAAGTGAGTATCGTCATCCTTCTGTTAATATAAGTAGGCTTTAATTGTGACTAACCTGATTTTGCTGCAGAGAGGTTACGTTCTTGAAGAAGGAGTTAACCAAGATAAAGCTGAACTCAGTTACAGAGTTTCAGAAACTACGGACTGAAATCAATAGACTTCAGTCTGAGAATGTTGGTAAGTCGATTCCCAACTTGAGAAGACTTAAAGACATTTCTTGTTCATAACCTCTTTTCTTTGTGCAGCGCAAGCAGGTCGTATTAAACAGCTCAGCCAGGACAAGATGCTTCTCGAGTCCTCGCTCGACCACACCAATCAAGTGGTCAAAGAGTTGAGCCTACTGGTCTTCGAAAAACTGAAGGCCATAGCCAGCCTTTTGAATACCAATGTGGTAGAGTTGAGGAAGGACAACCCAGATGTCAGCGATTGGGCATCACTGCTTACAACTCAAGCAGAATCACTGCTCGAATATCTCCCTGGAGATTTACGGCGACGTGAAGAGATGATCAGGACGAGAGTCCGATCAGCCGCATCCGCCGTACTCAGCCGGGTTCGACTTCACCATGGCCCAGATGCGAATCTGAGCGCGCTGGTGGGACCGGTTGAGGTCGAGAGTGACGAACTGCTTGACGCCGTTATTGAAGAAGTTAAGCCCTTCGTTGACAAGCTCTTGGCTGAGCTAAGGATCGAATGATCCTTGTATTTTGTAACCAAACAATTGTAATTACAATGCTATGTATGTAAAATTATTTTTTCAAGAGAAAGTGCATATTCACATCATAAGTTTCATACTATAAGTATATTCCTCTAGCCCCCGCCTCTGTTTTGTGAATACTGAAGCCTTAGTATTTTAAACAGAGGAAAACATAAGTATGATGACCAGGGATATGTGCTTCAAGCCGATGGTCAAGATTAAAGTAACATTTTAACCTTATTGCAAACTGGTAGCCACCCAAATGACCGAAGACTAGCCAGATAGTCCCGTGTGCGTTGAGAAACGGCTTATTTAGGAGTGACTTATCTGGAAGTGATCATGAGATTGACCAGCGAATCCGGTTGAAAAATGCTGTAATAACCTAACCGCCGGCGATCAGCCCCCAGGTCGAATTTGTATAATTTGGGCTTAAAGAAAAACACTCATTGTATGAAAACAAGACATGCTTTTTATGAAAAGATGCTAATTGAACAGGAAAAAAGTGATTGGAATACTTACACGTAAAACTTGCGAAGTTGATCGATGTTCCAAGTATTAGACAAAATCCGACCATCCTCCATGGCTAACCGCGCAGATCCTGACCGCGGCACTGAGACGACAGTATATGGTCCCTCCCACTTTGGGGAGAATTTATTGCGGTTAGACTGGTCTTGAATTTTTCGTAAAACCAAGTCGCCCACGTTGAGATCACGTGGTCGCACCTTTTTACTGTGATACTTGCGTAGAGCCTGCAAGTATACCGCGGACTTAATCAGGGCGCGATCACGCCGTTCTTCCAGGAGGATGAGATCTTGCGATCGTTGTTCGGATTGGTTGACCTGTTCGAATTGATTCGTGCGAACAGATCCAATACTTACTTCCATGGGCAACACAGCCTCGGCTCCATAGACCAAATGGAAGGGTGTCTCACCGGTGGCTCGACTAGAGGTAGTCCGTAGTGCCCATAGAACAGTATAGAGCTCGTCTGCCCAAGCCCCCGAGCGGGTCTTGAGGCGATCAAAAACACGTTTTTTGATACCTTGCAATACTTGCCCATTGGCCCGTTCTACGGCACCATTGCTTTGTGGATGTGCCACGGAAGCAAAGCACACCTTGGTCCCAATCTGATCGCAGTAGTCTAGGAAAAGACCGCTAGCGAACTGAGAACCGTTGTCTGTGATGAGACGGTTTGGAACACCAAATCGTGCCACAATGTTCTTGTGAAAGAACTTTTGTGCCGCTGATGCAGTAATATTTCGTACTGGTTCGGCCTCAATCCACTTTGTGAACGTGTCAATGGCTACGAACAAAAACTTGTATCCATTGACCGCTTGTGGCATAGGACCGACGATGTCCATTCCCCAGATCGCGAAAGGCCATGCGAGAGGAATAGTTTGCAATGCATAAGCAGGTTGATGAACCTGTCTTGCATGAAACTGACACTGTGGACACATCTTGACCATAAGCTTGGCATCATCGAGTGCCGAAGGCCAGTAGAATCCCTGTCGAAAAACTTTTCCGACCAGTGTTCGGCATGATGCGTGTGCACCGCATACACCGTCATGTATTTCTTTCAAGAGGGATTTTCCTTCCTCCTGAGATATGCAGCGCATGAATACTCCTTGAGTACCCTTTCTGTACATAACCCCATCTATGAGTTTGTACAGACGCGCCTTTCGAATTAACCGATCGCTTTTGGTTTCATCCTCGGGTAGGGTCCCATGTTCAAGATAGACCCTCAATGGATGAGTCCAATCTTGTTCCTGACCGAGGTTGGCAACGAAGGCTATTGCCGGATCATCCTCGACCGAACTCATGATCGAAGGATGGTCCAAGTGTTCAATGAACACTCCTGCCGGAGCGGATGAGCGTGAGGATCCAATTTTGGATAATTGGTCTGCGAGAATGTTGTCCTTTCGCGGGATATATTGGACTTCGAAGTGACTGAAGTGTTTTTCCAATCTCCTCACTTCCCCCAGGTAATGAGCCATTGTCCCATCGGAGGTGCTGTACTCCTTGTTTACCTGGTTTACGACCAGCTGTGAGTCCCCCCTCACCACTAATCGACGGACTCCGAGGAATTTTGCTGCCCGGAGCTCTGCAAGAAGACCTTCATACTCTGCTGCATTGTTGGTTGCAACAAAGTGTAGTTGAATGACATACTTAAGCTGTTCGCCCTGAGGTGTAACTAAGACCACTCCAGCCCCCGAGTGTTGAAAACTACGGGAGCCGTCAAAGTACATTGTCCAATAATCGGGGCACTCCAGTTCCTTTTCCAACTGCACGGGTGGCTCAGGGTTGGTCCATTCGACCACAAAGTCGGCCAAAACCTGAGACTTAACCGCCGTGCGAGGGGTAAAGTGGATCTCAAAGGCACCGAATTCGACCGCCCATTTGGCGATTCGACCAGATTTTTCTGGATTTCGGACAATATCCCCTAAAGGAAAAGAGGAAGGTATTGTGATCTTGTGTGCTTGAAAGTAATGTCGTAGCTTACGGGAAGCCATCAGTAGCGCGTAAAGTATCTTCTGGACCTCAGGGTAGCGCTCCTTAGGACCATGAAGTACTTCGCTCACATAGTAGACGGGTCTGTGCACTCCTTCCCTTTCCGCGATCAGAACTGCGCTGACCGCGTGTGGGGTGGCCGCCAAATACAGAAGCAATGGTTCATCCTTTTCAGGAGACACCAATACTGGCGGACTGGATAGATATGTTTTTACCTCCTGAAACGCTTTTTCGGCCTCATCTGACCACGTGAAGTTATGATGTTTCCGCAAGGCTTTAAAGAAAGGTAGTCCCCTTTCGCCTAATCGCGATATGAAACGACTTAAAGCCGCCATGCGACCAACCAGGCGTTGAACATCCTTCATGGTCGAGGGCGACCTCATTTGCTCAATAGCTCTGATTTTCTCAGGATTAACCTCAATGCCCCTGGAACACACAAGAAAACCAAGAAGCTTTCCGGAAGAAACCCCGAAAGAACATTTCTCCGGGTTCAATTTTATTCCAAAGCGATTCAAGTTACAGAAGGTTTCAGCAAGATCATCCAAATGAGACAATCTTCTGGTACTCTTTACAACCAAGTCGTCTACATATGCTTCGAGATTACGCCCTATCTGGGAAAGAAAGGTCTTTTGCATCAAGCGCTGGTACGTGGAACCAGCGTTCTTGAGACCGAACGGCATTCTGACGTAGCAGTATGTGCCGAACGGGGTGATGAAGGCAGTTTTCTCTTCATCGTCTTCTGCCATGCTAATTTGATGATATCCCGAGTAGGCATCCAGAAAACTCATCAGTTCGCAACCCGCAGTGGAGTCAACCAGCTGGTCGATGCGGGGAAGGGGAAAGTCGTCCTTCGGACAGGCACTGTTGAGGCTAGTATAGTCGACGCACATGCGCCACTTGCCATTTGACTTGCGGACCATGACCGGATTGGCGAGCCAGTCCGGGTGATTCACCTCGCGGATGAACCCGGCTTGTAAGAGTTTGTCTAACTCTTCTCGGATGGCTTCCTGTCGGTCGGTGGCAAAACGCCTGAGCTTTTGCTTTATTGGTCGTTGTCCAGGTCGGATTGCTAACCTGTGCTCAATTACTTCCCTTGGGACACCGGGCATGTCGGACGGTTTCCACGCAAACACATCTGCGTTAGCCCGGAGGAAAGCAACGAGGTCGAGTTCCTATTTGTCATCCAGGGCTGACCCAACCCGAATTGTCCTGGATGGGTCATCTGGGTACAAAGGAATCTGTTTGAGTTTCTCATCTGGTCGAGGAGCAGCCTTGATCGCATCGGTGGCGATAGTGGCGACCTGAGCGTCCCGGAGGGGAAGTTGATCGACCATCTCCAAAGATAGCCGGTCGCACGTGAGTGCCACGTTGCGACTACCTCGGACCGAAATGACACCTTTGGGGCCAGGCAATTTCCCGCACTGATAAGCATAGTGCGTTGCCATCATGAACTTAGCGAGAGTAGGCCTGCCAAAGATTGCATTATAAGCTGAATCACAATCGATTACATCGAAAGTAACCAATTCTGTTCGGAAGTTATCTGGTTCTCCCAGAGTGACCGGGAGGACCACTTGTCCCAATGGCATCATGGAGGGGCCTGGGATTATCCCATAAAACGGATGGATTATGGGCTTGATCTTTGAACGAGGAATTTGCATCTCGTCGAGTGTCTTGACTAATAAAAGATCAAGGGAACTTCCCCCATCGATCAGGACCCTTTCGACTCTCGCGTTACTGATGATTGGGGTAATAACCAGAGGTAACCTCAATGGTCGAGTTAGCCCCGCAGGACAGTCAGCGCGATCAAACGTCAAAGGCATATCCGACCAACGGGGATATTGAGGTTCACCAAGGGATGTTTCCGTTTGGTTAACCTCTCGGCAAAAAGTTTTAAACTGCCTTTTGGAAACGAAAGAGGAGGAACCTCCGAAAATGACATTAACATGATTTTGAGGTACCTGGTAAGCCATTTCTTCGTCTCCATCGATGTCTCTAACCCCGCACGCCTGCTCTTTGGGCGGTAAGGTTGGCATTGGCCCAGCTCCTTGGTAGAAATCATCCAGCTGTTTCAACCAACTCCTGCAGTTTTTGAGATCGTGGCCTGCGGAATTGTGGAGTGGACACCACCTTTTGCCCTCCTGCGGATTAGTTGATTTTTCTGGCTGGTCGGAATCCCGGCCACCAGAAGCAGTTTTACTTTTAAAAGAAGACTTATTACCTTTGGTCGAAGGTGGTTTCTCCGCGACCGCGACCTCACGGTACTGTCCAGAGCGGTTCCTCTTCGACTTTTTTGACTTCCCACCCAGTGAAGACTCCGGCTTTTTGCTCGAATCTTCTTTCTTGGCGTCCTTGAAACCTGGTTGGGGCGGTAGGTCCCCCTTGTCAACCATTCGGTTCCATTCGACTGCCTCGGCTGCATCGGAGTATCGATCAGCCATATCGAACAGATCGGCCACCGATCGAGGAGGGTGAATGAGCAAGTCTTCAGTGAATCTCCGATATCGAACGGCATGCTTAAATGCCCTGATTACGGAGCCATCAGATATGTTCGGGATGGTATTTCTTACCCCGACAAACCTCTTGACAAACTGCCGAAGCGTTTCGGTCGAAGTTTGCCGCAATCTATGCAAGTCGTCCTCCTTACCCGGCTTTTGGTAACAGTTTTGGAAATTGCTGAGGATGGCATCGCATAGCATTTCCCAATTGTAGATAGAACCCTCAGGCTGATTGAACAACCAGGTTCTAGCCGGTCCTACGAGGACTGTTGGCAGGTAATTGGCCATGACCTTGTCATCGCCTCCTGCTGCTTGGATGGCAGTAATATAGATCTGAAGAAACTCGGATGGGTTCTGAGTTCCATCAAACCTCTCAATGGCCCCTGGTCGAAACTTATCGGGCCAAACGACTGCTCGTAGGCCAGGCGAGAAAGCTTTGCAACCAACGTAAGGACCATGAACCATCCTGCGACTTTCGGTCGGGTTTCGAGCAAACTCACTTAATGGCGGGGTTACTCGAGGTCCCAAACGAGAATGAACGGGAACTCTATCCCTACTGCGAGAGTCCTGCATTCGCCGATATTTGTCCTGTCGGGACGGTATAGGCGGCGGGTAACTCCGTCGACCAGAGCCAAAATGAGGACCATCTCGATCACGGGAATGTGTCACTGAGCGGGAAGAGGCTGTTGGGGTCGCCTCAGATGCGACCTCGTCCAATCTTTCCGCCAGGATCCTGTAAAAGGCCGGTCTCTGCGCATCCGTGACCGTAGGAGGAAAGTTACGCATGACTTCCGCGATAGATCGCAGTCGACCATGGGTACTTCTCCTAGGGGCACCAGGTGTTATTGTTTCCTCGTCCACTGGGAAGTGCTCCGGTGGTAAGGAAGGAGTCTGGTCACGTCTATGACCACGCGACCGTCGAGAAGAACTCGGGGCAGCATCGTAACGAGCCTGCGCATCTTGAAGAGCCTCTAGGGCAGTTCTGCGTAGTTCGTTGTTTTGTTGCTCGAGATCTTGCTCCTCCTTCTGTTTGCGATCTTGTTCTTCCCTGGCAGCCTGTTGATCGGGAGTTTCCTCCGACAACGCAGCAAACTGCCTAGGGAGAGAAGTCGCCGAGGGGGAGAACATCTCGGTTTGTTCCGAGTCGGACTCGAAATCAAAGAGACGGTGAAGGTTATCAGGGTCGAATCTTCCTGGGCTAACCTCGGGGTCACCATCATACTTTCCCTCAGCGGGATCGTACGATGGGCCGCACTCATCACCTAGCACATTAAGAACCTCTGTGGGTTCTGACCCTGTGCCAGTTACCTCCTGGTCGATCATCATGACTTGGGAAGATGATTCATCCTGTGGAAGATTCTGGCCTTCGACCTCTTCCATCGGAACAGGATCACTTGGAGAAGGCATTGGGATATGAGCATAATCCTCGAGATCAAAATCATTCTCGGAATCATATGCTCCAGCCATGTTTTGGCAAACCTCCGAATTTCAATTAAGACGCCTTGAGAAAGGCCCCACGGTGGGCGCCAGCTGTCGACGATTCGGACTCGGAGTCCTCAGCCGAACTTATGCAGAATTTGTAATAGTGAGACCTTTCAAGATGACCCTTCGGGAAGGTATGCTGAACAATGGTGAACAGGAGCACAGAGAATTTAGACAGGTTCGGGCCCTCGATGGTGGGAGTAAAAGCCCTACGTCCTGTTGAGATTTTCACTAAGTATGGTAAAGGTTTACAAGTGGAGGAAAAAGTCCTCACAGGCGAGGATTTTTTCCTGTAAAAAGTGTACAAAGATAAGCTAAAGAAGACTTAAAAATGCTATATGAGGTGTGCCGTAGACTTGGCTAACTTGGATCTCTCTTCTTTGATTGATACTTCATGCCATCCTTTTATACTGCTTGAAAGGGTGCCATGTGAAGGAAACTGCATCAATCGGTTGCACGGACGGTTAGATACGGTTTTTGAAGCTGCTCTTAACCTCCACGCAGGTTAAACACGTGTTATTCATGAATAACTGTACGTGTTAACCCCCTGACGGTTGATTTTCCACGTGTAGGAATCTTCGGGATACTTAGAATATCCTGTCGTATAGACAACCGGATAGATAGATCCCAGGTATCCTGATCGGTAGATGTTCTGACCGCGGGATTTGGCTGACCGCGTAATATCCCGAATGTGTAGTTCGCGTATAAGCCACGAACTTCTGACCGCGCAAGGCCTACGGTCTGACCGCGTAAAGCTGCGACTTGATCGCGTAAAGCTTGCGACCTCGTGGTGATGCCTCTCAAAATAACTTGAGTTCGCATCTCCAGACACATGCTCTGGTTCGAACCTGTCTTGAACCAGAAGTTTATTGGAAGTGACCTGGGTGTCAATCCTCGTCAGTCTTGTTCTTCCAAATGTCTTGGATCCCCATTTGATGTACTTTGCCACCTTTTTATACTGGTTGAAAGGGTGCCAAATGAAGAAAACTGCATCAAACGGTTGGATGCGGTTTCTGGAGAACCGCTGTTAACTTCCACGGAGGTTATTATCACGTGTTAATCATGAATAACCGCATATAATAACCTCTGACGGTTGGTCTTCAACGTGGAGGAATTCTCGGGATGCTTGGAATATCCTGATATAAGGATAACCGAATAAACTCCAAGCACCCTGGTCGAGAGCGTTCTGACCGCGGAATGTGGGCTGACCGCGCAACATCCTGGATATCCAGTCCGCGTATAGCATACGAACTTCTGACCGCACAAGGCTGTCGACCTGATCTCACGAAACCCGCGACCTGATCGCGTAAAGCTTGCGACCTCACGGTGATGCCCCTCAAAATAGCTTGAGTTCGCATCGCCAGATACATGTCTGGTTCGAACCTGTCTTGAACCAAAAGTTTATTAGAAGTGACCTGGGTGTCAATCCTCGTCAATCTTGTTTTTCATTAATGATGAAAAAATTAATTAAAAATTTGTTCTTATGTCAATTTTCCAATTTTCCCGCACGTTCTTGGAGAAAAAGAAGTGGAACGATTCGACCTCCAGGGAGGAAACAAGTATTTGTAGAAGTCGAACGATTCAAAATTCCAGGAATATTGCAGACGGTTCAGACATCAGAACCGTCTGTAATAGTAAAGCAGACGGTTTTGATCTCCCAACCGTCTGTGATAGTCATATTACAAATGGTTTGGACATCAGAACCGTCGGTAATAGTAAAGCAGGCAGTTTTGATCTCCCATCCGTCTGTGATAGTGCCAACAGTGTCCGACACTTCGAGTTCTCAACATGCAATCGTGGATAACCGCACCTAATAACTGCGCAGATGAAGAGACTTAATTATTTACTTCAAATTTAATTTGCATCGAATTATGTAATCTGATGCTTCAACTTCTTAAGTGGGCACTGTTCCGCCGTGTTGCAGTTTATCTCCCGAGAAATTATCATGAATTTATTGACCTTGAAAACCAGTAGTGCGCTTTTTAAAACTCAAGGCACCCACGCATATGAATCGTCACCTTCTGGTTCTATAAATAGCGAGGCTCTTCAATCCTTAAGACTTACAAATTCTTGGCTAAGTCTTTTAGGAATTCTGCTCATAAATCCCTGTCTTTATTCCCTCCTCAACTCCCACCTTGATGGCAAGCCGAGATTCCAATGAGGTTATTAAAATTGAGAGTGATGAGGAAGAGATAAGGAATGAACTCGATCAGGATCTTCAGAAAGTAAGTCATCTCTGAAACTCTAATGCAGATCTTTCTTTTATGACTTGATTACCTCGAAACAAATGCATTTCGAAATCCACAGGTGCCTGAGGAAATGCTCCCTCCAAAGAAGAGACTCAGAAATGATGAAAGATCGTCCAGTGCAGCTGCAACGAAGACTCTAGAGGGTCCTGAGGCCTGTGTTGCCACATTGCCCCTTGCAACCCCTCCAGTTGCATCAACTCCACCTTTGGAGATCCACAACAATCCTTCCAATATCCCCTCTTCAACACCTTTGTATAATCAGCTTTTCTTGGATGATCAACTTTCTAGGGTAAGACGCATACTTCCACATCCAAATCCACTCCAATGCTTGGAAATCATCTTCACCCTCTCTTGCTGGTCGTTATGTCTTTCAAAACTAACACATGCATGTGCAGGAGAAGAAAGCTGCCTTGTGCAGAACTCTCCAAGAAGAAATAGAGGCGCTGGAGAAGCTTTCTGAGGGGATGTCTTCTGCCATTATGCACTTGGCAGAGTGCAATGAGGGTTCTCGCGAAGAAGCGCGCAGGTTCCATTCGGAGAGAGATTATGATTGGCAGCAGCGAGAACTCTCCGATACAATAAGGAACAGCTGCACTCCTTTGCTGAGAGATGATGTAGATAGGCTTAGAGCCATTTCTAGTTCTCTTGAGGCGGCCAGTGTAGATCCTACTGATGCCAATACATCCCTAAGAGAACTTTGTAAATTACTTTCGGATCAGGTTGACGCTTTGGTCGGTTGTATCCCTTATGTATGCAAAGATTGTAAGAAATAAGAAATTTCTTTTCCATATATATCTGACTTTTCGATTGATTATGTAACTGATAATAACCAAATGATGTTCTGTGTGAAAATGTTACCAAGAAAAACTCCTGCAATCAAGACGGTTTCTAACTCAAAACCATCTCTGATAGTAACATTACAGACGGTTTTAATTTAGGGACCGACTGTACTACTCTCAACATTCTTTGAACATCCACAGGTCGACATATATATACAAAAAATATGAAAAACAAGATAAAACCAAATAGTCTCAACGTTGATTTTTTTAAACACTAACATTGAAAATAAGATAGAACCAAATATGAAAAAAAAGTGGAACAATTCAACTAGTCGAACGTTTCGACTGCAAGCAATCCAGGATATTATAGATGGTTCGGACCTCATCACCGTCTATGATAGTAGAGCAGAGAGTTGATTTTATAATTATCACAGACGGTTCTGAATTAAAAACTGACTGTGATTCTTACAGACGGTTCTGAAGTAAAAACCAACTGTGATAATCACAGACGGTTCTGAAGTAAAAACCGACTGTGATAGTAAAGCAGACGGTTTTGATCTCGGAACCGTATGTGATATTCTCATCATCACTGACGGTTTATATGTCAAAACCGTCTGTGATATTTCTATCATAGTTCTACACAAACGCACTGATATTACGGACGGTTTAGTAGAGTGAAACCCGTGAGTGATATTCTGTTCTTAAAAAATGCACCGATATTACCAACGGTATTATATAGAACCGTCTGTATTGAACCTGGTATGGTATAAAAGGTCTTTTGGCGGATGTTTTGAGCTACTCCCACAATCTTGCTCGACATACTGTCCAGTTGGAAGAGATTTGGGGCAAGGAAGAGCAATATCTCGAAAGGGGAGCATTTGGGGGCAACAAATTTGAAGATCCAAGGTTGGTATTTGGTCTTAAGGCATACACATTACTTCATTCGATCTCCATTGATTGACCAAATTAGAGCGAGAGGGAGGGGAAGCTACAGTAGCAAACCCTGTTTGTAACTCATTTTTGACTTGTAGCTATTTAATTGCTCTATGATGTGTGTTATCCACGCCCCCAACTAATTGCTTGTAGTTCAAGAGTAGTTAACTAGTTATACCACAAACTCCACATCAAACACTAGCTAGCTGATTTATAATTTATTGCTTGTCGAACGTACATAGAGTATTACTAATTAGCATATGTATGAATTTAATTAATTGCAGATGGTCCATCGGGACTTGATGTATAATGACAACCGAGTGAGTGAGGAATACATGAAAGGTGTTTTAGATTTCCAAAAGGTTGCTGAGCAAGACATGGCGAAGAAGAGTTTACCATATATGTACTGTCCTTGCGTAGACTGCCAGAATCTTAAGATGTTCATCAACTCATCTCAAATTGTCGCCCACTTGATCTGACGTGGTTTCAAAAAGGGGTACATGTGTTGGGTCCACCATGGAGAAGAGCCAACTGCAGAAACAAGTGCCACTCAGGTTGACGAACAGGACATGTCGGATCCCAACAACGACTTCGATGAGGATATGCCAGAGGATGACAATTTAGATGACATGTTGTGTGATGTGGAAGAAAATTACAGTGAAAGGGAGTTTGGCAAATTCAAGCACTTGATTGAGGACTCAGAAAAGCCATTGTTCCCTGGTTGCAAGTCGAAGTACACAAAGTTGGCCTCTGTGCTTGAACTGTTAAAATTGAAGGCAAGGAACAGCTGGACCGACAAGAGTTTCACGGCACTGTTAGATCTTTTGGTGGACATGCTCCCGAAAGGAAACGAGTTGCCAAAACACACCTACCAAGCGAAAAAGCTGTTGTGTCCTTTGGGAATGGAAGTAGAAAGGATACACGCATGCCCTAATGATTGCATCCTTTACCATAACGACTAAAGGATATGCATGTTTGTCTGGTGTGCGGCGCATCCCGCTATAAGCGTAAGGACAGAACAGATGACGGCGACTGCGCTGAGATAAAGCAAGGACCTCCTGCTAAGGTGTTGTGGTATTTGCCCGTCATTCCCCGCTTGCAGCGTTTGTTTGCAAACCGTAAAGAGGCAAAATTATTGTGTTGGCACTCGGAAGACCGGAAGAAGGATGGAAAGCTGAGACACCCAGCTAATTCTTCACAGTGGAGAAACATCGACAGGGAATTTGTTAACTTCAGAGTGGAATTGAGGAATATAAGGTTCGGGTTGAGTACCGATCGAATTAATCCTTTTGGTAACATGAGCAGTCGGCATAGCACTTGGCCGGTTCTTTTGTGTATCTACAACCTTCCTCCTTGGTTGTGTATGAAGCGCAAGTACATCATGATGTCTCTACTTATCTCAGGACCAAAACAACCTGGAAACGATATTGATGTGTACCTAGCACCATTGATAGAGGATCTCCTAACAATGTGGAACCGAGGGGTGCAGGTATGGGACGCATACAAACGAGAGACCTTCATCCTACGTGCTATGATATTCTGCACCATCAGCGATTTCCCTGCCCTTGGAAATTTGTCGGGCCGTACTATGAAAGGAGCCAAAGCCTGTCCCCACTGCGAAGATGAGACTGAGAGCGTGTGGCTGAAGAATTGCAGGAAAACAGTGTACATGCGTCACCGTAGGTTTCTTCCAAAGAATGACGCGTATCGTAAGAGGAAGAGGGAATTTGACGGCCACAAGGAAGATGGTTCAGCCCCGAAGCCTACGTGCGGGAAAGAAGTTTACTCACGGGTGAAGGACATAGACGTTGTGTTTGGAAAGGGTTGTAAATTGAAACCCCGCACGAAGAACACTAGGAAGAAGAGATCGATATTTTGGGAATTACCGTATTGGAAGCATTTAGAGGTTCGTCATTGCATTGATGCCATGCATGTGGAGAAGAATGTTTGCAACAGTGTAATCGGCCTATTGCTGGAAATTCCGGGGGAGACAAAGGATGGCGTCAATGTGCGGCGTGACATGATCAAAATGAAAATCAGGCCCGAGCTAGCAACGAGAGAGGACGATAAAGGCCGTATATACCTCCCCACTGCATGCTACACTTTGTGCAAGACTGAGAGGACAGAACTCTGTAAGTGTCTCTATGGTGTTAAAGTTCCATCGGGTTACTCCTCAAATATGAAAAAGCTTGTGTCCATGGGTGAAATTACTGGGTATGAAGTCTCATGATTGTCACGTGTTGATGACACAAATGCTTCCTGTTGCCATCCGGAGTATTCTGCCGCATAAGGTCAGAGAGACGATCACGAGACTGTGTTATTTCTTCAATGCAATTTCTTACAAGGTCATTGATCCCGATGGACTAGATTCTCTACAGAGGGAGGTGGTTCGAACTCTCTGTCAACTTGAGATGTATTTTCCTCCGTCATTTTTTGATATCATGGTCCATCTCACCGTCCACCTTGTCAAAGAAATCAAGATATGTGGACCTGTGTTCCTACGTTATATGTATCCATTCGAGAGGTACATGGGTGTACTTAAGGCCTACGTGAGGAATCGGTCTCAGTCCGAGGGTAGCATTGTTGAAGGTTATGCAGCGGAAGAGATTGTTGAGTTCTGCGTCGATTACATGGCCGAGGTAGAAGCAATAGGATTTCCTGTGTCTCGTCACAAGGGGAGGCTTGATGGTGTTGGCACTATTGGACGGAGAGCCATCACTCCTGATTTCGATATGTACTTGAAAGCTCATTTTTGGGTCTTGCAACACATGACAGAGGTGTCTCCGTACATCGACGAGCACAAGGGGATGCTACGACAAGACAATCCTCGCCGATCCGAGGTTTGGATCACGGGACAACATAACAGTCAATTCAACGCGTGGATGAAAGTGCGAATCATCGGAGAGTCCACAAGTGAGAACTTTAAATGGTTGGCAAAAGGGCCCACGTTTATTATACAGACATGGCAGGGATACGACATCAATGGGTACACATTTTACACGAAAGCTCAAGATCGAAAGAGCACTGTGCAAAATAGTGGAGTCAGCGTAGAAGCTTTCCATGAGGAGTTCACCGAGACAGGCCTAACAAGGGTAGTACGTGGATTGAACTCGTACTACGGGTTCATTGAAGAAATTTGGGAGCTCGATTACATACTATTCAAGATTCCCCTGTTTCGATGCCGATGGGTCCAAATCCCACAGGGTATGAAGGTTGACAGTTACGGTTTCACTTCTGTGGATCTCAATCGAGTTGCTTATAAAGATGGGCCATTCATACTTGCGAAGCAAGCCATTCAGGTCATTTATGTCATTGACCCAGCCAATAAGAAGTGGCACGTCGTCCTTCATGGCATGAGAAGGATTGTTGGAGTTGAAAATGTCGTAGATGAGGAGGAATACAATCAATTTGATGAGATGCCTCCATTTGGAGATGACGTACAGGTTGATACTGAAGACACCGACAAAACCGGTTATGTGCGTATGGATCACCAGGAAGGGTTATACTTTAAAGGTAATCAACTGTACGTCCTTATCTCTCTGTTTCCCTCGGTATAGCTTATATATCCCCTCTAATTCTCATCTTTGTAGGGCCGCGGCAAGTGGAAAGTTGAGGATAACTTGGCTGTGTATGTGGAAATTGTCGGTCAAAGTCCCCATATGTATGTAACATTTATTTGAGCATACCCCACATTGCATGTTAAATTTATTTGAGCATGCTCCACATTGTAACCAATTTTCGGATCTACATTGTAACCAATTTACGGAGCATTTGGACTCCATTTGAAATATCTGAGTGTTCATTTAAAACAAGTTTTCGACCATTAAGAGTTGAAGGGCTACAGAGTTACTGGAGAGATTATCACAAACGGTTATGAATTATCACAGACGGGTATGAGCCTAGAACCGACTGTGATATTCCCAACAGTGTCCGACGCTAAGAGTTCTTAACGTGAATTCGTGCAGTCACAGTCGGTTCTCAAGTCAAAACCGTCTGTGATAACCTCTCTAGAGATTATCACTATGGAGATTATCACAGACGGTTTTGAGTTTAGAACCGATTGTACTAATATTATCACAGATGGTTGTGAATGTAGGACTGACTATGATATTCCCAACAGTGTTCGACGCTTCGAGTTCTTAACGTGCATTCGTGCAGTCACAGTCGATTCTCAAGTAAAAACCGTCTGTGATAAATGGGTATCACAGACGGTTCGAAACTCAAAACCATCTGTGATAACCTCTCTAGAGATTATCACTATGGAGATTATCACAGACGGTTTTTAGTTGAGAACCGACTGTGATAATATTATCACAGATGGTTGTGAATATAGGACCGACTGTGATAATCTCTACTCGGCACATAGTTCAAAGCGGGCTTTGTCCCGCTCATTTCCAGCCACTGTTTGCCCTAGCTCTCTCCGCCCACGCACCGTCCGTCGCGATCACCTCCATCGCTTCCCCACAGTCCCGCACGATCACCTCCATCTCCTCCCCACCGTCTGTCGTGATCACCTCCGTCGCCTTTCCACCGTCAAGCGCGATCACCTCCATCACCCTCCCACCTTCCGACGTGATCACCTCCGTCGCCTCTCCACCGTTTCTGTCATTCTTGGTTAATTATAAGTATATGGGTTTTGTTATAGAGTTATTAGTTTCAGATTTACTTAAATTGTTCTCTCTTTCACTTATGTTAGGAACTGATATGTCTGGTGACAAAATGCACCACTCGAGGAGTCAGAGTGACCTCGCTGGCGATGAGACGCCTGGGCCAGAGGTCGGCGCGTCCAACGTGACCCAGTCGCAAAAGAGAAAAGGGTGAGGCAGGACGACATGCACGCGTCTCGACAAGCGGGAAAAGCAACACGTACAGTTCAATGACAATGGAGTGCCGGAAGCTCCGGACAAACTTGTCGGTCAGTACCGCTCACTATACGGCAAAGTGGCAAGGAAGCGGTTACCCATCACCACCTCCGACTGGGGTAAAGTGCCCCCAGAGTGCAAGGATACGCTGTGGGAAGAAGTGCAGGCGGCGTTTCACATTCCCGAGGATCTCCAGTTCACCATCCGCCGGAGGACACTTATGTCAATAAACAAGGCGTGGAGGAACTTCAAGAGCGAACTTGTCAGGCACTATGTGAAGGAGTCGAAGACCCCCTTCAATGACTACCTTTCGTGACTCTCGAGGCATGGCAGCAGTTCATGGAGATGAAGGGCAAGCCTGAGTTCCAGGAGCTTAGTGCGAAGGGCCAGGTTAACCAGGCCAAGAATACCCACCCACACAGACTAGGCACTGGTGGGTATGTGGGGAAGAAAGCGTTGTGGAGGAAGCAGGACGAGGAGGCTTCGCAGTCTTCGGCCGACGGTCCTTATGCGGGCATAACGGACGTGCGTGCCCGCAATTGGTGCCGAGCAAGATCGACGATGACCCCCTCCGGAAGCGTCTCTGTGAATAACCCTGCGGACAGGGAAGTGATCGACCGGCTGGTAAGATTGTACGATCACTTACTATCCTCGTAAAATGCATGCAATTGGTTGTATTGCTAAGTTCCCCTCTTGCAGGTGACGCTGAGTGGCCAGGCAGCATCCGGAGAGTTCAACCCGAGGAGGGACAGGGATATCCTCACAGCGGCACTCGGAAACAAGGAGCATCCAGGCCGCGTGCGCGGCCTCGGTGCCACTGTGCCTTGGAGGGATGGTTTCCCTGATGATGAGGAGGCGGCTAAGAGGAGAAAGAGATCCCACAAAGTTCGCGATGAACGTCTCAAGGAGGAGATACGATCGGAGTTCACTGCTCGGGACAAAGCACTCCTGCAGTAGTTGGCGGAGATGCGGTCCATGTGTGACGAGCTAAGAAAGGCGACCCAAGGCACCCCCCTTGTAGCAGCGGAACTACCGAGCCCCATTCTTGTCCACCGTAGTAGCTGCGCGTCTGCGCCAGGGTCTTCACAGACGGAGCCCTCTCCAAAGTATCCGGTGGACTTTCTACAGGTAATGACCGTTTTTCTATGTTAATTCATTCGAAAGTGAAAAGCGGTGAAATTCAATATGTTAATGCGCACTATTTGTAGGAACTCACCTCCTGCAAGCTTATGGTGCTGGCCGGTCTCTTCTTGATCGAGGCTGCCAGTGGGATGGCACAACCATGCATGGCGGGGGCCACAATCCACGGTGTCCCTCTATCTGAGGGTTTTGCACGGGTCCAGTTGGACAGTGTCTCCGATCATTGCAAGGGTTTTCCGTTGGAGAAGCCGCCGAACGACGAGATTACCACTCTCAGGGATGCGGTGCACACGTTCGTGCAATGACCCAAGAAAGACATCATCCTGGATGAGGTGATTCCCCCACCAGTTTCATAATTCATACTGTAATAATAGCCCTCAGAGTTAGTGTCCTAATACGTAGGTTCTTACATCACAGATCGACACACAGCCTACTAGCCAGCCGACCCCTCCGATAAGCCAACCAACGGGTTCGATGACGAAGCTGACTCCGACTAGGAGGCAGCCATTCAAGAAGCTGGCTAGTAGGGGCAAAGCAAAGAAGAGCCCGGCGAAGGAGAGTGAGAAGAGTGCGCCAGCTCTCATGCCGTTCGCTTTGGGGATGCCCATGGCCTCCGATGCAGCAATTTCTACCATGGGGATAGCATGCCAGAGCCTGCATGGATGATACATGAAGAGGACAAACCAGACCAGGATGCAGCGTCCGACGCACATCATGGTCAAGTACACCGTGGCAGAGTTCCATAACGACGTTGGGACCTACCCGGTGACCTTCGAAGACCTACACAATTTACTCAACAAAGATGCGCTCGATTTGTCAATCCTACAGTCTTGGGTGCTGTAAGTATCCTATTATCCTACGCCTGTTCGTGCACATACGGATATATGTCATTTATTAATTGGTTACTTTCGTGCAGCTGCATGACCAGCTGTGCCAAATCTAAGCGCAAACTTGTTTGTTTCTTGGACCCCCAGATGGTCGCCGAGGTGATGTTTAGGACCGATGTAGACTTCGTTGTCGACTACATCAAAAGAGGGTTGCTTGCTCAGGTCGACAAGGAGTACATACTTGTACCCTACAACCAGAGGTGAGTGCTTTCATCAGTACTTCACCCGTAGATTAGTGTCTCCATATGCACACCCCCAAACTTAGATTAAATTATTAATTCTTTACGTGTAACATGTAGCTACCAATGGATCCTGCTAGTACTTATTCCGAAAAGGAACAAGGTGTTCTACCTTGATTCATTGCAGAGGAAAGAGTACGAGTATTGCGGCGCACGAGATGTATTCGAAAGGTTATAATATTCATGTGGACCTATCTTGCATCTAGATTTACTGTCCTCAAATTGTCAATTTCGAATATCCTCAAACTGTCAATTTTGACAATCTGCAGGGCTTTCACGAACTACTTTGCTGAGGGAGGGCGACAACACGAACGGCGAGCCGATAAGTTTCAGTGGTTACAATTTTCGGTACAAATTTCAACTGGCATCTGTTTTACTTTATAACGTGTCCCCAGCTAACTCTCGGTCTGTAAATTGGCAGTGCCATCGGTAGCCGGACGACAATACATGTGGGTTCTACGTGATGCGCCACATGTATGACCTGATCATCACCCCTGACCACCCAGATTTCCCTGAGGTATAAAACTGCTCCCCTTTGTATCGATTTGGCAGAATTTACAACTGCATTGAGCTAATTTTGTCTGTACCAACTCTTGCTGCAGGGGGTCGACTTCCCTTCGGAAAGCTTTGGCCCTCGGTAGATTGGTATGGTCCGAGGGATGCTAGCTAAGTTTTTCCTTACGGAGGTCATATCAACCAAGGGGAAGTTTAGGGACCCGCAAGGTTCGTATTAGTGCGGCCTTACATTTATTTGTACATCTAACATACTGACTTCAATTGTCGATTACATTTATTTTTTCAATCTCAATTGCACATATTTCTGAGTTCTGTGCTGTATATATGAAATGCTATTGTACATGTTTCTAAGTTGTGTGCATGTATGAGGCTGTATATATTTGAGTACTATGCATGTATGAAATGAACTGTATATATGAAATGCTATTTGTACAGAGGACATGTCTAGCATGATTCCTGAGGCTAGCCACAAAAAAAAGAAATTTATTAAAAATAATATTAATATGCACAGATGGTTTTGATCTTACAAACCGTCTGAGATTATAACCGTCGCCGATAATGACACTATCACAAATGGCTTTGACTTCAAAGCCGTCTGTGGTACTCTTACTACACAGACGGTTCTGATATTACAACTGTCTGTCATAAGGACACTATCACAGACTGCTCTGAGATTATAACTGTCCTCGCAGATGGTTTTGATCACAAACGGTTCTGATGTCATAACCGTTTGTGATAAATGAGTATCACAGACAGTTCTGAGGTCATAACCGTCTTTGATAATGTGAGTATCCCAGATGTTTTGACCTCAAAGCCGTCTGTGATACTCTTACTACACAGACGGTTCTGACATTACAACCGTCTGTGATAAGGACACTATTACAGAAGGCTCCGAGATTATAACCGTCGTCGATAATGACAATATTGCAGATGGTTTTGACCTCAAAGCCGTCACTGATAATGTGAGTATCACAGACAGTTCTGAGGTCATAATCGTCTCTGATAATTGAGTATCCCAGACGATTCTGATGTCATAACCGTCTGTGATAATGTGAGTATCCCAGATGGTTTTGAGGTTAGAACCATCTGCGATACTCATATTATTAGTGACAGTTCTGAGGTCATAACCGTCTGTGGTAGTATGAGTATCTCAGATGGCTTTGATGTTATAACAGACTGTGTATTAAGAGTATCACAGATGGTTCTGATGTTATAACAGTCTGTGTATTAGATTATCATAGACGGTTTTGATCTTATAACTATCTGTGAAGGGACAAATCACAGACGGTTCAAAACCGTTAGTGATAGTACTCAATTATCACTGACTCGAATATCACTGACAGGTCAGAACCGTCTGTGATGACTGTTTTGACCCGACTGTGATAATGAATTCTGTAGTAGTGATACCTCCCCCCAGCCTACTATATTTTGTCAAAAAGAAAAAAAATAGGACTTTGTCGGTGCCTGTACGGTGTTAAAGTTCCATGTGGGTATTCTGCAAACTTGAAAAAACTTGTGTCCATGAGGGACTTGAAACTGGTTGGTATGAAGTCCCATGATTGTCATGTCCTGATATCACAAATGCTTCCCATTGCTATCAGAGGTATTCTCCCAATTAAGGTCAGAGAGACAATCAAAAAGCTATGTTATTTCTTCAACACAATATCTTGCAAGGTAAGTGTACTCCTACTACGTTAATTAGCTCCATTCATGGAACTTAATTGTCAGATTTTTCTGGTATGAATATTTGCCTCAACTGTATCCTTGCAGGTAATTGATCCGGATGGACTAGATGATTTGCAATGAGATGTGATTACTACTCTTTGTCATCTCGAGATGTATTTCCCTCCATCTTTTTTTGATGTTATTGTCCATCTAATTATTCACCTTATTAGAGAAATTAAGTTTTGTGGACCTATGTTCCTGCACTATATGTATCTATTTGAGAGATTCATGGTACCTTGATGGGATACGTAAGAAATCGTCATTGGCCCAAGAGCAGTATCATCGAAAGTTATGCCGCTGAGGAGGTGATTGAATTTTGCACCAATTATATGGCTGGGGTTGACCCAATTGGTGTTCCTAAGTCCCAACACGAGGGTATGCTTCAGGTTGTCGGAACGATTAGATTCAAAGCAATCGTCCCCGCTAGTGATCTGTATGCAAAGACACATTTTTGGGTATTACAACACGTGATGGACGTGAAGCCAGACATACATGAGCACAAGACAATGTTATGGAAATAGAACCCTTCAAACCCAGAGATTTGGGTGAACATAACAGGAAATTTGCTGTGGATCCAAAATAGAGTCCTGCGAGCTACTGAGGGCTTCGTAAGTGAAACTGTTACATGGTTACTGTACGAACTTGATAGGGGTACAACATCAACAGGTATTCATTTTACACAATAAGTCAGGATGGGAAGAGTACCATGCAATGTAGTGGAGTGACACTATTTTCTATTTTGGAGAATGCTAGGGCAGTATGGGCACTAAACTCATATTATGGTGTTATTGAAGAAATATGGGAGCTCGATTACGTATTATTTAAAATTCTTTTGTTTCAATGCCAATGGGTCGAAATCCCTCGAGGTGTTAAAGTTGACAATTACAGGTTGACTCTCATCAATCTCAATAGAGTCGCACACCAAGACGATTATACTTGCTGAGCAAGCCATACAGGTATTCTACATCGTTGACCTGACTAATCAAAAGTTGCACATTGTACTTCACAACGAGAGACGTATTGTTGGGGTCGAAGACATTGTAAACGAAGAAGAGTATAATTAGTTCGACGAACTACCTCAATTTTTAGATGCCATTCAATCTGTCCCTATCGAATATATTGATGAAACAAGTTACTTGCGAGACAATCACGAAGAAGGATTATGGGTTGACAACCATTCTTGAATATTTTGTAATTGAAGAAAAAAAATCCCAAGCTAACCACAAAGTTCTAGCATGAAGCTCTAGCATGAAGGGTTTCTGGGCATGGCATTGGAGAGAATGATGGCTCCCTGTCATCACCGAGGTGAGGATCTTATCAAATTAATTACAAAGATTCTTGCCTCTTGATAACTCTCATATTTGTGCTTATTTTATAGATATTTTCCCCTCATTCATGCTCATTTTAGTCATGAAAATCATCAAATACTCAAATATATTTGTATTGGCTGTCGTTCAACCTCAAATATGCATTTTGTTTATTTTAATCGCAGGTTGACACAATTTGTGTAATCTTGGCTAAATGGATGAGCTTCATCGACTAGATCTAGCCAACGGATGATTTCCTACAGAAGTACGCGTCACTACAGACGTGTAGGAGCTCACCGCGTCAAAATTGGAGTCTCCGGAGGCAAGAACCCTAACAACCTAATAGCCTAGGGCCTAATTGCAAATCCCTGAAAACCCGAACACAAATTGCATAAAGGCCAAGAAACAAAAATCCTAAACCCTAACCGGAGAGACTTAATTTCTATTACTAAAAACTCCGATGGTCTTTTTGCAAAACAGCCAAAAAAGTATCAAAACCCTAGCTCGAGCTGCCATTTCGATTTGGCTTGGCTTATCCCCAAAAGACCCCACTGTTCTACTCTCCGAGCCCCAGTGAGCTTACCGGCGGCGGCCAGCTCAACGCTGGCGGTAAGCCGCCGATCTCCTTCCCCATTTCTACCTCCCCCTTTGTTCCTCTTCTCCCTCTCCAGCGAGCCGTCGATTCTCTCCCCCTTCATCCTCTCTCACCACATTTCATCCTCTTCTATCCCATTCGTTCTCACCGTCCACGTGCTCCTGAGCCTCTCCTTTCTTTTTCCTCCTCTCCCTTCTCCTTCCTCCTTCCTCTTTCTTTTTCCTCTCTTCTCTTCTTCCTCTCTGTTTCCTCCCTCTCTCCACTTCTCCATCACCCGCCGCTCAGATCTACACCCCCTCACACTTCGCAGCCTCCGCCACCGAACCGCCTCCACCCCACGCCACGCCTCTCACCTTATCGCCACCTCCATCGCCGGATTTGTGCATTTCCATGCCATCCATGCCGATCTCGCTGCACTACCGCCTCCTCCCAATCTTGCCTTGCCATCATCTCGCTCACACACACCACCATATCCACTATCGCCACACCGTCGCTCTCCCACCGCTCCGCCTTGCTGCTCCATCCTAACCTCTCCATTCTCACTCCTGGCAGCCACCATTAAACTCTCCATGACTGCAGCGTCATCCAACCCCGACATCGCCGGTGAGGTCCTTGTACATCCTCGCCGATCCTCTTCAACCTCACCACTGCCGACAACTTTAATCTCGACGGCCACGACCATCCCGCTTTGACCACTTCGACCGCCGACGACCAGCTCCTCCACAGCAACTCGACCACAAATTCTCCTACGACTACTCCATAATTCCAGTGATCCCAGACCTGCTCTGAGAGCTCTAGTGGCCTTCAATCTCCAATGACCTCTTCAATTGTAGCATCAATTAGCTCCAGCAGAAAGCAACTCAATGGTGATCAATTCTCCTTTCCCATTCTCTATTCTTTAATTTTTAGATGAACATTGCGTGTATGAAATAGTATGATTGCATGCAATTGTTGATCAGAGTGTAGAATTGACAATCTTTGCATGAGTCTCTGGAGTAGTTTGAGTTTGAATGATCTTTTTGTTTTCATCTATTGTTGTATGGTGCTTTGAATGACTGGGATGCTGAACTCTATTTCCAGTTGTCTTGGATCAAACTCTATATTGTACTAATTGATATTTTGTTTCTACTGATACCTGGGTTTATCCTGAGTATGATTGTCTCTAGCTATACTAGTTGAATGGACATATGTATCATGTGATTTCTATCTATTGTTGGAGAATTGAGTTTTGGACTGACCATTTTTAGTTTATCATCTTTGTTGTGTGCTGTTGAGCTGTTGTTGGAATATTGAATGGATATTGTATGGTCGTGGCTGAGATGATGATTGGTGTTTGTTTTGTACTCGTGATTCTTTGATACTGGCCGTAGATTGCGATCGATGATGGTTTTCTGCGCTGCCTCGCGCGCTACCACTACACGATTTCTTTCTATCCCTTGTATTACAAAACGCTAGTCCATAATGAACACTAGTCGCTTGTCGTGGCGATCACCTCTCTCTTTTTCTTTGCATTCTTCTGACATCTTCTCTCCTTCTTTCGTTCGATTTATTTTCATTTACCATCGATTTAGTTTAGTTTTACACGTTTTGCTTCTCTAGTCCCTGAGGAAAGAACGACTGAATACTCGCCCACTGTATCGTCCTCATTCTCTTGCGAGATGGTCTAGACCGGTATCACCTCTAGACTCCACAAAGTTATTAAAAGTATTTTGAATCTTGCATGCTAAAAGAAAAGGCCTCTGGAACTTCTAATTCCTAAGTTGTCCTATCAAAATTTTCCCATCATTCAATATGCAGATGACACTCTTATAATCCTAAGAGCTTTTTCTAAAGAAATTTCCTTTTTAGAAGCCCTTCTACAGTCCTCTGCTTCTTCAACAAGCTTAAAAGTTTATTTGGAAAAATCATTTTCCAGTGTACTGCACTACTACAGAAATGCAGGCCTGAAAAAATTGTGCTTTACAAATGGTTCATTTGGGCTAACCGTTAGAAGAAAGTGCTTTTACTAATGGTTATTTATGATAAACCGTTAGAAGAAAGGTAAGTGTACTAATAGATCATTTTTATGAATCGTTAGAAGAAATGTAAGTGTACTAACGGATTGTTTTTATGAACTGTTAGAAGAAATGTAAGTGTACTAACGGATCATGTTGATGAACTATTAGAACAAGAACTCAGAAATAAATTTGCCTGGTAGTTTCCCTCCAGTTGAACCATTCCAATTCTTCTCTCCATGAGCGCGAAAAGCCCTAACCTCGTTGGCAACTTCTTCCTTGCTGCCGAAGGACCATCGTCGCCGGGATTACTATTCTCCAGCACCGCTGGGCACTACGATGCACCATCGCTGGCCGCCACAGCACTGTTCTTGAGCAACACTGGCCACTACATTTTGCCGTAACGTACTCCTGCCCTTAGCCCTCGTGCTACTCTTGTTTAGGATTAGCTTGATTTTCTCTTTTCAGTTTTTACAGTATGATTTGGTTGCTCTTATTTAGGATTTAAACTAGAGTTTGTTCTTTTTTGATATTTAGTTAAAGAACGGGTATGATGACCTGTAGTGCCAGAGTATCTTCTTGACTGTCAAAACATAATATGTATTTAGGTTAGGATTCAATTTTTACAATTATATGTTTTGTCTTGTGTGGATTATGTGTGAGCTCTTGATGATAAATCCCACTGATCATACCTTGGCCTTGAACAAGATGATTGATTAATATTTTTTATTAGTAAGTTGTAGAATGGAAGGTAGATACCAATTGGTTCATCAAATTTTATTTTGTGCTTATCTTGTATTAACCATTACAAATTAAAAAAAACAGGAGTATGAATGTCTTGTTTTAGGTTTGTAAGAGTGTTTGAGATATTTCTAGTTTAAGAAAGCACATCTTCTAACGGTTATTCATGTATTAACCATTAGAAGAAACCACATCTTCTAACTGTTGTTCATGTTTTAACCGTTAGAAGAAATAGATATCAGGGTTATATGAGGTGTACATGTGGTGGTATTGCGAATACCCTGGCAAGTTTTTTGGTGGTTCCTAGCGAAGAAAGGACGACGCGAGCTGACCGCGTGACCAGTCCTCTCCCATCGGGCAAACACAAAGAATGACACAAGGATTTATACAGGTTCAGGTCTCAGTGGAGACCCTAGTCCTGTCAACGTGCTCCCAACTTGAGTCGACTGGCGGAGTTTTCTCACTGGGAGAGTGCTCCAGAGCACGCCTATTGGTTTTTGTGTATTGATGCAAATGAATTGTCCTCTTTTACATGAAAGGGATACAAGGGCTTATATAGGCCCAAAAGATGCAAAAAGACAAAACTACCCTGGCTGTAGCCGTTGGATCAGAGGGCACCGACGTCTTTCTCCCGACTGAGGGAACTGGATGCTTGACAAGTGTCTTCGCCAATTCCTGATGTGTTCCTCGTGTGACCCTCATGTGACCGCACCCGGGACATGGGGCACCGGAGACCTTGTCCCTGGGCGGTCACTGGGAGCCTTGCCTCTTACCTAGATTTGATCCCGCGGAGATTTCCCCCAACAGCAGCCCCCCATGTCCTCCGGGCACACTGCTCGAGTCCTCGGAGGGGATGGCTCACATTACCGGGAACATCTCCTCCAAGATGGATTTCCGACGCCTTATCGATGCTTCGAATTTTGCGCTAGATACTTACGGCGGTGCCATCGGTCATTATGTCGCCCCTAGTCTCGATTGGAGCGCGCTGTTTGGTCATAATGGCCTCGCGCGGTTCGAACTAATGATCCATCGTTTCCCGCGCCCGCCATTCTATTCGTGCGTGCCGTTTGAATTGAGTGGCACAGATTCACCACGAGGGGCCATGTGGGCCCATCGGGGCCACGTTCGAGCCCTATAAATAGGGTTTCGAGGGGCCCCGAGAAGTCATTCAAACCTTCGATCCTCAAACACCACCGGTGCCCTAAGCTCTCCCGGTAGCCCGCTCTCGGAAGCTTAGCCTCCGGAAACCTAAGCCCCTCAGTTCCCTAAGAGCTCGACACACTGGAGAAACAAATGGGTCCCAAGGGTCGGGCCAAGGCCACCAAGGTGCCTTCGGAGGAAGGCACCGCGGACTTCCTCTGGGCCTCCGAGTTCACTTCGGGGGACTTAGAGTCCCTCGTGGAACGGGGGGTTGTTGCGGACGGGGACATCCACATCCCCTCCAAGAAGGATGGCGCCCCCCGCCATAGGCCCGAAGAAGTGGTCGTCTTCGAGGCCTTCCTCGAGGCCGGGCTTTGGCTCCCGGTGCATCGGTTGCTCCGGGAGTTTCTCTGGGAATACGGGGTGGCGCTCAACCACCTGACGCCGAATTCTTTAGTTTGGATGGGGTTCTTCATCTGGCTGTTCGAGACAGCCATCGGACGGGAGCCCACGCTCCTGCTATTCAGGTACTTCTATGAGCCAACGGCGAGGAGCTCCCATCTGGTGAGGGGAGGGCCGAAGTCTCCGTTCGGCTCCATCATGATATAGCTCTTGCTGTCGTGGGTGCAGGAGTACCCGGTGGCTGCTTCCTAGGACCACTGGGGGGACTGGGTCCGGAGGTGGTTTTACCTCCGGGTCCGGGACACCGAGGTCACCTACTCACCAGGGCCCCCCTCCTACAGCCAGTCGTCCACCCCCAAGCCCCCGATGTGGACCGAGGAGGAGCTGATGCTCCTCAGCAAGGTGGTTGGCTCCCAGGGCGTCCATTCCATGAGGGACACCGCCGAGGAGCTGACGTTATTGAAGGTCTCCCCCTTCTCGTATGGGAGGAAGGGGATCGGAATGTGCCGGCGTAGCAGCCCCTGCAAAAGCCGGTGACCTGACGTAAGCCCCCAGTGACTTTCTTCGTTTTTTGTTAATTTCGCTAACTCCCTTCACTTTTTGTAGTCCGGCCATACCTGACCTCCCGGAAGAAGGTGAATAATCTCCTCGGGAGGTACTACACCGACGAGCACGAGCGTGTCGTGCGCGTCATCGGGGAGGGTCCTCCCCGGAATTTGGTGGCTGAGGCCTTTGGGCTAAGGTTGCCGGAGAGGACGCCTCTCCCGACCCCCGGCTCTCACAAGCGGGGGAAGGAGACCGTCGGGGGTTCCGAGACGAAGCATGCCAAGGCTCAGAAGGCCCCCCAGTTCGGCAACGACGCCGGGTTCCACACCCATGAAGGCCAAGGACGCCACCCCTAGGTTGGGACGTGTGCGAGCGCCTTCCAGGCGCGAGGTGACGCCACCCCCCACAGTAGAAAACTCCAGGGGGCGGCGGAGGAACAAGGGTTCACGTGCCTTGTCGAGGCCTCCGGAGAGGCCCGGGGGAAGGAGCCGGCCAGTGATGAGGGGGCGTTTGACTCGGTGAACTACGCCCCCTCGCCGCCTTCGGCGATCGCACCTCCAGTGGCACCGGGACTACTGGATCCAGAGCGGCCGGAGGTTCATTTCATGGAGCCAGTGGAGCCCCTCGGTCTATAAGGTCCCCGCGGCGATGGAGGTCTTGGGGGCCCCACTACCCGGAAAGGGGAAAGGGCTCCTCATCCCTCCCCGGGGTGGCACCCCATCGGAGAGCTCGTCCACTTCCTCTTCGGCCACCTCTTCAGCGGCAAGGTCTCTGGCCGCTGCCACTCTGGTTCACATCACCCCCGTGACCTTTGTGAGGGGGCCCATCGGTGTGAACGAATCTAGAGCCGTTGGGAGGGAGACCCCCGTGCTGTTGGCGGGGGAGGTCTTCCGGTTTGCGGAGGGGCTCCAGACCCGGAAGGTGCAGGAGTACGTCTTGCAAGGGGCGCTCCGCGACCATTGCGAGGAGCTGCAGTAGCTCCATATCCAGGTTCGTTCCCGGATCACCAGGTCGTTTCTTTCTAAGATTTTACCAACTCTTGGGCTTCAGATAACTTTCATGCTCACAGGGGGCGGCCCTCACCTAGGTCATCAAGGCGTGCTTTGACAAGGCGCTGAAGGAGGTGGAGGGGAAGGCCGCCGCCATTTCTGAGGAGCGGGATGATGCACTCTGGGAGTTGGCTCAAGTCCGGTCCCAACTCCACGCCTCCAAGAACGCCAACGACCGGCTCTGGAGGGAGGCAAAGGCAAAGGAGGATGCCCTCCGGGAGCTCGAGGGCTCCAGCGCCCGGGCGGTGGCGGAAGTGGGTCGCTCCGTCCGCTCGGCCCTCGAAGGGCTTGGGGTGAGCCTCGGCCCGGGGGGCAGCTCTGACGCAGCGCCGGCGACACTCGCAGAGGCTGTGCGTTTTCTTAACAGACAAGTCTCTGTGATCCCAGAGGCCGCCGATGCTCGGGCACGGGGCCGGGCGATCCCAGTGCTGGCCGCCGCGGTGGGGCTTGTGCAACTCTGGGGGATTGGCGCCCGGGCGATCGAGGGCCAGATCCCCCGGGGCTTTCCCGAGTTCTTCTAGCCGCTTTGGCAAGAGGTCGAGCAGCTCGCCGGAGGCTTCTACGATCGGATCGTGCCGGTGCGATTCCCGACGTCAGCACCTTCGAGGGCAGACACTATGGCTCCAGCGGAGGCCTCCCAAGGGGAGGACAACAATGAACAAGTATGAGCCTCCCCCCCCGGGCCTTTAGATAGGTCCTTTTTTGTTTTCTGATTTTTGCTCCCGGTAGTTTCTTAGAAGAAGCCCCGGAGACTTGTACAAAAGACATTTTGATGAAATAGAATAAATTTTTCGCTAAGTCTTGAATTGAATTTACCAGGCGCCCCGGGAGGTTACTCCTGGGAGAGAGCCCCCGAGAGTTGAGCGCAACCTTAGGGGTGCCCCAGTGTTGCGAGGAGCCTCCCCAGAGATAAGGCCTCCAGGCTCCGGAAGGTATCACTCGGGGGATGCCCAAGCCACCTTAATTTTGCTAAGTCTCATCTCCGGGGGACATGGTGGTGGTGTCTCCCGGGAGCCGATCCGGTTGCGGTGGCTCCTGGAGTGGCACCTAGACAACTTCGACAACCACCGCGCCGAATTATCCCCTCCGCGACCGGGGTCCCGGAGGGTTCCGCCGCTTCGAATACTCCCACCAGCGGGCTACGAGTATTGGCCCGAGAACCTACTTCGGGAGGCCCAGCGACGTATACGAATCTTGTATAGAGACCTGGCCCGGGAGCTATCAGAGGGCCTCCGGGATTATTAGGTGTAGGAGCCCCCTTGGGGGGGCTATCCCCCCTAGTTGTATCTTGCGCTTAATGTATCGTTACCCACCGGAGGGGGAAGATGTCCTCCGGATAAATATTTCAATAAAGCTAAGTTTGCTTGTTCCTTAACTTGTTTTTGAAACTTTCCGAGTCCAAAGGATGGTCTGGAAGAGGGCAATCCCCGAGCATGAGTTACCCCCCCCCTTCCCACAGCGGGTTGTAGCGTAGCTCTGCGCGCTGTGGGGGAGGAGTGAAGGGCCCAGATGCTAATGATTGCCGGGGTAAAAATTCTCCAAGAAGATTTTCCAAAGGTCCCGGTGAGAAATTTCCTGGTCACCGTGAGAACGGGGAGCCGGGTAAAAACCTCCGAGAACAATTTTTTGAAAGTCCCGGTGAGAAATCCTCCGATCGCCGTGAGAACGGGGAGCCGGGCGATAACTCCCCAAAAGGGTTTTTTGGAAATCCCAGTGAGAAATCCTCCGGTCACCGTGAGAACGGGGAGCCGGGTAGTAACTCCCCGAGGAGATTTTCCAAATATCCCGTCCCGCCAGGGAGATAATTTCACTCCCTGAGGAGGATGAGCCCGATGATGGGTCTGAGTGTTTGAGGGGGGACTTAGTCTCTCAAATTGACTCGTTACCTTAGTCCTTGAGGATTGGGTTGCCACTTACCCCCTGAGTCCACGAGGGGTGATTGTAAGCCGCCCTACGGGAGTGGGGCTCCCGTCGTAGGGACTTTTAGGCTGCAGTAGCCTACGTCCTCACGGGGAGGGCATCCTCAATAGGAGGGCATCATCTGAGAGACGGTAAGGTAAGGACCTATAACAGACTCGAGTTGGAGAAAAAATCCAATTGTATTGATAGAACTTGAAATACAACTCCTCCCCCCGCGAAGCCGCGGTGGGGGAGGGAAAGCGAGTACAACGTCCCCCCGTGTAACTGCGGTGGGGGGCAGTGTCTCCCCCTGCGATGTCGCGACGGGGGAGGAACAAGGCCCAGAGGCTAGACATAGAACTTGTGAAGCAAGTCTACGTTCCATGTATGCTTCAGCTCTTGATCTTGGAGGTTGGAGAGCTTGAAAGCCCCTGAGCCCAGGACTGCAGAGACCTTATAGGGGCCTTCCCACTTGGGGGAGAGTTTGCCCTGGGCTTGGGGGTCGGTCACGCGCTTAAGGACAAGATCCCCAAGGAGGAAAGCTCTTGCGTGGACGCGCCAGTTGTATGTGTGCGCTATTTCTCGCTCGTAGATGGCGTGGCGGAGAAGCGCTCGGTCACGTTCTTCTTCGACGAGGTCGACTTCTAGCCATTGATTGGCTTCGCGTGATTGGTACGCTACGATCGTAGCTCCATCCAGGAGCTCGACTTGCAGCGACCGGAAGCTGATCTCCGAGGGGAGAACCGCTTCAGCCCCATACACTAGCGAGAAAGGCGTGCGTCCCGTCGCTCGACTCAGCATGGTGCGCATGGAACAGAGGATGCTTGGGAGCTCCTCCACCCATGCGCCCCGCCTGGAGATAGCTTGCTCGAGCCTTCGGCGTAACCCTTGTAGGATTACACCGTTGACCCTTTCGACGGCCCCGTTGCTCTGGGGGTGAGCCATAGAAGCGAAGTGGAGGGTGACTCCCAGGCCCTCACAGAATTCCCAAAAATATGCTGAGTCGAATTGGGTCCCGTTATTGACAGTGATTTCCCGGGGGACACCAAAACGACACACGATATTCTTCTAGAAAAACTGCTGTACTGCTCGGGACGTGATGTTGGCCAAAGGTTTGGCCTCTACCCACCTAGTGAAATAGTCGACTGCGACCACCGCATACTTGTAGCCCCCGGGTGCTAGGGGGAAGGGACCTAGGAAGTCCATCTCCCAGCGCGCGAAGGGCCAAGTGATGGGGATAGTCTGCAGCGCTACGGAGGGGAGGTTGGAACCCTTGGCCATCTTCTGGCAGGCCTCGCACGCGGAGACAAGGCGCGTCACGGACCACTATGGGCCAATAAAAGCCCTGACGAAGGGCCTTGGCCACGATGGCGCGCGGAGCCAGGTGAGACCAGCAACTCCCCGAGTGGATGTCCTCAAGGAGTCGAAGCCCTTCCGGCTGTGGGAGGGAGCGGAGCAAGGCGGAGGCCCCCCTCTTGTAAAGCTTCCCCTCTAGGAGGAGGTATGCCCGGGCCTTGGCTCGGAGGAGCTTAGCCTCGGTCTCGTTGGGAGGGTCCCCCTCCCCCTTTATGAAGGAGATAAGGGGGTCCATCCAAGACGCGACCCGGGTGATCTCAAAGACTTTCGGGACGCAGGACCCATTGTTCGCGTCCGGGGAGACCACCGAGGGCTTCGTGATGATCTCCAAGAAGGCACCCCCGGAGAGAGGTTCCCGGGCGCTAGCTACCCATGCCAGGGCATCGGCCCGGTCATTGTCCCTCCGGGGAATGTGTCGGGCCTCCAGGGCGTCGAAGTGCTTCTCCATCTTGCGTACCTCCTGCAGGTAGAGGCTCAGGTTTGGGTCATGGCACAAGTAGGACTTGTCCATTTGGCAAACCATAAGCTGGGAGTCTCCTTTTACGAGGAGGCGACGAATCCCCAGGGAGTGCGCGAGGTGCAACCCGAGGAGCAAAGCCTCGTATTCGGCGATGTTGTTTGTGGCGAGGAACTCGAGCCGCGCTGCGTACTCCAGTTCCTTCCCCTCAGGGCTCCGGAGGACCACCCCCGCGCCAGCCCTGGCAAGACACAAGGACCCATCGAACATGAGCATCCAATGGTCACTGCGTCGGGGCGGTTCAGGGAGGCTCTTGTCCCCGGACCCGGAGTTGGGGGTCCACTCTGCCACAAAGTCGGCGAGGACATGTGACTTGATGGCGGAGCACCCGGTAAGGGAAAAGGGAGAAAGGAGCAAGCTCGGCCCCCCACTTTCTGATCCAGCCAGTGGCTTCTTTGTTCCGGAGTACCTCCCCCAAAGGGAGGGATGACGAGACGGTGATTGGGTGTCCTAGGCAGTAGTGACGGAGCTTCCGGGACGCCATTAGAAGGGCATAGAAGATCTTCTCCATCTTCGTGTACCGAGTTTTGGCCCCTTGGAGGGCTTCACTCACGTAGTACACAGGATGCTGTTGCCCATCCTGCTCCTTTACCAATACCGCGCTTACGGCGACCGGGGTCACGGCGAGGTAAAGGAGCTGGGGTTCTTCCAGAGACAGGCTCACGAGTATTGGGGGGCTCGTGAGGTACTTCTTCAGGTCGTCGAAGGCCTCCTGAGCTTCGAGTGTCCATCGAAACCCCTCAAGGCCCCTAAGGATTTTGAAGAATTGGAGACCACGTACCCCTGACCGCGAGACGAAGCGACTTAGTGCAGCCAAGTGGCCGGTGAGCCTCTATACGTCCTTGACCGAGCGCAGCGGGGGCATATCCAGGAATGCCCAGATCTTTTCAGGGTTGGCATCTATGCCCTACTAGGACACGAGGAAGCCGAGGAGCTTCCCCCCGCGTACACCGAAGGCGCATTCCCCGGATTGAGCTTCAACCCGGAAGCGCGGAGGTCGCGGAAGGTCTCTGCCAAGTCGTCGATGTGAGCGGCCACGCGGGGGCTCTTGACGACTGTGTCATCGACGTAGACTTCGACGTTGCGGCCAATCTGGTCCTGGAGGACCATCATCATGAGTCGTTGGAAGGTTGCTCCAGCGTTCTTTAGTCCGAAGGGCATGTGGACGTAGAAGAAGGTTCCGATGGGAGTTATAAAACTCATCTTTTCCTCATCCCCTTCCGCCATCTGGATTTGGTGATAACCCGAATACGCGTCCAGGAAGCTCATCAACTCTCACCCCTCGGTCAAGTGGACTAGCTGGTCGATCCGCGGGAGCGAAAAATTATCTTTTGGGGCAAGTGCGGTTGAGGTCAGTGAAGTCCAGGCACATCCGCCACCTGCCATTTGACTTCTTTATGAGGACGGGGTTCGCGAGCCACTCGGGGTGCAAGACCTCCCGAATGAATCCCGCTTCTTGGAGCTTGACGATCTCAACCTTGATGGCCTCTTGGCGTTCAAGGGAGAGTTTTCTCAGCATCTGTTTGACTGGGGGTCACAGCGAGCTTATGCTCGATGACTTATCGGGCGATGCCTCGCATGTCGGAGGGCTTCCATGCGAAAACATCGAAGTTCTCGTGTAGGAAAACGGTGAGTTGCCCCGCGTGTTCTTCGGTGTCGTGGTATTGCGAATACCCCGGCAGGTTTTGTGAACAATCCTAGCGAAGAAAATGCGACGCAGGCTGACCGGGCGACCAGTCCTCCCCCGCCAGACAAACACAAGAATTGACACGAGGATTTATACAGGTTTGGGTCCCGGTGGGGGCCCTAGTCCTATCGGCGTGCTCCCGACCGGAGTCGGCTGGGGAGGCTCTCTCGGGGGAGAGGCTTCCGAAGCACACCTGTGAGTTTTGGCTATTCCAATAATGAATCACTTGTCTTACAACAGAGGGGTACAAGGGCTATTTATAGCCCCAAAAAGAAGCAAAAAAGACTAAACTACCCCAAACACTACCGTCGGATTGAGGGGTAGCAACGTCCTTCTCCCGGTCAAGCACCTTGGATGCTTGACAGGTGGTCGCTGATTCCCGAGGCGCTACTCGCGTGACCTGCACGTGACCAACAACCAGAGACTTTACCTTTAGAAGGGCGAGGAGGCCCGGGGCATGCACCGGAGGCCAGGTCCCTGGGCCAAAGGCGGCGCCCGGGATCGGCCTCGGAGGTCAGGTCCCGGGAGCCAAAAAGCGGCGCCCGGGGCAAGCACCGGAGGCCACGTCCCCGGGCAAATGGCGGCGCCCGGGACAGGCGCCGGAGGCCAGGTCCCGGAAGCCAAAAGGCGGCTCCCGGGACCGGCGCCGGAGGCCTGGTCCCGGCAGCCAAAAGGCAGTGCCCGGGGCAGGCACCGGAGGCCATGTCCCCGGGCAAATGGCGGCGCCCGGGACCGGCGCCGGAGGCCACGTCCCGGAAGCCAAAAGGCGGCACCCGGGACCAGCGCCGGAGGCCACGTCCCCGGGCAAATGGCGGCGCCCGGGGCAGGCACCGGAGGCCACGTCCCCAGGCAAATGGCGGAGCCCGGGACCGGCGCCGGAGGCCAGGTCCCGTAATCCAAAAGGCGGCGCCCGGGGCAGGCACCGGAGGCCATGTCCCCGGGTAAATGGCAGCGCCCTGGACCGGCGCCGGAGGCCAGGTCCCGGAAGCCAAAAGGCGGCGCCCGGGGCAGGCACCGGAGGCCACGTCCCCAAGAAAATGTGGCGCAACTTACCTGGACTTAGCCTCGCGGAGATTTCCCCCAACATTCGGGGAGATCCGCCCCGATCTTGACGGTCTTGTCTGCGTTGTCCAGGGACAGCGAGACCTTCCAGAGGTCCCCTTCCGGACGCGGCTTGGGGGGAGACCTCCGGAGGGTGCAGCCATGGCGTCTGGCCCCGAGGAAGAGGTCTCTCCCCCCTGGGTCTTGATCATGTTGACGCTCCCGATCATCGTGGCGGTGTGCTCGTACAAAGTGCGGGCCACGTCTTGGTCGCCTTGGGCGGTGATCACGCAGTGAGGCCCAGGGATCTTCACACAGAGATAGCTCTGGTGGATCGCTACCTCCAAGCGGTTGATCGTGGTTCTCCCCATGATTGCGTTGTAGGAAGAAGGGAGGTCCACAACATCGAACCGGACCATCTCCGTCCGGTAGTTCTCTGGGGTACCGAAGGTCATGGGAAGATCCACCTTGCCCACCGGGTGGATCGTCTTTCCCGGGACGAAGCCCTACAAGGGCCCTGCTGCGGGCTGCAGAAACTTCTCGTCGACCTACATCTCCTTAAACCCCTTCAGGTACAAGACGTCGGCGGAGCTTCCGCCATCGACAAGAATGCGTGCCAGGTGGCAGTTGTAAACGGTGGCGGAGACGATGAGCGCATCGTCATGGGGGAAGCAAACCCCGCGTGCGTCTTCCACTGTAAAAGTGAGGGGGACGTCCGACCACTTTGGTGGCCGGGACATATGCAGCAGCCCCACTACCTTTACTTCACGTGCGTACTCCTTGCGCTGGCGCTTGGAGTCTCTCCCAGAGGCAGACCCTCCCGTGATGACGTTGACACGCCTTTGGGAGGTTTGGAAAGGGAGCACTTCTGACCGGTCCCCTTCCCGTGCTTGTCCTTGCTGCCCCCCCCCCCCCCCCGCGGGGGCAGGAAGGGCCGATAAAGCCGACTGAGAGAGCAAGGTGGATGGAGTCCCCCCTGCCCATGCTGGTCGAGGAATGCGGCGAAGTGTTGGAGAAGCTGGTGGCATTCCCAGGTAGTGTGGGTATTGGACTTGTGGAAAGTGCACCACAAGCCTTCCTTGCCTCCCGCCGCGGGGCCTTCACGGCCACGGGACGACTGCCCCCCCCCCCCCCCCCCACACGGCCCTTCGGCTTGGGGAAGGGGCAGTTGCCCTTGGGGACATCGTGCGAGCCGCCTCGGCCCTCGAGGACAAAGGTGTCCCGAGGCCCTGGCTTACTACGATTGCCCCTCTTGGGGGGCTTGAGGGGGTCTCTAGCCTCCCGGTCGATGGGGGCGGGGACTCCCTGGTTTTTCTTCCAAAGGTCATCCTCCTCCTCCCAAGCGTACTTCTCGAGTATAGTGAAGAGCTCGTCGGCAGAGGAAGGGCAGCTTCGGGAGAGTCTTCGATGGAGCTTCCCAGGGAGGATCCCGCTCTTGCACGCCTCAATGACTGTGGAATCGGGGACGTGAGCTACTTTTCTCTTGACCTGAGCAAAGCGGTTGAAGAAGCTGCGGATGGTCTCCCCTGTCCTCTATCGGACAGTGTATAGCTCAGATGAATCCAAGGGATGCACGTAGTTCCCCTGGAAGTTCGCACAAAATTCGCACTTGAGCTACGCAAAAGACTTGATGGAACTGGCCTTCAAGTTGTAAAACCATGAGCGAGCGATCCCGGTCAGGTAGAGGGGGAAGACATGGCACTGGACTGTCTCGTCCCCCCCAGCCGCCGAAATGGCTGTGGAATACACCTGCACAAACTCGTAGGGATCGGCCTCACCATTGTAGTGTTCGATGTGCGGCTGTTGGTAAGGCCGCGGCCATCAAATGCACCGGAGCCGGCGCATAGTGGTTGGTTAGTCCCCTTCACCTCGCGGGGGGAGTCCCGGTCGCTATCCCCTTTGATGGTGGACGCGCGTTTGCTGTCGGAGTCAGGAAGGGGCCCAAGGGGTCCGCTGACGTGGCGGTAGGGCCTCTTTTCCTCCGGATTAGTCGAGCTAACCTCCTGGACGTCTGGGCACCCCGCAGCGACGGCGGTTGCTTCTTCAGCAGGCCTCTTTCCTTGGCTGGGATGGGAATGTGGTTCACCGCATCCACGACCCGGGGGAGGCTCCGGCCGGTCACATTAGGGAGCCTCTCTAGACCTGGTGGTACGCATTTGCTCGACCTCCTCCCGGGTAAAGCGGACTTGATCGGCCTGGGGAGGCCTCGAGGGTGGCCCCGGGGAGGAGGGAGCTCATGCACAGTGGTCACGAGCTCGGGAGGTACTACCAGGGTGTGGGCGGAACCCACCACCTGGTGGTCCCCGGGAGTGCCGCCCGGGACTGGAGAGAGGGGCCCTCACGGGGGAGATCTAGCGGCAGCGCGGGAGCTGTCCGATGGGCCGCTTCGGCGCAACGGACGCGACCGGCTGCGCGAAGCCGGCTCCCGACCTTGGGAAAACCCCTGGTGCAGAATGAACCAATGGCATGGGGAAGATTCCAAGGATGGGTTAAACCCCCCGGCATCGGTAACGCTCCCGGGGTCGGGAAGGCTCCAGATGATGGGCCCGCCGGGGGAGCGTAACCCCCGGTGGAATCGTAGGTCCCGAGAGCGACCTAGCCTCAGACGGTCGAAGGGGCCACCAGGTGTCCCATAAACGAGGTCATTTCCCCCATGAATGGGAACTGCGATGGATAGATGGGGGCCGGCAGCTGTGCTAGGGCGTGGAGGAGTTCATCCATCGAGTGCTGGGTGCAGAGTTGGCCCTCCACAAGAGCTTCGAATAGGGCGTCCCAAGAGGCCGGGGGAGCTACTGGGGGAAGGCCAGCCCCCCCCCGCCCGCCCCCCCCCCCCCCCCCGGGGCACCCATGGTCACCGGGTCAGACCCAGAGGCCTGCCCACAGGAAACTACCAAAAGGGTTAGAGGTGGTACCTGGGTATGGCCGTGTCCGGGAGGGAGCACCGGGGCGGCTGTGCTTTGGAGGGGCGACGCCGGGTCACTAGGACCGGTGTCACCGGGAAGGGCGCGAGACCTCATTCTTGGGAAAGCCATGGCGATTTTTCGCGAAGTCCCCACGGTCGGCGCCAACTATCGTGGTATTGCGAATACCCTGGCAGGTTTTTTGGTGGTTCCTAGTGAAGAAAAGACGACGGGAGCTGACCGCGTGACCGGTCCTCTCCCGTCGGGCAAACACAAAGAATGACACGAGGATTTATACAGGTTCAGGTCTCATTGGAGACCCTAGTCCTATCGACATGCTCCCGACTTGAGTCGGCTGGTGGAGTTCTCTTGCGGGGAGAGTGCTCTAGAGCATGCCTATTGGTTTTTGTGTATTGATGCAAATGACTTGTCCTCTTTTACATGAGAGGGATACAAGGGCTTATATAGGCCCAAAAGATGCAAAAAGACTAAACTACCCTGGCTGTAGCCGTTGGATCAGAGGGCACGGATGTCTTTCTCCCGACCGAGGGAACTGGATGCTTGACAAGTGTCTTCGCCAATTCCCGATGTGTTCCTCGTGTGACCCTCATGTGACCGCGCCCGGGACATGGGGCGCCGGGGACCTTGCCTATTACCTAGACTTGATCCCGCGGAGATTTCCCCCAACAGTACATTAAGCAATTTTTGTAAAACCTCCAATCAAAGACTGACCTATTTTGCGTTTGATAATTATTTTATGGTTCTAACTTCTCTATTTTAAAGTTGTTTAATCTTATATATACTAGTAATGGCATTGCTTAAGTTATGAACTTTTTCATGTATATGTACTCAGCCTTTTTAATGGTTTGTTCATGGAATTTTAGGCACAGCCATGTCGGCATCTTCCTCGTCTGATAGTTGTGGTTCGACGAGGGGCAACATAGCTAATGCTGCGCCATCCCCAGCGCAAGAGGACGGCGCAAGGCAAAACCATGTTGTGCCGTTTGGCGAAATGCACCAATCTTTTGTGCGAGTTCAACTAGTTTGGCGACCTATCGGAAAGAACGTTGAGAAGTAGGCTGCCTACGTTGGCTTGATGGCCAAAGAGAGGGTGAAGATCACCGTCGAGAACTGGAAGGACGTGAAGGTGGATGAGAGGGATAGGTTGTGGGTGGAAGTGAAGGTAAAATTAATTGAAATCCCTGAACTCTTTCGTATTCACATTCCCTTATCTTATCCTAAAGTTTAACGAGCTCTTTCTTATATGCACTATTTGAAAACAGGCCAAGTGGAACATCCCCGATGATGGACCTAAGACGGCCTGCTTGAAGGACATGAACAACACATGGAAAACATTCAAGAGCTTCCTCGTGACTACCTTCCTCGCTGCGGGGAATTCTCCTTGCGAGAAGTACCCCTTCATAGCGGAGGAGGTATGGGAGCAATTCACCCAGCAGAAGGGGACCCCAAAGTTCAAGGTATATATGATTCCTTTGCTTGGTTACACTATATGGTCGATTGTATGGACTAACCAATGGTGCATTTGCTTGTTTATGCTTCGAAGGCCCTTAGCAAGAAGAATAAGGGAATCCAGAAGAGGAACAACAACCCGCACCGGCTCAGATCTCGGGGCTATGCGGGGAAGGAGGAGCAATGGAGGAAGGAAGACGAGGAAATTGCTCTCATCGACTCCCCTGACTTGCCGATCTCCAATATCCGTGATGTGAGGTGTAAGCGATGGTGGCGGGGGAGAGCGTCTGTGTCATCCACGGGGTCTATGGAGTTCGCAAACCCTAAGAACGCCGAGGTCGTGCAGCGGATGGTAAGTTAGCTAACTTCATAAATTGTGTAGGCACAAGTTTATATATATATATATATATATATTTGTCTCACAATGTAGCTTTGAATGTAACAGATCTCTGCTGAGAAGGAGGCAACGCAAGGATTGTTTACTCCCCAGAGGGAGAATGACATCCTCAACCGGGCTCTAGGAAATAAGGAGCATCCCGGGCAGACGCGGACCATGGGGGTCGTCGTGCCATGGAAGGACGGCTTCGAAGAGTGTGGGCCACTGAGGAAGAAGGCTCGCTCTTGGACCAGTGGCCGACGTGCATCAGCCCCCTCCTCACCCAGGGCCGCTCCCGAGGGCTCCCCCGATGGATCAGACCTGACTCACTCGGGAGGAGATAGAGCACATGCGTGCCGTGAAGCCTAGCGAAGCTCCCTCCCCGAGGGCTCCATCACAGACGGTTTTTATTACAAAATTGTCTGTGATAATCTCTGTACTTAGAGCGATTATCACAGACGGTTCTGAAATCAAAACCGTCTGTAATGTTAATATATCACAGATGGTTGTGAACTCTGAACCGTCTGCGAACTCTGAACCGTCTGTGAACTCTGAACTCTGAACTCTGAACGCAATGATGTAGACCTTTACAATCAGAAACTCTGTAACTCTGAATACTGAAATTTCAGTATCCAAAAAGCCTCAAATCTATGCAAATGATGTCCAAATGCTCAAAAACTTGTTTTAAATGAAACCTCAAGAGACACTCAGATATTTCAAATGGAGTCCAAATGCTCTGAAAATAGGTTACAATGTGGAGCATTCTCAAATAAATTTAACATACAATGTGAAGCATGCTCAAATTAATAAATGTTACATACAAATGGGGACTTTGACCGACAATTTCCACATACACACCCATGTTATCCTCAACTTTCCACTTGCCGCGGCCCTGCAAAGACGAGAATTAGAGGATATATAAGCTATACCGATTGAAACAGAGAGATAAGGACGGTTGATTACCTTTAAAGTATAACCCTTCCTAGTGATCCATATGCACGTAACTGGTTTCATTGGTGTCTTCAGTATCGACCTGTACGCCATCTCCAAATGGAGGCATCTCATCAAATTGATTGTATTCTTTCTCGTCTACGACATTTTCAACTCCAACAATCCTTCTCTTGCCATGAAGGACGACGTGCCACTTCTTATTGGTCGGGTCAATGACATAAATGACCTGAATGGATTGCTTTGCAAGTATGAATGGCTCATCTTTATAAGCAACTCGATCGAGATCTACAGAAGTGAAACTGTAAATGTCAACCTTCACAACCTATGGGATTTGGACTCATCAGCATTGAAATAGGGGAATCTTGAATAGTACGTAATCGAGCTCCCAAATTTCTTCTATGAACCTGTACTGTCTCGCTGAACTCCTCATGAAAAGCTTCTACGCTCACTCCACTATTTTGCACAGTGCTCTCTCGATCTTGAGCTTTCGTGTAAAATGTGTACCCATTGATGTTGTATCCCTGCCATGTATGTACAGTAAACGTGGGCCCTTTTGCCAACCATTTAAGGTTCTCACTTGAGGACTCCCCAGTGATTCGCACTTTCATCCACACGATGAATCGACTGTTATGTTCTCTCGTGATCCAAACCTCGGATCGGCGAGGATTGTCTTGTCATAGCATCTCCTTGTGCTCGTCGATGTACAGAGACACCTCCGTCATGTGTTGCAAGACCCAAAAATGAGCTTTTGAGTACATATCAAAATCAGTAGTGATTGCTCTCCATCCAATAGTCCCAACGCCATCAAGCCTTCCCTTGTGACGAGACACAGGAACTCCTATGGCTTCTACCTCGGCCATGTAATCGACGCAGAACTCAACAACCTCTTCTGCTGCATAACCTTCGACAATGCTACCCTCGGGCCGAGAGCGATTCCTCACGTAGGCTTTAAGTACACCCATGTACCTCTCGAATGGATACATATAATGTAGGAACACGGGTCCACATACCTTGATTTCTCTGACAAGGTGGACAGTGAGATGGACCATGATATCAAAAAATGATGGAGGAAAAATACATCTCAAGCTGACAGAGTTCGAACCACCTCGCCCTGCAGAGAATCTAGTCCCTCAGGATCAATGACCTTGTAAGAAATTGCATTGAAGAAATAACACAGCCTTGTGATCGTCTCTCTGACCTTATGCGGCCGAATACTCCGGATGGTGTCGACGATTAGGACTCGGGGTCCTTAGTCGAACTTATGCAGAATTTGTGAGTTATGAGGCCTTTCAGGGTGTCCCTCCGGGAAGGGTTGATGAGCCAAGGTCGGTTGGAACACATAAGGATTTATACAGGTTCGGGCCCTCGATGGTGGGAGTAATAGCCCTACGTCCTATTGGGATTTCACTATGTGTAGGAAAAAAGGTTACAGAGTTGTGGAAAAGATCATCACAGGCGAAGATCTTTTCCGTGTGATTTTGTAAAACACCACTAAACTAGCCTATGGAAACTTGTCGATGTTGATCTGTTCCCGATGTGTCATATCCTCGTCTGGTGCATTTGCTCACCCTTTTATACTAGTTGAAAGGGTGCCAACACACAACTTCTTTGTACGGTTGCTTGGGTGCAGTTTTAGCAACTGCACTTAACTTCTACGCAGGCTTAACATGTGCAATTAAGGGATAACCGCACATATTAACCTCCTGGTAGTTATCTTCATACGTGGAAGAATCTTCGGAATACTCAGGATATGCTCGTTGTAGAGCCTAAGCAACCCCGTGTCTCCTGGTCGAGAGTAGTCCACGACCCTCTGACCGCGCATTGTCTGCAACCTTCTGTCCGCGCATCGCCTACGGGCTCCTGACCGCGCACTGTCTGCGGTCTGATCGCACAAAGCCTGCAACCATGTGTCCGCGCTTCTCAGGCCATCTGAGATCACACCAACGGACACTTACCTGGTTCGAATCTATCTTGAACCAGACATGCATTTATTATGAACTAGCTCAGGTAACAATCCTCGTCAGCTAGCAGCCAAATTTGAAGGAAACGAAGGGACATATTTACTTCAAATTTTAAACCTTACATCGGATAAGTGACCCAACACTTCAAATCCTCTACTTAATGGCACACTAAGTGTGGCGGTTTAGTTCCCGAGACGGACTCTAGGCAATATTTGACAGGTAATGATGGCGCCGTGGAATTGTCTTTTCCAAAACCATCTTTTCTTCTCTTCTGTTTCTATCTCAATGGCAGATCAAAACATCATTGAGATTGAAAGTGATGAAGAGGAAGTGGCACTTGAACTCAACCAAGATTTCCAGAAAGTAAGTCTTCTCTAGAATTTTTGGTTTAAGTTGCCATCTTATGTTATGATTATTTCCAAAATGCTTTTTCGGAAATTCACAGATGACCGAAGATTTGGTTCCTCCAGGGAAGAAACCCAAGGTTGACGAGGGATCTTCTAGTGGCACAAGGGTTAGGATGCATCATTGCTCTCTATTCCTTTGGCCCCTGTAGTTCTCCCTGTCCATGCAACACAGCAGGTCGAACCTTCATCTTCACCTTTGGAGGTTCATAATAATCCTTCAAAGCCTTCTTCTCAGCTTTCTCCATTGCGACCAAGTGATCCCTGTCTTTTGACGGGTTATCAATTTTCTGGTTGGAAGGCTGCACTTCCGCGACCAGATGATCCTCAACTTGTGTTGGGGAAACAATCTCCTCGTGGGAAAGTTGCACTCCCACGACCTGATAGTTCCCGACTTTTGTCGGGTGATCTACTTTCTAGGGGAAATACTTCATCCTCTCACATGCGAGGATTGGTAACTATTTTCATCCCTTCTGTTGGTCGTTTTACCTTGTAAAACTAACACATTTATGTGCAAGAGATGAAAATTGTTGGAGCCACCAACGACCAGCCTGCTGAGATCCATCCTCTTTCCCTTGAACAGACTCTTCAGAAGGAGAAAGAGGTTCTGGAGAAGAAGACCGAAGAGATGTCTTCGGCCATTCTGCACCTGGCAGAATGTTTTGACAGATCCCGCGAAGAGGCGCACCAATTCCGATTGGAGAGGGACTACGCTCGACAACAGTGAGAACTCTCTGTTTCGATCAGGGATGGTAGTCCTTCTCTGATTCGGGATGATGTAGATAGGCTTAGAGTAGTTGCCAGTTCTCTTGGTGCGGTCAATGTAGATTCTACTGACACCAATATGTCCCTAGGAGAACTTTGTAAACTTCTGTCGGATCAGGTCGATGCTCTGGTCGCCTATATCCCTTTTGTATGCAAGGATTGTCAGAAATAAAGATTTCTTTTACCTTACATGACTTACCGTAAGAGTTAATTTGAATTAAAACTCTTCTCAATCTCTGTGCGAATATATGGTCATAAGAAATATCTTCACGACCACACATACACAGGTAAATCTGAGGTAACAAGACTTTTCGATCATAAACGCATTAATAAGTCATACCGCGACCAGTACTGGTACTGCGATTAGAACCAAAGCCGCGATCAGAACTGAAATCCGATCATAACTGTCATAGTGACCTGAAGTCATGATAACATAATGCTTTGATCGGATGGTAACCGTCTGTATTGCGATTATCCATTTGCAACGATCACAGGATATCATTGTGATCAAAATGCAAACTTTAAAGTGATCACAGGAACGCATTGTGATCAATACATGAAATTTAACTTACAAAAAACATGAAGAATAACTTCCTCTGAAAATTTTTGCAACATTTTCACGTTCTTATGTACACCCTAGCCCCCGAATTCGAAACAAAGATTGCGAAAATACTTTTCGTTTCGGATTCACTGTAGGGAGTGCATAACCGGTTTCCCGAGAAAAGGCATCCATTATGGGAAATGAATAAAGTACTCAATGGAATGTTGCCTCGGGCATATAAAAGGAGCAGGTAACTTCCTGAGGAAGCCACACAACCAGAAACTTGCCCTAGAACCTCCGCCGCATAAAACCCTCATTCCTCATTCTCCATCGCCTCCAAAGTCACCACCTTTCCTTCCGATCTTTTGCAAGAAATGGCATCCTGGAGCCGATCTCTTCACCACACAAAGGAAAGCCTGGTGGCACTAGAGAAAGAAGAGATCCTTCCTCCACGGCTGCTAATCAACTGGTGGCCTGTGGAGAAGGATCAAGAAAGCCCAATCGTCCAAGAGGGCGAGTTGGTGGTTTTTTAGGAATACCTGCGTTGCGGGTTCCGATTCCCTCAGAACCGATTCTTGAAGGGAATCTTGGAGCACTATGGGTTGGAGTTGGTGAATCTCCACCCGAATGCTGTTCTCATCCTGGAGATTTTTCAGCATTTGTGTGAAGCCTTCGTCGAAGTGCTCCCAAGTGTGGAGCTCTTCCGACGCTTCTACTACTCGACATGGTCGAAGAGCGCCAATGCCGCCAGATGTATCTACTTCCAGATAAGGGAGAAAAAGGAGTATCCCTTCCCACCCCTCCGAGATTCCGTTCACGGGTGGTACCAGAAGTGGTTCTACTGCACCCCTCCGTCGGAGAGCGGGTTGTGGTTTGAGAACTCCCAGCCGGAGAAGTCCAGCGAGTTGGATTCTCTTCCTTCTCTGAGCGTGGAGCAGAGGAAGCAGGCCCACGTGATTCTTCACTTAGTCCAGCAGAGACTAACTACTCACGACATCATCCATGACTTTGTGAAGAACCGGGTGAGCCCCCTACGCGAAAGGGCTCATCCGGCTTGGGAGATTCAGTCCATGGCGGACAACACCTTGGACTATAATAATGGTATGTCTTCCAGCCAGCAAAACATACATTTCCTCTAAAAAAATGTCGCATTTTCTAACCCACTTGCTTGTGACGCAGCTCTACCTTTGTCTGAAATCGAAAAGCGGACAAATTACCTCCTCAAGGCGTATAGCGCCGATGTGGAGGGAACCAGGGGATCGCCTCGCCCCAGAGCTTAATCAATGCCAGCGACGATCTCAAACAGCAGCGCCGAAATGTAAGGACTTTACTAACAGGCTATGTTCGTAGATCAGTCACTCATCTTGCATTAACAAGAATATTTGGAATGGCATAGCTCCTGGGGAAATTCGCCGAGGCAACACGTCCAACCGAGGATGTTGGTCACCTGGGGAAACCGGCTATGAAGAGGGTGAAGAAGATCTCTTCGAAGCGCGGGGCGAGAGAACCTGCTCCCAAGAAGTCCAAGAAGATTCTTGGAGAGGCCTCCTCCCAAAAGAATCCCTTTACCACGAAAAGAGCTGCGGTAAGATACTCAATGCCCTCTGTTACCCCAGTTACGAAATGGAATTACTTCCTCATCGTACAGGGTGAAGGGAGCGAGGATGAGGAAGACGACGTCCCTCTAATTCATCGCAAGAGGAAGACGATCGCTCCCTCATCCAGTGAGGTCCTGTCTCTGCCTGCAGGGACAGAGACGACTGCAATGGGCCCTGTGACCACTGATACTCCTATGGTTGCGGGTGAAACCCCAGTCCCTGAAGCCCAGGAAGCTTCAGGATCTGCAACACCCCCCCTCCTAACAGAAGGGGTGACTGTGGTAAGATTTCTCACAGTCCTGAATGTTGTTATTCATCTATGTACATCCACTAAGTTGTGCTCGTACAGGAAGAAGAAGACATCCCCCTTGTCCAGCACGAAGTGACTCCTGCTAGTCCTGGGGCAGCGAGCACTCCAGCCCTGCCGACAGGGGTTGGAATAACCGAGCAGGACACCGCGACCACTACCAATCTCATGGTCGCAGACGAAGTCCCAGCGCCGGTGGTCCAGGAGACGTCTAGACCAATGGCCGTATCCCTACCGACCGAGAAGGTTACCCCGGTAAGGATTCTTACAGCTTTGGTCTTCACCATTCCTCATGTATGTTCTTATAGGCTTGTACACACAGGGAGAAAAAGACAAGGTCTTATTCACGAAGAGGAAGACAAGGACAGATGATGACTGTCCTCTTTTCCTTGGGGAACCATCTTCGAAATCCCAAAAGTTGGTGGGATTTCGAGTAAGGTAAGAATCTCCCCTGTCTGGACAGGGTCGGATTACAGTGATCGACTGTAAAGATTCTAACCGATGGTCTTTCTATTTGTTTAGGCACAGAGACTCAGCTCCCAGCCCTCCAGTGGCCTCGGCTAGTGTTGAAGCTTCCCCTGCTACCGAGGTCTCTGGGGAGCAAAGCTCCATCCCTTCAGCTAGGGAAGTTTTTTGGGCCGTTATAGATGGGTTGGCTGCAGAAGTCCAATCGGAGTTATTGGAATCTGCGGCCCTAGCAAAAAATAAGGCTCAGCAGGAAGACTCATCCGCTGCTCCTGCTGAGAATAAGGCGAGTCCAGCAACTCAGCCTTCAGTTGAACCAGAAAGAAGCTCATTCCGAGAGTATGCTGAGGTATGTCGAACTCCCCTTGCAATTTTTTAAGTTCGCATTCGGATAAGAATACCTGGGCTTTGAAACTGATCCCCTTCCATATCATAGCAACTGACTCATATGGCGACCAGGTCGATGGCTATGGCAGATAGCATCGAGGTCGCACAAGAAGAAACCGGTCGCCTACAGTGGTAAGGAAGACGATTCTATATGTGCCCAAGTGTAAACTCTATCATGACAATTGTCTCTTTTGTCACAGAGAAAATGCTTATCTGATGAAGAGCCTAGCTGATTGGGAAGACCAGGAGTTCCGGGTAGCTTCCAAGATCTCATTCCTGGAGGCCGAACTCCAGAAACTGCGGTCACAGCTCTCCTGTAAGCATACTCCTGACCAGAGTAAATTAGTTTTGTCATACGAACTGTTTGTAATGGCCTCCTGTCGCAGTGCAAGATGACCAAAAAAGCTAGCTCGATCGAGAGAAGACAGATCTCCAGGCAACCATTGATTCTGTCTGCAAGGAGAACAAAGACTTGAGCACGTCACTCTCGACCTGCAACAGTGCTCAAGAATACATCTTCGAAAAATTGAAGATGGTGGCCGGTCTGCTGAGGGCTGACCTGGTCGAAACCGCGATGGACGACCTTAGCCCTAGCGACTGGACCACGCTGGTCGTGACCCAAGCAGAGTCACTTCTCAAGTATCTTCCTGAAGATACTAGGCGGCAAAGAGAGGCGATCAAGTCAAGAGTTCGATCAGTAGCCTCCGCCATCCTCTGCCGGCTTCGTCTTCACCATGGCCCAGATCTCGATCTGAATCCAGTGGTGGGAGAGGCAGAGGTCGAGAGTGAAGACCAGCTTGAGGTCATCATGGAGGAAGTTAAACCTCTTGTAGAAAAACTCTTGAATGAGCTCGGCATAACGTAAATCTTTATACCTGTACTCTTTTTGTTTCATGTTGCGACCATATTCCCCCAGCCCCCGCCTGTGATTATGTATACTGAAGACTTAGTATTATAAGCACAGGAAAAATATGGGTGTAACGACGACCAGGGATACCCGACCAGGCCGACAATCATATTCGATACAATACCCAATCTTATTGCAAATCAGCAGCCACTCTGATGACCAAGGATATGCCAGCAAGCCCCGTGTGCATTGAGAAACGGCTTATTGAGGGGTGTCTTGTCTGGAAGTGATCACGAGATCGGCCAGCAAATCCAATTAGGGTATTGTAGCGATATAACCATCGGCAACCAGCCCACGAGCCAAACTCATAACATACGAGCAAAAAGGAATAATCCACATATGAAACAACTAAAAGTACTGATTTTATTAAATCATGCTAATTGAAAAGGAAAAGGGATTGGGAACTTACATGTAGAACTTGCGTAGTTGATCGATGTTCCATGTATTGGATAAGATTCGACCATCCTCCATCGCTAATCGAGCTGATCCTGGTCGAGGCATCGAGACAATAGTGTAGGGGCCTTCCCACTGTGGGGAGAACTTGTTGCGCTAGATTGGTTTTGTATTTTACGTAAAACCAGATCGCCCACGTGAAGACTACGTGGTCGCACCCTTTTGTTATGGTATTTGCGCAAAGCTTGCAAATATATCGCGGACTTGACCAGAGCTCGATCACGTTTTTCTTCTAGGAGGATGAGATCTTGTAATAGTTGCCCGTTCTGATCGACTCGTTCGAATTGATCTGTTCGGATAGAACCAATACTAATTTCCATAGGTAACACAGTCTCAGCCCCGTATACTAGATGGAAAGGTGTCTCACCGGTGGCTCGACTAGAAGTAGTACATAGTGCCCACAAAACGGTGTAGAGCTCGTCTACCCAAGCCCCCAAGCGTGTCTTAAGGCGATCAGAAACACGTTTTTTGATGCCCTGCAATATTTGCCCGTTAGCACGTTCGACGGCACCATTGCTCTGTGGATGAGCTACAAAGGCAAAGCACACCTTGGTTCCGACCTGATCACAATAGTCCAGAAAAAGACCACTAGCGAACTGGGAACCGTTATCAGTGATGAGACGACTTGGAACACCAAATCGTGTCACAATGTTCTTATGAAAAACTTTTGTGCAACAGTAGCAGTAATGTTGCGTATTGATTCAGCCTCAATCCACTTGGTAAACGTGTCAATAGCTACGAACAAGAACTTGTATCCATTGACCGCTTGTGGCATAGGACTGACAATGTCCATCCCCCAGACGCGAAGGGCCATGATAGGGGAATGGTTTGTAGGGTGTAGGCAGGTTGATGAACCTGTCTCGCATGGAACTAACACTGAGGACATGTCTTGACCGTATTCTTGGCATCATCAAGTGCCGAGGGCCAGTAAAATCCTTGTCGGAAAGCCGTTCTGACCAGTGTACTATATGACGCGTGCGCATCGCATACACCGTCATGAATTTCTCTCAAGAGGGATTTACCTTCCTCTTGGGATACACAACACATGAATACTCCTTGAGTACCTTTCCTATACAAAACTCCTTCTATGAGCTTGTATAGACGCGCCTTTCGAACTAACCGATTGCTTTCGGTTTCATCCTTGGGCAAGGTCCCATGTTCGAGATAGACCCTCAATGGATGGGTCCAATCTCGTTCCTGTCCGAGGTTGGTAACGCAGACTGTTACCGGATCATCGTCGACCGTAGTCATGATCGAGGGATGTTCCAAGTGTTGGACAAACAGTCCTGCCAGAGTGGATGTGCGTGAGGACCCAATTTTGGATAATTGGTCTGCGAGAATGTTGTCCTTTCGTGGGATGTATTGGACTTCGAAATGACTGAAGTGTTTTTTGAATCTCCTCACTTCCCCCAGGTAATGAGCCATTGTCTCATCGGAGGTGCTGTACTCCTTGTTTACCTGGTTTACAACCAGCTGTGAGTCTCCCCTCACCACTAATCGATGGACTCCGAGGAATTTTCCTACCCGGAGCCCTACAATAAGCCTCCATACTCTGCTGCATTGTTGGTCGCAACAAAGTGTAGTTGAATGACAAACTTCAGCTGTTCACCCTGAGGCGTGACTAAGACCACTCCAGCCCCCGAGTGTTGAAAATTACGAGAGCCGTCAAAGTACATTATCCAGTGGTCAGGGCATTCCAAATCTTCGGGCGCCTGCACGGGTGGCTCAGGATTAGTCCATTCGACCACAAAGTGCGGGGCGTGAAATGGATGTCGAATGCTCCGAGTTCAACAGCCCACTTGGCGATCCGACCAAATTTCTTCGGATTGCAGACAATGTCCCCCAATGGAAAAGATGAGGGCACTATGATCTTATGTGCTTGGAAGTAACGTCGCAGCTTATGGGAAGCCATCAATAGTGCGTAGAGTATCTTCTGGACCTCAGGGTATCGCTCCTTAGGACCATGAAGTACTTCTCTTACGTAGTAGGCGGGTTTGTGCACACCCTCTCTTTCCGTGATCAGAACAGCACTAACCGCGTGAGGTGTGGCCGCCAAATAGAGGAGTAATGGTTCCTCTTTGTCGGGGGAAACCAAGACCGGCGGACTGGATAAATATGCTTTTACCTCCTGAAATGTCTTTTTGGCCTCATCGGACCATGTAAAATTGTGATGTTTACGTAGGGCTTTGAAGAAAGGTAGTCCCCGTTCGCCTAGTCGCGATATGAACCGGCTCAATGCCGCCATGCGACCTGCTAGGCGCTGAACATCCTTAATGGTCAAAGGAGACCTCATCTGTTCGATAGCCCTGATTTTTTCATGATTGACTTCAATTCCTCTGGAACAAACAAGAAAACCAAGAAGTTTTCCCGATGAAACCCCGAAAGAGCATTTCTCCAGGTTTAATTTTATTCATATCAATTTAAATTACAGAAGGTTTCAGCAAGATCGTCTAAATGAGATGAACTTTTTGAACTTTTTACAACCAGGTCGTCTACGTAAGCTTCAAGATTAAGCCCCATCTGGGAAAGAAAGGTCTTTTGCATCAAGCGCTGGTACGTGGAACCTGCATTCTTGAGACCAAACGGCATTCTGACGTAGCAATAGGTGCCGAATGGTATGATGAATGCAGTCTTCTCTTCATCTTCTTCTGCCATGCTAATTTGATGATATCCCGAGTAAGCATCCAGGAAACTCATCAGTTCAATCCGCAGTAGAATCGACCAGCTGGTCGATGTGGGGCAGGGGAAAGTCATCCTTCAGACAGGCACTATTTAGGCTGCTGTAGTCGACGCACATGCGCCACTTGCCATTTGACTTGCGGACCATGACCGGATTTGCAAGCCATTCCGGGTGACCGACTTCGTGAATAAACCCGGCCTTTTGGAGCTTATCCAACTCCTCTTGGATGGCTTCCTGCCGATCAACAGCAAAACGCCTGAGCTTATGCTTTATTGGTCATTGTCCAGAACGAATTGCTAACCTGTGCTCGATTACCTCCCATGGGACACCGGGCATGTCGGATGGCTTCCACGTAAACACATCTGCATTAGCCCAGAAGAAAGCAATGAGCTCGAGTTCCTATTTGTCGTCCAGGCCTGATCCAACCCGATTTGTCTTGGATGGATCATCTGGGTATAATGGAAACAGTTTTAGTGTTTCATCTGGTCGATGAGCAGCTTTGACCGTATCAGTGGACACAGTGGCGATTTGGGCTTCTCAGAGAGAAGTTGGTCCACCATCTCCAGGGATAGCCGATCACACGTCAATGCCACATTGCGACTGCTCGGACCGAAATAACGCCCTTGGGGCTAGGCAACTTGCCGCACTGGTAAGCATAGTGCGTAGCCATTATGAACTTTGCAAGAGTTGGCCTGCCAAAGATCGCGTTATAAGCCGAATCACAATCAATTACATTGAAAGTAACTAATTCTGTTCAGAAGTAATCTGGTTCTCCCAGCGTGACCGGGAGCACTAGCTGTCCCAATGGCATCATAGAGGGACCAGGAATTATCCCATAAAACGGATGAATTGTGGGCTTGATTTTTGAACGAGGAATTTGCATCTCGTCGAGTGCCTTGACCAATAAAATGTCCAAGGAACTACCTCCGTCGATCAGGACCCTTTCGACTCTCGCATTGCTGATAATCGGGGTAATGGCCAGAGGCAGCCTCAATGGTCGAGTAAGCCCCGCAGGACAATCAGAGCGATCAAACATCAAAGGTGTATCCGACCAACGGGGGTACTGAGGTTCACCAAGGGGAGTCTCCGTTTGGTTAACCTCTCGATAAAAGACTTTAAATTGCCTTTTAGAAACAAAAGAGGAGGAACCTCCGAAAATAACATTGACATGATTATGAGGTACCTGGTAAGACATCTCTTCATCCCCGCTGCCGTCTCTTAGCCCGCAGGTTTGTTCCTTCGGTGCCAAGGTCGGCATAGGTCCGATCTCCTGGTAGAAGTCATCCAACTGCTTCAGCCAACTCTTGCAATTCTTGAGGTCGTGGCCTACAAAATTGTGGAGCGAACACCATTTCTTGCCCTCCTGCGGGTTAGTCGATTTCTCTGGCTGGTCGGAACTGCGAACACCAGAACCAGTTTTATTTTTGAACGAAGATTTGTTACCTTTGGTCGATGGAGTTTCTCGGTGACCGCGACCTCTCGGTACTGTCCCGATCGACTCCTTTTTTATTTCTTTGACTTCCCGCCTGATGAAGATTCCGGCTTCTTGCTCGAATCCTCCCTCTTCACGTCCTTGAGACCTGATTGAGGCGGTAAGTTACCCTTATCGACCATCCGATTCCATTTAACGGCCTCGGCCGCGTCGGAATATCGATCAGCCATATCGAAGAGATCGGCCACCGATCGAGGAGGATGGATGAGAAAATCTTCGATGAACCTCTGATATCGAACGGCGTGTTTAAACGCCCTAATAACGGAGTTATCAGATATGTTCGGGATAGTATTTCTCACGCCGACAAATCTCTTGACAAACTGACGAAGAGTTTTGGTCGAAGTTTGTCGCAACCGATGGAGGTCGTCCTCTTTACCTGACTTCTGATATCAATTTTGGAAATTGTTGAGGATGGAATCGCACAACATTTCCCAGTTATAGATTGAACCCTCGGGCTGATTGAACAACCAGGTTCTTGCTAGTCCTTTGAGGACTGTAGGCAGGTAGTTGGCCATGACCCGGTCATCGCCACCCACTTCCTGAATAGCAGTGATGTAGATTTGAAGGAACTCGAATGGATTCTGAGTTCCATCAAATTTCTCTATGGCCCCAGGTTTAAACTTGTCTGGCCAAACAACCGCACGAAGGCCGGGCAAGAAAGCTTTACAGCCGACATAAGGACCATGAATAGACCTGCGACTCTCGACCTGATCTCGGGCGACCTCCCGCGAGGGAGAGGTTACTCGTGGTCCCAGGCGAGAGTGGACAGGAATTCATTCCCGATACTGAGAATTCCCAGCCCGTCGGGCTTTGTCATGCCGAGACGATGCTGGTGGTGGACGATTCCGTCTGCCAAAACCAGAATTAGAGTATTCTCGGTCATGGGAACGTGTCACTGACTGGGAAGAGGCCGTTGGGTCGCCTCAGATGCGACCTCGTCCAACCTCTCCGCCAGGATTTTGGCGAAAGCCGGTTTCTACGCATCTGTGACCGTAGGAGGAAAATTACGCAAAACCTCTGCGATAGATCGAAGCCGGCCATGCGTACTTTTCCTAGGTGCACCAGGTGTCACCGTCTCTTCATCCGTCGGCAAACGCTCCAGGGGTAAAGATGGTGTCTGGTTGCGTCTGCGACCACGTGATCGACGAGTAGAACTCAGAGCAGCGTCGTAACGAGCTTGTGCATTTTGAAGAGCCTCTAGGGTTATTCTGCGAAGTTCGTTATCTTATTGCTCACAATCCTGATCTTCCTTTTGTTTGCGTTCATGTTCTTCCCTAGCAGCCCGTTGATCGGGAGTTTCTTCCGACAAGGCAGCGAACTGTCTAGGGAGCGAGGTCGCCAACAGAGAAAACATCTCCGTTTGTTCCGAGTCAGATTCGAAATCAAAGAGACGATGAAGGTTATCAGGATCAAACCTCCCCGGGCTAAATTCCTGGTCGACATCACCCTTACGCTCAGGAGGGTCGTACGATGGACCGAATTCAACCTCTAACACATTAAGAACCACAGTGGGCTCTGGTTCTGTGTCGGTCACCTCCTAGTCGATGGACATGACCTGAGTGGTCGAATCAACCTCTGGGGCGTCTTCGCCTCCGGTTTCCTCCATTGGAACAGGATCACTAGGTGAAGGCATCTGGATATGGGCATAATCCTCGAGATCGAAGTCGTTCTTGGAATCATATGCTCCAGACATGGCTCACCGAACCTCCGGATGGAAATAAGAACGCCTTGAGAAAGGCCCCACGGTGGGTGCCAGCTGTCGACGATTCAGACTTGGGGTCCTTAGTCGAACTTATGCAGAATTTGTGAGTTATGAGGCCTTTCAGGGTGTCCCTCCGGGAAGGGATGATGAGCCAAGGTCGGTTGGAACACAAAAGGATTTATATAGGTTCGGGCCCTCGATGGTGGGAGTAATAGCCCTACGTCCTGTTGGGATTTCACAATGTGTAGGAAAAAGGTTACAGAGTTGTGGAAAAGATCATCACAGGCAAAGATCCTTTCTGTGTGATTATGTAAAACACCACTAAACTAGCCTATGGAAACTTGTCGATATTGATCTGTTCCCGATGTGTCATATCCTCGTCTGGTGCATTTGCGCACCCTTTTATACTGGTCAAAAGGGTGCCAACACACAACGGCTTTGTACGGTTGCTTGGGTGTAGTTTTAGCAACTGCACTTAACTTCCACGCAGGCTTAACACGTGCAATTAAGGGATAACCGCACATATTAACCTCCTAGTAGTTATCTTCATATGTGGAAGAATCTTCGGAATACTCAGGAAATGCTCGTTGTAGAGCCTAAGCAACCCCGTGTCTCCTGGTCGAGAGTAGTCCACGACCCTCTGACCGCGCATTGTCTGCGACCTTCTGTCCGCGCATCGCCTACTGGCTCTTGACTGCGCACTGTCTGTGGTCTGATCGCGCAAAGCCTGCGACCATGTGTCCGCGCTTCTCAGGCCATCTGAGATCACACCAACGGACACTTACCTGGTTCGAATTTGTCTTGAACCAGACATGCATCTATTCTGAACTAGCTCGGGTAACAATCCTCGTCAGATGGCAACAGGAAGCATTTGTGTCATCAACATGTGACAATCGTGAAACTTCATACCAAGCAATTTCAAATCGTCCATGGACACAAGCTTTTTCATATTTGCGGAGTAACCCGATGGAACTTTAACACCATAGAGACACTTACAGAGTTCTGTCCTCTCAGCCTTGCACAAAGTGTAGCATGCAGGGGGGAGGTATATACAGCCTTTCTCATCCTCTCTCGGTGCTAGCTTGGGCCTGATTTTCATTTCGATCATGTCATGCCACACATTGACGCCATCCTTTATCTTCCCCGGAATGTTCAGCAATAGGCCGATTAAACTATCGCAAACATTCTTCTCTACATGCATGACATCAACGCAGTGATGAACCTCTAAATGCTCCCAATATGGTAAGTCCCAAAATATCGATCTCTTCTTCCAAGTGTGCTTCGTGTGGGGTTTCAATTTATGACCCTTTCCAAACACAATGTTTATGTCCTTCACCTGTGAGTAAACGTCTTTCCTGCTCATAGGCTTCGGGGCTAAACCATCTTCCTTGTGGCCGTCAAATTCCCTCTTCCTCATACGATACGCGTCATTCTTGGAAGAAACCTATGGTGACGCATGTACACTGTTTTCCTGTAATTCTTCAGCCACACGCTCTCAGTCTCATCTTCGCAGTGGGGACAAGCTTTGGCTCCTTTCTTACTACAGCTAGACAAATTTCCAAGGGCAGGGAATTCATTGATGGTGTAGAATATCATAGCACGTAGGATGAAGGTCTCTCATTTGTATGCGCTGTAACACCCCAGATTTTGCTACCTCTTTAGCATGCCAGTCAGTACATCTCCATTGGATTTCCCGGATGTCTCGACCCCATCTCAGATTAAACCCTAGATCAATCCCCAAGTCTTGACCTGATCTAGATCAATTATCTCAGAATTATGATCCAGGGTATGCCACTACCTTAATTTAAAAAGTTGGCAACAGAACTCCACCATTTAGACCATTTTCGCATTTCAGTCCAAAAATATTTCAGATTGATCCTTTTCAGATTTTTCCAGAAGCCTAGAAAGGCTAAAAGCCACAAATCAGCTCCAAACCTTGATCTGATTTAGGGAATATCTCCCAATTGCTATTCTGAACAAAATCTTCTTCTGAGACAATCTCAAAATCTCATCCTAGACCTCAGAATTTAGCCTCGACAAAATCCAGACCCTAATTACCCTAACTTCTCTGTTTTTGTTTTGCTCAAGACCTGATCAAAAACACCAGATTGTGTCATCCATCCTTGGAAACCTGCTTGCTAAATTTAGTAAGACTAGTTGGTGAAATCAATTTCAACCTAATCCAAGTATTTTGCCAGATTTACAATTCAGTCCTGAAATCGAGTTTCAGAAATTACAATTCAGCCCAAATCCTTTTTTCCAGCCCCTTTTTGACTAGAGCCCCAGCCGTTTCAACCAGGGCTCAGCCAGCCGTCTTCGACCAGTGGCACCACCGCGATCTTTGCCGCCGGCTAGCGTCCGCCTTCACCAGTGCCCGTGTCCACGTGTCGCACCAGAGCTAGCCCGTGGCAACACCGACGACCAGCAGCAGCAGTGCCGTCTCATTCCGTGTGCGCGTGCCTGCAGCCGTCAGAGCTTTTTCACCACACCGTCAACATGCCGAGGCCGGCCATCACTTCGCCTCTGCGCCAGCCAGGAGCTTGCGTGATTTCCTTCCCCCTGGCAAAGCCGTGGTAGTCGCTGCAGCCGTCCCGTCGCTGCTGCACGCTATCTCAATCATCGCCACCGTCGCCAGTCAATCCCATATCTCCCCGATTTGCTTCAAGTCTCAAGAGAGTGCCAGCCTCGCATATTTAAGCCCCTTCGCCCAGAGCTTATTCACACCACCAGAAACCACCTATGTTCCAGCTTCTGCCATTTTCCTCTTCTTCTCCAGCGAGCCAGCGAGGAGGAGCACGGCGCCAGCTTGATTCACTGCATCAATCTCCAAACCGACTTCACCAGTGAGTACCTACTACCCATCTCTTTGTTCCATAGCAAGTAATCGAACTCCAGTGGACCCTAACGCCGGTGATCACCGTGGAACTCTTTTTCCCTGCAATTGATGCCCTTCCCGACCAAATTAGCCCTCCATCCAGTAGGACTATTTGATCCCTAGAGCCAGTTGAGCAAGCTTGTTCAACTGCATTTTAAAATTATCCCGTAGTTGTAGTTTTCCGTTCCTTCCCACGCCGCCGTGGACGTCTCACGTCACTGCACGCCTCACTGCATCCCCGATCAAATGGACTGCACCTACGCGCTCCTTAGATCCTGTAGATGGTGTAGCAGCCTTCAATTGCTCAGCATTGCCCTAAATCTCAGATGCCCATTTCAACCGTCATCTTCAAGTTCGGCCATGATGCCGACGAGCCTCTAGGAGCCACGAGAACCAAATTCCTCTCTCCCACACCATCTTCGTCATTCCAAAATCGAAACCTCTCAACCAATTTTGAGGATCATCAAGCCCTGTGCCTAGTCACCGTAGCTCACCTTCTGTTCCAGCGGCTGACGAGTTTGACCTCGCCGTTTGTCGTCATATTGCCGCCGTTGTTCAATCCACTTCGCCCGTAGCCTCACCTTGACCTCACCTACCCAGTTGACAAGATTGGCAAAGCAACGGACGAGTGAATCGATCAAATGCTTAAGCCCTAGAAAATGGCAGTGCTTAGGCACTCAGTTCACTATGTCTAAGGGTCTTTTTGCAAAATTCCTAAACTTCTGGGCTTCTCTGCAAAAACCAAATTGTCAGCTAGCCCCCTCACTGTGTTTGGCACCTGATTCCATAGTTTAATCTTGTTTTGACTTTCCAAGAGCCCTAGATTGACCCAATGCCACTCACTGACATTGTCAGGCCGCGAACCGAATGTCGGCCAGCAGACATTCGTTGTGTCCGAGCCAATCCTTGTGTTCTTAGCCAAGCCCGAGTGTCTTCTTCCTCTCAAGATCATTCCCAACCAGGTCATCTTGCTTGCATGCATGTCTATATACTATATGCAAGTATTTTTTGTATGCTTATGTAGTGCGATATGTTGAGTTGTTTCATTGTTTGTGTACGAGAATAGAGCAAGAAGCAGAAGAAGTAGTAGAAGTCTTCGAAGATCCCTTAGAGTAGTCAGACCCCATGTTGCAAGGCAAGTCTCTACCCTTGATCATGTCTCTCCCAGTATTTTGAGTAAACTAGGTTAACTTCTGTTTTAAAGTATATGCATGATCTATGTTCAAATTAAGTGCTATATTGAAAGAATATGAATAGAATATTGAAAGAATATGAATAGATATTCAAATTATTCACTAAATTATAGCACTACCGCGACACGTCGACACACGACAGCCCACGGCAGCACTCCTTATCATGACAACACATGTCATTTGGGTAATCTTGATTAAAACATATTTTACTTAGAAAATAATACTTGTGTCACACCCCATGGATTTAATCCACCGCAGCAGACTCCTATAAACCCGGGAGCTCGGAGTATTCGAATACGTTTTTAACTTTGCAGAGAGGTACCAATTTACCCGCAAGATATTCCACTTTCAAGCCCATCCTATCAAAATGATTAGACCCCTCCTCACAACCATGTGTGAGTGGCAAGGTGGAGATAACAAGAACTTTTGTTATGTCTCACTCACAATTCACCCCCGACCCTGTGGATCTCTCGCGAAACACAGTTGTGGCGGGCTATACCCCCACCCCTACTCATTTCCCCATTGCTGGGTCTAATGTCAGATCACCTTCAGTGATAGTGGGAGTCAGCCTCCATATCAATCATCACAACACATCTCATGCAGGGGTTTCATGTGCGATCCACATAAGTACTTGTTCAGGCCTGTCCCATACTAGGCTTGCGGTTAGCACGTTGTTCATGCCACTAGACGCACAACACAAGGTTCTAGTCCTTATATGCCAGTGACCAGACCATCCACCACCCTGCACCTTCAGTGCCTGCATTCCTTTGCAGTCTAGCACCTCCAGTGCTACAGCCATCCACACCATTTTTCTGGTCACGGCTAGGGGTTTTATTTCATGAATATAAGTATATACATACATATAATAGTTCATGGCTCAAAACTTGTTTATTTCACATTTCACAGATAACCAATCTAGTACTGCCAATTCATAAATCAACCATTCTCAATCTTTCACATGCAATATTGCCTATATTCAAGGTTATATTATAGCAACATTTAAAATATAGGTTCAAGATGACCAAGGATATGACTTGCCTTCCGCGTCGTAGGAAACAGCAGTTGATGACGGGTCAACAGCGAAGTCCTCAAATTCAGCTTCTGAATCTGCTCGACGACAAACCAAACAATACACACAAATATTACTTATATATTAGAATGATTTAGGATCTATATGCAGATATGCTTAACAAAGATAACTGAACGATACTGGAGATAATTGAGATTGCAAGCTGAACTGAGTTGAGATCTAGGGTTTCAATGAATTGGCTAAGGATAGGTGTTAGATGCTCTTAGGATCTCAACGTTACAATAAGAACATCAGTTTTGTGGCTGGTTTGATCAAGAACAGCGAATGTCAGCAGATCGACATTCGGATCAAAGCTCTGGCATAACTTCAGGGAAAGCTAGAGAGCTTATCTCAAGTTATGATAGTGGAAGAAAGTGTAGATCATAACTCTACAAATTCAGTGGAAAAAGTGGCTTTCAAAATGCACAATCAGAAGTGGGTAAACAAGGCCAATGCCATTGGCTGGCATGCACTGAGACAGTGTCAAAATTTAGGGTTTTGCGGCAAATATAATTCAAGGGCTCAAATCAAGTTGTGATAGAAGAATAAAATGTTGATCACAACCTCAGGAATCTAAGGGACAAAGTTATGCCCAAAATGCACATCTGGAAGAGAGTGAAAAGGGCTAATGCCACTGACTGACATAGTCTGGCATTGATCTTGACATGGCCAGAAACTAGGGCTTGGCATAACTTTTGATCTAGAGCTCCAAATGATGCACCACTTTGTCTGGGAGGTAGGCAATGATAACAGGAACAAATCATTCAACAGGATTCAAAGCTGAAGATGGCTGGAAGGTGATGAAATTCAAAGGAGAAGTGTGGTGGCGACACGGCATAGTGAAGCCACTGGACAGAAATCTTGGCATAGCTATAACTTGAATTCTGGGCAGTTTCAGAGATCGAGCTAGAAGACAAAAATGTTCATGAGGTTGAAGCACACCTGAATGTCAAGGTAGATGAAGCTGAAACGGCCAGGAATAGGTTTTCCGGTGATCGACGCCGGAGAAGAAACACTGCCATTTGGGGGTTTTCGATTTAGGCCGAATGAACTCAATTCCAAGCTTGGAGAGTGAAAGAGAGGTAAGAGGAAGCTACCTGCACGATCAATTTGGCCGGAGGATGGCCGGAGAAGCCTGGCGACGATCGCCGGTTTCTGAAGAAGCTCAAAATTGGGGAAAGCTTCGATTGAAGCTCAATCGAGAGATCTTGATGCATAGGCTTGCTGGAAATGAGTCACTGATCACCTTCTTCCACAAAATCGAGAGCTAATTCGGGCTGAATTAAGCTACATTGCAGGAACAGGGTAATCGGCAATTCCGGTGATCGCCGGCGTTAGAGGTCACCGGTGAACAATTAAATGGTACAGCATGATGAGTGAGATGAGAGGAACTCACTGGTGCTGTTAATTTGGTAGGAGATGCTGTGGAATGAGCTGGCACCGTGAAGCTTCTTGCTGGACTCGCCGGAGAAGACGACGAAAGTGAGAGAATTTGCAAAATTGGCTAAGTCCTGGTGAAGAGGAGATGATACAAGGCACTGATAGTTTAAATAGAGCAGTGGGCGTAGCTTGCAAGGATTTACAGCATTGAATTTGTGTCAGATGACAAGATTTGCCGGGCGCAAAAGCAGCAACGGCGAGCGGCGACGCGACTGTGCACTGGTGAGGTGACTGCCGCTCAAACCATTGCTTCATCGGGACGCAATGCTATTGGGCGGTGCAAGGCAGTGGTGACAAGGGCTGGCAAAGCACAGCGACGTGGCAAGAAAATGCTGACAATGGTCGCGCACGGGAGCAAGCTGTTCAACGGCGTTGCCACGGCGATGGCTGGGGCGCGGACGCGTGTGCACATGCAGATTCAAGTGAGCACGAGCTCAGGCGAGGCGAGGCGTAGCCGGCGGCGAGCAAGCGCGGGGCAAATGCACGGCGATCTCTGGTCGTGCACAGCAGCTGCTGTCCTGGTCGAATTTGGGCTTGATTGCAATTTCCAATTCTTGATTTGGACTGAACTGTAAATCTGGAGATTTTGAAGGTTTGATCTGGAATTGATTCTGCTGTTTTGGTATACTTAATTTCATAGATGATTTGGCACAGCTAGAAGATAAAGTTTGAGACATTAGGATGACTTTTGATATGAACTGAAAACAGAGTAAATTAGGGTAAAATAAGTCTGAAACTTATTGATCTCGAATTCTGGGATTTAGGGTTTGATTTTGATATCTGCACAGAAGAGAGACTTGTGGCAAATAGTATTTTGAGAAGATTTGCCGAAGAAATTCTGAATTTGGAGTTAATCTGGAGATTTTGGCCTTTTTGGGTTTTCAGATATCAGATAAGGACTAATTTGCGATAACTCTTGGACTGATTTGCGAAAAAGGTTCAGATGGTGAAATCTGGCTGCCAACTTTTTGGATTAAGGTATTGGCATACCCTTGATCATAATCCAAGAATAATCTGGTCTGAACTTGGCTAAGATTTTGATTAAATCTGAATTTCTGAAATTTAGGGTAAAAGGTAATAACAGATATTCTGTTTTCGAAAACAGAAAGGAGTTGATAAATCTGGAAGTTAGTGATGAAATTGAATCTGGGTTCTGAAGGCTTTTAGGTTTAGGATAACTGATAGATCAAATCTGGCAAGTCAGATCTTGACTTGGGGTCACCTGATAGATTTTGGAGATTTAGGGCTAGAACAGAATAAAGCTGAGGCTGATTTGACTGATCTAGAAGAGACATATGCATGCATGATTTTTAAGAAAGAAACTTTTCACCCCAAAACTCAGGATGTTACAGGTTTATACAAGTTCGGGTCCCGGTGGGGGCCTTAGTCCTGTCGACGCGCTCCCGACCGGAGTCGGCTGGGGAGGCTCTCTCCGGGGGAGAGGCTTCCGGAGCACGTCTGTGAGTTTAGCTATTCCAATAAAAGAACCGATCGATCACAACAGAGGGGTACAAGGGCTATTTATAGCCCCAAAAAGCAGTAAAAAACCTAAACTACCCCGGAAGCCACCGTCGGATTGAAGGGCAGGACCATCCTTCTCCCGGTCAAACACCTTGGATGCTTGACAGGTGGTCGCTAAGTCCCGAGGCGCCCCTCGCGTGACCTGCACGTGATAAACAGTTCAAGACTTTACCTTTAGGAGGGCGACGAGGCCTCGGACAGCGCCGAAGGCCACGTCCCGGGGTCAAAGGCGGCGCCCGGGACGGCACCGGAGGCCGCGTCCCGGGAGCTAAAAGGCGGCGCCCGGGGAGGCCCCGGAGGCTACGTCCCCGGGCGAATGGCGGCGCCCGGGAGGGCACCGGAGGCCGCGTCCCGGGAGCCAAAAGGCGGCGCCCGGGGAGGCCCCGGAGGCTACGTCCCCGGGCCAATGGTGGCGCCCGGGAGGGCACCGGAGGCCGCGTCCCGAGAGCTAAAAGGCGGCGCCCGGGGAGGCCCCGGAGGCTACGTCCCCGGGCCAATGGCGGCGCCCGGGAGGGCACCGGAGGCCGCGTCCCGGGAGCTAAAAGGCGGCGCCCGGGGAGGCCCCGGAGGCTACGTCCCCGAGCTAATGGCGGCGCCCGGGAGGGCACCGGAGGCCGCATCCCGGGAGCTAAAAGGCGGCGCCCGGGGAGGCCAGGAGGCTACGTCCCCGGGCGAATGGCGGCGCCCGGGAGGGCACCGGAGGCCGCGTCCCGGGAACTAAAAGGCAGGGCCCGGGGAGGCCCCGGAGGCCGGATCCTCAGGCAACCGTGACACAACTTACCTGGACTTAATCCCACGGAGATTTCCCCCGACAAGTCTAGTACTGCCAATTCATAAATCAACCATTCTCAATCTTTCTCATGCAATATTATCTATATTCAAGGTTATGTTTTAGCAACATTTAAAATATAGGTTCAAGATGACCAAGGATATGACTTGCCTTCCGCGTCGTAAGAAACAGCAGTTGATGACGGGTCAACAGCGAAGTCCTCGAACTTGATTTCTGGATCTGCTCGGCGACAAACAAACAATACACACAAATATTACTTATATATTAAAATGTTTTAGGATCTATATGCAGATATGCTTTACAAGGATAACTGAACGATACTGGAGATAATTGAGATTGCAGGCTGAACTGAGTTGAGAGTTTAGGGTTTCAAAGAATTGGCTAAGAATGGTGTTAGATGCTCTTAGGATCTCAAGGTTACAATAAGAACATCAGTTTTGTGGCTGGTTTGATCAAAAACAGCGAATGTCAGCAGATTGACATTCGGATCAAGATTCTGACATAACTTCAAGGAAAGCTAGAGAGCTTATCTCAAGTTATGACAGTAAAATAAAATGTAGATCATAACTCTACAAATTCAGTGGACAAAGTGGCTTTCAAAATGCACAATCAGAAGTGGGTAAACAAGGCCAATGCCATTGACTGGCATGCACTGAGACAGTGTCAAAAATTAGGGTTTAGCGGCAAATATAATTCAAGGGCTCAAATCAAGTTGTGATAGAAGAAGAAAATGCTGATCACAACCTCAGGAATCTAAGAGACAAAGTTATGCCCAAAATGCACATCTGGAAGGGAGTGAAAAGGGCTAATGCCACTGATTGACATAGTCTGGCATTGAATCTGACATGGCCAAAAACTAGGGCTTGGCATAACTTTTGATCTAGAGCTCCAAATGATGCACCACGTTGTCTGGGAGGTAGGCTTTGGTAACAGGAACAATTAAGTCAACAGAATCTAGGGCAAGAAATGGCTGGAAAGTGATGAAATTCAGTGATGAACTGAGGTGAACTGGCTGCACTGGAGCAGTTCTGGACAAGATCTTGGCATGGCTATATCTTTTGATCTAGGCTGATTTAGGTGTCGGGCTAGAAGACAAAAATAATCAGGGGGTTAAGGTACACACGGTGGACAAAGTGATTTGAGCTGAAACGGCCGGGAAAACTTTTCCGGTGAACTGTGCCGGAGAAGAAGACATAGGATTTGGGGGTTTTTGCTGTAGGGGGTTTGAACTTAATTCCAAGCTCAGGGAGTATCTGTGGAGTATAAGGGAGCTACTAGGATGGTCAATTTTGTTAGAGGATGGCTGGAGAAGCCTGGCGACGATCGCCGGTTTCTAGAGAAGCTCAAAATTGGTGAAAGCTTCGATGGAAGCTCAATCTGGAGATCCAAGTACACAGGCTTGCTGGAAATGGGTCACTGATCATCTTCCTTCACAGGATCGAGAGCTAATTCGAAGTAATTTGGCCTGCATTGCCGGAACAGGGCAATCGAGATTTCCGGCGATCACCGGCGACTGGATGCAAGATAACTCAATTAGATGGTACAGCACAATGAGGAAGATGAGTTGTACCTGCTGGTGCTGTTAATTTGGTGATAGATGCAGCGGGTGAAGCTGACACCGTGAAGCCTCCTGCTGGACTCACCGGAGAAGAAGACGACGGCGAGGAGATTTGTAAATTGGCTAAGTTCTGGTGATGAGGAAGTGACACAAGGTATGGCTGTTTATATAGACCAGTGGGCGATGCTTGCAAGGTGTAAACAACAATGAATTTGGCGTCAGTTGACAAGATTTGCCGGGCGCAGATGCAACAACGGCGAGCGGTGAAGCCACGGCGCTCAGGCGAGGTGACTACTGCTTAGCTTGTCGGCTCTTTGGAACTCCACATTGTCGGGCGGTGCAAGCAGTGGCAACAGGAGCTGGCAATGCAAAGCAACGTGGCGCGGTGTTTCTGACAAAAGCTTGTTGCTGGTCGCGCACAAGAGCAATTGCTGTCGTCGGTGCTGCCACGGCGTTGCCACAGCGAAGGCTAGGACACGGACACGTGCGCACAAGCATGCACGGTCACAATTTCAGGCGAGGCTTGGCCGGCGGCGAGCAAACACGGCGCAAACGCACAGCGAGGCTCTGGTCGTGAGCACAGTACACGGCCTGGTCGAATTTGGACTGAACTGCAGCTTCAGGTTTTTGATTTGGACTGAATTGTAAATCTGAAGATTTGGATGATTTGATCTGGAATTGATTCTGCTGTTTTGGTATACTTAATTCAATAGATGATTTGGCACAGCTAGGAGATAAAGTTTGAGACATTTGGATGACTTTTGATATGAACTGAAAACAGAGTAGATTAGGGTAAAATAAGTCTGAATCTTATTGATCTCGAATTCTGGGATTTAGGGTTTGATTTTGAGATACTCATATAAGAAGAATTTGTGTTGAAAAGCATTTGGGAGGTGTTCCCTGAATCAGATTTGAATTTAAAGATGATTTACAACATTTTGCCTTTTCTGGCTTTTAGAAAATCTGGAAAAAGGACTGATCTGCGAATCTGGAGTTTTGGAAGGTTTAAACTGAATTTTGATTGCACTGATCTGGCAGATTATATTCAACAGAATATTTGGCAAGAACAGTTGATAAAATTTGGCACATTTGAATAGTCTTTGATACAGACTGAAAATAGGGTATTTTTAGGGTAATTGAATCTGAGTTTCAATTGATTTCGAATTCTGGTAATTAGGATGAGATCTTGAAATCTGCACAGAAGAGAAACTTGTTTCAAATAGCATTTAGAAAAGATTTGCTGAAGAGATTTTGAGTTTGAAGTTAATCTAGAGATTTTAGCCTTTTTGGGTTTTCAGATATCAGATAAGGACTAATTTGCGATAACTCTTGGACTGATTTGCGAAAAAGGTTTAGATGGTGAAATATGGCTGCCAACTTTTTGGATTAAGGTATTGGCATACCCTTGATCATAATCCAAGAATAATCTGGTCTGAACTTGGCTAAGATTTTGATTAAATCTGGATTTCTGAAACTTAGGGTATTTAGGTAATATAAGATATTCTGTTTTCGAAAACAGAATGGGGTTGATAAATCTGGGATTTAAAGATGGAATTGAATCTGGCTTCTGAAGACTTCTAAGTTCAGAGTAACTGATAGATCACATCTGAACAATCTGATCTTGATTTGAGGTCACAGGTTAGATTTGGAGATTTTAGGGTTTAGGATAGATACTGATCTGGCTATTACTACAGATACATGCATGCATGCTATTTACGAAAAAGGAAATTTTCACCCCTAAACTCAGGGTGTTACAAGAACGGAGGCCAATATTGTGTACTTCGACCTGCAATCAAGGAACAATGGCTTTTTTGAGTCCTCAATCAAGCGCTTGAATTTACCAAACTCCCTTTCACTGTAATTTCCTTCCACATCACGCAACATGTCATCTAAATTTTCATCCTCTGGCATATCCTCATCAAAATCGTTGTTGGGATCCGACATGTCCTGTTCCTCAACCTGACTGGCACTTGTTTCTGCAGTTTGCTCTTTGCCATGGTAGACCCAACACGTGTACCCCTTTTTGAAACCAGGTCGGATCAAGTGGGCGACAATTTGAGATGAGCTGGTGAACATCTTAAGATTCTGGTAGTCTACGCAAGGACAGTGCATATATGATAAACACTTCTTAGCCATGTCTTGCTCAGCAACTTTTTGAAAATCTAAAACACATTTCATGTATTCTTCACTCACTCAGTTGTCATTATACATCCAGTCTCGATGGACCATATGCAATTAAATTCATACACATACTAAGTAATACTCTACATACGATCGACACACAATAAATTATAAATCTAGCTAGCTAGTGTTTGATGTGGAGTTTGCGGTATAACTAGTTAACTACTACTTGAACTGCAAGCAATTAGTTAGTAACTAATTAGGGGCGTGGATAACACACATCATAAAGCAATTAAATATCTATAGGTCAAAAATGAGAGTTACAACCAGGATTTGCTACTCTAGCTTCCCCTCCCACTCCCTCTAATTTGATCAATCAGTGGAGATCGATATTGATGATGAAATTAAGTAATGTGTATGCCTTAGGAGCAAGTACCAACCTTGGATCTTCAAATTTGTTGTCCCCAAATGCTCCCCTTTTGAGATATTGCTCTTCCTTACCCCAGATCTCTTCCAACTGCATAGTATGTCGAGGAAGAGTGTACGACTAGCTCGAAACATCCGCCAGAAGACCTTTTATACCAGGTTCAATACAGACGGTTCTACATAATACCGTCTGTAATAGTAACATACCACTGATGGTTTTCACTTTAAGACCATCGGTAATATCGGTGCATTTGTGTAGAACTATGACAGAATATCACAGACGGTTTTGAGATATGAACCATCGGTGATAATTAGAATATCACAGAAACTAACACTGACGGTTTTCACTTTAAAATCGTCAGTAATATCGGTGCATTTTGTAGGATCGAGGATGCCGACTAGAGGGGGGGTGAATAGGAGGCTTTTAAAAACTTTAATTTAAAACAACCTTCGCAAAGAAAGAACAAAAGAATATATATATCGCAAAATAAAAGAGAGTAGAAGACAAACACAAGATTTTTCCTGAGGTCTCAGAGACTCGCCCGGTCTCCCCTAATCCTCGTTGAAGCACTCAAATGAATGAATCTTGCTTCAATATCCACGAAGAATATTTCTCACTAGTGGTTGCTCCTTGTCCACTCTGGAAAGACGAGCACCGATGCCTTTTACAAACATGCCGAGCCTCTCCAACAATCTCCGAACTAGAGAGGTCAACGGCCACGCCACCAAACCGTCTAGGTGAGGGCGTTCACCAAGAGTAATGAACAGTAAGGTCTCTGCTAGACCTCCAACATGCACCGAGAAACTCTAGATATGCAGAGATGATGCGAACAGAACACTCAGTGGATTACAAAAGCTCTCGACTTGATCAACAGATCAACATTTTAAACTCCAAAATAAATACTCAAGTGTATGTATGATAAGAGGGCTGCTTGATGTATAAAACATCTGCTCAAAGCCTCTATTTATAGCCTCAAGAATCAAAAGAGCCATTGAAGCTCGAAAACAAAAGCAACAGTGCAAACTGACAGTCAGTATGTCAAACTGGCAGTCAGTTTGGGTCACGACCAAAAAGAAGTAAAATCCGAAGAAAACTCAGCTAGCCGTTTGAGGTCGTATATGGAAATAAAACAGTGCAAACTCACAGTCAGTTTGGAATACTAACAGTCAGTTTCAAACTCAATGACTGAAAAAATTTACGGATAAAACTTTGCTAGCCGTTTGTGGTTGTATATGGAAACTGACACATCATACTGACAGTTAGTATCACAAACTAACAGTCAATATGGACCACAAAATCGACCAATTAAAACGAAAACTCAAACAAATCAGCTCGTGATCGAAATCCAAACTGACAGTCAGTATGAGCAAACTGACAATCAATATAGGTCAAAAACTTTTGGCACAAAAAACATGTTCTTTGGACAATTGACAATTTAACCAGACTGACATTCAAACTGATAGTCAGTATAGCACACTGATAGTTAGTATGAATATAAATAATCATAACTTTTAATCCAGAGATTAGATTTAAGTGATTTATAGCTCGTTAGAAAGATAATTTAAAGAGCTATCTTTTTGTCAACAGAAGAAAAAGCTAGATCTGCCTAGATCTTTCTAGAAAATACAAAAACTCTTCTATTATCAAAAACTCAAGTGAAATCCAAATCAAATCCAACCGAAACAAATGCAATGCAATGACCTAGTAGTTTCTTGGTTTATGCTGGAAATGTAGAGAGGACTTACAACCCCTCCTTATAGTATGGTTAAAACAAAGAAATAATTTCCTAAACCGATCAACCTCCAAACACCGAGATCGGTAAAAATAAATACGCATTTTTCCTTAAGTCTTTTGTAGTTTCATTCTTGGCGACCTTGCGCTTGCGACCATAGCTCGCGACCTTGGACTTGCAACCTCGGACGACACTGCGACCTTGTGCTTTTGACCTCGGCTCGCGACCTTGTGCTTACGACTTGCAGATCCTCCAGATAGCTTAGGTCTCTGCCGCTTTCTACTTGCCGACCTTATGCTTGCGACTTTGGCAATACTGCGACCTTAGGCGAAATAGCTCTTAGGTCTCTGCATACATATAACTCAAAGACATGATTAGATCAAAAACATTTAATGTCATCAATAATCAAATCCACAATAATAGGGGCCTAGATGCAACACATTTGTGTAGAACTATGACAGAAATATCAAAGACGGTTTTGAGATATAAACCGTCGGTGATAATTACAATATCACAGTTAGTTCTAAGGTCCGAACCGTCTGTAATATGCCTGGAATTTTGGTTGAACCGTTCGAATTCTACAAATACTTCCCTCCCTGGAGTTTTGATTCCAGTCGAACCGTTCCACTTATTTTTCTCCTTGGGCACGACAAGCCCTAACCCGTAACCTCCATTGATGGCCACCACACCTCCATCGACGGCCACTAGTTTCTCTGGTGAATCAAGTCCAACATCGATCGTAGCTTCAACTCCCTCGGCTATATTTTGGCATTGCAAGCAAGGAAAGTAAAATTTTAGCATTGTTGGATTATCCTAATCCTATGATGGCAATTATCCTGCGATTCCTGTATCTTCCATATTTATATTTCTTCTTTCAATATGATTCTGTGCAGGTCCTTGGACGATGTTCGCGAGGGGCAACATAGTTCAAGGTTCGTCGTCGCAGTACGCTGCCTACATTGGCTTATTGGCGAAAGAAAAGGTGAAGATCACCGTCGAGAGTTGGATGGATGTGAAGGTCAAGAAGATCCTCAAGCTCGGCGTGTTTCTCAAATCAAGACCTATAGAAAGTATCTTTCATTTGTCTTGGTGATATCCTCGGGCTTTCTCAACTCAACTCAACTGAGATGAGAAAGCCAGAAGAGATCACTAAGACAAATGTAACTCAACACATGTTCCAGCTCCTCGGGCATCTCTGAACTAAACTCCTATGGTTAAGTCAAACGTGGTTCATACATTTGCTATTTCAGATGAATGGATTTCTGATGTATCAGTTCTAACTTGTAGTAGGTAGTTACATTTGCTGTTTGATTGCAAAAGTTCTCTTTCAAATGTGACTTTTGTAATACATTGAATGTGTGAATTGGCGTATTTGTATTGCTATTTGGGACATGTACTTGAATGTGTGAATTGGTGTGTATTTGTGTATTTGTATTGGTGTATATTTGTGTATTTGTATTGTTGTTTCAGACATGTACTTGAATGTGCATACTGGCTTATTTGTGTTTCGCAGAAATATCACAGAAAGTTTTTAAATCAGAACCGTTTGACTTCAAACGGTGATATAACAAACAGTTTTTACGTCAAAACCGTATTTTATATAACTATCACAGACGGTTTTTAAATCAGAACCGTCTATGATATTCCAAGAACGTTGAGAATTCGAAGCATCGAACACTGTTGGGACTATCACAGTCAGTACATCAAAACCGTTTGTAATACTAGACGGTTGGGAGATCTAAGCTGTGCGTTTTTTATCACAGACAGTTTTTAAATCAGAATCGTCTGTGATATTCCAAAAGGTAAAGAAAGATAAAGAAAGAGGGAAGATAGCAGTACAAGAACGTGCTAGAAAATTAGAAAATTGACATAAGAACAAATTTTTCATTAATTTTTCATCACTTACAAAAAAAAAGTAAAAATACAAAATACTAGGTCAAGGAGTGGTCTTAGCCCTGGCTGCATCTAGAATAAAGTCAGTTTAACTTACAGCCAGGACACAGGACTCCTCCAGCGACAAGTTGTCCTTCTTAGGATCAACTACTACCGCGTCGAGAAGGCCTGCGGCCTCCCTCAGCTTCGTGATGGTATCCTTCATAGTCAAACCGCAGCCAGCGATGGTCATATCCGCGGCTTGCTTCTCCTCGCGAAGACGCCTCGTCCTTGCCCTAGCATTGTCACCATTCGTCTTCATGCGCTGAATGCGCTGGAAGAGATCGTCTAGGTCAAGCCGTAGCTGAGTGTGCTTCTCCGTAAGGAGCTTGTGCTCCTCCTGGAGGGCCCTTAACTTGGCCTTCACCTTGCCCGAGTCCTCCATTGCTCCCCTTCCCTGTGCAAATCAACAGGTCAAGAAATCTATTGACAGGGATTAACAATACAGGGGTAAGTCCAAAAGATTGAGAGTTCTTACCGGGGAGGGTGAGGCTAACGATGCCATTGAGGATGCCATTGGCGCAAAGAAGCTAATGAGTCAAAGAGTTTGAGAATTAGAAAAACCTGTAAAGTAGTTGGTAATTATTCCACTACCAAGATATTTATAGAATTTCCAAGGCAACGCTTCGTGTTCCCAGCATAGGGCTGAAAAGGATCTAGGATATCGACTAGAGGGGGGTGAATAGGCGATTTTAACAATTCTACAACTAAACAAGCAATTACCAACAATTAAGAGCAAATAGCTAAAACAAGATGAATATCAAGCAACTTGACACAAGGATATAACCCATGGTCTCGGTGATTTGCCGATCACCCCTAATCCACGTTGAGGCAAACTCAAATCTCTAACCACTCCTCTATCTAGTTGACTTCCTCTCAAGAAGTGACCTAGATCTCGAGCCGGATTAGTATGATGAGTTATCCAAACCTCGATTCCACTAGTGATGCACTTTACCGCTCTGGCAAGATGTGCTCAACCTCTTCACAAGTTGTTTTGAGGCTTCTTCACAATCTTCCTTGAAGAGCTCTCCAAAACCTTCCACCTAGCCGTCTAGGAGCTGGCAAACTCCAAGAGTAACAAGCCGGTGATGATCACTTAATGCTCTTCTAGTTCCACAAGATTGATTTAGTGAACTAAATGCAATGCACTAGAAGATTTTAATTGCACACTCTCTCAAATTCAAGAAATTGAACACTAGAGTGTATGAAATGTGTTTAAGCTCTTAAGAATGAAGTCAATGTTCACACATATGCCAAAGTATCAAACAGGACCATGCATGGGAGTATATATACTCCCCTCAATAAATATAGCCGTTACAAGTCGTTGGAGGAAAAAGATCACCTGGCAGTCAGACCGCAGGTATAAGCCCGGTCAGACCGCCGCAATTACAACGGCATTAAACATGCGCAATAAATGCTCACCTACCCGTGTCAGGCACTCTCACGGTGAAACCGGAGCCAACGGCGGTCAGACCGTGAACCCATCCAGAGACAACATCGTTTCTAGACACAATTTACAGTCAGGCCGAAAACCTTGGTCAGACCGCAGTACAAAATCTCGGTCAGACCGGTTTAGCGGTCAGACCAGACCAACTGACGATCAGACCGACTAACACACTAAGTTTCACAAAATATGATCATGAACCTCCAGGAGTCTGACCCAATGTTTAACCACGGACAGACCGACCATTTTAGGAAATAAAAACACTTCATCATAACTGTCAGTCAGTCCGAAACAACTCTCGGTCAGACCGGCTAACACGGTCAGACCGACAGAGATTGAACTTGGCTGATTTGAGTGGATAAAAGCATTTTCAAAAGATATAACCTTCTAGTATGCAATGCAAGTTGTTTTTTTATGACTTGTGGCACAAAGATGAACTATTTAATGATACAACACATGCTCCTCTTAAAAGTACGGCAACTATCCTACAATCCGGTTAAAATCATTGTCTAATCACCTTAGACCGGTAAAAAGGAAAAGAGTCCTATTCCGTACCTTCGCCTCTTTGCTCAATATCCTTTCTTCAACATTTAGCTCTTTCTTTGCCTTTCATTATCCTGTCTTTTGAATTTTTTCTTGACACAACTTAACAGGTATTGTTAGTTCAACATTTGTAATAGTCATTAATTACCAAAACATCCTTTAGGGGCCTAGAAGCTACAAGGGCGCCGTGCGAAGATCAGAGACCAAAATGAACACACCGTTGAGAATTCGAAACACCGACATTGTTTGGACTATCACAGTCGGTTTTGACCACGGAACTATCAATGATGTTCTAGTTATCACATACAGTTCTCAGTTGAGAACCGATTGTAACTATCACAGTCAGTTTTAAGTTTAAAACCGTCTGTGATAGGTAGACTATCACAGACGGTTCCGTGGTCAAAACTGTTGGATCTAGGTCGATCTAAGACATCTAGGTTTTGATGATTAATGACGATTTGGATAAATCCATAAAGATTAAAGTTAATCTGGATAATGACAGCTTTGAGAATTAAATGACAACTTAGATAAATCCTGATTTAGTACAAGTAAAATGATTGATAAACCCTGAAATGGATGTTTCCTTAGTTGTGGGTTTAATATTGATGCATATGTAGAGGGGGAACTCGATGGTTGCATCAATCTTGTGCTAAGTGAAAATCGAATTTTCATAAGATAAATCATGAAGTTTGATGGCTCCTTATTGAGGTTTTGACATCGATGCATATGTTGAGTGGGAGCTCATCACATTGATCATCTGATCTGATTGCCATCATGACCTGTGCAGTATGGATCGTATGCGTATGCATTTATCATCTACGACTCTATATGGTTGTGTATTTCATCTCATATTCATCTCTACTATTTGTTGAATATGGTTTTGTCATTTCACCGGAAAGAGAAATTGTTGAGCTAACTCCTGTGTGGAGTAATTTCTCTAGTGATGAATGACAAACTGATTATGAGACTAACGTTGTATATTGAGTGTATGTGTTGTAGTCTCAGAATGGTGGCGAGTTGAAAGCAAGCAAGGGCGTGAAGAGGATGAAGTCGATATGAGTCATCTCGAGCTAGGTCAAGCTTAGCGAGGTCGAGCTTTGCGAGGACAAGCTTCAAGGGATCGAGCTTCACGAGGTCGAGCTTCACCGAAGGTAAAATCCAAGATTAAGGATTATTTTCTTAGGATTTTACCGGTCTCAGTGTTTGGAGATAGACCGGGTTGGTAGGATTCTTTTTGCTAGTTTGACCATACTATTAAGAGGGGTCGGAAACTAGTAGCTTGAATCTATCTAATGCGGAAGCTTAAATGCATTCATATCATCTTGTACTAGTGTTTTATCGCCTCTTACATTGCTAGAGAGTCTAAGTATAGTTTGTGGTGCATTAGAGAAAATACTTTGAAAACTGCACTTAGTCTTGATCGCCAGCTATTTAAATTGGTTTATTTTCTAGAGCTGGTCGTGGTTGTACTTGCATGTTCTGATCATATCCTTGTTTGATATGTGGTCGTGATTGTGTCGCCGGTTTGGCGGTTTTCTGTTTAGGGTTTGGTCGTGGTCGTAGGAGTTTGAACTGGTCATACCAGTCTCCGACTCGCTTGCGTATGCTCGACCAAATCCACTCGACCACCTGTTTTCGACTGGATGTTCGACCTGTGTGGTTGTGGTCGCTGCTAAGAGTCAGCCGGCGCATCCGCGAGAAAACAAGAAATCCGCATGTGCAAATACCCAAATCAAGTTTGTATTAAATTTGATAAGTTCCTATTTTCGTTTTGAATAGACCGGACAGTGTCTGTGGTGGCCGGACAATGTCCGGCCAGTACACAACATCTATGGCTTAGGCAAAATGAAACCAGAGACAAATGCATTTGTCTGGTGCATCTGTCCGGAGAAAGCCGGACATTGTCCGGTGTGACCGGACAATGTCCAGATTGTATAAAACTTGTGAGGTTTCGTTTAAATGCACCAGAGACGTTTGTATTTGTCCGAAGGGTTTTGTCCGGGACGGGCCGGACATTGTCCAGTACGGCCAGATATTGTTCGTACCGGACAATGTCCGGCCTGTACAAATTTGTTGTGCCTTATTTTGGAGTGTTAACAGAGACAATTGGATTTGTCTGGTGCTTCTGTCCGGTGAAGGCCGGACATTGTCTGTGATGGCCGGACAATGTCCAGTCTTTACAAATTAAGCCCCCAACGGTCACTGACACGTTTGCAACGGTCGTTTGAGTTGTACTGGCCGAACAATGTCTGAAGTGGCCAGACAATGTCCGGTCTGTACAATTTTGGCATGATTTTTTGCAAACGGCTAGTTTTTCTTTGAGGCTATAAATACTTCGTGTTTGGCTTTATTTGAAGCTGCTCAAGGAGTTCATATTTCAGCTGATAAGCTAGTCAAGTTCATTGCATATGTGTTATTGCATCTAGAGGCTAGATTTGAGCCCAAATCTTGAGTAGATTTGACAAAGAAGCAAATTGGGTGAAGTTATTAGTGCTTAGTGCACTTCAATCATCATTTGCATGCTAGTGCTAGAGTGTTGAGCATTTATTTGCATATTTGAGTTTCTAGCACGTGATTTGTTCAAGTGAGCGCATCCGACTTGTTACTCTTGGCGATCGCCTTCGCCTAGACGGTGTCGGAGGAGAGTCGCGATCTCTCCGGTTGAAGTTTGTCGGAGAGGTCGGCAAGAACTTGTGAAAGGTGTGATGCTCGCCTATCCGGTGTGGAGAAGGAGCAACCCTAGTGAGATATCCTTCATGGATATAGAAGCGAGGCTCACGAGTGAGCGCTTCAACGAGGAGTAGGGAAGACCGGGCGAGTTTCTGAGACCTCGGTAAAAATATTGTGTCAATTGCGTATTTCTTATTTGCTTTATATTCATCTTGACACAATTGCTAAATTTACTAATGTTGCATGTATGGTTGAATATTTTATATGGTTGAATGCAACTAGTTGATTAAATTGTTTTAACCCTCATTGTACAATCTAGGTTTCACAATTATCTTGTTGAAATTGCTTAGTGGGGAAAGAAATTTTAAAAGCCTCCTAATCACCCCCCTCTGGTCGGCATCCTTGATCCTACAAAAACCGTCTGCTTGACTATCACAGTTGGTTTTGACATCAGAACCGACTGTGAGAACTGAACATATTCTCTCGACAGACCTTCACAAACGGTGTTCCATTGAAAAGTTCATAACTGTCTGTGATATGTCGTCCTGGATGTCTGTTTCTGTGGTAGTATTTTTGTTGGTGCGACCAAATTTATGTTGACGGGCCCATCTTTGCTAGCACAAATTTGCTAGCACATTCGACCAAAAATTTGCTACCATGACCAAAACTTTTGATTGTAGTTACGACAAAAAAATTAATTTACTCTTTTACTATTGCAACCAAGATTTATGCTGACCAAAATTTATGATCAAAAATTTTACTATCACAACCACAAAACAAAATGCGACCATCATAACAACAAATAAAACCGTTGCTTCGACCAGACATAGTTCTAGTGGACCTCTGATTTGACCATCACCACAAAAAATAGAACTGGTCGTATCAGTACAAAGTTTTTTCTGTTTGTAGTCTACCAGTTGAAAACTAATTGTATCAGCACAAACGCTGTTCTGGTCATGATTGTCCGGTTCAAAAGTGATTGTAGTCGTGCAGTTCAATAATCTCAACAATCATAATTAATTTGTAAATACAATACTTTATCATCTGCAAATCTATTTTCTCAATACCCACAATAACATACCTGATTCCACTTAGTTTTTGAGACAAATTCCTACTGAATTTGGCTATTGCTTATATTTAAGTACGGAGATCGGAATCACCCAATTGTGATCTGATATTGATATCCACAGATATTATTGTTAATTATAATTTATTTATTTACTTAGTAAAAATTAGAAAGTTGTATATTTTAAGTGTATGACTAAGATACAAATATTTTTTTTATCATATGTACTTTCTTTTTTGTTGTCATATTTTCTTATTTTAAATTGTCTTATTTTTTAAGTTATTGTATTTTCTCATTTGAAATTATCATATTTTTTTAGTTTAGGTTATTATATTTTTTTATTTTAAGTTATCGTATTTTATTATTTTAAATTATAGTATTTTATTATTTTAAGTTATCATATTTTCTTAAAAACTTTTCTTATGTACAAATTGGGAGCATCTTAACTATTCATATTTTAAATCAATGCATGATAAATTGCAGCACTTAGCCTCTAAGTGGTTATGCTCTTCCGAGAACTCTACCATTGCTTCGAGCATACTTTTGGAACTTCCCCTTCTAGTTCTTTCTTGGTAATGGATCTAGAGGAAAGATAGGGTGCCGCGCTATTTAGACAACATCTCCACTATATTTTAATTTTTTTAGAAAAATTTGAAAACACATGTCCACATATACTGATTTAACTCTAAATTTTTAACGTATTACACAACTAGAATCTATTTTTTGATCCCCTTTATCAATAATAAAGATGGTCTATACAATATAGGTCAATGTTGGGCAATATAAAATTATAATTATTAGAGAAACTTTCTTATTAATACACAAATTTTTTGAGTCCGCTAGTTAATTTCAAGAATATGATGTACACTAATATGTGTATGCGAGATGAGATGATAGAGTCTACCAACCATGTTACGGTATGCAAGTACTTGCGTTGCCATAGTGAGGCTACGCAAATATCTTCTTCACAACTATTCTTTTCCTGGACATTTCTTTCTGCTTCATTACGCCTTCTCTTCTATTTAATTTTCAAGTGGCTTCATTACGTCGGCCAAATGCCAAATACTAGTATTAAAAATAGCTTAAATGTTAGATATAATAGACTTATTTCTTACATGAAAAAGATCCATTCTTGAAAATAATGTTTAATCATAACCAAATTATAAAATTTTTAATAAAATGATTATTTAATAGTAAATAAAAGAACCACCTTCGAATAATATCTCAAAAGGGTACAAATGGCCATATCCTCCTCTCCCACCTGACACCACTACCGCCATGGCCGGCTCACTCGTGCTCACCTGCAACCACCGTCCTCTCCTCCCCCTACCCAAACCCCAACGCACCGCGAGGCCTCCTCACCTCCGAGCCTTCCTTGGCGCCACATGCTTGCCAAGAAGAGCCGCCCGCCGTGGCGGGGTTCAAATCTGCCTCGACTCCTCCATGCAGGGCCCGCCCAATGTCCCGGATTCGGCCCAAGAACAAGAAATCAAGAGCGAACCACCGGTCGCCGGAGTTCGAGACGGTGGCGGCGGCGGGAGCTGGAGCGACTGGACCACGTCGGCACTGCTCTTCGGGCTCTGGGCCGGGCTCATGTACTACGTCTTCCAGCTCTCTCCCGACCAGACGCCGGTATGTACAGTACAGTGCCTATAATATACGTGTAGTTCTTGAAATGATATGGCTTTTCTTTTTCTGGTGTTCTTCTAGAAATTTTGTCTTGTCATAAAAAATGTCAATTGCTTTGCACTGAGTATTGCAACTTTGCAACAGAGTGGTATATTATATCAATGCACCTTTGGACTAATGTATCTGTTTCTTGGCCCTTAGACTAGAGTTCTTGGATCATGTTCTGTAGTTGTTGCAGTTGAGAGCTTTGGTTTCCTTGGACAGAATAGAATTGTGCGCCCAATCTGACCTACTGAATTCAAGTTAGTGTCAACTATCTCAAGCTAGGCAGGTGGGATTGGTTGCCCCTTTACTGTTATCAAGAAAGATCCCGCCTTGGTTGGTTGTGTCCTATGTTTACACAGTGGCGCAGGTGCATTTTGAGAAACCTTGTTGATGGTGGTGATCAATAGTGGTAGAGGTGGAATGGTGGGTGGAAAGTTCGTGGTAATTGGAGGAGGTCTTGTAACAACTCTGATCAGGGCTTTGGCAATGAGTTTCGGGAGATGGTCCAGCTACATGGATGCAGCACAGTAACAGATGGTAGGATGATGATTGACGACAAGAGGAGCATAGTAGTAGTGGACAAAAGTGAGGGGAAGTAGCATGGTGAAGCATTTGGTGGAGTGGTAGTTGGATATTGCTGTGTTCGATTGGTGGAGTGGCAAGTGGACAGTGGGGAAGCAATCTTTGCGGTGCCTTGGTGTGGGCTGTGGTGAACAATTGGCGGGATGGTTGGCAGGTAGTGGGGAGGGGATGGTGAGCAAAGTTTGATAGGCCTAATGTCACCATTATGCATTAACCATGATGGGTTATTAAGGATTCAATGTATGCTTCAATTCCTACACCTTGAATTCTTTACAGTAAACAAAGACCACTTCCTCCTTCATCTGATTGCAATATACAGGTTGCAATTGCTATGCAATTTTGATTAGTCCTTGTTTCAACAAATAGGAATTAAAAGAAGTGTCTTGACTGCTTCCTTAGTTGGACAAACTACTTTACTTCTCTACAACCGACGAGCAATTGATGGACAAAAGACTGATTTTATTGTGTATGATGCAGGTCCAATTCTGATTTGTGTATTATTGGCTCTATACCTTTTCCTCTAGGGTCTTGATGACTTCACCTTCTAGTACTGTACTTTCTTGTAATTTCAAAATTTTGATTGGCCTCAAATTATACTGTAATCCTTACTAAAATATTTAAACACGAAGATGTCCCTACAGTAAAGAACAGAATATAAAGTTATCAGGCTTTGTCTGACCAAAGACCACCATAATGATAAAACCATCCTTGATCTTCATTTTCCACTAGTTTATTTGTCCAAATAACACCTTATACCGCCAAATTAGTAAAGAATTATCTTGATTTGCTCTATGGCTATGATATTTAAAACTGTGTAACTTGTCTAACCAGCAACTTTTATGTAAATAAACCAGCCATTACCAAATTTAAACACATCTTGATAGTATGTTATTCATCACAGATATTTTTTTCCCTCCATTACTTGAAGAATGTTGTTTAAACTTTCCAACTGCATATGTTCAACCGAGTAAATAAGTGATTAATCGATGTACATTAACTTCTAGAGTTCCTTTGGACTTAATTTTGATAACAGCCCTGATATTTTGGAAAATGCCAATCTTTGCTAGAACATGTATTCGTCAGTTCATAACTTCTTCAAATAACTTACTGTTGCTGGTTACTGGCACAGTTGGGAATCTAGAAATACTTCCACCACGGTTCACCATTTTGGAACTGGACTGGTTCTCTCTTGTGGACTGATAGCAGTTTCTGGCTAGTTACCAGCAAGAATCAGTAAAAAACCAGATGAGTTTTCTTGTTCAACAGTATCTTTATTTTGTGTTTAAAAACGGGAGGTGACCAGTTAATTGTGGGAACCTCCTGGCTTCTGGATGGTTTTCAAAAAAATCTAAAATATAAATTTAATGTATTTCTAAACTGGCTGATTTTCAAGAAACTGGTCCATATCGGGATTACCGGTGCATAATCTATCTTCAGAGGTAAAGGGACTTCAATTGTTATATGAAAAGAAAAAGAATCAAACTTCTGGGACCTCTTTCTAGCTTTCGATCTAAACCTCATGTAAGCCTCGGTTGGCTGCCTGTGTTCTCAGCTTAAATAAAGTGACTAATTTTTAACTTCATCCTGCATGCAGTACAGAGACATGTACTTCTTACAAAAGCTTTTGAATCTGAAAGGTGATGATGGTTTTCGAATGAATGGAGTTCTTGTGTCTCTATGGTATATCATGGGCCTCTGGCCATTGGTGTATAGCATGTTGCTTGTTCCTACTGGCAGAAGGTAAATGAACCTGCAAACAATAAAATTTCTTTTTGCTATTTGCTAGGATTGCTTTAAAGAACTATTTCATTTTTCATTGTGTGAATTGACCTAAGCATTTTAATGTAGCTTCTGTACTAAACTATCAGTGCTTTAAGAAAAATGTGTGTTGATATTGCTAAACCAATAAGTTATCTTTATTATTTTATCCCAAAAATGTAGTATTCATGCTTCTCATATTGTTAAGCAAATGTCATATTCCAGTTTATCCTCTTTGGATCTCAAGACATTGAACACCCTAGCATTGTTTCCTATTAGAGGAACACAAATACCCTGCAGCCATGTTAGGATTTCATCCATTTGATCACAAAGTCCTTTGCATTAATGAGTACTGCAACATATATACATCATATTTGTTAGCTTTCTAATCTCTTTAATTTGTCATAATCTTACGTCCACAAGAGTAAAGATCTCTGTTGATGAAAAAGAGAGACGAGCTTTCTTTACGGTTTTGACCCAATACTAGACTTGATGTTCCTGATTGGGTATGGTCCTGTATACCAAAACAATCACAAGAGTAATGTTAACATCTCTCAAATGATACTGCTTTCTCTCAAGAATTGCACCACTCATTTTTCATGATGCAGTAAACTTGTATTGCAGTTCAAAAAGCAAGATTCCTGTCTGGCCATTCCTTGGTCTTTCTTGCATTGGGGGAGCATATGCTCTAATCCCTTACTTTGTTCTATGGAAGCCACCGCCACCTCCTATTGATGAAGACGAAATTGGACAATGGCCATTTAAATTTTTTGAATCAAAATTAACTGCAGGGGTATGTTCTTGTTTCATTGTTGTTTACTTTTCAAACTCTATTTGATAATATTTTACTGTCTAAGTAGTTTTAAGAGTGTAATGCAAATGATGTGTCCTTGAAATCCTAGCTGGTTTAATTTCCTAATTGCTGACTAGACCTATTTCAAATCTTGGACCAGGTAGTGTTTGCTACAGGCCTTGGACTGATTCTATACGCGGGCTTAGCTGGTGGTGATGATTGGAAGGAATTCATTAGATACTTCAGAGAGAGCAAGTTTGTAAGTTCTATGAGAATATTAACTTTTCTTAGAAAAGAAAAAAGAAATTAGAAAAATCCTTGCAGTATATTACAGAGTAAATTGTATGAGATCTACCAGTACTTTTGTGTTTTTGCACATATCCTTATGCACTTTCAATTTTGTCAAGTGGCACTTGTACTTTCAATTTTTGAACTTACACTACTGATAACCTGAAGCCATCAAACCGAGCTAACATTATGTGAAAAGATCATCAAATTGTTCTGTTTACATTGAAAGTGCAAACAAGTTGACACAAAAAATAATTTATGGAAATTTAACAATTAGTTAAAGGTTCCAACATATTTGTTTGTCCAAATTTAGGAATAAAGGCTGTTACTACCCCCGTTCTCAAATGTGTCACTTTTTTAAATTGTAGTTACTAAGATAATCATATTTTTAACATCAGTTACACATGCACACAAGGTCCACCCAAGTTAGGGACCGTTTGGAATGCAGGAAATATAAAATAAAGGATAGGAAAAATATAGGAATTGAATGTTACGCCTGCTTAAATTCTATAGGAACACAAAAACTGTTTGATGGAATCACAGGAAAAACACATGAAACTAGAAAAATTAGGTTTGAGCTAATATTTTTTCTTGCAAAATATAGAGGTTGGGAAGAATTCCTATGGAAGATAATCACCCCTTTCTTTTGCTCCAAACACCTCTTATAAGAAATATTTCTAAGGACTCAAAACCTACAAAATTACTACAAAAATCCTTTCTTCCAAAGGGGCCCTTAATAGGGTAGTATGGGAAAGGTTTGGGAAAAATAGTTTTGAAACAACTGACACATATTTGAAAATGTAGGTAGTACATCTTACATGGACACATGCAAAAATTGCATAGCATATAGTATGGCTGGAAAGTTGCCAAAGCTGGAAATAGAAATGACCATATGCAAAAACATAAAAAGTACAAATAAACCTCATGCAATTCTCTCAATATTTTATACTTGCTGATTTCAGTAATTTGTTTCATGGACCATGTCATAATTTAACTTGCTATGGTTGCCATCTATTGAATACTTGAAGTTTAATAATATCTATGTTATTAGAAAGCAGAAAGCTTCAAGGTAAAATTTCATTTCAATTTGTTTATTCTCATGTACAGATCCATGCCACCTGTATTGATTGCTCTTTGCTGTCCGCCTTCTCACCATTTTGGGTCTACAATGACATGACAGCAAGGCAATGGTGAGAGCTCTGGTCTCCCATACTTTCTATTGTAGAATAATCCCAACAATAACCTTGCATAATGCAAATATAACCAAAAGAAAAACATGCAGAAGATAAATGTTCTAACTAAATTAACACTTTACCAGGATCAGTAATAGTTCTTGGCTTCTACTGGTGGCGCTCATCCCTTTTGTCGGACCGTCGTTATATCTTCTAATGCGTCCATCACTCTCATCGTTACTGGTGGCAACCCCTTTGTCATCTGACGAACTGCAGAAATAACCAACATCTACTTGAGCAATTCAACTAATGAACACTTTGGTCTTGAGCAAAAAAATATGGAGGTTGGTTAAAGAAGCCAGTTACAGAAATTGGATTTGTCAGCTCTAAGGTTAGGTCAGATGCTGATCTGGAGCAATTACACAAATTTGACATGTTGTTACAGTTTTCAGCATTCAAAGGGTGGTAGGTCAACAGGCTTTGCAGAGTGGAGACGTTTGTCAGCATCACTACCAGAGCACCTCACAATTTTCTCAACGGCAAACCTCGTCGAATGTTCTGCAATGTTTGTACCTGTGCTTGCTTCAGCAAACTGCTTTGAATTGATGCTGGTCATCTGTTCTTGTTTATATATAGGAAATTTGAATCTTGTGACAATTGGCCCACATGTAAAAAATGAAGCAAGACGGATGGTACTTGATTGATGAAAAATAGCTTACAGTTTACAGGTTACAACTAAAAATGTTATTAATATATGAACTTTTTGGGGGTATCAACCAGGGTTCCAAAAACATGAATCAAGGTGGTTCTGGCACCCGTTGGTTTTCCATTAACCGGCTGAGAACTGTCTGATTACAGGACTTTTATGGAAAATCTGTTAATTGGACGGAATCAGTCATAACTGTAGGATCAAAGATGTAGAGTTAGAGAAGGAGTAGATGTGAATAGATCTTTTAAGATCTTTTAACTAAAAATCGGTTTTTACATTTATAAAAATAATTTTTTTTATAATCATCCTAAATGGAAACTAGTGACTCAAGTGATCAAATAAATTTTGTAAATTTTGGTGATATAATTGTTAGTGATATATTTTAGAAGAAATCACAGATGATTTTAGCATTGTTATGTTTGTGTTGTGAACGTTGAATAACATGTTATTCTATTTTTAAATAAATTATCATCCTTATTTGATCAGCAAATAGATGATTTTTTTGTGAAAATTTTAATTTATTTGGTGATGTTATTATATAGTCTCTGATTTACTATTCTTAAATGTGATATTATTGATTAATGTATTAGTATATATATTAATTGATGGTCATGATTCACAGACTATGAATATAAGTTATCAAATCAATAATGTGGACATAGGTTAGAGAATATAATGTTGGATTCACTCACTTTGAGACATTGTTTGGATTTATTATATAAGTATTACCAGTTGAACCCAAATAATGTTTATGATTGATTCTTAGACCTAAGATCGTCATAGTTTCCTATATATATAGTAGTATTCTTTGATAATATCAAACACTATTCTTAATTGAGTAATAATAAAATTAATATTCGCGTATGTTATGAACCGTGCGAATGAATGTAAATTGTTAAGATCAAATTTGTCTTTCATTTAATGGAAGAAATATCTTTCGCCCTTTTGATATAGATGAATTGAAAAGTGCATTGTCATGTCGCTTGTGATTGTGTCAACTAAATCTACTACTAAATCTATCAATCTAGGACTTAAAGTAGTAGAGAGCAAATATGAAATCTAAGGTTTATAAAGCAAGAATGAAAACCTAGAGTTTCGGGAGTTCCATAACCATCAGGCATAATTCTATCTAAGGTCCGAGAATTGCAAGTTAATTTCAATCGTTTTTCAAGACAGATTAAGTTGGCAGTACAGTCGGTGGTACAACAATCAGAGGATCGCCTCCACTGTTACGTTTGGTGAGAGTCTCTCCTGTCCAAGATCTCGCATCAAAACTCTAAGGACTCAAGAACTCTCCTAAATTCTTGCAAGACTCAATTGTTATGTCTGTTGTCGAAACGAAAATTTAGGGTTTGGAGGGAAAAAAATCAGGAAATAACTTCAAAACTTGAGATCAAGACCGAGAAAAAATTATATCTTCCGAATTAAGTCATCCCTAACCTTAGAAGAGAACTACTCATTAAAATCCATAATAATGCAGAAATAATAATAAGAATTAAATGAAAACTTACTTGATTGCTTGAAAATTGAGTTTGTTATCCTTGCCGGCTTACAAACGCAGGAAAAATAGAGAATGTGACTCTTCTAAAAAAACTATCTAAAAACTACTTAGAAAGCCTAAAAAGCCTATGAAAGTATGTCTAATTGAGCCAAAAACTTCTCTATTTATAATGTATGAGTTAACGTGCCCAAAAATAACTTCTTGATGTGCAGGCGACGAATTCTGACTTCAAATGATGTGAGAATGGATAAATTTGAGTCAAAACCGATCATACTCGACTAAAACTGACCACTAAAACCTTTGGAAACCTAGCCGAGCACGACCAGGAACACGTGGCATGCTCCTGGCCGAACACGTGTCGTGTTAAGATCGTGCTCTGCTCAGCCAAATAATCGACCATACGGTAGTCGTAATCAATCGAGACTTATTTCGACCAGAAGTGTTCGTGTTTGATTGGGACTCTTTTCGAGCATTTGTTCATGTTCTATTAGGACTTGCTCGAGCATGTGTCTTCGTGTTCGGTCACAGCTCCTTTTCATCCAGTCATGTTCAACTGAGGTTCCTTCTCGGCTAACTGTGTTCAACCACATTTTTTTGTCTGAAGAATATTCGATTAGGGTTCTTTTTGTCCAGTTTTAGCATTCCTTGTCGAAATTGGCCCAAATGAAGTCGAAATCTTCTCAAATTTGGTAGGTCTTGAAAAAAGGCAAACACAACCATCAAAGTGATATGTAAAAATAATATAAAATTATGCATAAAATGTCACATGGATAGAGTTTTTATCATATTTTTGTACATTTTCGTGACAAACTTAGAGTAAAAATAATACGAATTTAGCACTTATCAAATTCCCCCAAACTAACATTTCACTTGTCCTCAAGCAAAAAATGTAAATGATTTTTCCAAAAATTGGGATGCTTTGGTTAATTAGATTTTCAATAAACAACTTCCGGTAATTCACATCACATCTATGCATATGAAACAATTGATCTAAGCAATTTAAACTCTCTAAATGCAAATATTTAGATTATCAAATTTCAATCTTAGAAAAGAGAGAGCTTAATCAATTAAATCATCTTGACAATCTCTTTCATATAAGATTTAGAACAAACCATAACTAAAGAAAACACTTGTTATCCTACAATTTAGACAAAGTTTGCTAGATTATCTTTTTTAGAGACCAATTAAAACACTTTTATTTCTATTTTTTTATTTATTCACCTTTTTTTTTATTTTCTTCAACTTTTTTGTGCTCTTGGCCAGAATGTTTTGAATTGGATTATTCTATCGTGGCTAGAGGAGACACAGTTGAAGACGCTTACTTAAGTGCACTTACAGAAAAGCAATTTTCTCGGTTTCTTGAGCCCTATAAGCAATCTCAATGTTTCGTATACCTTCCCTTCACCAGCTTGTTGATGATTCACCATTGCCTCCCCCCAGGGGGTCGCATCTACGTTACAAGAGACTAGACAAAGCCGCATCTTAAGGAACCGTTTTATTATAACAAAGAAAATTTTTGTGTACATAAGTTAAGTAAATCTTCTCTTCCCCAGTTGGTCGATGATTCATTATCTCCTCCCCTAGTGGGTCGATTATAATTCACTATTACACGTTTTTTATTTTAAAGAGGGGCAATTAGCAATCTAAGAATAAAAAGTGACATAAGAGAGTTAATTTTAGATAATAGTTTATTGGAAACCTTCAATTTAGAAGAAGTCAATAACAATAAAAAAGACAAGTTCAAACTTTAATGGTCAATTTAAGATAAAAACTGAACATTGAAATTTTTAAGAGAGCTAAATTCTATGGATCATATGCAAAGATGTGATAGAATAGTTATCTAATTGATTAAAGATCATCTTCAAAACTAGGCGTTCCAAGTGATATATCTTTTTATTTTATTTTTTAGTTTATGATGGCAAGAGGGTGGAATGACGATTCGCTAAAGACTAAGTAAATGGTTAAGTGACTACCCCCAAGCTAAATCAGACATTGTCCTCAATGTTTGGAGAGAGATATAGATTACCGTTTGCGGTCATGGTGTCTGGAGGTGGATGGTGTTGAAGATGCCGTGGTGAAAGAAGATGTGGTTCACGTAGCTCCAATGGTGCAGTCCAAGGCGTTGCAAGTGAAAACCTGAAAAGAAAACAAAAAGCAAACAATAAAAAGAAAGGAAAATAAAAAGAAACACTTGCGTACCTTAAAATCACTCGTCGGAGGTTGGTGGGGGTAATTGGTGGAAATATGACAAAGGAAAGTAGGGTTGTGGAGGAATGGCGGGGTTGTGAACATGGTCCCCGTGGTGTGCACGTGCGCCGGATATGTGCCATCTGGGAGGATGTCGCCTGCATATATATGATAGTCGTAGAGGTGATCCACGCAGTCGGTGAGGTCGTCCATCCTAGAATCCATCATATCCCTGTAATCTCATTTGCGCTTCATGATGTTCTTGATGTTGCGTCGGGGCATCGTCATTGTCGTAGAAACTTCAGATCCGGGGGTGTCGAGGTGAGAGGAGCCGGAATCTGCAGTTGGATCGAAGTTTTAATGGTTGGATGAGGAGATCTAGGGCTAAGTTTGTGGAGGTTTTGAGGAGTTTTGGGGCTTAACAATGGTGGTGTGGTTGTTTGGAGAAGAAGAGGGCTTTATATAAGGTGGTAGATAGGAGTTATGGTGGTATGGGAGAAGAAAAAAACAAGGAAAACAAAATTTCAACACTTTTGTTCAAAAACAAGGGGAAACAGAGCTTGACACGACCATGGGCACGGGTCATGCTCCGAGTCGTGTTCAGTTTGGTTGAAATCCAATTTCGATCAATTGGTCACATCGACAAAGGCATGACCATGAGCATGGGTTGTGCTCGACCAGGGCACGAGACGTGCCACTGGTCGTGCTCGTCTCTGTTGAAAAAGAAAATATTTTATTTTTTTGAAAATGATCAAATCGAGTCCATCACTAGTCATGCCACGGGTTGTGCTCGATTCAGTTGAAAAAGAAAATTTTGTTTTTTGAAAATCAACCAAATCGAAACCAGCACTGGTCGTGCTCGGTTCGATTAAAAAGAAAAATTTTGTGTTTTTGAAAATTGACCCAACTGAAACCAGCACTGGTCGTGCTTGGTTCAGCTGGTGTTGGAAATTTTTTATTTTATTTTATTTATTTATTATTTTTCAAAAGAGTGAGCCCTAGTTTATAAAAAATGGGTTTTGGGTGGTCAAACGATGTCGGAATTGACTGATTCTCGTGCCGCTACGTTCATAAAAGAGAGAACTACATGTTAGTGTACTGGGTTGCCTTCCAGCTAACGCTGGTTTAATGTCCCACTTGACGGAACATTCTCGGCCGTTCAGAAATATATGGAATTGAAAGAATCGACCGAGTTCAGCGTACTTACCTGGTCTCCTGCATTGTACAACTTGATATGATGCATGTTTACCTTAAAAGTGGTGATATCTTGTGCTCGAAGCTCTACGGCACCATACGGGAAGACTTTTTCTTTCACGTATGGTCCAGTCCATCACGATTTCAATTTTCCTGGAAACAATTTCAACCGTGTATTGAATAATAAAATCAAATCACCTGGTTTGAACTCACGGTTGAGGATCTGTTTGTTGTGCCACTTCTTTGTGTTGTTTTTGTAAATCAAGGCACTTTTGTAGGAGTTGTTCCAAAGCTCTTCCAGTTCATGCAATTCAAGGATTCTCCTTCGCCCCGCTTTGTCGAAGTCCCAGTAGTAGCGTCAGATGTTGTGGACGAAGTGCTTACGTTGTCTACTCGTCAACCCTAGAGGAAATTCATGGTTAAATCAATAATTTGCATAATCAGCATACCATGATTCTTGTTGAATCAAGTAAAGGTACTCGTCTGGTAAAGCATCATTGATGTGAACATCAGCGGTGTCGGTGAAGAGTCATGAGAGATGATCGGCAATGACGTTCTCAGCACCTTTCTTATCTTTGATCTCCAAATCAAATTCCTTCAGTAGTAGGATCCATTGTGCAAGTCATATGGACGTAAGAGCAGCATGATCAGTATGCACAATAACTTTAGAACCAATCAAATATGGACAAAATTTATCTAGGGCATACACTATAACAAGCAATTCTTTTTCAGCTGTAGTGTAATTACTTTGAGTATCATCCAAAGTTTTGCTTACGTAGTATATAGCATGTAAAACCTTATTCGTTCGTTTGCCTAGAACAGCGCCAATTGCATAGTCACTAGCATCACACATCAATTCAAAGGGTTCATTCCAATTTGGAGGTTGTATGGTGGGAGCAGTAGTTAATGTATGTTTCAATTGTTTAAAGGCATCAAGACATTTTTCATTAAAATCAAAAGGCGCATCTTTACCAAGCAAATGAGTGAGAGGTTTAGCAGTTTTGGAAAAATTTTTAATGAAACGATGATAAAAACCTGCATATCCCAAGAATCTATTTATGCCCTTCACGTTGGTTGGTGGTGGAAGACTTGCTATGACATCGATCTTTGCCTTGTCGACTTTAATCCCTCGTTCAAAAATCACGTGGACAAGTATCACACCTTCTTGAACCATGAATTGACACTTTTCCCAATTTAGCAGAAGGTTAATTTCTTCGGATCTGCATAGGACTCGAGAAAGATTATGCAGACAAGTCGAAAGAGGAACCATAAACACTAAAATCATCCATGAAAACTTCCATTATTTCTTCAATTAAATCCGAAAAGTTGGCCATCATACATCTTTGAAAGGTTCTGGGTGCATTCCATAACCCAAATGACATTCACTGGTAGGCAAAAGTACCAAAGGGACATGTAAACATCATCTTATCTTGATCATTTGGATGAATTGGGATTTGAAAGAACCCCGAATAGCCATCAAGAAAACAAAAATATGAATGTTTGGCCAATCTTTCCAACATTTGATCAATGAAAGGTAATGGAAAGTGTTCCTTCCTAGTGGCGCTATTTAATTTGCGATAATCAATGAACATGCACCATCCAGTAACAAGTCTAGTAGGGATTAATTCATTGTTAGCATTCATAACCACTGTCATACCTCCTTTCTTTGGAACCACATGAACAGGACTAACCCAATTACTATCAGAAATAGGATATATGATACCCGCATCTAATAGTTTAGAAGTTTTAGCTTTAACAGTTTTCTTTAAGTTTGGGTTTAGTCTATGTTGACGCTTAACATAGGTTTTAGTTTCATCAACTAGAGAGATCCTATGCATGCAAATTTCAGGGCTAATCCCCTTGACATCATCAATTGAATAACCGAGGGCATTGCAATGCACACAAAGTAAAGAAATGAAAGTTTCTAGTTGCGAATTGGTCAAGTTTGCATTAACAATGACATGTTGCATCTCATCACCATCCAAAAATACATATTCCAGTGAGGAAGGAAGATTTTTAAGTATATGTTTACTTACTTTTTCCTTACTTGTGATGTCGGAATTTGATATGTCCTCTTTGGATGGTTCTTTTGTTGGTTCGTCTTCTTCGCTTCTGTCCTTTTTCGTTGTCGAATATTTCATCTGTTCCTTCTCCTAAAGTGAGTCTAAGTGGTGACTCCTCTTCTAGGACTTCTTCTAGATTGTCCACGCTGTAAATTTTCTCCTCATACATAGGGCAATCAACAAGTTTAGACATTTTAAACAAAATTTTCTCCTCCCTTATGCGAAAACTATTTCGTCCCTCACGAACATCAATGAGGGCACCTGCTATTCGGAGCATTGGTCATCCCAATATAATAGGTATAGAAACATCCTCATCCATATCAAGAACGACAAAATCAACTGGAAGATAAAATTTAGTGACTTGAAGAGGCACAATTCCCCGATTCCTTCCAGATGCTTCACCAAGCGATCGACAAGTTGCAGAACCATGTGTGTAGGCTTGATCTCACGCATGCTCAAACATTGTGCGATGGTGAGAGGCATCACACTAACGCTTGCACCTAGGTCGCAAAGAGCTCGATTTATGTGTACTGTACCTATGTTGCAAGGGATGGAGAAGCTCCCTTGATCCCACAGTTTTGTCGGCATCCTGTTCTGAATCAAAGCACTACAATTCTCAGTCAAAGTAACAGTTTGAAGTTCACTCAATTCCCTCTTTTTAGTAAGTATATCTTTCAAGAATTTATCATAAGAAGGCATTTGAGTTACTAAATCTAGTGAAAGGCACAGTCACATTAAATTTTTTCAAGATTTCTACAAAATTTTCAAATTGCTTATTGAGATTCACTTTAATGTACCTTCCTGAGAAAGGTGGAGTTGGATTATAAATATGTATTACCTAATTTTCTCTACTTTCCTTTTCTTTTGGTTCGGTGTCCTTGTCGCCATCCTTTGCCGGCGGTAATGGTACTTCTTTTATTTTGCTTGCCGGCGTAGGTTTGGTTGGTGGCGTTTGTTCCGTTAGCTTTGTTCCACTCCTTAAGATCACTGCATTAGAAACAAGAGGGTTAGAACAAGCTATGGAATTAATTTGTTCAGAATTGTGAGGATTGATTGGTTGAGAAGGAAGAGGGTTATTGTTTTTTGGTGCAGGATTCGCTAATTGTGCGATTTGAGTCTCGAGCATGTAGATGTGAGTCAATATGGAGTCTATCTTTTGGCTCATAGACGTCTTCTCTTTCTCTTGATTTGCTAGAAAGTTCTCTAGCATACGCTCCATGTTTGACTGTTCGGTAGTCGTTGGTGTGGCGGTTGATAAGGTTGTTGATTTTGTGGTTGGAACGGTGGCCTTTGAGCTTGATATGGGGATTTTGTTGATGTAGTTGTTGCTATCCAAAGTTTTGTTGTTGATGTTGAGGTTGCTGATTTTGTCTTGACCATGCAAAGTTTTGATTGTTGCGCCATCTAGAGTTATACGAGTTAGGAAAATCATTACCTTACCATTGTTGCATACCCTAAAAAGCGTTTGCTTGCTCCATGAATGGGTTAAATTGGCATTCATGGTCATAGTGGCCTTGTATGCCAGACAATTCACATAGATGTGTAATCGCATTAACAGATGAAGTAGTAGATGATCCAAGAATAGCTAGTTTATCAATTAGAAGTGCTACCTGTTAGGTTAGTTGTGACATTACACTTACATCCATGTTGTTGGTTGGAGTTTGTTGAGTAGCTCGTTTGGTTCCTCATTGTGTGTAGTTTTGAGTTATACCTTTGATGAGGTTATATGCTTCGTCTACACTTCTGTTCATTAGTGCGCCGCTAGTTGCGGCGTCTACGGCCATCCGTGCATTGTAGTTCAATCCTCTATAAAACATTTGAACTACAAGACACTTGTCTAGTCCGTGATGCAGACATTTGATCAACAAGTCCTTGTACCGTTCCCAAGCATCGTAAAGTGATTCACCTACCTGTTGAGAAAAAGATGTAATCTGGTTGCAAATATGAACAGTTTTAGTAGGAGGGTGTCGACGATTGGGACTCTGGTCCTTAGTCGAACTTATGTAAGTTTAGATGATGAAATATGAAGTCGATTTAAGATGAGACTCAAGTAAATCAGGGTATCTATGTCTAGGCAAGAAAGGAATTTATACAGGTTCGGACCCTCGATGATGAGTAACAACCCTATTCCTGTTGGTATTTCACTAAGAATATCTAGGTTTACAAGGGGAAAATAAGAGGTGTTCTTGGATGAATTAAGAACAATCTCCTATTCTCTGTTACACAATGTATAACAACCTACTATTTCTATCTTTTAGGTCTTGTGTCTTGGATCTTTTGTCAGATGATCTGTCCCCTTTCTCTCCCGGCGATTCCTCTTTTATAGCTCGTCGCCGGCCATCGGTTACAGGATTGAAGGGTCGCTGCGAGGTAGACGTGCGCCGGCCATGATGTGGCATTATGCCCGGTTAGGATTGCACTTTTAACTCCTTGACGGTTACTAGAAGCTACAACGTCCATGGGGAATAAAGGACTGAAGCTATCCATGGTGGCGCTGGTGGTCGAACAGGCTTAATTACTGAGTATGGTCGAATGTGTCTAACCATACAGCCGTTGGATGTTTTGTCTCTTCATTTGTCATGGTCGTGTATTAACTATGACCATGTATTGTCATTCTTTCACTCTCCACGACCTGTGCGACCACGGGAAGATATCTCCATGACCAGGGTATTTGTGGGTATGTGAAACCATGAGCTTTGCGACCTTAGTATTGTGGGTGTCATGAGACTTCAGTCCTCACAACAATACAGGCCGAGATCACAGAATATGCCATTTCTAGAATATCTTGGATTATCCTATTGTCTCCCTCTTAGGTCCCTGAGAACACAGAGGGGTATGTAAATAATTTAGATCTCATTATGTAGGCCTTGCGACTATAGAACGGCAAAGGTGACTAACTCAGGTTATAATCCTCGTCAGCTAGCCCCCGAATTTGAAATAACAAGTTATGAATCGTCGCTTCTAAGTTCTATAAATACCTAGCCTTTGCGTTCTAAAGTCTTCAAGCTTTTCATTGATAAGTCTTAGAATCTCTTTTCATCTTCTAACTTTCTTTATTCTTCTCTGTTCCTATTCCAATGGCAAACCAAAGCTCTAAACAACACATTGAAAGTGAAGAAGAATAATTAGCGATAGAAGGCAATGTCATGCATGCATCCAAAAGGTAATTCTCTTTTGAAGGATCTTCATAAATCTTTTCTCTTGAGGAATGGTTTTCAAAGTAATGCATTTTGAGTTTCTTCAGGTGTTTGAAGATCCAACAGCTTCAAAGAAGCAAATTGGTGATGATATAGGATCATCTAATGGATCCTTATCGAAAAAACTAATAAGGTCCGATGTGTTAGCTGCCACTGCATCTCAAGCCGTAGTGTCTTTTTTACCATATCCTTCTAACATTTCGCTTGCTTCTCCTCACTTGAGGTATGTACTGAATGTCTCTCTAGCTAAGTTTAAATTACTTAGTTAGGAATGACTCAATATGAGTTGGATATGTAGGGGAGGTAATACCGCTCCGGCTCCAAGTTCTTCGGTGGCCCAATCAGCATCTGTTTCCAAGGTAAGTATTTACCTTTTTAAACCTTTTGGTATGCAACTTGGATTGATCCCATGATCATATAGGACGACAAGGCTTGGTCGGTTGTCAGCGAATAGCTTGCTGAGATCCAGGTTCTTCTGAAGGAAAGACTGCTTTATGCAAGATTCTCGCCGAAGAGAATGAAGAGCTTGAAGAGCGGTCTATCAGGCAAGGACTTGACCTAGACTCTACCTTCAGGAACATTGATCGCCTAAAGGCGAATTGCGACAAGGCTCGTGAGGCCACAAGGCTTGCTCGCTTGGAAAGGGACCTTGCTCAAGAGGAGAAGGACGCCTCTGATGTAATCATCGCAGGTTGTTGTCTCACAATAAGAAATGTCCTCAAAAAACTAAGGACAGTTGCAGACTCACTTGCGGCGGATATTATTGATCCTAAAAAGGATGACTTATCCCTTGAGGAGTCTTGTATTTTTCTTTTGGATCAGGCTGACTCGCTGGTCGCACTATCCCTTTTTGTTGCAAAGGTTGTAGAAAATGACAATAAAATCATTTCTTTTGCATCAAAGTTGCTTGAATAAATTTAATAATATGATTACGCATGATCTGTAATCACATATTAGTATCTGGCTTTATCTCTGAGAGCAAAAAATGATAGCAGGTAAATGTCCTTGCGACCATAACATTCATAGGCAATATACCATAACCATGCTCTTTTGCGACAATAAATAATTGAGGCCATAGAATCCCAGAGTTATAGTATGGTATGGGTGACTGACATCTAGCTCCCAAATCTGAAATGAAATGGTCTTTCAGACCTCAAAAAAGGTGCCTTTTTGTTTCAGATTTCAACAGGTCCCAAGGAGAAACTTTGGGTGCACCGGTCAAACCCATCATGGAAAGCATTAATTGCGAGGGTTTTCCGTAGTGGTTGAAAAGCAACTTACAGACCGAGAAGCTTCAAAAACCCTCTTCTTGGCAATCACCGCCTCTTCAAGTATTCTCAAAATCCTTAAAACCCTCTTTTTCCAAGTTCATATTTGTCTGAGATTGTAAGCAAATGGTGTCCTGGAACCGATCCATTCATTACGATATGGAGAACTTGGAAATTTTGGAGAAGGAAGAGATCCTACCATCGAGGTCATTGATCTCGTGTCGCCCCACCGGAAAAGAAGAAACCCCAGTCATTAAGGAGAATGAACTGGTGATCTTTGAAGATTTCTTATGCTGTGGATTTTGCCTTCCAGAAAGCGAATTCTTTCTTTGCATCCTCAACCATTTTGGGTTGGAATTGGTAAATTTGCACCCCAACTCTATGTTGAGTTTGGCTATTTTCCAGCATTTGTGTGAGGCTTTTGTTGGAGTTCTGCCCAGCATTTCTCTCTTTCGCTGATTTTATTTTTTGGTGTGGTCAAAGAGTTCAAATGTTGCTAGATGTGTCTATTTTCATCTAAGAGAGAAAAAAGACTATCCAGTTGTTCCTCTTCATGATACCGTCCATGGATGGAATTAGCGATGGTTCTATTGCTTGGCTCCTGAGGAGAGCCATCTCTGGTTTGAAAATCATTGGCCAAAGAAAAGCAACGAAAAGGACTCTGCTCCTGAACTTGACAAGGAATTGCAGAGGCAGGCCCAGGTTATTCTCCATCTAGCGCGGAATGTGATTTAGGACTTTATAAATAATTGGATCAGTTCATTGAAGAGAAGGGTGCATCCTGCCTGGGAGGTGCGCTCTATGCAAGATGGAACCTTGGATTATAATCAAGGTAAAGGCCCCTTCTTGTAGATCAGTATATTGTCTTTAATCTGTTTCGAGCTTATTGTGTTTCCCAAACAGGTTTGCTTTCTTCTGAGGTCGACAGGAGAATGAATGCTCTTTTGAAATTATATAATTTGACAACAGAAGGTGAGATGGATGCGCCAAGACCGCAGAGCATGGTTGGCGGTAGCGACAGCTTGATACAAGAGCGTCGAAAGGTAAATCTCTTTCGGAAAAACTTGTATATGTGTTGTTTTTGAATAATAATTAGAGAAAATCATTCTGATTGTAGTTGCTCATGGACCAATCAACTGGGATGAAGCGGGCTGGTGATGATGTTGGGACTTCTGGGGGTCCTTCATCAAAGAAATTAAAGACAACTACTAAAACACTAGGCCTAGCCAGGTCCAGGACAGCCAACAAAGTGAAGGCTTCAACCCTTGTTAAAACCAAGTCAAAGATCACTTTAGGGGAGGCTTCATCCAAGGCCAAAAAGACTGGATCAAAGATTACATCGGCAAGGACTATCCTTCCTCATGTTTTGCCTAGTATGAGTGGAAATTACTCCTTAATCGTACAGGGAGAGGGGAGCGAGGAGAAGGAAGATGAAACTCCTCTGATTTTGCGGAGGTAAAGATCTACAGAACCTTTTAAGAGATCTTCCAAAAGGATGTTATCTTCACTGTTATCTCCCATAAGTGGGGCATTGAGTTCCCAAAGTAATCTAGGAATTAGTTTCAGGTAACAAACTGTTATTTCTCTAACTAATTTTTGGAAATTAGGTAGATATTTTTCATACAATCACAAAAATGAATGTGCAGGTCGAGCTCCACTCCCACACAATCTATTTCAATACCTGAGATTGAAACAACTGTGGTCAAGGAGACGGCGACCACTATTGCAGAAACTCTTGTCATAGAGAATGTTGTAGCTTCATATGTAGCACTAGATGTTGCTGCGACCGCTAAGGTCGTTGAAATCATCACTAATAAGGTTGTTCAAGATATTGAATCCTTAGTGCCTATCAATGATGGAGATATTGATGTCACGGCTACGACCATGACCATGGGAATGAATGAACAAACTAGGTTTTCTGCTACTCCCATGGTCGCAGAAATCCTTCCTTCCCCTAATCAAGGAGAAATGGATTTGGTTGAGCCTGCTGATACTCCGTGTCCTGCTCTAGAAGCAAATCTTCAAATCACTAAATAGGCACAAAACAATTCGGGATCTGAAACTTTTCTCAAAGATCTTGTTCAGGTAAGTAAAATCTTTACCCCATATCCTTTATTGCCTATCTGAGAAGTATCTTCAGCCATTTATTTTCTTGCAGAACTTTGCTCTCCACTCGACCTTGGTTAATCCACTAATTGAACAATTCAAGGTCGTTCAAGCGAAGTGCAATCGCTTAGAACAGTAAGCATCTTGCTCTAATCCCAATCCTCTATGAATTAGAATGACATTTCTTGTTGTCGCAGGAAAAACTCTGCTTTGACATGTGAGGTTGCTAAGGAGCACTCCGATAAGGAGACCGCGATAGCAGAAGCTCTGAGGGAAAACAACAGAAAACTTGCTGAGGCCCTTTCATCCTTGGAGGAAAATAAACAATTATATGCTACTCTCCAAGGGGAAAAAGAGAAATTACAAGCTGACTTAGATCGTAAGTTTATTCTCGCAGAATTTGTCATTGCGTTTATATTAAGACATTTAATACCATATCATGTGCAATCCGAGCAAGTATATAAGCACAAACACAATCACATAACTAGGAGTGTAAAAGTGGTTTCAGATTCATGCAGAAGCACCAACACCACAATGGATCTAATCTGCGGATTCTGTAGGAGTATATATATATATATATGCACAAACACAATCACATAACTAGGAGTGTTTCCATATATATTTAAAATCTATATACTAAAATTATACAAAATTTACTGATGTCTAGCTAAAGAGATAGATAAAAGAATTGTAAAATAGTTATGACTATATTACAGAGGACTACTATTTTTGTGTTTAGTGGTTACATTGTATAACACTTATCAATCAAATGGCATGCATGCCTTTTAGAGTATAATGATTGGCTTTGTCTAGAGCCTTCCTGACATATAAAACTCTTTAAGAATAATCAGTGATGAAAACTACTCAAAATATAGACACTGTTAGTTTGCTCATTATCCATGCTCAAATCCCATGTTCTTTAGGACCATGTGCACCAACTAATATAGAATTTACTTTGTTGTTGATCACTTGAGTCCTTGTACTTTATTACTTTGGCCAAAATAGTCCTGAACATTCATCCACCTATGCAACATGGGAATAGAAGAGCCTATTAACAAGAATTTGATCAATATAATACTAGAAAGTACAGAAATTTGGTGTTACAATTTGAATTTGTAAATATCATATCTAAATAATACTACCTAATTTCATACAGACAAGAATCATACAGCAACAAACTCCAAGTTGGAAGTCCCTAAATATCATATCTAAATAATACAGCAACAATCCCTAAATATTATATCTATGTAATACCACCTGACTGCGTACAGATAAGAATCATACAGACAAGAATCATAAAACACAAATAAGAATCATACAGCTGTAAAAATAATATAATATTACCTGATTGCAAAATTCAAACACATTTGATTCAGGAAACAATATGTAGCAAATGACAAGATCCAAACTCTTGTTTGAGTTGATTCATGTCGGGTTTAGATGTAACTGCACCGAAGTACTAACATCCTGTGAAATACCAGTAACTTAGTGAGTTTGGAATCTAAACCTCTAATTAAATCTCTCCATAGGGATCATTGGCTACTATTAGGTAGTACAACTCTATAGTCCATACTGGGTGGCTTTAAGCTGTAACAAAAACAAGCTGCACAAAACTTTCTCCTATATGTAAGTTGTGATCTAGTTAGAAGACGCACAAAACTTTCTACTGCATGTATGTAAGTTGTGATATAGATGGTACTCAGAGTCCTGTCTACTCCATGTGAACACATGAAATGTTGTCCGAGCTGCTGTCGAGTGTCAAACCATTGCACTTGGCCACCAGTTCCTCCTTTATAGTCTGCAAATGGAGTTAAGGAATTGTTAGGAAAAAGAAATGGAACTATCACACAATACTAGGAACACCATTGAGTTTATCATGTATGTTTGAAGCAAAAGTCCATCACCAGTATGTTTCACTCTTGAATAGTTGTCATAAGTTTGCATCATAGGAGCTTTAACGGCCTGCGACAAAAGCCAGACATCAGAATCGAGAACATCACATATAGTTTTTGCAAGACTCACCAAAGCAACTGAATTTAAGCCACCTAAGCCAACGAAAGATGAAAACAAAGTGCACGATAGCAGTAGCTGCTTTTACTAACCATAATCACATACTGCTTATATATATATATATATATATATAATTAGAAGCAATACCAAAGTGCTGGTGACCAATTGCACAGGGCAGAAAAATTTGAATGCCAAACAAGAAGCAACAAATACCATTTGATAAGTGATAGAAATCTAATAGTACTAGTAATATCAGCTGGCAATACATTGCAATACTGTTATTACTGTGTGAAGTTTTTCTCCAACAAAAAGCAGTACCTGCAAACATAGCTTGGAACTCTCTGCATGATTAATGCACAGATATTGAATCAGCCTATCGGGTTCATTCTTCATTCTTTCCTCAACCTAAAGATGAAATATATTGTGTTGAGATGATAAATAACAAAAAAGGTACCACTAAGTACTATTAGTGATATGAAATTAGGGGCTCTGGGTTCACATCAATTAGAGTAGTTACCTTATCAAGGTAATCTGGCAGAGAGTACTGCAGAATCCATTCAAAACTCTTCTTGGAATAGTAGGTGTCGGTATCTTGAAGAGCAGCATTCTTCATTGAGGCGTTGACTTCAGAATGACATTTGCCATGCATTAAATCGATCAAAAGGTCCACATCAATCTTAATTCCCTCATGCTCTTGACGAATCTAGGACCAACTTCACAGAAAGAGAGAAGCCCAATTGGGTTACTGCTTTTTTATTATGTCAATCATGTACTTTACTACTTTAATATTTTCATATTAGAGTCCCTTGTACCAAATGATTCAAAAAGAGGGAAACAACAACTTATGACATCAGGTCTTGTCAATGATGGGTACATGAGATCAAGGGGAAAATATCAACTCCATCTCGTTAAAAGAAAGATTACCACAGCTGCTCACTATTGGAGTACTGGTAGAATTTATTTTTACTTGTATCATTTCAACAACCATCGCTGAAGCTACTGTTACTATATTATGAAAAAAAATTTGGTCTATCTTGTTCTGCGTAGTGCTATCTTACTTAACTCAAATTAATCTGTACAGCTCATCAAAAAATTGTAATTTAGATTGGGTAAGTCATATTATTTTTGTTTAACCAAATCATCCCAAGTGTTATCTTTAGATGGTTCAAAGCTTGCTTGCATTATTTATTTGTGCGGTTCTTTTTAGAAATTTTTTTGCCGACATTGAGTATATTCTAAGTTCTATATTTACTGAGTGAAATTTTAGTTCGTCAACTTTGATGTTAATCCAAAATAAGTCTTTTGAGTCATTAATAATTGAAGTTTACTTTTTCAATCAAGTTTGTATTAAATATAGAAGTATTAAGGAAGGTTACCATGATAACCGCTCAACATGTCTTATTTCCATTGCCAAAGACCAACAAGATATATGTATATAAAAACTAAGTAGATAGTATTTACTTTCTTCCCTACCAATTTAGCGACCTACTGAAGCACTTATCACCAAACAGGGGAGAAGATAAAGGCCGAGTTTGTAGCAAAATTAGTTGATTTTGAACATGAGCTTATTAGAGCTAGTGCTGAGAATGATTCACTCTCAAGATCTCTTCAAGAATGGGCAAATTTGCTGATGAATGTTGGTGAGGAAAAAGCTCAAGCAAAAGCCGACATTGAAACGTTGAAAAGCACGATTCAGTCTAGTGAAAAGGAGATAAATTCACTGAAGTATGAACTACATGTTGTCTCCAAAGAGTTTGAAATACACAATGAAGAGAAGAATATTGAGTGTGCGATCAGCCGACGTGGCACCCAAACAGCATTTAGAGGATGTCAAGAAAATATCAAAACTGGAAGTAGAATGCCAAAGTTTACGTGGTCTTGTTCGGAAAAAGTTACCTAGGGCTGCTACATTAGCTCAAATGAAGCTGGAAGTGGAGAGCTTGGGCAAAGACCTTGGAGATAGTAGGACGCGGTGATCTCCTGTAAAGAGCTCATTTGTTATGTTGAAAAAACTACTCTTATAAGCCATACTAAACCTACTCTAATACCAAATGTTGGATCAATGGTTGTTCGAGCGTGGATTAGCCAAACTTGTGCTAAGAATTATTGGAAGCAATTCAAATTCTTTTACTTTCTGATTTTTTGTTTATGTGAAGGTTTGCAATTGCTTGTCGAGGGAGGATACACATTCTAAAGGTGGTCTATCCATAGTCTTGAAGTATTATTTCCACAAGAAATTCAGCAAAAATCCTACAGTTAAAGCCGGGAATACATATAAGCATGCACTGATGCAATTATACAAATAAAAACATGTGCATGTGTTGATTGCAGACACAAGCACATAAGCATGTTTCAGAACCAGAAAACTACACACACAAATATACATGGAAGAGAAGGATTGTAATATTTATGTATAGGCATGTACATTAACACACATATTATGAAGCGAAAGCAATCATAAAGAGAACTATATCGAAATTCCTGATTGAGATAGCATATATATACATTTTGCAAAAGAAAATATAAGAGAGAGGAGTTTTGCTGACAATACTACTCAATAAACATAAGTGTTACTGAAACGTTGGAAGATTCCTTGCTTAGGGTCTTGTATCAGATCTCTCAATTCGGTCTTATGCTTAAGAACTTCATGGAGTTTGCTTAATCCTGCTGCGACAAGGATCTCATCCCCTCACGGGTTCCGTCTGAAGCTTAAGAAGAGTCACTACTACAGAAGTGCATTCCACTAACCCATATTTTCTAACGGTTATAAGCAGTATGGGAAAAATCCGATAGAATAGGACGATAGCGGCGGAAAAGAGGCATTTTACTATCGGTTACACACTAGTCCAACGTTAGTGAAATGCAAATACTTTTTACTATCGGTCATTACTGTACAAACTGATATAATATATTAAAAAGTACTATCGGTTTTTCATTTTTAACTGATAGTAAAATTACGTACTTTATACTATCGGTTATTACTGTACCAACCGATATAATATATTAAATAGTACTATCAGTTTTTCATTCGTAACAGATAGTAAAATTACTCACTTTATACTATCGGTTATTACTGTACCAACCGATATAATATATTAAATAGTACTATCAGTTTTTCATTCATAACTGATAGTAAAATTACGCACTTTATACTATCGGTTCGTACTGTACTAACCGATACAATATAGTAAATTTTACTATCGGTTATATAAAAAACCGATAGTAAAATGACTTCATATAAACTAATGGTTATGACAGTGGGGACCTTATTTTACTATCGGTTTGTATTTTTGAACCGATAGTAAAATTGTACAACTTAATTAGGTCGACCCCTGCTCTGCGCTCTGCATGTTGGAATCATTTCAGCCGCGCACGACTCCAAGCTAGAGTGATCTGGAGAAGCTAGCTGAGAGGTTGATCATATTTCCATCCCCCTCGGTATTGTCATCTTCTCATCACCTCTCTCTCTCTCGATCACTCTTTCACACTCTCCCTCTCTCTCTCTACTTGCAATTCATTAAACTAGATACATGTAGCTCCAAACTAGCTAGAAGGCTAGGTTGGCTAGCTAGCTATAGCTTGCTGAATTTAAGCAGCTAGCTAGCTGGCTCTTCCAATTAATGCATGCATCAAGTTAATTAGGGTTTCATATATACAAATCCATTTAATGTAATTAAGCAGCTCATGTACACACATATGGCCTAGCTAATTATGTTTCATGCATATATGCATGCCCTGAGTCATTAATTATTTATTTGAATTTATCAATTTTGTGAAATAATTGTAGATGGACCGAGAATATTGGATGTATGGAATAAAACGTACTACTGTTGAGTATTTGGAGGGTGTGAATGGATTTATTAAATTTGCTGAGCAAGAAAAGGCGAAGAAGGGAGAGAAAGATATGCATTGTCCTTGTATAGATTGTATGAATTTAAAAAAGTTCGGCAACTCTGATCAGATTAGGAGTCATTTGATTCGTCGTGGTTTTAACGCACGCTATACCCGTTGGATATGGCATGGTGAAGATCTTGAGGAAACGAGCACCGCTACCACTTAGCAGCACCCGGAAGTGGATTGCAGTAATGATGATCATGATCAGAACATTGGTAATGTTCATTCGGAAGTCCATGTAGATGACGACAATTTAGATGAAATGTTACGTGATGTAGAAGAAGACTACAGCGAAAACGATTTAGCTAAATTTGAGAAATTAATTGTTGATTCTGAGAAGCCTTTGTTCCCCGGATGTGCAAAATTTACAAAGTTGTCTTCTGTGTTGAGATTATATAACTTGAAGACAAGCAATGGTTGGAGCGATAAGAGTTTCACGGCGCTATTGGATCTGTTAGCGGACATGCTTCCAGAGGGAAATGAGTTGCCAAGATCGGTTTACCAGGCCAAAAAACTATTGTGTCCGTTAGGAATGGAAATCGAAAGAATACATGCATGCCCAAATGATTGTGTTCTGTACCGTAACGAGTACGAGGATTTGCATGTTTGTCCAAGATGCGGTGCATCACGGTATAAGCATGGGGACAGAATTTATCACAATGGATGTGATGAGGTAAAGAAAGGGCCTCCGGCCAAAACTGTGTGGTATTTGCCTGTGATTCCCAGATTGAAACGGCTGTTTGCAAATCCGAAAGATGCGAAGTACTTGCATTGGCATGTTGAAGGTCGGAAACAAGACGAAAAACTAAGACATCCAGCTGATTCCATTCAATGGAGAAACATTAACAGAACATTCGGTGAGTTTGGCGGCGAAGTGAGGAATATAAGGTTTGGGCTGAGTACGGATGGTATGAATCCACACGGAAATATGAGCAGTCGACATAGCACTTGGCCGGTTTTTTGTGCATCTACAATCTTCCTCCTTGGTTATGTATGAAGCGCAAGTACATCATGATGTCGTTACTAATTTCAGGACCCAGACAACTCGGGAATGATATTGACATGTTTCTATCACCGTTAGTCGAGGACTTACATAAATTGTGGAGCGAAGGGGTGCGGGTGTGGGATGCACATAAGCGAGAGAATTTCATGTTGCGGGCCATGATATTTTGCACCATAAATGATTTCTCGGCCTATGGAAATTTGTCGGGGTATAGTACGAAAGGAGGCAAGGCTTGTCCTATTTGCCTGGATGAAACTGAAAGCATGTGGTTATTGAACTACAGAAAAACAGTGTACATGGGTCACCGCAGATTCCTTCCGATGCATCACGCCTACCATAAGAAGAGGAAGTCATTTAATGGGAAGCCTAAGAAAGGATCAGCCCCAGTGTTTGTGACTGGTAAGGAGCTTTACTTGCGCGTGAAGGACATCAAAGTTGAGTTCGGTAAATGTTCTAAACCTCCAGGAAAAAATGTTTGGAAGAAGAGATCGATTCTTTGGGATCTGCCATATTGGGAGCACTTACAAGTTCGACATTGCATTGATTTCATGCACGTAGAGAAAAATGTTTGTGACAGTTTGACTGGTTTGTTGTTGAACATTTCAGGAAAGACGAAAGATGGCATCAACGTTCGCCGTGACATGCTCGACATGGGCATAAGGACTGAGCTTGCACCGTTGGAGAAGGGAAAGTGGACATACCTCCCCCCGGCCTGCTATACTTTGTCAAAAAGAGAAAAAACAGAACTCTGTCAGTGCCTACATGGTGTCTAAGTTCCATGCGGGTATTCTGCGAACTTGAAAAAACTTGTGTCCATGAAAGACTTGAAACTGGTTGGTATGAAGTCCCATGATTGTCATGTACTGATGTCACAAATGCTTCCCATTGCTATCAGAGGCATTCTCCCAGTCAAAGTCAGAGAGACAATTACAAAGCTATGTTATTTCTTCAACACAATATCTGGCAAGGTACGTAAGCGTGTACTCCTAGCAAGTTAATTAGCTCCATTCGTGGAACTTGTCAGATTTTTTGGATCTGAATATTTGCTGCAACTGTGTCCTTGCAGGTAATTGATCTGGATGGACTGGACGATTTGCAACGCGATGTGACTACAACTCTTTGTCAGCTGGAGATGTATTTTCCTCCATCTTTTTTTGATGTTATGGTCCATCTAATTGTTCACCTTGTCAGAGAAATTAAGTTTTGTGGACCCGTGTTCCTACGCTACATGTATCCATTTGAGAGATTTATGGGTATCTTGAAGGGATATGTAAGGAATCGACATCGGCCTGAGGGCAGTATCATTAAAGGTTATGCCGCCGAGGAGGTGATCGAATTTTGTACCAACTATATGGCCAGGGTTGACCCAATTGGCGTTCCTACGTCCCGGCATGAGGGTAGGCTTCAGGGCATTGGAACGATTGGATTTAAAGCAGTCGTCCCCTCTAGTGATCTGTATGCAAAAGCCCATTTTTGGGTCTTACAGCACATGACGGGGGTGGAGCCATACATACACGAGCACAAGGAAATGTTACCGAAACAGAATCCCTCGAAGCCAGAGATTTGGGTCACCAGAGAACATAATAGGAAGTTTGCTGGGTGGATCGAAAATAGAGTCCTGCAAGCTTCTGAGGGCGACGTAGATGAAGTTGTTACATGGTTAGCCAGAGGGCCTAGATTTACTGTAGGGACTTGGCAGGGGTATGACATCAACGGCTATTCATTTTATACAAGAACTCAGGACGAGAAGAGTGCTATGCAATGTAGTGGAGTGACACTACTTGCTATTTCGGAGGATGCCAGGGCAGTAAGGGCACTCGACTCATATTACGGTGTTATTGAGGAAATATGGGAGCTCGATTATGTATTACTTAAGATTCCTCTGTTTCGATGCCAATGGGTCGAAATCCCTCGAGGTGTTAAAGTCGACAATTATGGGTTTACTCTCGTCGATCTCAGTAGAGTCGCACACAAAGATGATCCATTTATACTTGCTGAGCAAGCCACACAGGTGTTCTACATCGTTGACCCGGCCAACCCAAAGTTGCACGTTGTCCTTCACAGTAAGAGACGTATTGTTGGGGTCGAAGACGTTGTGGATGAAGAAGAGTACGATCAGTTCGACGAACTACCTCCATTTTTAGATGGAATTCTTCAATCTGTCCCTACCAAAGATATTGATAAAACAAGTTACCTGCGAGACGACCACGAAGAAGGATTATGGGTGGACAACCATTATTGACTAATTTGCAATATGTAAGTGACGTATATTACTTGGATCTTTAATCGAAGAATTCTTCAAATCATTTTTCAAAAATTCTTTTGGAAAACATACGTGATGCATTGAGAATCATTTATGCAAATTTTCATTTCAATTGGAGTATATACTTGATTTGAGCAATAATTGATTTTTTTCACAAATCAATATGAAAACTGCAAATTTTCATTCCATGATTGGTCTTTACTGTTAATTTATTTCAAAATTATTGGAAGTCATTTGCATGGGGTTTTAGGTGTCTTTACAAGTGCAAAATGATGTATTGAGACCCATCTGTAATTGTTCTCAGGAAATCCCTTTAGATAAATTTAACAGTATTCTACTATCGGTTTCAACTTCCAAACCGATATGAAATTAACATATACTATCGGTTTATTGTCATAACACCGATAGTAAAATACAATGCAAAATGATGTATTGAGATCATCTGTAATTCTTCTAAGGGAAATCTTTTAGGGTCAATAACATTGTATTTTACTATCTGTTTGAATTGTGAAACCGATATGAAATTAAACTATACTATCGGTTTATTGTTCATAACCGATAGTGATTTATACTGTGTTATGAGCCCCTGTTCTTAGTTTACTATCGGTTTGGTATAATAAAACCGATAGTGAACAGTGCCAACACTGCAAACCCTAACTTACATGTTTTTACTATCGGTTGGTGGTTATGAACCGATAGTAAATATTCATAGATTAGGTTATAACCTTGCACGATTTTCCCTCCAGTGCAACTGATCGCATTCCAATTTCAAATACTCGCGCGGAAAACCCTAGATTCCCCGACGTTCGCTTCTTCGCTCCTCTGCGCCACCATTGCCAATCAGAATCTGGTTCTCCACCGCCTCCGGCACTGCATTGCGCCACCGCCTCTGGCCACTCCACGATCGACTGTAAGTGTTCTTGACCAAATCGCTCGCGTGTATGCTTAAGTTTGTATGCAATGGTTCATATCCCGTTCAATGGATTACAAATATAAAACTAGAGTAAAATTCATGAACTACAAACTTGATAGCTATGAGAATGACAGAATTGATGAAAATCACTAGCAATTTGTTATACAGTGTAGTCCACTATCGGTTTCTTATTTAGAACCGATAGTAAATACCTTAAACTGAATTTTCTGTTAATTATTTCTCATTTTCTAATTTTCATCTGAAATTTTAGTTCATTTACATTTTAACATACTTTATGTTCCTGCTGAGAGGCTAGCATAGTTTGCACTGCTAATCTTATAGATTTTACTGAATACAAACTTGATTACTATCGGTTTGACTTGGAAAACCGATAGAAAATAGACTAATCTGAATTTTTTGTTAATTACTTCCCATTTTCTAATTTTCATCTGAAATTTTAGTTCATTTAAATTTTAACAGACTTTATGTTCCTGCAGAGAGACTAGCATAGTTTGCACTGCTAATCTTATAAGTTTTCCTTAATATAAAGTTGAGTACTATCGGTTTTACTTGGAAAACCGATAGGAAATAGTGTATGTCATAGTTTGCACTGCTAATCTGAATTTTCTGTTAATTACTTCCCATTTTCTAATTTTTTTCTGAAATTTTAGTTCATTTAAATTTTAACATACTTTATGTTTCTGCAGAGAGACTAGCATAGTTTGCACTGCTAATCTTATAAGTTTTCCTGAATATAAAGTTGAGTACTATCGGTTTTACTTGGAAAACCGATAGGAATAGTGTATGTCATAGTTTGCACTGCTAATCTGAATTTTCTGTTAATTACTTCCCATTTTCTAATTTTCTTCTGAAATTTTAGTTCATTTAAATTTTAACATACTTTATGTTCCTGCAGAGAGACTAGCATAGTTTGCACTACTAATCTTCATATCAATTGATGGTCTGTTCATGGAATTTTAGGTAAAGCCATGTCGGCATCTTCCTCGGCTGATAGTAGTGATTCGGGGAGGGCGAACGTAGATGGCACTGCCTCGTCCCAGCGCAAGAGGAAGGCGCGAGGCGCGATGATGTTGGGTCGTTTGGCCAAACGCGCGGATCTTTCATGCGAGTTCAACCAGTTCGGGAGACCGATCGGGAAGAACGCCGGCCACTATGCTGCCTATGTTGCCTTGTTGGCGATGGAAAGGGTGAAGATCACCGTCCGGAGTTGGAAGGACGTCAAGGCCGACAAGAGGGATAGGCTGTGGGCGGAAGTGAAGGTAAAATTAATCAAAATCACTGAACTCTTGAGTAATCACATTCTCTTGGTTTATCCCAGAGATTAGGTAAGTCCTGCTTATATGCACCATTTGAAACAGGCCAAGTGGAACATCCCCGACGATGGTCCCAAGATAGCTTGCTTGAAGGACATGAACAACACGTGGAAAACCTTCAAGTGCGTCCTCGTCAGTACCTTCCTCGCTAAAGGCAAATCTCCATGCGAGAAGTACCCCTTCATAACGGAGGAGGTATGGGAGCAATTCGCCCAACAGAAGGGGACTCCTGAGTTCAAGGTATGTATGGTTCCTTTGCTTGGTTACACCATTGTATGTAGTAAGTAGCGGTGCATTAATTTTCTTGTTTCTGGTATGAAGGCCCTCAGCGAGAACAAGGCAATCCAGAGGAGGAACGACCACCCACACCGGCTCGGCTCTCGCGGCTATGCGGGGAAGGAGGAGCAGTGGAAGAAGGCTGAAGACGAGGCGTCGAATTTCGTCGACTCCCCTGACCTACCACTCTCCGAGATCCGCGATCAGCGATGCAAGCGCTGGTGGCTGGCCAGAGGGACCGTGTCAGCCACGGGGACTGTGGCGTTCCCAAACCCCAGGGACGTCGAGGTCGTGCAGCGACTCGTAAGTTGGCAACTTCCTGGTTGGAATCATAGAGTGTGGTAGAAAAAACTATGATCACTAGTGTGCGCACAAGTTTGTATATATTTCTTCCTCACAATGGAGAGCTTTCAATGTAACAGATCTCTTGCTCGAAGGAGGTGACCGAGGGATTGTTCACTCCCCATAGGGAGAACGACATCCTTACCCGGGCTCTAGGGAACAAGGAGCATCCAGGGCGGACGCGAACCGTGGGGGCTGTGGTGCCATGGAAGGAAGGCTTCTCAGAGCCCGGGCAAAAGGCGAAGAAGGCTGGCAGCTGGAAGGAAAGGGAAGTGGAGCTATCTCAGAAGATACGGGCAGATGTGACTGCACAATTTGCGGACATGTTCGCTCAAATGAACGAGAAGTATGAACACCTCAACCGAGTTGTGCAGTCCAAGGGTTTAGATCTAGCTGCCGAGGTCGACGCTGCCAGGCCGAGTAGTTGCGGCTCGAAGGTTCACGTGGATCCGGTGGACCTGATCGAGGTATTGCAACTCTTGAGCTATATATGCAGTTCGGTTGATGCCACTCCCGTTACGTTAGAATTGTTTCGCTAACCTGTTATAATTGTTGCAAATTGTAGAAGCCGGAGAGCTGTAGCCTATTGATCAACATAGGCGACATACCTGTTACGGTTGCAAACGGGGTCGTATACCAGTCTTGGGAGGATGTCCGGATCCACTGTGTACCTCTGGAGCCTGGATTCGCAAAGGTACAGGTGGACATGGCCCTCCCGGGCTACAGCTCTTTTCCGTTGCCCGTCCCAACGGACGAAATGCGGACAATTGGCGAGGCATTGGGCTCGTACATATAGTGGCCCAAGAAGGGTGTTAGACTACAGGAGGTAAAACCTAGCCATTCTAGCTTACAACTCAGTTAATATATTCAATTTGCAAAATCTAACTTATGCGTTTGTACTTAAAGTGGACGATGGATACCAGCTCACTTCCTGAGGATACCAGCTCACTTCCTGAGGACACCACCCCCGCCACAACGCATGAGTGAACTCCTTCGGCCCCCATGCCTCCTCCGACGGCCTCAAACCCTTCGCCATTAAATGAGGCCGGCGGCACCACACCCCAACCTTCGAAGGTATATACTCGCTCCCCGCCCAAAGGCAAGGGCAAGGCCAAAGGCAAGGCCAAACAAAGCCAGCCGGGTACGTTCAAGAACGGGTCCCCACTCGTGTCGGAGTACCTTCTGCGCAATATGGATCAAATAACCAGAAGTCTCCACGAGTGGTACCTGACCCGGTCTAGGTGCCACATCAACTTCTTGGTTCACTTCAGGCCAACCCATTTTCACCGTGAGCCCGGGAGCATATCGGTGACCCACGAGGATTTGTTCGACCTCCTCAACTGGCGGGAGCTTGATATGTCCATCATACGGACTGGAGTCCTGTGAGTTTGCTGTTGTCTGAAGTTATCACAGCTCGTTTCATAAATCTAATCACTTTGTATGCACTACTTACTAATGTCTACATTGCATCCAGGTGCATGTATAGGCCGGCGTCGATAAGGGCATGTGACAAGGTGGGTTTCCTCGACCCAGAGAAAATAAGCCTCATGATGCTAGAGCACGACCAAGCACATGCGGAGGAATACATATCAAGGGCACTACTAGCGCAGCAGGACTGAGAGTTCATCTTTGCGCCGTACCACCAAAGGTTAGTGCATTTCCTACTAATTTAACTCATTCTTGTATGTTACGCCTAACATATGTATGAAACGGTTCGCTTATATATGCAATGTAGGGGCCACTGGGTCCTCGCCATCATTTTCCCATGGATGAATGAGGTCTATTACCTCGATTCGATGAGCGACAAGGTGGCGCATGTTTTCACCCTCACATGGCACATAGACGCGTAAGTAACATAGTTGTTTTAAATTTTTCTCTGACTAGCTAATTAATGATAACATATTAACCTGCAATGCTAAATTAAATACAGGGCTTTCAAAAATTATGCTAGTGCTGGAGGGAGGCATGACGCGTCGAAGGGCACAACAATTTCTTGGAAAGAATATGAGGTAATTAATACGGATGGAAGTACTCATGATGAGTCTTTTAATTTAAGCTTAATTAGTTTTTTCGAGTTAATGTGGGTTTATGTCTTTGCATATGCAATTTTTCCAGTGCCATCAGCAGCCACAATCGTGGGAATGTGGCTTCTATGTCATGAGGTTCATGTATGACCTGATCAGGAGAAACTTTGCCCAATTCCCTAAGGTAACCATTTTTCCTGACTCAAAGTCGAACTTTAATTGGATGTGACATACGATCCTAACTTCATACACACATATATGCAGAGCGCCATGTTGAAAGAGCAATATGAGTTGCCTCAATTGAAGGAGCTGCGAACAATTTGGGCTCAATATGTCATGGAAGAAGTGGCTATCAACGATCGATACTAACTGACTTGTGTAATATATATTGAATGTGTTGATTGCTGTATTTGTGAATAAACTCAATATGTGAATAGATTCATTGATGTATTTGTGAATAAACTCGATCAATATGTGAATAAATTCAATCTGTCCAATGCATGTGTATATTACTGTATTAGTGTATTTGTGAACAAATTCAATATGTGAATATTGGTGTATATTTGTAAATATTGGTGAATTTGTGAATGATCCAATGTATCTCTGTATTGCAGTATGTATATGTGCAAGATTCCAGTACTAACCGTGTCCAGTACATAACCGATAGGAAAAACTACATAGTACTATCGGTTATACTTCAACCGATAGAATAAATATTCCATTACTATCGGTTCATATATAACAACTGATAGAATAAAGTTTCCAGTACTAACTGTGTCTATATAATACTATCGTGTTCATATACAACAACTGATAGAATAAAGTTTCTAGTACTAACTGTGTCTACACAATACTATCGGTTTAGATCCCAGCCGATAGAAAAAAACATACACATTACTATCGGTTTAGATCCTAGCCGATAGAAAAAAATACACATTACTATCGGTTTATATACGAGCCGATAGAAAAAACGTAAACAATACTATCGGTTTAAATCCGAGCCGATAGAAAAAATAGTCGATAGCGATTAGTGAACGTTGGGAATGTATATGTTTTACTAACGGTTTTTGAACCGATAGAAGTGTGCTGCGTTTCTACTATCGTGCCAATCACTATCGGTAAGAGAACCGATAGTAGAGTGGATTTTTAACCGATAGTGAAAAGCATTTCTGTAGTAGTGAGTGTCTCTTCTTCTCATTTGGTCAAAGTTAAGGGTAGGACTCCTTTGGGTGTGTTTGGTCTTCGCAGAAGCCCTAGACTGGTGGCAAAGTTTAAAGGTTTCAAACCAGGAACCTCTACTTTTGTTGCACCTGAGCTTTCCATTGATATGCTTCAAGCCTTTGGCTCTTTCTACGGGATACCTTCGGAGTTGATCTCCAAGGAGAAGCTTCAAGCTCCTTTTATCCAAAATATCGATGATTAAGTGGATTGTTTTGCTTATATTAGGAAGTTGCATGTTATTTTGTCAGAAATTTAGTTGGTCATGCTGGATGTTCTGTAATGTTGTTTTTGCTAAACTTTATCTGCTGGATATCAGTTTCTTGTTTAAACATGGCTTTGCCATGTGTTTCAGTTATCTGGAGGTCATCATGATTTATTAATGAATGCTTTTAAGAAATTCAACATCCTTGTTTGGAATTTTAGAGGTCTTAATGCCTCAGAAAAATAGTTGGTGGTGAGATCCAAAATAAATGAGGATAATTGTTCTATTGTTTGTCTTCAAGAGACTAAAATGGAATTGATTAATTCCTCTTTGAATAAAAACATCTGTCCGAAAGATTGGAATGAGTTTGATTTTATTCCCTCCAGGGGTAATTCTGGTGGTATTCTTACTGTTTGGAATTGTAATCTGTTTCAGTGGGTGGATGCTGTTCATACTAAGTTCTGTCTCATTGTATTGCTTAAGAATAAACTCATTGGAGCCCATTGGTTAATCTCTAATGTCTTTGGCCCTTGCTGCCCTAAAAAAAAAGCTGACTTTATTAGCTGGTTTCGTGATATCTCTGTTCCTTTACATATGCTTTTGGTTAATTATGGGTGATTTCAACCTCATGAGATATCCTTCTAACAAGAATAAAGGATTGTTTAACTCAGGAGAAGCTGATTGTTTCAATGAAGCCATCAATCACCTTCTTCTTGAGGAATTGCCATTTTCTGGATCCAAGTTTTCCTGGTCTAATATGCAAGCTCATCCGACATTGGAAAGACTAGACTGGTTTTTCGCCAAAGAAGGATGGATTAAGACTTATCCTCACACTTTGGTTAATTAATATTCTTCAAGGATCATTTCGGATCATTCTCCGGGTATCATCATTATTTCTTCTTCTCTTCCTGTTTCAAAGATCTTTCGATTTGAAAACTTCTGGATTTACAGACCTGGTTTTATGAATTTGGTGGAGAATACTTGGAATTCTTTTCCTTTTGATCCAAATGTTACCAGAAGAATTAATAACAAGTTTAAGTCTCTCAGAAGGGCTCTTAAGTTTTGGAATAAGAGTTTCAAGATCTCTCAGTCTCAAATAGATTATTGTCAAAGTGTTATCACTCTTCTGGATGGTATTGAGGAACAGAGAAACTTATTTAGGCTAGAATTTCACTTCAGATGCATTCTAAAGAGACAATATTGCAATTTACTCAAGATCAGGAATGATTATTGGAAGCAAAGAGGTCGTCTTAGATGGGCAAAACTAGGTGATGAAAATTCAAAATTTTTCCACTCTGTTGCCTCAAATAACTTCAGAAGAAATTACATAGTTTCCTTAAAAAATGATTGCAATGAGGATCTCTCCTCCCATTCTGATATTGCAAATCATTTGTGGAATTCATACAAGAACAGATTTGTCTCTTCGGACTTCTCTGGAATGTTGTTCAACCTTTGTGAGGTTCTTCCCTCTTTTGTTGAGGAACTTTCTGGTCTAGATTTAGCTTTTAGCTCAATGGAGATTGAGTCAGTGGTTTCCAGACTTCCAACTAATAAGAGTCCTGGTCCGAATGGTTTTAATGGTGACTTCTTCTGTGCTTGTTGGCCAATTTTAAGAAGGGATTTCTATGATCTTTTTCACTGCTTCTTTGAAGGTCATGTTGAACTGGACAGACTGAATGCTTCTTTTGTCACTCTTATTCCAAAGAAACAGAGTGCTCAAAAAGTTTCTGATTTTAGGCCAATTTCATTACTTAATAGCTCTTTGAAAATTATCACCAAACTGCTTGCTAATCGGCTTCAATCGATGATCCCATCTTTAATTCACGGTAATCAATATGGATTTATTAAATCCAGATCCATTCAGGATTGTGTTGCTTGGACCTATGAATATATTCATCTGTGTAAGTCTTCTCAAAGGAACATCGTGTTGCTAAAATTAGACTTTGAAAAAGCTTTTGATCTTGTTGAGCATGGAGCTATTTTGGAGGTTCTTAAGGCTAAGGGCTTTGGAAACAATTGGCTAAAGTGGATTCGATTGATTATTAACTCTGGTTCCACCAAAGTGTTACTGAATGGAATTCCAGGAAAACAAATCATTTGTAAAAGGGGAGTGAGACAAGGTGATCCTTTATCTCCTTTATTATTTGTTCTAGTGGCTGATCTTCTTCAATCCATTTTGAATCAAGCTAAGAACATGGGTCTGATCACTCTTCCTATTTCGGTGGTTGATAATGAAGATTATCCCATTATTCAGTATGCTGATGATACTTTGATCATAGCCAAAGCGGACACCAAAGAAATTTTCCTTTTGAAAGCTCTCCTGAATACATTTGCCAATTCTATGGGTTTAAGAGTTAACTTCTTTAAATCCTTTCTGATCCCGATTAATTGCTCGGAGGATTTAGCTTTGAATCTTGCTGGTATTCTTGGATGTTCGGTGGGTTCTTTCCCTTTCACCTATCTAGGACTCCCTCTTGGCATTTCTAAACCTAAGGTTGAGAGTTTTGAGATAATTATTGAACGAATTGAAAAGAGATTGACGGGTTGGCAATTCTCTTTCCTTTCTTTTGGTGGAAGGTTAACCCTTATCAATTCGGTGTTATCATCTCTGCCTATGTTTTTAATGTCGACTCTTAAGATACCCACCTCTGTTATTAGCAGAATTGATAAGATAAGGAGAGCCTTCCTTTGGAGGGGTAATTTGAGTTGCCTGGGAGGACAGTGTCTGGTGGCTTGGAAGGATGTCTGCAAATCAAAATCTAATGGAGGACTTGGAATCATCAATCTAAGATCGCAGAATTTGGCGCTGCTACTAAAGTTCTTATTCAAATTTTTCAATAAAAAACGTGTTCCCTGGGTTCAGCTTATTTGGAAGTCCTATTACAGTTCTAATCTCCCTCAGGATTTTCAACTTGTTGGTTTCTTTTGGTGGAAAGATTTATTATGATTGTTAGTCATTTTCAAAGGGCTTTTCATTTGCACAATTGGGAAGGGCGATACTTGTGATTTTTGGATGGATCTCTGGAGTTCAGAGCTGTTTGCTCACAAATGGGTGGAACTGTTTTCCTTCTCAGCTAGAAGTTTTAAAGTTCATCAATTGGGGAGTCTGGATTTCAGTAATAATTTTTTTCATTTCCCTCTTTCAGAAAGAGCATTCTTTCAGTATCAACAACTGCTTTCAATGCAACTGGACCACCTGGGTGATTCTTCCACTGATGACTATTGGCATATGATCTCTAGTATCTCTCTGTCTTTTCAAACAAGTTTGGTTTATAAGAGACTGATGGGAAACTGTCATATTCATCCAATTTTCAAAGGTGGTTGGAAAAGTAGTTGTATGATTAAACTCAAAATCTTCTTCTGGATTTTACTCTGGAATCGCTCAAATACTAGAGAAAGGCTTGCTTTAAAAAATTTTCAGATCCCTTCTCTCGATTCTGAGCTCTGTGATGGAGGGAACTTGGAAACTCAAACTCATTTGTTCTTTGAATGTTTCTTTGCTAAACAATGCTGGAGTTCAATTGGACTGAGCTGGTCCCTTAATCCTTCCTGGATAGATGATATTTGGAATTCAAAATCTATTAATGCAATTATAAAAGACTTCTACATGGAGGTGATCATTGTTGCTTTATGGAATATTTGGAAATGTCGCAACATGCAAATCTTCCAAGAAGTTGTTCCTTCTCTTGCGTATTGGAAAAAAGCCTTCATTCTGGGCATGAAGCTGGTAGCTGAAAGAACTAATCAAAGGATTCACATGCAAATTACTAGTTGGACTGATCATTTGTAATCTTTTTTTTCAGTTCTGTTTTAGTCTTTTGCTACCTCTTATTATTTTAATATATTATTAGCAGTAGGCTCCTTGCCTACTGCATTTCGTCAAAAAATAAATAAATAAACATAAGCGTAATTGTGGCAAAGGAACTCCTATCCCACTTTTCACCTTGTTTGATTAGAAATGATTTGAGTACTTGATTTACAGTGCAATTTTTCATATGGTAGAGGCACAAGAGGCAAAATTGAAAATCCAGAGGGAAACCATCAATGCATTTTGTAATGAGAATTGAACCTAACACTGGATGGTGAGCTATTTTTTTGAACTTTCAATCACCTGTATTTAAGAGGGTACCATCCAAATCAAGAACAACATGGGAAACTTGTAGAGTAATGGGACTGGATGTTGACATCTCCAAGATTGGTGGGAGCTCAATGCAGCAAGAGATAGGTCATTTAGCTAGTCAAACATGACAAAGAATAGAAGAATTCAAGCATACACCAACATATTGATTCCAAACTGACTAATAGTATATCCGAAATATGCTTAGTAACCCATACAAGATAACATAGCATTCGACCATGCTACTTTATCCTAAAAAACTATATCCAAAATATGCTTCACGCTAGCTTGAAAGCAATAAACAGATTCCAAATTGACTAATGATATTGAGCACTCTAAATAAAGCACAAATGTTTCATTCAAGGTGATAGATGGGTTGAAATAATGAATGAATTCCTCATATGTAATACTGCTACTTCATCCTAAAATTATAGCTTACAGATTGAAGGAAAAGAACTGAAGAGTGATATCCCATAACAAAATTGCCCGCATATTAAACTCTTCTCTTGTTAGAGGGAGCCAAAGTTAAATCAATACACAATAAAACATCACAAAAACAAACTTGCCTGGTGACGAATCCAACAAATTTTGAATTAGCATAATACATCACAACAGATCGATGCCGCCACCAGCAAAGAAGACGCAATGATGCAGCGGTGCAGTGGAGGGTGGAGATCACCGAGAATTACAATGTGTTGAAAGAGGAGTGGATCACGCACCTTTGCTTGCGTTGATGAGGAAGTAGTCGTTTGGTGTGACGCAGATGTAGAATAGGTCCACCACCGCTCGCGAGTGGCCGTGGCACCAGCCCTCGCCCCCTGTCGACGATTCGGACTCGGAGTCCTCAGCCGAACTTATGCAAAATTTGTAATAGTGAGACCTTTCAAGATGACCCTTCGGAAGGTATGTAGAACAATGGTGAACAGGAGCACAACAAGATTTGTACAGGTTCGGGCCCTCGATGATGGGAGTAATAGCCCTACGTCCTGTTAGGATTTCACTATAGGTGATAAAAGGTTACAAAATGGCAGAAAAACCCCTTCACAAGCAAAAGGTTTTTCCTATGTAAATGTACAGAATAAAGTCAGGAAGGCTTGTAAGAACTATCTAATTTAGGCCGTAGACTTGACTGTTTTTAGTGGTTGAGATGCGTTGTGTCTCACTTGTATCAGAAGTCTTGTTCTTCCAAATGGATCGGATCCTCCTGTTTGATGTATTTCGCCACCCTTTTATACTGGTCGAAAGGATGCCATATCGTAACTACATCAAACAGTTGTTTAGACGGTTGGATGCGGTTTATTGAACCGCTCTTAACTTCCAAGTAGGTTAAGAACGTGTTATTCGTGAAATAACTGCTTGTATCAACCTCTTGGCGGTTAGTCTTCTACGTGGAGGAATCTTCGGGATACTTGGAATATTCGCACTATATGGATAACCGGTCAGATAAATCCCAAGTACCTTGGTCGAGAATGTTCTGACCGCGGGGTGTTGGCTGACCGCGCAACATTTTCAACATTCTGTTCGCGTATAACATACGAACTTCTGACCGCGCAAAGCCTGTGGTCTGATCGCACGAGGCTTGCGACCTGATCGCGCAAAGCCTGCAACCTTAGACTGATGCTTCTCAGAATGACTTGAGTTCACACCGCCGGGCACGTGTCTGACTTGAATCTGTCTTGAGCCAACAGTGAATTTATTTGAACTGACTCGGGTGTCAATCCTCGTCAGCTAGCCCCCAAATTTAAAGAAAACGAAGGGACGTGTTTACTTTAAATTTAAAGAAATGCATCGGATTATTAACCCAACTCTTCAAATCCCCCACTTAGTGGCGCACTAAATAGGTCGGTTGGTTCCCCGAGACAGGCTCTGGGTATTATGTGACAGGCAATGATGGCGCTGTTGAAATGTTTTTTAACCCGAGGTAAAATTGTAAATGCTTTGTAGAAACCCGAGGCACCTGGAATGCGAACCGTCACCTTGGCGGCTATAAATACCGGGTCCTTGGTTCTGTAAAGCTTCACAATTTCTTCCCACGGCTAAGTCCCTTCCTAGACAACCTTGATTCTTCTCTTCATACACTTCCTGATGGCAGATCACAACATCATCGAGATTGAGAGTGATGAAGAGAAAGTTGTCGAACAGGGGCCTCAGATGCATGAAGACTTGTCTCCTTCAAGGAAGAAACCCAAGGTTGACGAGGGATCTTCCAGCGGAACGAAGGTGAAGAATGTAGCAAGTCTCTTTCTTCCTTCAGTTCCTATAACTCTTCCTGTTCATGCATCTCGGCAAGTTAGGCCTTTAAGTTTGGAGAGAAACCTTTCTCCATTTCATCCCAATACCTCCAACCTTTATTTGGGTGATCAATATTCTGGTCGGCAAGCGGTGACTATCCCTCGACCAGATGATTCCCATATTGTGTTGGCGAAGCAATCATATGGTGGGAAGGTTGCACTTCCACCATCTGATGATCCTCTTCCCAGGATGGCTATATCAACATGCCATGAGCTGGGATAGGTAATAATCCTTCTCTCCTTTTGCTGATAGTTATAGTCAGTACAACTAATTTTTGCAAATGTAGGAGGTTGGAGGCTCCAGCGATCAGCCTTCTGCTGCTCCATCTTTTCCTTCCAGAGAGATTCTTCTGGAGGAGAAGAATGCCCTGGAGAAGAAGACTGAAGGGATGTCTTCGAAGATTCTGCATTTAGCAGAATGTTTTGAACGATCCCGTGAAGAGGCGCGCCAGTTCCGTCGAGAGAGGGATCACGCTCAGCGACAGCGAGAACTCTCTGACTTGATTAGGGACAATAGTGCGTCTCTTGTTAGGGATGATGTAGATAGATTTAGGTTAGTTGCTAGTTCCCTGGGGGTTGTCAGTGTAGATTCTACTGACAACAACATGTCCCTTGGGGAACTTTGTAAACTCCTTTCGGATCAAGTCGACGCTTTGGTCGACTGTATCCCTTTTGTATGTAAAGAATGCAAGAAATAAAAATTTCTTTCTTCAAATAGTTACTCTTTACATCTTCTGTGTGAATATATGGCCATGAGTAATGCTTTCGCGACCATTCATACACAGGGAAATTTCAGTTCTGCGATCAGAATCACACTTTCAAAAAAGCACCGCGACCAACCCTAATATCGCGATTAGACTTAAAGCCGCGATTAGAACTGAAACATACTGCGACGAGGATTGAGGTTCGACCAGACTATCACTTCGATTAGAATCGGAACTTAATCAAAACCATGGTCTCGATCGTACCGTAACCCGGCCAAAATACATCCATACGTCCAAAAATTGAGTCGCACGACTTTTTCGTAAAAATGTCCAAAGCATATAAAGGAAAAACGTCTTCTGAAAAGTACTGAAAATTTTTCTGTCCTTTTGCACTTTTAGTTTCCGAAACAAAGAAGTCTTTTTGTTTCAGATCCGATGCCTGAACACTTTATCGGGTCCGCCAGAGACAGTATCCGTTATGGGAAATGAATAAAACACTCAGTGGAACGTTTTGAACGAAACGTTACTCACATTAATGCGCCGCCTTGGGTCTATAAAAAGAGCAGATGTCTTCTCAAAGAAGCCACACAGCCAAAAACCCTCATCGTTTCCGCCGCACAAAACCCTCATTCTTCTCAGCTTCTGTTTTCCCCAAAAATCACCAACTTTTCCTTTGACTTTCCACCAAAAAATGGCGTCCTGGAGCCGATCCATTCACCATTCCGAGGAGAGTTTGATGTTGCTGGAGAAGGAGGAAATCCTTCCTCCGCGGCTTTTGATCAACTGGCGGCTCGCGGAAAAAGATCAAGAAACCCCAACCGTCCAGGAGGGCGAGTTGGTGGTCTTTGAAGAGTACTTGCGCTGCGGGTTCCGATTCCTCGAGAGTCGGTTCCTCAAGGATGTCCTCGAGCATTATGGGTTGGAGTTGATCAACCTCCACCCAAATACAGTGTTGATATTGGCGGTTTTTCAACACCTATGCGAGGCGTTCGTCGGAGTGTACCCCAGTGTGGACCTCTTCTGACGATTCTACTTCTCGGCGTGGTCGAAGAGCGCTAATGCCGCCGGATGTATTTACTTCCGGCTGAGGGATAAAAAGGAGTATCCCTTTCCACCCCTACGAGACTCAGTGCATGGGTGGCATCAGAAGTGGTTCTACTGTACCCCGCCGAAGGAGAGCGGGTTGTGCTTTGAAAACTCGCGGCCAGAGAAGCCAAGCGAGTTAGACACTCTCCCGGCGATGAACTCGGAGTTCATGAAACACGCCGAGGTAATTCTTCACTTGGTCGAAGAAGGGTTGATGGCTCGGGACATCATCCGAGACTTTGTGAAGAACCGGGTGAGCCCCCTGCGTGAAAGGGCTCATCCGGCTTGGGATATTAAGTCCATGGCGGACAGCACCCTGGACTATAACGAAGGTATTTGTTTCTGACACCGAAAACCTTCATGTTTTTCTTGAAATACATTCATTTTAACTTGCATTCGGTAACAGTCCTGTCCTCTGCCGAAATTGAGAGGCGGACTAACCACCTCCTCCGGGCGTACAACGCCGAGGTAGAGGGTGCTAAGGGGTCGCCTCGCCCCCAGAGCTTAATTCACGCCGGTGACGACCTCAGGCAAGAGCGTCGAAGGGTACATTCTCCACTTGGCCTCTGTTTTGCAGGTTTTATGTCTGTCCAGTACTAATCCCATGTGAATAGCTTCTTGGGAGGTTTGCTGAGGCGATGTTTCCCAGCGAGAAAGTCGGTTCCCTGGGAAAGCCGACGACCAAAAACGTGAAGAAGATTTCCTCGAGACCCAGGACGAGGAATCCCACCCCCAAGAAAGTCAGGCTAAATCTTGGGGAAGGGTCTTCGCGAAGCACTCCTCCTACGGCCCGAAGAACTGCGGTAAGATATCGCATCCCACCGCTCTTTCCAGGCGCGAACTCGAATTACTTCTTCGTCGTACAGGGAGAGGGCAGTGAGTAGGAGGAGGATGATGATGTCCCTCTAGTTCACCGGAGGAGGAAGATCGCGGGCTCTCCATCCGGTGACGCTCCAAGCCATTCCGCAGGGATAACTGTTACTGCAGAGGCAGCCGTAGCAGTCCCTATGACCACTGAAAGCCTTGTGGTCACGGATGATCCCCTAGCCCCTGAAGCTCCCGAGGCTTCAGAGCCAGTTGCCTCTACCTTCCCGGTCGAAGGGACGACCGTGGTAAGATTTTCCCACAGTCCGTTTTCTTCAATTCCCCCTGTGTACTTGATGAGCTAATGCTTATGCAGGGAGAAGAGCTTCCCCCTGCGACTCCTGCTAGCCCCAGGGAGGAAAATACTTCTCCTCCGCAGACAGGAGCGGAGGTGGTTGTGCAAGATCCTGTGGCGATTGCACGCGAGGTGCCGGCCGCAGAAACCCAGGAGACAGCGAGGTCCTTGGATGGGACGTCGCCAATGGGATCGACTGCCCAGGTAAAGATCCTTCTTGTTAGCCTTTATCTTTCCCTTGAAAAAATGTTCATAGGGGAACACATACAGGGAAGAGGGCCCTTGTTTTCCAAGAGGAAGATCAGGGCGGACGATGATTGTCCCCATGCTCAAGGAGAACCTTCTCTGAAATCCCAAAAGCTAATGGGATTTCAATTAAGGTAAGAACCTTTATCCTGGTTGTATTAGAAATGATGGTTACGAATCGTTACCATTTGATTTTTCTTTTCCTTTACTAGACGAAAAGAAATAGCGGCCAATCCTCCAACCGCTTCGGGAAGGGTTGAAGTCACTGCTGGTGCAGGAGCCTCCAGTGAGGAGCGCTCCATCCCCTTGGCCCAGGAAATTGTCCGGGCCGTGGAGGGAGAAGCAGACACGAGAACCCAGTCGCAGTCACCGGTGACTGGAAGCAGTACCCAGCAGGCACTTCCTCCAACTGCCCCTACTGTAGGCACTTCCGGGCCTTCGACAAATCTTCCCATTAGTCCGGAAGATGCCTCTCTGCAGAAGTTCATGAAGGTATGTTGAATCCCTCTCTGGGTGTCCTGAACTGTACATAGGACACTTTTGACGCTTTTTTGCATCACAGGAACTATCCCGGATGATGGCCCAATCGCGTGCTACGGCGGCGAGCATGGTGGCCATACAAAGAGAGCGAGACGGCTTGCGCAGGTAAGGATCATTACCTTTCAACTTGTAAAGGTACAAGTTAACCACTCCTTCTGTTTTATTACAGGAAAGTGGCATCGTTGGACAAAGAAATGGCCACAGTCAAGCTTCATTCGATCTCAGTAGCTAGGAACCAAGAGATTGAAAACAATAAACTGCGGTCACAACTTGCTGGTAAGTTGATTCCTGATTAGGAATACTTGTCCTCATAATCTGTGAGTAATGTTTTCTCTCCTTGCAGCGCAAGCTGGTCAAATAATGCAACTCAGTCGGGACAATAAAACCCTCCAGGATTCTATCAAAGCCTCCACAAGGGCGATTGGAAAGATGAGCCGTTCAGTCTTTGAAAAACTGAAGGCGGTGGCTCATCTTCTGAAGGCTGATGTGGTCGAAACCACACGAGACAATCTCAGCCAAGAGGACTGGGCTGCCCTAGTTATGGCTCAAGCAGAGTCACTTCTCGAGTATCTCCCTGAGGATACACAGCGACGAGAAGAGGTGATCAGAACCAGAGTTCGGTTAGCCGCTTCCGCTATCCTCAGCCGGGTTCGACTTCACTATGGCCCAGATGCAAATCTGAATCCACTAGCGGGACCGGTTGAGATCGAGAGTGAAGAGCAACTAGAGGCCGTCATGGAGGAGATTAGTCCCCTTGTAGATAAGCTTCTGACTGAGCTCGGGATCGAATGATCCTTATACCTGTACAGAAACAGTTGTATACGATGCAATGCACATGAAAATTCATTTTTGAAAATGAATATATATTTTTGTTTTATGTTGGTTTATATTGTAAACTTATCCCCCTAGCCCCCGCCTGTGATTGTAGATACTGAAGGCTTAGTATTACAAACGCAGGGGAAAAAAGAATATAACGACCAGGGGTGTATGATCAAATCAACAATTATAACACCTAGCCTTGTTTGCTAACCAGCAGCCACTCGGATAACCAAGGACTTGCAGAAAGCCCCGTGTGCGTTGAGAAACGGCTTATTTAGGAGTGACTTATCTGAAAGTGGTTATGAGATCGGCCAGCGAATCCGACTAGGATGTTATAATGATCTAACCGCGTGCGACCAGCCCCCGTGCTGAATTCATAGTGGATGGTCATAAAGGGAAATATTCCTCATATAAACGCAAAACATTTTTAATTTTATGAAAAAATGCTGATTGAACAGGAAAAATGGGGTTGAGTACTTACATGTAGAACTTGCGAAGTTGATCGACGTTCCAAGTATTGGACAAAATTTGACCATCCCCCATGGCTAACCGCGCGGATCCTGGTCGCGGCACCGAGACCACAGTGTAAGGGCCTTCCCACTTCGGGGAGAATTTGTTGCGATTAGACTGATCTTGGATTTTCCGTAAGACCAGGTCGCCCACGTGAAGACTACGTGGTCGCACCCTTTTACTGTGATACTTGCACAAAGCTTGCAAGTATGCCGCGGACTTGACCAAAGCGCGATCACGCCTTTCTTCTAAGAGGATAAGATCTTGTGACCGCTGTTCGGACTGATTAATCTGTTCGAATTATTTTGTTCGAACAAACCCAATACTAACTTTGATAGGCAATACAGCCTCGGTCCCATAGACCAGATGGAAGGGGGTCTCACCGGTGGCTCGACTAGAAGTAGTTCGTAGTGCCCATAGAACAGTATAAAGCTCTTCTGCCCAAGCCCCCGAGCGAGTCTTATGGCGATCAAAAACACATTTTTTAATGCCTTGTAGTATCTGCCCATTGGCTCGTTCTACAGCACCATTGCTTTGTGGATGCGCCACAGAAGCAAAGCACACCTTAGTTCCAATCTGGTCGCAGTAGTCTAGGAAGAGACCACTAGCGAACTGAGAACCGTTATCGGTGATAAGGCGGTTTGGAACACCAAACCGAGCAACAATGTTCTTATGAAAGAACTTTTGTGCTGCTGATGCGGTAATATTGCGTACCGGTTCGGCCTCGATCCACTTTGTAAACGTGTCAATGGCTACGAACAGAAACTTGTACCCATTGACCGCTTGTGGCATAGGACCTACAATATCCATTCCCTAGACCGCGAAAGGCCATGCGAGGGGAATGGTTTGTAACGCATAGGCAGGTTGATGAACCTGTCTGGCGTGAAACTGACACTGAGGACATATCTTGACCATATGCTTGGCATCATCGAGTGCCGAAGGCCAGTAGAATCCTTGTCGAAAAGCTTTTCCGACCAGTGTTCGATATGACGTGTGTGCACCACATACACCGTCATGTATTTCTTTCAAGAGGGATTTTCCTTCCTCCTGAGATACACAACGCATGAATACTCCTTGAGTACCCTTTCTGTACAAAACCCCGTCTATGAGTTTGTACAGTCATGCTTTTCGAATTAACCGATTGCTTTCGGTTTCGTCCTCGGGTAGGGTCCTATGTTCAAGATAGACTCTCAATGGATGAGTCCAATCCTGTTCCTGACCGAGGTTGGTAACGGAGGCTATTACCGGATCATCCTCAACCGAAGTCATGATTGAAGGACGGTCCAAGTGTTCAATGAACACTCCTGCCGGAGCGGATGTGCGTGAGGACCCAATTTTGGATAATTGGTCTGCGAGAATGTTGTCCTTTCGCGGGATGTATTGGACTTCGAAATGACTGAAGTGTTTTTCCAATCTCCTCACTTCCCCCAGGTAATGAGCCATTGTCTCATCGGAGGTGCTATACTCCTTGTTTACCTGGTTTACGACCAGCTGTGAGTCTCCCCTCACCGCTAATCGACGGACTCCGAGGAATTTTGCTGCCCGGAGCCTTGCAAGAAGACCTTCATACTCTGCTGCATTGTTAGTCGCAACAAAGTGTAGTTGGATGACATACTTAAGCTGTTCGCCCTGGGGCGTAACTAAGACCATTCCAGCCCCCAAGTGTTGAAAACTACGGGAGCCGTCAAAGTACATTGTCCAGTAATCGGGGCACTCCAGTTCCTCTGCCAACTGCACGGGTGGCTCAGGGTTGGTCCATTCGACCACAAAGTCGGCCAAAACCTGAGACTTAACCGCTGTGCGGGGCGTGAAATGAATCTCGAAGGCACCGAGTTCGACCGCCCATTTGGCGATTCGACCAGATTTCTCTGGGTTTCGGACAATATCCCCCAAAGGAAAAGAGGAGGGTACTGTGATCTTGTGCTCTTGAAAGTAATGTCGTAGCTTACGGGAAGCCATCAGTAGCGCGTAAAGTATCTTCTGGACCTCAGGGTAGCGCTCCTTAGGACCATGAAGTACCTCGCTCACATAGTAGACGGGTCTATGTATTCCTTCCCTATCGCGATCAGAACGGCGCTGACTGCGTGCGGTGTGGCCGCCAGATAAAGAAGCAATGGTTCTCCTTTGTCGGGAGACACCAATACTGGCGGACTGGATAGATATGTCTTTACCTCCTGAAATGCTTTTTCGGCCTCATCCAACCATGTAAAATTATGATTCTTCCGCAAGGCTTTGAAGAAAGGCAATCCCCTTTCGCCTAGTCGCGATATGAAACGACTTAAAGCCGCCATGCGACCAGCCAGGCGTTGAACATCCTTCATGGTCGAGGGCGATCTCATTTGTTCAATGGCCCTGATTTTCTCAGGATTAACTTCAATGCCCCTGGAACACACAAGGAAACCAAGGAGTTTTCCTGAAGAAACCCCGAAAGAACATTTCTCCGGGTTTAATTTTATTCCAAAGCGATTCAAATTACAGAAGGTTTCAGCGAGATCGTCCAAATGAGACAATCTCTTGGTACTTTTTACAACCAAGTTGTCTACATATGCTTCGAGATTACGCCCTATCTGGGAAAGAAAGGTCTTTTGCATCAAGCGCTGGTACGTGGAACCTGCGTTCTTGAGACCGAACGGCATTCTGACGTAGCAGTATGTGCCGAACGGGGTGATGAAGGCAGTTTTCTCTTCATCGTCTTCTGCCATGCTAATTTGATGATAACCTGAGTAAGCGTCCAGAAAACTCATCAGTTTGCAACCCGCAGTTGAGTCGACCAACTGGTCGATGCGGGGAAGGGGAAAGTCATCCTTTGGACAGGCAGCGTTGAGGCTAGTGTAGTCGACGCACATGCGCCACTTGCCATTTCACTTGCGGACCATGACCGGATTGGCGAGCCATTCCAGGTGATCCACTTCACGGATAAACCCGGCCTGTAGGAGTTTGTCCAACTCCTCTCGGATGGCTTCCTGTTGGTCAGCAGCAAAACGCCTGAGCTTTTGCTTTATTGGTCGTTGTCCAGGTCGAATTGCTAACCTGTGCTCAATTACTTCCCTTGGGACACCGGGCATGTCGGACGGTTTCCACGCAAACACATCTGCGTTAGCCCGGAGGAAAGCAACGAGGTCGATTTCCTATTTGTCATCCAGAGCTGATCCGACCCGAATTGTCTTGGATGGATCATCTGGGTACAAAGGAACCAATTTGAGTTTCTCATCTGGTCGAGGAGCAGCCTTAATCATGTCGGTGGTAACAGTGGCGACCTGAGCGTCCCGGAGGGGAAGTTGATCGACCATCTCCAAAGATAGCCGGTCGTACGTGAGTGCCACGTTGCGACTGCCTCGGACCGAGATGACACCTTTGGGGCCAGGCAATTTCCCGCACTGATAAGCATAGTGCGTTGCCATCATGAACTTAGCGAGAGTTGGCCTGCCAAAGATTGCATTATAAGACGAATCACAATCGATTACGTCAAAAGTAACCAATTCTGTTCGGAAGTTATCCGGTTCTCCCAGTGTGACCGGGAGGACCACTTGTCCCAATGGCATCATGGAGGGGCCTGGGATTATCCCATAAAACGGATGGATTATGGGCTTAATCTTCAAACGAGGAATTTGCATCTCGTCGAGTACCTTGACTAACAAGATGTCAAGGGAGCTTCCTCCGTCGATCAGGACCCTTTCAACTCTCGCGTTGCTGATGATTGGGGTAATGACCAGAGGGAGCCTCAATGGTCGTGTTAACCCCGCCGGACAATCAGTGCGATCAAATGTTAAAGGTGTATCCGACCAACGGGGGTACTGAGGTTCGCCAAGGGATGTCTCCGTTTGGTTAACCTCTCGGTAAAAGGCCTTAAACTGCCTTTTGGAAACGAAAGAAGAAGAACCTCCAAAAATAACGTTAACATGATTTTGAGGTACTTGGTAGGACATTTCCTCGTCTTCGTCGGCGTCCCTAAGTCCGTACGCCTGTTCTTTAGGTGGTAAGGTTGGCATTGGCCCAACTCCCTGGTAGAAGTCATCCAGTTGCTTCAACCAACTCCTGCAATTCTTGAGGTCGTGGCCTGCTGAGTTGTGGAGTGGACACCACTTCTTGCCCTCCTGCGGATTAGTTGACTTTTCTGGCTGGTCGACATTTTGACCACCAGAGGCAGTTTTATGTTTGAATGAAGACTTATTACCTTTGGTCGAAGGTGGCTTCTCTGCGACTGCGACCTCGCGGTACTGTCCAGAGTGGTTCCTCTTCGACTTTTTTGACTTCCGACCTGATGAAGATTCCGGCTTCTTGCTTGAATCTTCTTTCCTGGCGTCCTTGAAGCCTGGTTGAGGTGGTAGGTCCCCCTTGTCGACCATTCGATTCCATTCAACCGCTTCGGCTGCATCAGAATACCGATCGGCCATGTCGAACAGATCAGCCACTGATCGAGGAGGGTGGATAAGCAAGTCCTCGGTAAATCTCCGGTACCGAACAGCATGCTTAAATGCCCTGTGACGAGGATTGACACCTGGGTCACTTCTAATAAACTTTTGGTTCAAGACAAGTTCGAACCAGACATGTATCTGGTGATGCGGACCCAAGCTATTCTGAGGAGCATCACCATGAGGTCGCAAGCTTTACGCGATCAGGTCGCGGGTTTCGTGCGATCAGACCGTAAGCCTTGCGCGGTCAGAAGTTCGTAGGCTATACGCGAACTACACATTCGGGATATTGCGCGGTCAGCCAAATCCCACGGTCAGAACATCTGCCGATCAGGATACCTGGGATCTATCTATTCGGTTGCCCATACAACAGGATATTCTAAGTATCCCGAAGATTCCTACACGGGGAGAATCAACCGTCAGGAGGTTAACACGTACAGTTATCCATGAATAACACGTGTTTAACCTACGTGGAGGTTAAGAGCAGTTCCAAAAACCGTATCCAACCGTCCGTGCAACCGATTGATGCAGTTTCCTTCACATGGCACCCTTTCAAACAGTATAAAAGGATGGCATGAAGCATCAATCAAGAAAAAAATCCAAGTTAGCCAAGTCTACGGCACACCTTATATAGCATTTTAATAAGTTTTCTTTGGCTTATCTCTGTACACTTTTACAGGAAAAATCCTCGCCTGTGAGGACTTTTCCTTCCATTTGTAAACCTTTTACCACACTTAGTGAAATATCAACAGGACGTAGGGCTTTTACTCCCACCATCGAGGGCCCGAACCTGTCTAAATTCTCTGTGCTCCTGTTCACCATTGTTCAGCATACCTTCCCGAAGGGTCATCTTGAAAGGTCTCACTATTACAAATTCTGCATAAGTTCGGCTGAGGACTCCGAGTCCGAATCGTCGACAGCTGGCGCCCACCGTGGGGCTCTTCTCAAGGCGTCTTAATTAAAATTCGGAGGTTCGCTGAAAAATGGCTGGAGCATATGATTCCGAGAATGATTTCGATCTCGAGGATTATGCCCATATACCAATGCCTTCTCCAAGCGATCCTGTTCCGATGGAAGAGGTCGAAGGCCAAAATCTTCCACAGGGTGAACCATCTCCCCAAGTCATGTTAATCGACCAGGAGGGAACTGGCACAAGGTCAGAACCCACAGAGGTTCTTAATGTGCTAGGTGATGAGTCCGGCCCGTCATACGATCCTGCTGAGGGAAAATATGATGGTGACCCTGGAATTAGCCCAGGAAGGTTCGACCTTGATAACCTCCACCGTCTCTTTGATTTTGAGTCCGACTCGGAACAAACCGAGATGTTCTCCCCATCGGCGACCTCTCTCCCTAGGCAGTTTGCTGCGTTGTCGGAAGAAACTCCCGATCAACAGGTTGCCAGGGAAGAACAAGATCGCAAACAGAAGGAGGAGCAAGATCTCGAGCAACAAAACAACGAACTACGCAGAACTGCCCTAGAGGCTCTTCAAGATGCGCAGGCTCGTTACGATGCTGCCCCGAGTTCTTCTCAACGGTCGCGTGGTCGTAGACGTGACCAGACTCCTTCCTTACCACCGGAGCATTTCCCAGTGGACGAGGAAACAATAACACCTGGTGCCCCTAGGAGAAGTACCCATGGTCGACTGCGATCTATCGCGGAAGTCATGCGCAATTTTCCTCCTACGGTCACGGATGCGCAGAGACCGGCCTTTTACAGGATCCTAGCGGAAAGATTGGACGAGGTCGCATCCGAGGCGACCCCAACAGCCTCTTCCCGCTCAGTGACACATTCCCGTGATCGAGATGGTCCTCATTTTGGCTCTGGCCGATGGAGTTACCCGCCGCCTATACCGTCCCGACAGGACAAATATCGGCGAATGCAGGACTCTCGCAGTAGGGATCGAGTTCCCGTTCACTCTCGTTTGGGACCCCGAGTAACCTCGCCATTAAGTGAGTTTGCTCGAAACCCGACCGAAAGTCACAGAACGGTTCACGGTCCTTACGTTGGTTGCAAAGCTTTCTCGCCTGGCCTACGAGCAGTCGTTTGGCCCGATAAGTTTCGACCAGGGGCCATTGAGAGGTTTGATGGAACTCAAAACCCATCTGAGTTCCTTCAGATCTATATCACTGCCATCCAAGCAGCAGGAGGCGATGACAAGGTCATGGCTAACTACCTGCCAACAATCCTCGTAGGACCGGCTAGAACCTGGTTGTTCAATCAGCCTGAGGGTTCTATCTACAATTGGGAAATGCTATGCGATGCCATCCTCAGCAATTTCCAAAACTGTTACCAAAAGCCGGGTAAGGAGGACGACTTGCATAGACTGCGGCAAACTTCGACCGAAACGCTTCGGCAGTTTGTCAAGAGGTTTGTCGGGGTAAGAAATACCATCCCGAACATATCTGATGGCTCCGTAATCAGGGCATTTAAGCATGCCGTTCGATACCGGAGATTCACTGAAGACTTGCTTATCCACCCTCCTCGATCAGTGGCCGATCTGTTCGATATGGCTGATCGATACTCCGATGCAGCCGAGGCAGTCGAGTGGAACCGAATGGTTGACAAGGGGGACCTACCGCCCCAACCAGGCTTCAAGGACACCAAGAAAGAAGATTCAAGCAAAAAGCCGGAGTCTTCACCGGGCGGGAAGTCAAAAAAGTCGAAGAGGAACCGCTCTGGACAGTACCGTGAGGTCGCGGTCGCGGAGAAACCACCTTCGACCAAAGGTAATAAGTCTTCTTTTAAAAGTAAAACTGCTTCTGGTGGCCGGGATTCCGACCAGCCAGAAAAATCAACTAATCCGCAGGAGGGCAAAAGGTGGTGTCCACTCCACAATTCCGCAGGCCACGATCTCAAAAACTGCAGGAGTTGGTTGAAACAGCTGGATGATTTCTACCAAGGAGCTGGGCCAATGCCAACCTTACCGCCCAAAGAGCAGGCGTGCGGGGTTAGAGACGTCGATGGAGACGAAGAAATGGCTTACCAGGTACCTCAAAATCATGTTAATGTCATTTTCGGAGGTTCCTCCTCTTTCGTTTCCAAAAGGCAGTTTAAAACTTTTTGCCGAGAGGTTAACCAAACGGAGACATCCCTTGGTGAACCTCAATATCCCCGTTGGTCGAATATGCCTTTGACGTTCGATCGCGCTGACTGTCCTGCGGGGCTAACTCGACCATTGAGGTTACCTCTGGTTATTACCCCAATCATCAGTAACGCGAGAGTCGAAAGGGTCCTGATCGATGGGGGAAGTTCCCTTGATCTTTTATTGGTCAAGACACTCGACGAGATGCAAATTCCTCGTTCGAAGATCAAGCCCATAATCCATCCGTTTTATGGGATAATCCCAGGCCCCTCCATGATGCCATTGGGACAAGTGGTCCTCCCGGTCACTCTGGGAGAACCAGATAACTTTCGAACAGAATTGGTTACTTTCGATGTAATCGATTGTGATTCAGCTTATAATGCAATCTTTGGCAGGCCGACTCTTGCTAAGTTCATGATGGCAACGCACTATGCTTATCAGTGCGGGAAATTGCCTGGCCCCAAAGGTGTCATTTCTGTCCGAGGTAGTCGCAACGTGGCGCTCACGTGCGACCGGCTATCTTTGGAGATGGTCGATCAACTTCCCCTCCGGGACGCTCAGGTCGCCACTGTCGCCACCGATGCGATCAGGGCTGCTCCTCGACCAGATGAGAAACTCAAACAAGTTCCTTTGTACCCAGATGACCCATCCAAGACAATTCGGGTTGGGTCAGCCCTGGATGACAAATAGGAACTCGACCTCGTTGCTTTCCTCCAGGCTAACGCAGATGTGTTTGCGTGGAAACCGTCCGACATGCCCGGTGTCCCAAGGGAAGTAATTGAGCATAGGTTAGCAATTCGACCTGGACAACGACCAATAAAGCAAAAGCTCAGGCGTTTTGCCACCGACCGACAGGAAGCCATCCGAGAAGAGTTAGACAAACTCTTACAAGCCGGGTTTATCCGCGAGGTGAATCACCCGGACTGGCTCGCCAATCCGGTCATGGTCCGCAAGTCAAATGGCAAGTGGCGCATGTGCGTCGACTATACTAGCCTCAACAGTGCCTGTCCGAAGGATGACTTTCCCCTTCCTCGCATCAACCAGCTGGTTGACTCCACTGCGGGTTGCGAACTGATGAGTTTTCTGGATGCCTACTCGGGATATCATCAAATTAGCATGGCAGAAGACGATGAAGAGAAAACTGCCTTCATCACCCCGTTCGGCACATACTGCTACGTCAGAATGCCGTTCGGTCTCAAGAACGCTGGTTCCACATACCAGCGCTTGATGCAAAAGACCTTTCTTTCCCAGATAGGGCGTAATCTCGAAGCATATGTAGACGACTTGGTTGTAAAGAGCACCAAAAGATTGTCTCATTTGGACGATCTTGCTGAAACCTTCTGTAACTTGAATCGCTTTGGAATAAAATTGAACCCGGAGAAATGTTCTTTCGGGGTTTCTTCAGGAAAGCTTCTTGGTTTCCTTGTGTGTTCCAGGGGCATTGAGGTTAATCCTGAGAAAATCAGAGCTATTGAACAAATGAGGTCGCCCCCGACCATGAAGGATGTTCAACGCCTGGCTGGTCGCATGGCGGCTTTAAGTCGATTTGTATCGCGATTAGGCGAAAGGGGACTACCTTTCTTTAAAGCCTTGCGGAAACATCATAACTTCACGTGGTCCGACGAGGCCGAAAAAGCGTTTCAGGAGGTAAAAACATATCTTTCCAGTCCACCAGTATTGGTGTCTCCTGAAAAGGAAGAACCATTACTTTTGTATTTGGCGGCCACCCCACACGCGGTCAGCGCAGTTCTGATCGCGGAAAGGGAAGGAGTGCACAGACCCGTCTACTATGTGAGCGAAGTACTTCATGGTCCTAAGGAGCGCTACCCTGAGGTCCAGAAGATACTTTACGCACTACTGATGGCTTCCCGTAAGCTACGACATTACTTTCAAGCACACAAGATCACAGTACCCTCCTCTTTTCCTTTAGGGGATATTGTTCGGAATCCAGAAAAATCTGGTCGAATCGCTAAATGGGCGGTCGAATTCGGTGCCTTCGAAATCCTTTTCACCCCTCACACGGCGGTTAAATCTCAGGTTCTGGCCGACTTTGTGGTCGAATGGACCAACCCTGAGCCACCCGTGCAGTTGGCGAAGGAACTGGAGTGCCTCGATTATTGGACAATGTACTTTGACGGCTCCCGTAGTTTTCAACACTCGGGGGCTGGAGTGGTCTTAGTTACGCCTCAGGGCGAACAGCTTAAGTATGTTATCCAACTACACTTTGTTGCTACCAACAATGCAGCAGAGTATGAAGGTCTTCTTGCAGGGCTCCGGGCAGCAAAATTCCTCGGAGTCCGTCGATTAGTGGTGAGGGGGGACTCACAGCTAGTCGTAAACCAGGTAAAGAAGGAGTACAACACCTCCGATGAGACAATGGCTCATTACCTGGGGGAAGTGAGGAAATTGGAAAAACACTTCAGTCACTTCGAAGTCCAATACATCCCGCGAAAGGACAACATTCTCGCAGACCAATTATCCAAAATTGGGTCCTCACGCTCATCCGCTCCGGCAGGAGTGTTCATTGAACACTTGGACCATCCTTCGATCATGACTTCGGTCGAGGATGATCCGGCAATAGCCTTCGTTGCCAACCTCGGTCAGGAACAAGATTGGACTCATCCATTGAGGGTCTATCTTGAACATGGGACCCTACCCGAGGACGAAACCAAAAGCGATCGGTTAATTCGAAAGGCGCGTCTGTACAAACTCATAGGTGGGGTTATGTACAGAAAGGGTACTCAAGGAGTATTCATGCGCTGCATATCTCAGGAGGAAGGAAAATCCCTCTTGAAAGAAATACATGACGGTGTATGCGGTGCACACGTGTCATACCGAACACTGGTCGGAAAAGTTTTTCGACAGGGATTCTACTGGCCTTCGGCACTCGATGATGCCAAGCTTATGGTCAAGATGTGTCCACAGTGTCAGTTTCATGCAAGACAGGTTCATCAACCTGCTTATGCATTGCAAACTATTCCTCTCGCATGGCCTTTCGCGATCTGGGGAATGGACATCGTCGGTCCTATGCCACAAGCGGTCAATGGATAAAGTTTTTGTTCGTAGCCATTGACACGTTCACAAAGTGGATTGAGGCCGAACCAGTACGAAATATTACTGCATCAGCTGCACAAAAGTTCTTTCACAAGAACATTGTGGCACGATTTGGTGTTCCAAACCGTCTCATCACAGACAACGGTTCTCAATTCGCTAGCGGTCTTTTCCTAGACTACTGCGATCAGATTGGGACTAAGGTGTGCTTTGCTTCCGTGGCACATCCACAAAGCAATGGTGCCGTAGAACGGGCCAATGGGCAAGTATTGCAAGGCATCAAAAAACGTGTTTTTGATCGCCTCAAGACCCGCTCGGGGGCTTGGGCAGACGAGCTCTATACTGTTCTATGGGCACTACGGACTACCTCTAGTCGAGCCACCGGTGAGACACCCTTCCATTTGGTCTATGGGGCCGAGGCTGTGTTGCCTATGGAAGTAAGTATTGGATCTGTTCGCACGAATCAATTCGAACAGCTTAACCAATCCGAACAGCGATCGCAAGATCTCATCCTCCTGGAAGAACGGCGTGATCGCGCCCTGATTAAGTCCGCGGTATACTTGCAGGCTCTACGCAAGTATCACAGTAAAAAGGTGCGACCACGTGATCTCAACGTTGGTGACTTGGTTTTACGAAAAATTCAAGACCAGTCTAACCGCACTAAATTCTCCCCAAAATGGGAAGGACCATACACTGTCGTCTCAGTGCCGCGGCCAGGATCTGCGCGGTTAGCCATGGAGGATGGTCGGATTTTGTCCAATACTTGGAACATCGATCAACTTCACAAGTTTTACGTGTAAGTATTCCAATCACTTTTTTCCTGTTCAATTAGCATTTTTTCATAAAAAGCATGTCTTGTTTTCATACAATGAGTGTTTTTCTTTAAGCCCAAATTATACAAATTCGACCTGGGGGCTGATCGCCGGCGGTTAGGTTACTACAGCATTTTTCAACCGAATTCACTGGTCGATCCCATGATCACTTCCAGATAAGTCACTCCTAAATAAGCCGTTTCTCAACGCACACGGGACTATCTGGCTAGTCTTCGGTCATCTGGGTGGCTACCAGTTTGCAATAAGGTTAAAATGTTACTTTAATCTTGACCATCGGCTTGAAGCACAGATCCCTGGTCATCATACTTATGTTTTCCCCTCTGCTTAAAATACTAAGGCTTCAGTATTCGTAAAACAGAGGCGGGGGCTAGAGGAATATACTTATAGTATGAAACTTATGATGTGAATATGCACTTTCTTTTGAAAAAAATAGTTTTGCATACATAGCATTGTAATTACAATTGTTTGGTTACAAAATATAAGGATCATTCGATCCTCAGCTCAGCCAAGAGTTTGTCAACGAAGGGCTTGACTTCTTCCATAATGGCGTCAAGCAGTTCTTCACTCTCGACCTCAACCGGTCCCACCAGCGCGCTCAGATTCGCATCTGGGCCATGGTGAAGTCGAACCCGGCTGAGTACGGCAGAAGCGGCTGATCGGACTCTCGTCCTGATTATCTCTTCACGTCGCCGTAAATCTCCAGGGAGATATTCGAGCAGTGATTCTGCTTGAGCTGTGAGCAGTGATGACCAATCGCTGACACTTGGGTCGTCCTTCCTCAACTCCACCACGTTGGTATTCAAAAGGTTGGCCACGGCCTTCAGTTTTTCGAAGACCAGTAAGCTCAACTCTTTGACCGCTCGGTCGGTATGGTTGAGCGAGGACTCGAGAAGCATCTTGTCCTGGCCGAGCTGTGTAATGCGACCTGCTTGCGCTGTACAGAGAAAAGAGGTTATTAACAAGAAACGGTTTTAAGTTTTATCAAGTTGAGAATCGACTTACCAGCCTTCTCAGACTGAAGTTTATTGATTTCAGTCCGTAGTTTCTGGAACTCTGTAACTGAGTTCAGCCTTATCTTGGCTAACTCTTTCTTCAAGAATGTAACCTCTCTGCAGCAAAATCAGCCGCCATGCTAGCCATTGCAGCATGCGACTGGCTTGTCACCCATGACAAGCCCTGTGACACGAAGCAAGAGAGTTAAATATACTCTAAAGGCGGTTCAAACGCCGAAACAGGGGTCATCATACCTTCATAAACTTATTTAAAGCGGCGTCATCCATGCTAGCAGGGATCCTTGCTAACGCGCCGGAGGTGCCTGCGACAGGGACAGTTGATGGGAGTGCCGGCTGGACGCCACCCCCAGAGGCCGCTGGTTGCGACCCGGTCCCTGTACTTGTTTCACCTCCCGCGGTCCGGACGACTTCCTGAACCACGGGAGTAGAGCGCTCTTCATTAGAGGCTCCCTCATCAGCCCTAGCTTCAACCTCCCCAGTGGCGGTTGAAGGTGTAGGCGCTGTCTTCTTTTGCCTAACAGGAAGAATGGGTCAGGCAGCTTTTATCTAAGATTACTGTCAAGTAAGAGTTCTTACCTTATTTGAAATCCCATTCATTCCTGGGACTTCTGGGAAAATTCCCCTTGTGAAGGAGAGCCGTCTCCGGTTCTTGCCTTCCTTATGGTAAATAAGACAGCACCCCCCTGGAAATGTCGCGTTACAAGCATATTCTTAGGGAACAGGTAAAAACACATAGGTCTTTACCTGGGCCACCGGACTAACTGATGGGGCTGCATCCGAAGGCCTTGGCGATTCCTGAGTTGCTGGAACCGTCACAGCCGGCCTTTGTTCGTCTACCTCCTCCTCTGTCCACGGAGGAGGAGGATTTTCCTCCCTGGAACCCCCAGTGGTCCCAGGGGGAAGCTCTCCTTCCTGTATGTACATTAACTTGTCAAATGTGCAGAAAGAGCCATGGAGGGAATGATCGAAAAGATCCTTTACCTTAGTCGTCCCTTCGACCAGGGAAGCAGAGATGATTGACCTTGAAACCTCGGGGGCTTCAGGATTTGGAAGGTCACCCGCGACCACAAGATCTTCAGTGGTCGCAGGGTCAGCCACGGCCACTTCTTCGGCAGCTGTGGATTCTGCGGGGCAGCTTGGGGCATCGCTGGATGGAAGATCCGGGATCTTCCTCCTTCGAAGGATCAGAGGAACGTCATCCTCTTCCTCCTCGCCCCCCTCTCCCTGTACGACGAAGAAGTGATTCCATGTCGCGCCTGAAAAAGTAGCAGGAATGCGATATCTTACCGCAGTCTTTCTTGCGAGACGAGGAACGCTTCGTGAAGACCCCTCCCCAGGGTTCAGCTTGGTCTTCTTAGAGGCAGGACTCTTTGTCTTGGGTCTCTGAGAGACCTTCTTCACGTTCCTCGCCGTCGGCTTCTTCAGAGAGCCGACATTTTCACTTGGGAATGTTGTATCCGCAAACCTCCCTAGGAGCTATTCTCATTCCAATGGGATTGATTAGTGCTGGACATACATGAGACCTGCAAAACAGAGGCCAAGTGGAAAGTTTACCTTTCGGCGCTCCTGTTTAAGGTCGTCGCCGGCATGAATCAAGCTTTGGGGGCGAGGCGATCCCTTGGGGCCCTCTACCTCGGCGTTGTACGCCCTAAGGAGATAGTTAGTCTGCCTCTCAATCTCAGCTGAGGGCAGGACTGTTCCCAGATACGAGTTAAATTGATACATTTCAAAAATGACATAAAAGGATTTCAATGTCAGAAATGAATACCTTCATTATAGTCCAGGGTAGTATCCGCCACGGACTTGATCTCCAAGCCGGATGAGCCCTTTCACGCAGGGGGCTCACCCGGTTCTTCACAAAGTCTCGGATGACGTCACGTGCCGTCAACCCTTGTTCGACTAAGTGAAGGATCACCTCGGCGTGTTTTGTGAACTCCGCGTTCATCGCCGGGAGAGTATCCAACTCGCTCGGCTTCTCCGGCTGCGAGTTCTCAAACCACAACCCGCTCTCGGTCGGCGGGGTGCAGTAAAACCATTTCTGGTGCCACCCGTGCACTGAGTCTCGCAGGGGTGGGGAGGGATACTCCTTTTTATCCCTCAGCCGGAAGTAGATGCATCCGGCGGCGTTGGTGCTCTTCGACCACGCCGAAAAGTAGAATCGTCGGAAAAGATCCACGCTGGGATATATTCCGACGAAGGCTTCACAGAGATGCTGAAATACTGCCAGGATCAACATCGCGTTGGGGTGGAGGTTGATCAGTTCCCACCCGTAATGTTCGAGGACGTCCTTAATGAACCGACTCTCAGGGAATCGGAACCCGCAACGCAGATACTCCTCGAAAACCACCAACTCGCCTTCTTGGATAGTTGGGGTTTCTTGGTCCTTCTCCGCAGGTCGCCAGTTAATGAGCAGCCGCGGAGAAAGGATCTCCTTCTCTAGCGCCATCAGGCTCTCCTCAGAATGGTGAATAGATCTGCTCCAGGACGCCATCTTTGGTGTAGAATCAAAGGGGAAGCTGGCGATTTGGGGAAGATGAAAGCTGAAGAAAATGAGGGTTTTGAGCGGCGGGAACTCTAAGGGTTTTTCGCGGCTGAGTGGCTTCCTCAAGAAGCTACCTACTGCTTTTTATAGACCCAAGGCGACGCATTAATAAGTAAACGGCTCGTTTCAAACGTTCCATTGAATGCTTTATTCATTTCCCATAATGGATACTGTCCCTGATGGACCCGATAAAGTACTCAGGCGTCGGATCTGAAACAAAAAGACTTCTTTGTTTTGGAAACTGAAAGTGTAAAAGGACTGAAAAATTCCCAGTACTTTTCAGAGGACGTTTTTCCTTTTTATACTTTGAACATTTTATTCGAAAAAATCACGTAACCCAATTTTTAACGTACTGAAGTGTTTCTAATTGGGTTATGGTTTTATCGAAATCGTGTTTTAGGCTAAAACTTCGTCTCTAATCGAAGTAATAGTCTAACCGGATGTTCAACTCTGGTCGCAATTCAGTTCTAACCGCGGCCTTAAGTCTGATCGCGGCATCAGGGCAGGTCATGGTGATCTTTTAAAGCGCGATTCTAATCGCAGAACTGAAATTTCCTGTGTATGAATGGTCGCGGACTAAGCTTTTAGCCATAATTTCACACAGAAGGTATGAAGAATGTTCATATGAATAAAAGAAACTTTATTTATTACATTCTTTACATACAAAAGGGATACGGTCGATAAAAGCATCGACTTGCTCCGAAAGAAGTTTACAAAGTTCTCCAAGGGACATGTTGTTGTCAGTAGGATCTACACTGACAACCCCCAGGGAACTAGCGACTACCCTAAGTCTATCTATATCGTCCCTAACAACAGACGCACTATTGTCCCTAATCAAGTCAGAGAGTTCTCGCTGTTGCTGAGCGAAGTCCCTCTCTCGACGGAAATGGTGCGCCTCTTCTCGGGATCGATCAAGACATTCTGCTAAACGCAGAATCTTCGAGGCCATCTCCTCGGTCTTCTTCTCCAGGGCATTCTTCTCTTCCAGAAGAGTCTGTCCGGAAGGAAGAGATGGAGCAGCAGAAGGCTGATCGCTGGGGCCTCCTACCTCCTGCATTTTGCAAAAGTTAGTCATACTAACTAAAATTATCAGCAAAAAGGGAGGAGAATTGTTACCTGTCCCGGTGCATAACCCGTTGATACACCCATCTTGGGAGGAAGATCATCATATGGTGGAAGAGCAACCTCCCCAGAAGAAGATTGCTTCGCCAACCCAATATGGCAATCATCTGATCGAGGGATAGTCACCGCTTGCCGACCAGGATGTTGTTCACCCAAAAGGATGGGTGAATTGGATGTGAAAGGATCTTTTCCTAAAGATAAAGGTCTAACTTGCCGAGAGGCATGAACGGGGAGAGTCAAAGGAACTGAAGGAAGAAAGAAACTCGCTATGTTCTTCACCTTTGTTCCACTGGAAGATCCTTCGTCAACCTTGGGTTTCTTCCTTAAGGGAGACAGGACTTCATTCGTTTGAGACCCTTGTTCGATAATTTCCCCTTCATCGCTCTCAATCTCGATGATTTCGTGATCTGCCATTGGGAGGAGTATGTGAAAAGGAAGGAGGCAGGATAACAAGAAAAAGACTTAGGCGTGAGAGGGAAATTGTAAATCTTTACATGTCCAGGGGTCTGGTATTTATAGCCGCCAGGTCGACGGTTCGCCTCCCAGACACCTCGGGTTTCGTTAAAGACATTTACAATTTTACCTCGAGATAAAAATCTCTACGGCGCCATCATTGCCCGTCACGTAATGTCAGAACCCGTCTTGAAAAACCAACCGTTTTCACTTAGTGCGCCACTAAGTGGAGAAGTTAAAGGGCCGGGTTAAAAATCCAATGCACGGTTTTTAAATTCGATCCAATATGGCAATCATCTGATCGAGGGATAGTCACCGCTTTCCGACCAGGATGTTGATCACCCAAAAGGATGGGTGAATTGGATGTGAAAGGATCTTTTCCTAAAGATAAAGGTCTAACTTGCCGAGAGGCATGAACGGGGAGAGTCAAAGGAACTGAAGGAAGAAAGAAACTCGCTATGTTCTTCACCTTTGTTCCACTGGAAGATCCTTCGTCAACCTTGGGTTTCTTCCTTAAGGGAGACAGGAGTTCATTCGTTTGAGACCCTTGTTCGACAATTTCCCCTTCATCGCTCTCAATCTCGATGATTTCGTGATCTGCCATTGGGAGGAGTATGTGAAAAGGAAGGAGGCAGGATAACAAGAAAAAGACTTAGGCGTGAGAGGGAAATTGTAAATCTTTACATGTCCAGGGGTCTGGTATTTATAGCCGCCAGGTCGACGGTTCGCCTCCCAGACACCTCGGGTTTCGTTAAAGACATTTACAATTTTACCTCGAGATAAAAATCTCTACGGCGCCATCATTGCCCGTCACGTAATGTCAGAACCCGTCTTGAAAAACCAACCGTTTTCACTTAGTGCGCCACTAAGTGGAGAAGTTAAAGGGCCGGGTTAAAAATCCAATGCACGGTTTTTAAATTCGAAATAAACACGTCTCTTCGTTTTCTTCGAATTTGGGGGCTAGCTGACGAGGATTGACACCCGGGTCACTTCTAATAAACTTTTGGTTCAAGACAAGTTCGAACCAGACATGTATCTGGTGATGCGGACCCAAGCTATTCTGAGGAGCATCACCATGAGGTCGCAAGCTTTACGCGATCAGGTCGCGGGTTTCGTGCGATCAGACCGTAAGCCTTGCGCGGTCAGAAGTTCGTACGCGAACTACACATTCGGGATATTGCGCGGTCAGCCAAATCCCGCGGTCAGAACATCTGCCGATCAGGATACCTGGGATCTATCTATTCGGTTGCCCATACAACAGGATATTCTAAGTATCCCGAAGATTCCTACACGGGGAGAATCAACCGTCAGGAGGTTAACACGTACAGTTATCCATGAATAACACGTGTTTAACCTACGTGGAGGTTAAGAGCAGTTCCAAAAACCGTATCCAATCGTCCGTGCAACCGATTGATGCAGTTTCCTTCACATGGCACCCTTTCAAACAGTATAAAAGGATGGCATGAAGCATCAATCAAGAAAAAAATCCAAGTTAGCCAAGTCTACGGCACACCTTATATAGCATTTTAATAAGTTTTCTTTGGCTTATCTCTGTACACTTTTACAGGAAAAATCCTCGCCTGTGAGGACTTTTCCTTCCATTTGTAAACCTTTTACCACACTTAGTGAAATATCAACAGGACGTAGGGCTTTTACTCCCACCATCGAGGGCCCGAACCTGTCTAAATTCTCTGTGCTCCTGTTCACCATTGTTCAGCATACCTTCCCGAAGGGTCATCTTGAAAGGTCTCACTATTACAAATTCTGCATAAGTTCGGCTGAGGACTCCGAGTCCGAATCATCGACACCCTGATTACGGAGCCATCAGATATGTTCGGGATGGTATTCCTCACCCCGACAAACCTCTTGACAAACTGCCGAAGTGTTTCGGTTGAAGTTTGCCGCAACCGATGAAGATCGTCCTCCTTACCTCGCTTTTGGTAACAATTTTGAAAATTGTTGAGGATAGCATCGCATAGCATTTCCCAATTGTAAATGGAACCCTCGGGCTGATTAAACAGCCAGGTTCTAGCCGGTCCTGCGAGGACTGTAGGCAGGTAGTTGGCCATGACCTTGTCATCGCCTCCCGCCGCTTGGATGGCAGTGATATAGATTTGAAGGAACTCGGATGGGTTCTGAGTTCCGTCAAACCTTTCAATGGCCCCTGGTCGAAACTTATCGGGCCAAACGACTGCTCGTAGGCCAAGCGAAAAAGCTTTACAACCAACGTAAGGGCCGTGAATCGCCCTGTGACTCTCGGTTGGGTCTCGGGCGACCTCACGCAATGGCGAAGTTACTCGTGGTCCCAAACGAGAGTGAACAGGAACTCGATCCCTACTACGAGAATCCTGCATTCGCTGATATCTGTCCTGTCGGAACGGTCCGTGCGGCTGGTAACTTCGTCGGCCGGAACCAGAATGAGGACAATCTCGTTCGCGGGAACATGTTACTGATCGGGAAGAGGCCGTTGGGGTCGCCTCAGACGCGACCTCATCCAGTCTCTCCGCCAGGATCCTAAAAAAGGCCGGTTTCTGCGCATCCGTGACCGTAAGAGGAAAATTACGCATGACTTCCGCGATAGATCGCAGTCGACCATGGGTACTTCTCCTAGGGGCACCAGGTGTTATCGTTTCTTCGTCCACCGGGAAACGCTCCGGTGGTAAAGAAGGGGTCTGGTCACGTTTGCGACCACGCGACCATCGAGAAGAACCCAGAGTAGCATCATAACGAGCCTACGCATCTTGAAGAGCCTCTAGGGCAGTTCTACGTAGTTCGTTGTTTTGTTGCTCGAGATATTGATCCTCCTTCTGTTTGCGATCTTGTTCTTCCCTAGCAGCCTGTTGATCGGGAGTTTCTTCCGACAACGCAGCAAACTACCTAGGGAGAGAGGTTGCCGATGGGGAAAACATCTCAGTTTGTTCCGAGTCGGACTCGAAATCAAAGAGACGGTGAAGGTTATCAGGGTCGTACCTTCCGGGGCTAATTTCTGGGTCGTCATCATCCTTCCCCTCAGCGGGGTCGTATGACGGGCCGGATTCATCGCCTAGAGCATTAAGAACCTCTGTGGGTTCTGACCTTGCGCTAGTTGCTCCCTGGTCGATTGACATGACCTGGAGAGACGATTCGACCTGTGGAAGATTCTGACCTTCGACCTCCTCCATCGGGACAGGATCGCTTGGAGAAGGCATCGGGATATGGGCATAATCCTCGAGATCGAAGCCTTTCTCAGAATCATATGCTCCAGCCATGTTTCAGCGAACCTCCAGATTTAAACTAGGACACCTTGAGAAAGGCCCCACGGTGGGCGCCAGCTGTCGACGATTCAGACTCGGAGTCCTCAGCCGAACTTATGCAAAATTTGTAATAGTGAGACCTTTCAAGATGACCGTCCGGGAAGGTATGTAGAACAATGGTGAACAGGAGCACAAAAAAATTTATACAGGTTCGGGCCCTCGATGATGGGAGTAATAGCCCTACGTCCTGTTAGGATTTCACTATAGGTGATAAAAGGTTACAAAATGGCAGAAAAACCCCTTCACAAGCAAAAGGTTTTTCCTATGTAAATGTACAGAATAAAGCCAGGAAGGCTTGTAAGAACTATCTAATTTAGGCCGTAGACTTGGCTGTTTTTAGTGGTTGAGATGCGTTGTGTCTCACTTGTATCAGAAGTCTTGTTCTTCCAAATGGATCAGATCCTCCTGTTTGATGTATTTCGCCACCCTTTTATACTGGTCGAAAGGATGCCATATCGTAACTGCATCAAACAGTTGTTTAGACGGTTGGATGCGGTTTATTGAACCGCTCTTAACTTCCAAGTAGGTTAAGCACGTGTTATTCGTGAAATAACTGCTTGTATCAACCTCTTGGCGGTTAGTCTTCTACGTGGAGGAATCTTCGGCATACTTGGAATATTCCCACTATATGGATAACCGGTCAGATAAATCCCAAGTACCTTGGTCGAGAATGTTCTGATCGTGGGGTGTTGGCTGACCGCGCAACATATTCAACATTCTGTTCGCGTATAACATACGAACTTCTGACCGCGCAAAGCATGTGGTCTGATCGCACGAGGCTTGCGACCTGATCGCGCAAAGCCTGCAACCTTAGGCTGATGCTTCTCAGAATGACTTGAGTTCACACCGCCGGGCACGTGTTTGACTCGAATCTGTCTTGAGCCAACAGTGAATTTATTTGAACTGACTCGGGTGTCAATCCTCGTCACCCCCCTCTACCCCTCTGCCGCATTGGACCTCACTGGCTCCTCTACTGCGCTGGGCCTGCAGATCTGCCATGCTGCGCTAACCTCGTGCCTGGCCGCTTCGCCTCCGCCCTCCGTCGCTGCTGCTGCTGCTGTAGCTTCTAGGCCCCTATAGAATGTTTTAATAATTAATGACAACTTCAAATGCTATACTAACGTTACCTGCCTAGTTGTGTCAAGAAGATACTTAAAAGACAAGTTAATGAAAGGCGAAGAAAGAGCCTCATGATGAAGAAAGAGCATTGATCAAAAGGGCAAAGGTATGAAATAGGGTCTTTTCCATTTTTACCGGTCTAAGGTGATTAGAGAAGAATTTTGACCGGATTTTAGGATAGTCTCCGTACTATTAAGAGGAGCATGTGGTGTATCACAAAATACTTCATCTATGTGCCACAAATCATAAAATCAACTTGCATTGCATACTAGAAGGTCATATACTTTGAATATGATTGTTTCAGCTCATTTCTGCTCAGCAATGTCTCAGTCGGTCTGACCGTATGTTGGACCGGTCTGACCGAATTCACGGACTGACCGATTAGAATTCTCGGACTGACCGACATTATGTCTTAGTATAGTATATACCTTTATAAGGTCGGTCTGTCCGTAGTTAAAACCTAGGTCAGTCTCCTGGAACCTCATGAACTATCTTTTTGTTGTTTTGAGCTATTACGGTCTGACCGTTGTATTAGACCGGTCTGACCATGTTTTTGTACTACGGTCTGACCGTATGGCCGGTCTGTCCGTTTTTATCGGCCTGACCGTATAAGGTGTCCAGAAACTAGGTCGTCTTTGGACAGCTTCACGGTCTGACCGAAATAGGCTCCGGTCTGACCGTGTGTGTGCCTGACAAGGGCAGTTGAGCATTTATTGCGCCTGTTTAATGTCGTTGCAATTACGGCCGTCTGACCGAGCTTATACCTGCGGTCTGACCGCCAAGTGAGCTTTTTCTCCCAACGGCCTGCAACGGCTATATTTATTGTGGGGGGTATATATACTCCCATGCACGGCCCTGTTCAAGACCCTGGGCATAATTTGAGCATTGTCATCATCCTTGAGAGCTTTAGCACATTTCATACACTCTAGGGTTCAAATTCTCGAATTTGTGAGAGTGTGCATTTGAGATCTTCTAGTACATTGCATCTAGATCATTAAATCATCCTCGTGGCACTAGAAGAAGGCTAAGTGATCATCACCGGCTTGTTACTCTTGGAGTTTGCCGGCTCCTAGACGGCTAGGAGAAGAGTTTTGGAGAGCTCTTCAAGGAAGATTGTGAAGAAGCCTCAAAACGTCTTGTGAAAGGGTTGAGCACACCTTGCCGGAGCGGTAAAGTGCATCCTTAGTGAAATCGAGGTTTGGATAACTCATCACACTAATCCGGCTCAAGATCTAGGTCACTTCTCGAGAGAAGGTTGACTAGATAGAGGAGAGGTTAGAGATTTGAGTTTGCCTCAACGTGGATTAGGGGTGATCGGCAAATCACTGAGACCACGGGATATATCCTTGTGTTGGAATTGTGCTTTGTTCATATTGTGTTATTTATTTGCTCTCATTATCTTTAAATTGTTTGATTAATTGCTAAATTGTTAAAATCGCCTATTCACCCCCCTCTAGTCGATATCCTAGATCCCTTTCAGCTGCGCCTCCTCCCTCTGCTGCACGCCGCTGTCACTTGGGTTTTGAGGTGGGGGTGTGGTGCGGAATTGGTAGGGGAGCGGTGGGAGAGCAGAGGTGGGGTGTGGTAGGGGATCGGTGGGAGAGAGGTGGGGGTGTCGGCCGGTGGTGGGGGAGAGGTGCCGTGACGAGGAAATTTTGGTGGGGAGGGACGAAGCCTTTGCGGTGGTAGGAGGCACAGTGATCGAAGGAGAAGGGTTTTATTATTGGGCGCAAAAAAAAATAAATCTGTCAATATTTTTCTGTTATTTTCTGCTGAAAACTTTCCCTCTCAAAATAATAATTCTGTTATTTTTTTTGCTGAAAATTTTTAGTTTTGCACAAAAAAAAATATATTATTTATTCCTAGCGGTAGATCTACTAAAAATAATAACTTTTCCTAGCTGCCACATTGGTGCAAAATCAAAACTATATTTTCACCTATAGAACCACTGGTAAAAAAAGTTTTTTAGCATAAAAAATATTGCAAGCTGTTCGACATATCCTATATATCTTTTTCCAAACTGATCTACAGCTTGCTATATATTATTTATTCCTAGCGGTAGATCTGCTAAAAATAATAACTTTTCCCAGCTCACACATCGGTGAAAAAACAAAATTATATTTTCATCTACAGGACCGCAGGGAAAAAGTTTTTCCCAGCAGTTTTACAGCTTGCGCTGGCTTACCATGTTGTAGTGTGGGAAGTCACCTTTGGAGGTCTACTTGGGATTCATACCACAGAGTCCATTCGACATGGAGTTTGTGATCCCTACCTCAGGACAGAACAGCAAGGAAGCATCTGATCAAGATTGAGCATGAAAGTTCCTGGAAGCTATTCAACGGCTCCATCGAGAGGTTGAACAGAACTTGCTGAAGGCTCAACTCAAGTACAAGGCGCGACATGATCGACACTGAGTTCATGCTCAATTCCAACAAGGTGATATGGTATGGTTACACATGAGTAAAAAGAGGCTTAAAGGTGAAGGTAAGAAGCTCAAACCCATTCATTATGGTCCTTTTCAGATTTTGTGGAAAGTTGGTAATAATGCTTGTCAGCTCAAGTTACCTCCATAGATGGATATTTACTCAGTTGTCAATGTTGAATACCTCAAACTCTTCAAGTCTTCCATGCTAGATGTAAGTCAGATACCATAGTGCCATCTGTTGAAGACTTGGTCTATCAACGAGATGAACCACTACGAGACGATGTGATCCTGGAGAAGAAGGTGACTACCACCCGTAGTGCCACAAAAGAGACTTTTTGAATTGGTCGGAAAGGTCAATGCGTACGTGCGGCAAAGTGGTACACCAGAGAAGATGGACAAGTCCAATTTCCGCATCTCTAGTTTGATCGAGAGGTCGCAACAGGAGTTGGCTCCTTCTCAACAAGGGAGTCATGATTCGGGGGGATCTTCAGGTCATGGTCGAAAAAGGCTCTGCGACCTTAACCGAGTTCGAAAATGTTTCACGACCATGGATTGGTTCGCGACCTTCAAGGATTTGAACTCTGGTCGGAATTGTAATCCGATCCGAATATATAACTAAGTCTTATTTGTTAGGTTTAGTTAAATGTCCGAGTCTAACATGTTTAGGTTATTGAGTCTGATACATACTCATACGATTGGACTACAAATACTTTGTAATAGGTCAGAGTAGATCCTCTAGCATTTACCTAGTTATCTACCTTGATATAGACTAGATCGAGTCTGGTTCATCAACATAGGCAAGTGTGTCCCAAGGATTTACTGTAGGCACTTAGAAGGGTTACGACATCAATGGGTATGCATTTTACACAAGAAGTTAGGACAAGAAGAGTACTACGCAATATAGTGCAGTGACACTATTTGCTATTTCAGAGGATGCCAGAGCAGTAAGGGCACTGAACTCATATTACGGTGATCCGAGAGGATCTTCGGGTCTTTCAGGTCGAGTTCGCAAAGTCTTCACGGCCTAGACCTATTCGAGTTCGGAAAGGTTTCGCGACCACCGAAACCTTTCACGACCTTGGAAGGGTTCGCAACCTTGGAAAGGGTTCGCGACTCGGATTCGACCTCTGGTCAGATTCTTAACTGATCAATACATATAACTAAGTATTATCTATTAGGTTTAGTTGTCCGAGTCTAATACGTTTAGTCGGTTATTGAGTATGATATGTATTCATACAATTGGACTATAAATACTCTGTAATATCTTAGAATAGATCATCGAATATCATCGAGTGTTAGACACATAGTTCATCGACGTTGGCCAGTGCGTCCTAATGTTCGACGTGTACAAGATCCCTCTTTTCGATAAAGAGTTGTGCTATCTTCTGAACTATGTTTTCGATCAACTTGGCTTTCAATAATTCCGAGTAAGATCCTGTTATTCCACAAATTAGCATATGATTGAGTATAGTCCAAGCCCTTCTATACTTCAATCAGAGCAAACAATATTCGATCGAGGCTAGATCAAAACCTGATCTAGGCTTGAATCAGATCAAGTTGGTATCAGAGCAACTATCTTTTCCTGTGATGGTGAAGACTCGTCAAGGTTACAAAACCTCTGGCGAAACTCCAAGCGATCATTTGACGGTTCCTACAGTCAGTGTCAACGATTGGGCCTCTAGTCCTTAGTCGAACTTATGTAAGTTTAGATGGTGAAAGGTGAAGTCGATCTAAGGTGAAACTCAAGTAAATAAAGGTATCTATGTCTAAGGAAGAAAAAAATTTATACAGGTTCGGGCCCTCTGATGATGAGTAATAGCCCTACTCCTATTGGTATTTCACTAAGAATATCAACATTTACAAGGGGAGAATAAGAGGTGTTCTTAGATGAACTAAGAACAATCTCCTATTCTTTGCTGTACAGTGTATGACAATCTACTGCTTCTATCTCCTAGGTCTTGTATCTTTTTTCAGATGTCGCCTTTCTCTCCCAGCGATCCCTTTTTTATAGCTCATCGCCAGTCATTGGTTACAGGATTGAAGGGTCGTTGGGAGGTAGTCGTGCACCAGCCATAGTGTGCAATTATGCCCGTTTATGACTGCACTTTTAACTCCTTGACGGTTACTAGAAATTCATCAAGGAGGCTAAAGATATCCAGGCGACGATAGTGGACGAACAGGCTTAACCACTGAGTATGGTTGAATAAGTCTAACCATATCGCCATTGGATGTTTCAGCTCTTCTGTTGCCATGGTCGCGTACTAACTACGACCATATATTGTTATTTGTTCTCTCTCCATGACCTGGGAGATCACGGGAAGATGTCTTCGTGACTAGGGTATTCGTGGGTATGTGAGACCATAGACTTCTCGACCTTAGTATTGTGGGTGTCTCGAGTCTACGGACCCTACGGCAATACAAGCCGAGACTATAGAATAGGCTATGTCCAGAATATCTTGGACTCTCCTATTGTCTCCATCTTATGTCCCTGACACAACAGAGGGGTATGTGAATAATTTAGATCTCGTTCCGTAGCCCTTGCGACTATAGAACGACAAAGGTGATTAATTCGAGTTATAATCCTCATCAACTAGCCCCTGAGTTTGAAATAACAAGTTATATACTTTGTCGTTTCAAATTCTAAATCATTTAATTTAATTATATAGGCATTTCAATGTTTCACCTTCTCCTATTGCAACTTTGGAGAAAAATGCCGCTACGTTTGCCAAGAAGAACTTTGGGTGCGATTGTCAGGCCATTATGAAGTCTTTTGTTGCAACTCGAGGTTAAAACATATAAGGCGTCTTTTAAGAACTAGATGTTGTGGATATGAACCATCGCTTCTAAGTTCTATAAATACCTAGCCTTTGCGTTCTGAAGTCTTTAAACTTTCGTTGATAAGTCTTAGAACCTTTTTCATCTTCTAACTTTCTTTCTTCTTGTCTGTTCTTGTTCCAATGGCAAACCAAAGCCCTAAATGACTCATTGAGAGCGAAGAAGAATTAAATTTAGAAGGCAATGTCGTGCAGTCATTCCAAAAGGTAATCCTCTTTAGAAGAATCTGCATAAATTTTTCTTCTTGAGTAATGATTTCCAAAGTAATGCATTTTGGTTTTTTTAGGTACTTGAAGATCAATCAGCCTCAAAAAAGTGAGTTGGTGATGACATAGGATCATCTAGTGGATCCTCATCAAAAAAACTAATGAGGTTTTGATGTGTTAGCTGCCACTGCATCTCAAGCTGCGGCTCCTCACTTGAGGTAAGTATTGATTATCTCTCTAACTAAGTTTAAATTACTTAGTTATGAATGACTCAATATGAGTTGTATATACAGGGGAGGTAATACCGCTCCTGCTACAAGCTCTTTGGTGGCCCAATCAGCATCTGTTTCCAAGGTAAGTATTTACCTTTTTAAATCTTTCATTATGTGACCTGGATTGATCCCATGATCATATAGAAGGACAAGGCTTTGTGGGTTCTCAGCGAACAGCTTGCTGAGATCCAGGTTCTTCTGAAGGGGAAGACTAGTTTATGCAAGATTCTTAAGAAAGAGAACGAGGAGCTGGAGGTGTGGTTTATCAGGCGAGGACTTGACCTCAACTCTACCTTCAGGTCCGTTGATGGCCAAAAGGTGAATTACGACAGGGCTAGTGAGGCCACAAGCCTTGCTCTCTTGGAGAGAGACCTTGTGCGAGAGGAGAAAAATGCCTCTGATGTAATCATCACAAGTTGTGGTCTCACAATAAAAAATGTTGTCGAAAAACTAAGGACAGTTACTGACTCACTCAAGGCGGATGTTATTGATCCTAAAAAGGACGTTTTATCCCTTGAGAAGTCTTGTATTTTTCTCTCAGATCAGGCTGACTCGTTGGTCACCGGTATCCCTTTTTTCTGTAAGGATTGTAAAAAATAATAATAAAGTTATTTCCTTTACATGAAACTTTTTTGGATAAGTTTAATAATATGATTGCACATAATCTGTAATCACTTAGTAATATCCAATTTATCTCTGCTATCAAAAATAACCACAGGTAAGTATCTCTGTGAGAAAAAATAATTGTAAGTAAGTAAATATCTCTGTGAGCAAAAATGATTGCACGTAAATGACTTCTGCGACCATGGCATTCATAGGTAAAAAGTATTCGAGACCGTGGTCTCTGTGACTTCAAAAAATTGAAGCCAAAACATCTCTATGGTTTACAATCCTATGATTTGGGTATGATGTAAGTAACTAATAGACGTCTAGCCTCTGAATCCGAAACGAAATGGCTTTTTGGACCTCAAAAGAGGTGCCTTTTTGTTTCGGATTTCAACAGGTCCCAAGGAGAAACTTTGGGTGCACCCGTCAGACCCATCATGGAAAGCATTAAATACGAGGGTTTTTCATAGTGGTTGAAAAGAAACTTATGGACTGAGAAGCTTCAAAATCCCTCTTCTTGGCAATCGCCGCCTCTTCAAGCAGTCTCAAAACTCTCAAAGCCCTCTTTTTTGAAGTTTGTCTTTTTCTAAGATTGTAAGCAAATGGCGTCCTGGAATCGATCCATTCATTACGATGTGGAGAACTTGGACATTCTAGAGAAGGAAGAATCTTGCCATCGAGGTCGTTGATCTTGTGTCGACCCACTGGAAAAGAAGAAACTCCAGTCATTAAGGAGAATGAGCTGGTGATCTTTGAAGATTTCTTACACTGTGGATTTTGCCTCCCGCAAAGCAAATTCTTTCTTAGCGTCCTCAACCAATTCGGGTTGGAATTGGTAAATCTGCACCCCAATTTTGTGTTGGGTTTAGCCAGTTTCCAGTATTTGTGCAAGGCTTTTGTTGGAGTTCTGCCCAACATTTCTCTTTTTCATTAATTTTATTTTTTGGTATGGTCGAAGAGTTCAAATGCTGCTGAATGTGTCTATTTTCGTCTAAGAGAGAAAAAAGACTACCCAGTTGTTCCTCTCTGTGACTCCGTCTATGGATGGAATCAGGGATGGTTCTATTGCTTGGCTCCTGTGGAGAGCCATCTCTAGTTCAAAAATCGTCGGCCAGAGAAAAGCAACAAAAAGGACTCTACTCCTAAACTTGACAAGGAATTGTAGAGGCAAGCCCAGGCTATTCTCCATCTAGCGCGTGAGGGCTTAAATGCGTGGGGTTTGATTCGGGACTTTATAATGAACCGGATCTGCCCATTGAAGCGAAGGGTGCATCCTGCCTGGGAGGTGCACTCTATGAAAGATGGAACCTTGGATTATAATCAAAGTAAAGGCCCCTTCTTGTAGATCGGTATATTATCTTCAATCTATTTCGAGCTTATTGTGTTTCCCAAACAGGCTTGCCTTCTTCTGAGGTCGACAGGAGAACAAATGATCTTTTAAAATTATATAATTCGACCACAGATGGTGAGATGGACACGCCAACCTCGCGGAGCATGGTTGGTGGCACCGACAGCTTGATACAAGAGCGTCGAAAGGTAAACATCTTTTGGAAAATCTTGTATATGTTTTCCCCTTGAACAACAATAATCAATGAAAATCATTCCGATTTGTGTTGTTGCACATGGGCCAAATGATTGGGATGAAGTGGGCTTGTGATGATGTTGGGACTTATGGGTGTCCTGCATGTAAGAAGTTAAAAAAACTCCCTCCAAACCCAAAGGCCAATCTTCATCCAAAGTGAAGACTACAGCCCACAGCAAAACCAAGCTGAAAAAGATTGTAGGGGCAACTTCGTCTAAAGCCGCCAAACTTAAATCAGCAGCTCAAACGGTAAAGATTTTTAGCCCTCGCATTTCTCCAAGTATTATTAGAAATTATTCCTTGGTCGTACAGGGAGAGGGAAGCGAGGAGGAGGAAGATGAAACTCCTCTCATTCTGCGGAGAAAAAGATCTGCATAACCTTTAAAGAGACCCTCCAAAAAGATGTTATCTTCCTTATTATCTCCTGCCAGTGGGGCATTGAGCTCCCAAAGTCATCTGGGACTCAGCTTTAGGTAACAAACTGTTATTTCTCTAACTAATTTTTGGAAATTAGTTAGGTATTTTTAATCACAAAAATGAATGTACAGGTCAAGTCCAACCCCTCCACAATCTATTTCAATACCAGAAATTGAAACAACTTGTGCAGAAGGGGTAGCAACTTCTATGGCAGAAACTCCTGCCATAGTGGATACCACAGCTCCATTTGAAACACTAGATGTTGCTGTGACCACTGAAGTACCTGAGACTATCATTGTCGTGGTATAAAGTATACCATCGGCAGGTTTTCCGGTAAGACTTTGGACGAGAACGACGGTGCGAACTGACCGAGTGACCGGTTACTTCCCATCGGGAAATACAGTGATTGGCACAGTGAGTTTTATACAGGTTCGGGTCCTGGTGGGGGCCCTATTCCTCTCGGCACCCTTTGGGCGCGAGTCCATCAGGGAGGTACTCCCTCGGGGAGAGAGGTCTCCAAGGGAGCCTGTTGTTTGAGTGTGATAAAATCAGTTAGAATTGGTTACAAATGAGGTACAAGGGGGGTGTATATAGGCCCCAAAACATGCAAAAAGACTAAAAAGCCCTAGCTACGGCCGTCGAATCGAGGGGCGTTGACGCCATTTCACTGGTCGAAGGGCTTGGATGCCTGATAAGTGTCCTCGCTAATTCCCGAGGAGCTCTCGACGTCACCCGCACGTGACCTCGCGTGCCCTCATACGAGAGGCCCCGTGACCTTTCCTGGAGAACGTCCGAGATTTCTCACGGAGGACGTCCGGGACTTTTCCTGAAAGACGTCCGGGGTTTTGCCAGGTGAAGGTCCAGGATTTTCCCTGGTAGTCCTCCGTGGCTTTTCTGGGAAGCCCCCATGATATCTCACGAGAGGCGTCTGGGGTTTGACAAGAGGCATCCGGGATTTAGAGATGCCCGTGGTCTTCTACGACAGCTCTCCATGGCTTTTCCTGGGAGGCTTCAGTGATATTCCACGGGAGGCATCCGGGGTTTGCCACAGGAGGCGTCTAGGGCTCAGAGATGCCAGTGGCCTTTAAGAGGCCTCCACAGTTCCCCCTGGGAGGCGCCCGGGACTTTGCCTGGTAGCCCCCTGGCGTTTTCCATGGAAGGCCTCTGGGACTTTGCTCGGTAGCCCTCGGGGGTCTTGCTCGTTAGCCCTCCGTGGTATTCCATGGAAGGCCTCTGAGACTTTGCCCGGTAGCCCTCCGGGGTTTTGCCTGGTAGCCCTCTGGGATTTTCCATGGGAGCCCTCCAGGACTTTTCCCGGAAAGCGTCTGGGATTTTCCCCCAACAGTAGCCCCCGAGACCCCCGGGGACACATGGTGTCCCTGGAGGGTATGCGTAGAACTTGGTCCCAGGCGACACTTCGCCTTCCGGGACACTCCTCAAGCCATGCGCGACATTGCGGCTCCCGGGCTATTTACCCGCGTGAGCCCTCCATTCCTGCGCATGCATCGTACGGTATCTCGATCGACGTGTGGCCCTTCGATATCCGCGTGACTGTTCGAATCGACAGCCTGGATGGATCTAGGGACACGTGGCACCCATCCGAGGCCCCCTCCATCGCTTATAAATAGGGGGGAGGGGCCTCAGCCTGGACACTCATTCTTTCTAACTCCAGCAACTCGCTCCCCCAGAAGTGCACTTTTGCTCTCCTAGAAGCTTGATTTCCCAGTAGCACATTTCCCCGAAAGTGTCCAGCTGCCTTCAGAGGAGGTGACCCCGGACTTCCTCGGTACGACTGATTTCTCCGCACAGGACCTCGAGGGCCTAGTAGAGCAGAAGTACTTTGCCATCGGGGACATCCGAATCCTCGGGCCGGAGAAGCAGGCCCCGAGCCCCCGGGATGGGGAGGTGGTGGCCTTTGAGGTCTTCATGGAGGCGGGCCTCCGGCTCCCGGTGCATCCATTTCTCCGGGAGTTTCTCCGGAAGTACCGCTTCTCCTTCAACCACCTCACCCCAAACACCCTTGTTTGGATGGGGTTGTTCATATAGCTGTGCGAGACAGTCACTGGGGAGAAGGCGACTCTCCGGCTCCTCCGGTACTTCTACGAGCCGTCGGCGAGGAGCCCGTTGGTGATGAAGGGTGGCCCCAAGTCCGCCTTTGGCTCGGTGATGATGCAGCTCCTGCCGGGCCACACGGACGAGTACCCGGTGCAAGCCTCCCGGGACCATTGGGGGGGGGGGTTGGTTTCAGAGGTGGTTCTACCTCCGGGTGGATGACCCAGAGGTCACCTACTCCCTGGAGCCATCAACCTACAGACGGGCGGGCGGCTCGGTGACCCTGAGTGATCCGAGGAGGAGATGGACCTCCTGACTCGAATGGCGGAGGCCCGGCTCCAGAGGTCCATGAGGGACCTTTCGGAGGAGGTAGCACTCCTTCGGGTGGCACCCTTCAGTCTACGCCGGGGGACAAGATTCAGCGTGACTCACCGCCCGCCCCGGACGACGGTAGCGCAACGTAAGTTTTCGGGCTTAATCCCCGGAGGGAGAACCTTGGCTAATCTCTTGTTTTCCTTTTGCAGTCCGGTCCTACGACCGCTCCCGGGAGGTGGCGGTCCTCCTCCTCGGGAGATATTACGAGGACGAGCACGAGCACGATCAGGTTGTGCGCGTCATCTGGGAGGGTCCTCCCCGGAATCTCATAGCGGAGGCCTTTGGGCTTCAGCTCCCCATCCGGGTGCCTCTTCCCACCCCTAGCTCGCACAAGAGGGGGAAGGAGGCAGCCGGGGTGCCTTCGAAGCGCGCTCGCGCAAAGAGCCCCGTGAAGGCCACTTCTTTGGCAACACCTCCGGTGCCTCCGGCGATGTACCTTCGAAGGTGGGACATTCCGGGACAATGGGCGGCGTAGCTCCGTCATCATCCCGTCCCATCTCCCCGGGCACCAACTGTCTCGGGGAAGTGGTGGCTGGGGAAGGACTGGGGTCGAACAAGGAGATGTACACTCCGACTCCTTCTCCCCCGCTGGCATCTCCGGGGGCCCACCCGCAACCGCCGGGGGGGAGGGGGCTTCATCTGGTTCAAGGCCCCAGGGGGCCCTCCTGATGGCGTCCTTCACCGCCCCGGAGGCCCCTCTCCAGGACGTTTCGGCACCCCTCCCACCCGGGAAGAGCAAGGGGCTCTTCATCCGCCCCGGAGTCCCAGGCCCCACAATGGACTTGTTGTCCGACTCCTCTAGCAACAGGGGCTCTTTACTTGGTCTTTGTAGATCGCCTAACCCATTTCATTTCAGGTCGTCACGGCAGTCCGGGAGTTCCAGGCCCGGGTCTCCGAGCGCCTCCAGGCGGCCGAGGGGGCTCTAGCCTCCAAGCGAGATGAGAAGGAGAAGCCGCTCGAGGACTTGGCGGCGGCAAAGGAGGCCGCGCTCATTGAGCGGTCCGAGAAGGACTGGGCAGTAGGGGATCTGGAGGCGACCCGGGCTCGGCTCACTACCGTCGAAGATGCTGCTTCCCAGCTCCGGAGGGAGTTGCGCATGAAGAGGCAAGCCCTCCGGGAGGCGGAGGCCTCGGGCATCGCCGCGGTGACCAACAACGGGAAGATGTTCCGCTCGGCCCTCAAGGGGCTTGGGGTTGAGCTCAGATAGGGGAGCAGTCCCGACCTAGTGCCACCGTCGGTCCAGGAGGCTGTGTATTTCCATGATACACAGGTCTCTTTGATCTCGGTGGCCGCCGATGTCCGGACTCGGGGCCTCGCCATCCTGGCCATCGCTCTCGTGGAGCACTGCGGAGCGGGCGCCCGGTGATAATTGTCATTTTTGTGCATGCTTTCTATATGTTTAACGCCCCAATCATGCACATTTAGTCATACAAAGTGGCATTTGCGTTAATCATATACATTTTTATAGCCAAATTGACCGTATTATTCGTTTTGTGATTTTATTGTAGGTCGACGTGATTTGGGTGGATTTAGGCTGATGGAGCGCTTCTCTTTGAATTTACCTGACCGTCGATCGATTCCTGATAGAAGCACGTGTTTCTACGGATGCGTAGGAACTGATCGTGCTGAAATCGGAGTCTTCGGGGGCCCGGAATTTCTATTCCTTTCAGCTGAGGACCGTCTTGTAGATTCTTTAAACCTCAAGCACCCTTTTGCAAAACACCCTACACTCAGAAATCTAAACCCTAACTCGGGAAGGACCTTTTTGTGATTTCTAAAATCCCGAGGGCCTTTTTGCAAAATCGCCTTTCTTCTTTAAACACAGCCGTCGGCCATTGTTTCTCTTTGAGCCTGATTTTTCTTTTTTTCTTCTCCTACTCTTTTTCCCCCTCACCGTTTCCACACCTCCGTCCCACCTCACCGCCGGCGGCCAGGCCGTACGCCGCAGTGCAGCTCCTTCTTCTTCCTCCTCCCATTCTTCTTCTTCTCTGTTTTTCCTCCTCCCCTTTTCTCACTTTCGCCGCTGCTCTTCTTCTTCTCCTGCGCCGTTCGGCGCCGTAGTGACAGTGGCAGTGACGACTGCCATCTCCTCCTCTTCTCCTCACCACCAGCTTCTTCTACCACATCCCTCAAAACTTAGATCCACACCTCGGTCCACCCCCCGCGCTAGCTGATTTCTTATTCCTTTCCTCCCTCCCTCTACTGCTCTTCTTCTCTCTCTTCCCCAAAGCTTCACCAGCCGATCTCGCCCGCGCCAGCACCACCACAGCTCCCGCCACCTCACGCCTCAGCCCCGCGCTACGCCGCCCACACCGCCGCCGGATCCACCACCTCCAGCCTCTCACCTCGCCTCCGCTCCAGTGCCGCACCACGCCACCTATCCCGTGCCGTCGACGAGCTCTCCTTCTCCACTCTTCCTTCTTCTTTGGCCATTGCCGCTCTCTAAATCTTCACCGCCAGATCCACCGGATCTGGCCAATCCGCCACGCCGCCGTCTAGATCTCGAGCCGCCGCCTCTCTGGCTTCCCGTGCCGATCTTGCGCGCCACACTCATGCACGCCGCCGCCGCCGCCGCTTCCTCTCCCGAGCGCCGGCACTTCTTTTCTCTCTCTACTCTTTGCTCTCCACGCCGCCTCTGTGCCAGAACCACTTCCTGGGCCCGATCCGCCGCCTTTCGCGCCATCTCATCCCTTACACCAGATCTTCGCCTTCTCATTCGGCCGCATCACCTCACCGTGAGCTGCCGACGGTGAGCTTGACCGCATCTACTCCATCCACGGCGACCTGGAGACAGCGATGGTTTAGTGCTTTTGCGGCCGTGATTGAGCTCCAGCGAACTTCTTCCTCGGCCACGCTCCTCTTCAACGGTGATCTTCATCGACTCCGATGAACTCCAACAACCACCAGCAAGCTCCAAAAGCAGCTGAGTTCCAATGCTTCTCCAGTTCCTTCTTCGACTAGAGTTGTGATGATCTAGTTCTGCTTCTTCCTCAACTCCAGCCCAGGCAATGGTTTCTTCATCTCGATGAGAAAACATTGACGATGAGCGTGGAAGAATTGACGGGGTGCTAGATGGGCCCGCTGTGTCAGTACCCCACCTCGATGATGCGCTATGTCGAGTAGGACGTGTGCCTGAGGTACTGGGGCATGCAAAGGAGGGTCGAGTAGAACATGGGCTTGGTGGGCGCGCCACAGGCTGTCTTGGCATGATGTGTCAGTAGTATGTCCGCAACTTAGGTCGCTCATGAGTCATCGGGCAGCAGTGTTCACCGCACGGATGGCTTCAGTAAACTCAGTACGGCACCAGCGACCTCCGCGTGCTATGCTACAAAAAATCGATCTAGTCTGCCGCTCGATGGCAGCTGCAACGTCGAACTGAGAAAGACAGATAGTGTATGTAACACCCTAGTTTTGGGGGTGAAAAGTTTCGCATAAAAACCCTGCATGCATGTATCCCTGTAGTAGTAGCCAGGTCAGCTGAACTCTAATCTCTCCCAAACCCTAAAAATCTCGAAATCTATTCTCTAGATCCAGATCAAGATCTGACCATCCAGATTTAACTTACCAGTTACCCTGAGGATAAAAGTCTTCAGGAGCCAGATCAAATTCTGACCCTAACTCTCAGTACCTAAGCCTCTCTCTGTTTTCGAAAACAGGAAAATTCAGATTTACCCTAAGTACCCCAGTTTCCAGATGATTGAGTTATCTTGATTTAACCCTATTCAGACTCAAGTAACCCCTGGAATATGTTCCTAGGTTCATCCTCAACTCACTCCAAAAAGTTGGGAGCCAGATTAATTCATCTAAACACTTTTCGCAGTTTAGTCCAAATATTACTGCAAATAGGTCCTTTTCTGTTTACCTGGAAGCCTGAAAAGGCTAAAATTTGCAAATCATTTCCAACTCCAAAATTTCTTCAGGGAACACCTCCCAAATGCTATTTGATACAAATTTCCCTTCTGTCCAGACTTCAAAATTTCTCTCTAATCACTAGAATTCGAGATTGACAAAGTCCAGATTTAGTTTACCCTAATTTTACCCTATTTTCGAAAATAAGTGAAACCTCTCAAATCTTATCAAACTTTCTCCAAATTTGAGCTAAATGAGTATTAATAGAAATATTAATCTCAACCATGAAATCAAATCTCAAATTAAACCCCTCAAAGACCAGATTTGCAATCTAGTCCAAAGCCGAACCAAAAATCATCGCAAATCAGTCCCTGGTTCGACCAGGCTATTGTGCACGACCAGGGCGTTCGATCGACCACGAGCACAGGAATTTCGGTCGTCGCCGTTGCCGCTGCTGCAGCTCCATCGCCAGCGATCACCCGCGCTGCCACCTCCGCCATTGCTTCCTTGCCGCGTGTGTGCATTGTGTTCGCCACCGTGGAACAGCTTCACCTCGCCAGCATCGCCTTCGTTCTCCCGCGCGCGTGCCCGACAACGGCAGCGCAGTTGCGCCACGTTGCAAGCATGCCCGAGGGATGCATCAATTCGCCGTTGCATCAGCCAGGACTGCGCGCCAGACTATAAAAGCCGGCACGGCCGTTGGAGCGCGTCACCTCACTGCTGTCCCGCCCGGCCAGTCAATTCGCCGTCGATTCACAGCTCCAAGTCTCCAGGCACTTTCAACCGTTGCTGCTCACTTCGCCTATTTAAGCTTGCTCTGGCCATCTCCTTCAACCACACGCACACTAGAACCACTCAAGTTCTTAACCACGCCGTCGTCTTCGTCTTCTCCAGCGAGCTCGAGAAGAGGCTCACGGTGCCAGGCCAATCCACTACACCAAACTCCAAATTGAAGCTACCAGTGAGTTACTCTCAACCACTTACCTGTGTAGTAGTAGCCAATTGAGTTCTATTGCACCTCATCGCCGGGAATTGCTGTTTTTCCCCGACAACTCCGGCGAGCAATTAATCCTTAACTAAGTCAAATTAGCTCTCGAGCCTGTAATCAAACAAGATCAGTGGACTGTGTGGAACACATCTAAGCAACCAGAATCACCAATTTCGCTAAAATATGAAAAACCCCAAGTTTACACCTTGCATGCACACTGGAACTCGCCGTTAAGCTTCTGTGGTGATTTTCCAATTAAATTGACTTCACACCTAGCTCTGTTATGCCCCAGAGACCCTCCTCAAGCAAGGATTCGAGTTCGTTTGCCCTAGAACAGAAATGCCCAATTTTGGTGTCTTCTCCCCTAGCTCCGGTCGCCGGATTTTGTTCCCGGCCGTTTCAACCCCAACCACCTTGTCTAGTAGATGTGCCTCGACCCCATGAGTATTTTTGCCTTCTAGCTTGACACCTGGATCGGCCCAGATGAAGAGGTATTGCCATGTCAAAGTTTTGTCCAGGAACTGTTGAGAACAGCTCGGCCACCGTGTTCTTCGCCGGTTTTCATCACTTTCCGGCCATCTCCTACCCTAGGTCCTGTTGAGACATTTGTTCCTGTTACAAATGCCTAACCACCAGACAAAGTGGTGCATCATTTGGAGCCTTGAGTCAAAAGATATGGCTAACCCTAGTTTCTGGCCGTGTCAAGCCTATGCCAGGCTATGTCAGCCAGTGGCATTAGCCCTGTTCACCCACCTCTGGTCGTGTAAAACAGAAATTACTTTGTCAAATAGTTGTCTCACTACCTTGTGCACCTTATGCTTGAATCAAAACCTACTTTGACCACTGGAAACTGCTCAAACCATGTCAATGCCATTCTAGAGCACTGTCAGCCTATGTCAGCCAGTGGCATTGAGCCTTTTCACCCACTTCCAGCCATGCACTTTGAAAATAACTTTGTGCCTTAGACTCCTGATGTTGTGATCTACACTTTTCTCTACTGTCACAACTTGAGTTGAGCCCTCTATCACCCATCGACCTTATGTCGATGCCTTGAACCGAATGCCAACCTAAAGACATTCGCTGTTTTTGGGCGAACCAGTCACCACCTTGATATCACCCTGATATTTTGGAACCTTGCAAACCTTAACAACTAATCTTAACCCTAGTTACCGTAGTTAAACTCAAATCGCTTTCAAAACCTTGTATCACCAGAGTATTTTCTCCTTGCATCTTTGCATGTAGTGGATTAGTAAGAATAGGATTGATTGTAATGCCTGTTTGCTTGTTTCATCTTGTTCAGAGCAAGAGTCCGGGGTTGAAGATCTTGTCGCTGAACCGTCATCGACTGCTGATACTTACGACGCGGAAGGCAAGTCATACTTTGCTCATATTGAAACCCATATTTTATGAATTGCTATGCTATTCCATGAGTAGATATCTCATTAATATTGCATGTGTTGAGATCGATGATATTATGGCAGTGATAGATTGAATACTTGAGAAATATGAACCTGATAAGATAGCAAGCCACGAACTAATAAAAGTATAAACATGTACATTTATATTCATGAAATAGAACCCCTAGCCGTGACCAGTATTTTGGTATGGAATGGTGGTAGCACTGGAGGTGCTTGGCTGCACCGAATGTGCAGGCACTGAAGGTGCATGGTTTGTGGTATGATCTGGTCACTGGCATGTAAGGACTAGAACCTTGTGTTATGCGTCTAGTGGCATGAAAAACGTACCAACCACTTACCTGGTATGGGACAGGCGCAACCTAGTAGCTTTCCTAGTATTATCAGTTCCCTGCATGGCTTGTCGATCCGGTTTCTCGCGTGGAAACTGGTGGAACGCAGTTCGTCCATGAGTGATGTGAGATCAGAAAAATTATGAGAGGATAAGGTGTAAAGAAGGAAGACGCCCTACGCCAGATTAAGTCGTGCGCGACTGTAATCAAAAGAGGTTATGTGTCCTGCGGGAACATAGACCCAGGCAAGGAAGTAAGGCAGTGGGGAGGACCCACAACGGTACTTGGGACGGTATTGTTCATTTACCGGGCAGGGATACTGTTAATACTAGACTGCAAAAACGTTGTGTGATCTCGGCCTTGTCACATGCGTATAAGTCGCATGGAGTTGGCCCGACTTGGAAGTCGAGTGAAAAAGTGGATTTAAAAAGAGGTACATCTCTGCAGAGTTTAAAAATGTATTCGAATACTTCGTGCTCCCGAGTTTTAGGAGTATGCCGCGGTGGATTAAACCCATGGGGTGTGACACAAGTATTGTTTTATAAACTAAAAATTTGTTAGCTCAAGATTACCCAAGTGGCATGTGTTGTCATGATAAGGGGCGTTGCCGTGGGCTGTCATGTGTTGACGTGTCGCGGTAATACCATAATCTAGTAAACATGTGATAACTAAGAGGCATGTGGTTTATGCCCTAAGCTATGAAATACTGTTATGAGTATAAGATTGAAAGGCTTAAATAAAAATAATGTGATAGGAGGATATATCGCCTTGGATATGGGATATATGTATCACCATCAATATGATTTATTTACTGCCATGGGTATGATCGGGATTTGAATAAGAAAAGAGAAAGATATGTATTTTGAAAAACCTTTCGCTCTTTCCCCAATAGCATAGGTTCATGTCATATATATATATATGTATCTCTACCTTCCCTATGACTTGCTGAGTACGTAAGTACTCACCCTTGCAACAACTCCTCAATAGATGGAGCGTTCTACGACCTTGGAGGATACCCTGAAGATGCTGCGGACCCAGGAGATGACGAGCAGTTTCCTCCGGAGCCCTGATGTGGTGCTGTCTTGCTGTCAACCTCTGTTCCTGTGGATTGCTTTTGGGCCTAGCTTCCGCCGACTAGATGTGTTATTTTGTTAGACCCTTGTGCCTTGTAAGGCACTGTACCTCGTTTTGTACTAAGGCCTGATGGCCATACATTTATGACTACTGTATTATTTTGCTGCTTCAATGTATTCCTGTGATTGACTCATCCTGGGAAGTCAAGTGGTTTATAGGACCAGCTGCACCGAGCTGGGCCCCTCACAGGTGATGTCACAGTCGTGGCAGACGCGACAGTGTATTAGTTAGTAAAATGAGTAAATGATGGATGCAAAAGGGGAATATCATAAAAACGTACTGAGCGATGTATCTGGCCCGCCCAATCAGAATCAAACCCTAATTACACACGTTCCGAATGCGGTATATGTGTTGGTGTATCCTCATGCACACGAGAAAGCCGCGTGCGGGTACTGGGCATGTGCCAGTCAAGATACGCTTGGTACGTATTGTGATCATACACTCGAACCTCTGCAATTACATCGGTCTGTGCAAGCTCGTCCACTCCTGCACCCATCTGCCATTCTTGTGCACCCAATTGTCGGTCTGCCTTCCTTGCCTACTCTGCCTACAAAATAATGGAGGTAATGGTAGGTATCGAAACAGAAAAACAGAATTCAAATCTTATGAACGCATGGGTGTACCTGTGCACCTCCTTGGGGAGATCCCTGTCATGTTTTCTCTCTAGAGGTGGGGTGTGCTGATATAATCCAAACTGACGCATCACCCGCTCTGGGTAGTATGGCTCCACAATATGAGAGAACACAAGATGACGTCGTGTCATCCTACAATCGTTGCCCGTAGTGCACATGATCGATATTGCATGCGGTGCAATGCTCCCAATGAAATCTAGTGTCCACGGACACCATACGACTCGCGATGTTGGGGGAAATCTCCGCGGTGCTAAGTCCAGGTAAGCCGTGTCACATTTACCCGGGGACGTGGCCTCCGGCCCCTCCCCGGGCACCGCCTTTTGGCCCCCGGGACCGGGCCTTCGGCGCCGTCCCAGGCGCCGCCATGTGCCCGGGGACGTGGTCTCCGGCCCCTCCCCGGGCGCCGCCATTTGGCCCCCGGGACCTGGCCTCCGGCGCCGTCCCGGGCGCCGCCATTTGCCCGGGGATGTGGCTTCCGGCCCCTCCCCGGGCGCCCCCTTTTGGCCCCTGGGACCTGGCCTCCGGCGCCGTCCCGGGCGCCGCCATTTGCCCGGGGACGTGGCCTCCGGCCCCTTCCCAGGCACCCCCATTTGACCCCGGGACCTGGCCTCCAGCGCCGTCTCGGGCGCCGCCATTTGGTCCCCGGGACCTGGCCTCCGGCGCCGTCCCGGGTGCCGCCATTTGCCCGGGGACGTGGTCTCCGGCCGCTCACCGGGCGCCGCCATTTGGCCCCCAGGACCTGGCCTCCGGCGCCGTCCCGAGCGCCGCCTTTTGGCCCCCGGGACCTGGCCTCCGGCGCCGTCCCGGGCGCCGCCATTTGCCCGGGGACGTGGCCTCCGGCCCCTCCCAGGGCGCTGCCTTTTGACACCCGGGACTTGGCCTCCGGCGCCGTCCCGGGCCTCGTCGCCCTTCTAAAGGTAAAGTCTCGAGTTGTTTGTCACGTGCAGGTTACGCGAGGAGCGCCTCGAGAATCAGCGACCACCTGTCAAGCATCCGAGGCGTTTGACCGGGAGAAGGACGGTCCTACCCTTCAATCCGACGGTGGCTTCCGAGGTAGTTTAGGCTTTTTGCTTCTTTTTTGGGGCTATAAATAGCCCTTGTACCCCTCTGTTGTAAGGATCGGATCACTTTTATTGGAATAGCTAAACTCACAGGCGTGCTCCGGAAGCCTCTCCCCCGGAGAGAGCCTCCCCAGCCGACTCCGGTCGGGAGCGCGTCGACAGGACTAGGGCCCCCACCGGGACCCGAACCTGTATAAATCCTCGTGTCATTTCTTGTGCTTGTCCGGCGGGGGAGGACCGGTCATCCAGTCAACCCGCGCCGTGTAATCTTCGCTAGGATCATTATCAAAACCTGCCGGGGTATTCGCAATACCACGACAGTTGGCGCCGTCCGTGGGGACCCGTGATAAGATGCCATGGCTCCTCCAAGAACAAGGGCTCGCACCCTTCCCGGTGACCAGGGTCTCGGAGACCCGGCGCCGTCCGCCCGGGACACTGCTGTCCCGGCGGTCCCTTCCGGAGGCGACCTGGCCCAGGTACCGCCTCCCTCTTTTCCTCTTAACTTAGGTGCTTCCACCTCCAGGTCGTTCCCGGTGACCGCGGGGACCTCGGCCGGGACCGGTCTCCCCCCGACGGCTTCCCTGGCTCGCCGGGACGCCCTGCTTGAGGCTCTGGTGGAGGGCCAGCTCCGCGCCCAGCGCTCTATGGATGAGCTCCTTAGCGTGCTGACGCGGCCTTCGGCCCCCACATTTGCGTCGCACCCGTACTCGGGGACTATGCCCCCGTTTATGGGTTACCCGGCGGCCCCTCCGGCCTCCGGGGGTCTGTCCGCCCCGTATGATCCGTCCGGGGGGTTCCCTCCCCCTGCGGGATATACGTCCGGACCCTTCCCGGCACTCGGGCCCGTCCCGGTGCCGGGAGGCTATTTCATGCTAGGGCCCTTCGTGGCACCAGGGGGGTACCCCATCCCTGGCCTATTCCCGGGGCCGGGAGCCCACTTCATGCCGGGGGTTTTCCCTACGCCGGGAGCCAGTCCCGCCCCCCGAGTCGCATTTACCGCACCAGGGGCCGTGGACAGAGCAGCTCCCGTGCCTCAGCGGACTTCCCCCCGCATGGGCTCCCCGGTCCCGGACGTCGCCGCGGGGGCTCCCCCCCGGCCGGTTCTGGATGTTACAGGGGCTCCCCCCTTTCCGGTTCCGGTCGTTGCCACTGGGGCCCCCTCCACTTCGGTTCCAAGCGTCGCCGTGGGCGCCCCCTCCCCGGTTCCGGATAATACAGGGGCTTCCCCCTTTCTGGTCCCGGGGGTCGTCGCAGGGGGCTCCCCCCAATCGGCTCCGGAAGCCTCCGGGCCGGTGGCTACAGTGCATGAGCTCCCTCCCTCTGCGGGACAGGTCCGTTTCGCCCGGGGGGAGGTCGAGCGAATGCATTCACCAGAGTGCGGGGAAGAACTTCTCCCCGGCCGCGGGCGCGGGGAGCCTCGCTCCCGCACCGGTCGGGGGAAGAGACCCGCTGAAGAGCCAACCTCTCCGAAGGAGAACCCGGACGTCCGGGAGCTCAGTCCCGGTCCGGAGGAAAAGCGTCGCCACCGCCACCCTGGCGGACCTCTCGGACCGCTTCCAGACTCAGACAACGAAGGTCCCGTGAAAGAAGATAGCGACCGGGACTCTCCCCGGGAGGTGCAGGGGGCTAACCAGCCCCTATGCCGAAGACTTCGCAGCATCCGGTGGCCGCGGCCCTACCGCCCTCCGCACATCGAGCACTATAACGGTGAGGCAGACCCTTACGAGTTTGTGCAGGTCTACTCCACTGCCATCTCCGCGGTCGGGGGGGACGAGACGGTACAGTGCAACGTCTTCCCCCTCTACCTCTCCGGCATCGCCCGATCCTGGTTCTACAACCTGAAGGCGGGCTTCGTCAAGTCTTTCTCGCAGCTCAAGCGGGAGTTCTGTGCAAACTTCCAGGGGAACTACGTGCGTCCCCTGGACTCCTCGCAGCTGTACACTGTCCGGCAGAGGACTGGGAAACCATCAGAAGCTTCTTCAAGCGCTTTACTCAGGTGAAGAGCAGAGTGGCCCACGTCCCCGACTCTACGGTCATCGAAGCCTGCAAAAGCGGCATCCTTCCGGGGGAGCTCCACCGAAGGCTCTCCCGGAGCTGCCCCTCTTCCGCCGACGAGCTCTTCAACGTACTCAAAAAGTACGCTCGGGCGGAGGAAGATGACATCTGGAAGAAGACCCAGGGGGCTCCCGCCCCCGTCGACCGGGGGGCCAGGGATCCCCCCAAACGCCCCAGACAGGGGGGGCGTAGCGAGCCACGGCCTCGAGACACCTTTGTCCTCGAGGGCGGAGGTGGCTCGCACGACCCCCCGAGGGCCAGCCGCCCCTTTCCCAGGCCGAAAGGTCATGGGGGAGGACAGTCTTCGAGCGGCCGGGAAGGCCCCGCGGGGAGGAGCCGGGAAGGACCGTGGTGCAGCTTCCACGGGTCCAGTACCCACGCTACCCGAGATTGCCACCAGCTGCTGCAACACTTCGCGGCGTTCCTCGACCAGCGCGGGCAGGGGGGGACTCCGGCCTCCTTGCCCCCTCGGCCAGCTATTCCGGCCCTTCCCGCTCCCGTGGGGGGTGAGCAGGCGCAGGAGGGGGAGCCTTCAGAAGCTCTCCCCTTTCAAACTTCACAGCGGCACATCAACGTCATCGTGGGAGGATCCGCCTCCGGGCGGGACTCTAAGCGCCAGCGTAAGGAGTACGCGCGCGAGGTCAAGGTTGTGGGGGTGCTACACGCGTCCCCGCCACCTAAGTGGTCGGACGTCCCCCTCACCTTCACGGCGGAAGACGAGCGAGGGGTTCGCTTCCCCCACGACGACGAGCTTATTGTCTCCGCGACCATCTACAACTGTCACCTGGCCCGCATCCTCGTGGATGGCGGAAGCTCCGCTGACGTCCTATTCCTGAAGGCCTTCAAAGAAATGCAGGTGGATGAGAAGCTCCTGCAGCGCGCGTCCGGGCCCTTGCAAGGTTTTGTCCCGGGGAAGGCGATCCACCCCGTGGGCAAGGTAGATCTTCCTATGACATTCGGCACCCCGGAGAACTACCGGACCGAGCTAGTCCGCTTCGACGTAGTGGACCTCCCCTCCTCCTACAATGCGATAATGGGGAGGACCACAATCAACCGGCTGGGGGCTGCCACCCATCAAAACTACCTCTGCATGAAGATCCCCGGGCCGCACGGTGTGATCAACGTCCGGGGAGACCAAGACATGGCCCGTGCTCTATACGAGCGCGCTGCGGCCACAATCGGAAGCGTCAACCTCATAAAGACGCCCGGGGGGGAGGCTTCTCCCCCGGAACTAGACGCCGCTGCGCCACCGCCCGGGAGGCCCCTCCTCAAGCCGCGTCCGGAAGGGGGCCTCCGGAAGGTCCTGCTGTCCCCGGGCGATGAAGACAAAATCGTCCGGATCGGGGCGGAGCTCCCTGAGGAGCATGCAGCGCAACTTGCGGCCTTTCTGCGTGAAAACTCTGATGTTTTTGCGTGGAAGCCTTCGGACATGCGGGGCGTCGCCCGGGAGGTCATTGAGCACAAGCTCGCAGTGGCCCCCGGTCACCCCCCGGTCAAACAGAAGCTGCGGAAATTCTCCCTCGAGCGCCAAGAAGCAATCAAGGTGGAGATCACCCGGCTTCGAGAGGCGGGGTTCATTCGGGAGGTCCTGCACCCCGAGTGGCTCGCGAACCCCGTCCTCGTCAGGAAGTCAACCGGCAGGTGGCGGATGTGCGTGGACTTCACCGACCTTAACTGCGACTGTCCCAAAGACAAATTCCCGCTCCGGCGGATTGATCAGCTCGTCGACTCCACTGCGGGGTGCGAGCTCATGAGCTTCCTAGACGCCTACTCGGGCTACCATCAAGTCCGGATGGTGGAAGGGGACGAGGAAAAGATGAGTTTCATAACTCCCCTCGGAACCTTCTGCTACGTCCATATGCCCTTCGGGCTCAAAAACGCGGGGGCGACCTTGCAGCTCCTCATGACGCTGGTTTTCAAAGATTAAGTCGGCAGCAACGTCGAAGTCTACATAGACGACACGGTCGTCAAGAGTCCCCGCGCAGCCTCCCACGTCAACGACCTGGCCGAAACCTTCCGCAACCTCCGAGCGTTCGGGCTCAAACTCAACCCAGAGAAGTGCGCCTTCGGGGTGCGCGGGGGGAAGCTCCTAGGTTTCCTCGTGTCCCAGCGGGGCATTGAGGCAAACCCCGAGAAGATCCGGGCTTTCCTAGATATGCCCCCGCCGTGCTCCGTCAAGGATGTCCAACAGCTCTCCGGCCACCTAGCCGCGCTAAGCCGCTTCGTCTCCCGGTCGGGGGAGCGGGGCCTCCAGTTCTTCAAGATCCTCCGAGGGCTCGAGGGGTTCCACTGGACCTCCGAGGCCCAGGAAGCCTTCAACGACCTCAAGAAGTACCTCACGAGCCCTCCAATGCTCGTGAGTCCGTCTCCAGAAGAGCCCTTGCTCCTCTACCTCGCCGCGACCCCCGTCGCCGTCAGCGCGGTCTTGGTGAAGGAGCAAGGGGGGCAGCAGCGTCCCGTGTACTACGTGAGTGAAGCCCTCCAAGGGGCCAAAACTCGGTACATGGAGATGGAGAAAATCTGCTACGCCCTCCTCATGGCGTCTCGGAAGCTTCGGCATTACTTCCTGGGGCACCCCATCACCGTCCCGTCGTCCCTCCCCCTCGGGGAGGTGCTGCGGAACAAAGAAGCCACCGGCCGGCTCAGGAAGTGGGGGGCCGAGCTCGCCCCCTTCTCCCTGTCCCTTACCGGCCGCTCCGCCATCAAGTCGCAAGTCCTCGCCGACTTCGTCGCAGAGTGGACTCCCGCCTCTGGGTTCAGGGACGAAGATCTCCCTGTGCCGCCCCGACGCAGTGATCATTGGACCCTCATGTTCGATGGGTTGCTGTGTCTCACCGGGGCTGGTGCGGGAGTACTCCTCCGGAGCCCCGAGGGGAAGGAACCCGAGTACGCCGCGCGGCTCGAGTTCCCGCAACCAACAACGTCGCCGAATACGAGGCTTTGCTCCTCGGGATGCGCCTCACGCGCTCCTAGGGATTCGGCGCCTCCTAGTCAAGGGAGATTCTCAGCTCGTAGTTTGCCAAATGGACAAGTCTTACCTATGCCATGACGTAAACTTAAGTCTTTATTTGCAGGAAGTGCGAAAGATGGAGAGGCATTTCGACGGCCTCGAGGCCCGGCATATCCCGCGGAGGGACAATGACTGGGCCGACGCCCTGGCCCGGGCGGCAAGCGCCCGGGAATCGCTCCCCAAGGGGGCTTTTCTGGAAATCATCACGAAGCCCTCGGTGGCCTCCCCGGACACGGGCGACGAGCCTCATGTCCCGGAGGTCACCGAGATCACCCAGACTCCGTCTTGGATGGACCCCCTCATCTCCTTCATCAAGGGGGAGGGGGACCCTCCTAGTGAGACCGAGGCTAAACGCCTCCGGGCTAAATCCCGGGCATATCTCCTGCTGGAGGGGAGGCTCTACAAGCGGGGGGCTTCCGCCCTCCTGCGCTGCCTCCCCCGGCCGGAGGGACTTCAACTTCTCGAAGACATCCACGCGGGGAGCTGTGGTTCTCACCTAGCCCCGCGTGCCATCGCAGCCAAGGCCCTCCGGCAGGGCTTCTGCTGGCCCACGGGAAGCAGAGGGGCCTCTCGCCTGGCGCCGGCGTCGCGGCCGGTGGGGGGTCCCCGGACCTGTGAGTCCGGTAACGCAGCCGGCGCCACCGGCGTCTTTGTGGCCGAGGTCTCCTCCGAAGACGTGGCCGAGGAGCTTTGGGCGGGGGTCCCTGCCCGGGGGGGATCATCAGACCTTTCCCCGCCCCGGGCCGAAAGGTCCTCGGGACCTCCTCTTCCGGGGGGACCTCGTAGACCGAGGGGCTCCCCCCCTCGTCCACCGGCCAAACCCGCGGAGGCGAGGCCTCCGCGAATCTCACCTCCAGCCTCTCCGGCTCCAAGGATGCCGGGAGGGCCGAGAGGACCGCCACCGAGAGTGGCGACGGGGCGTAGTCCGCCGAATCGAACGCCGCCCCGGCAACGGCCTGCTCCTTCCCCTGGGCCTCGAAGGGGCCCTTCGGGGGAGGAGGTGTTGCGTCTTCCCGGGCCGCCGCCCGGGTGCGCTCGGTCCTGGGAGTCGTGTCCCGGGCCTTCACCGGCATCGCTGCCGGCGTCGTCGATGGGCCGGGCGTCTTTTGGACCCTGGCCTTCTTGGGCTCCGAGCCCCCGGCCGCTTCCTTCCCCAGTTGGTGCGACCCGGGGGTGGGGAGAGGCTTCCTCTCTGGCAGCTTTAGCCCGTAGGCCGCAGCGACCAAGTTCCGGGGAGGGCCCTCCCCCACAAGGCGCACGAAGTGCTCGTGCTCGTCGGTGAAGTACCTCCAGAGGAGGTTCTTCGCCTCCTCCCGCGCTGCCGGGTACGACTGGACTGCAAGAGGTAAAGAGTTAGTCAAATTTTCAAAAATTTGTAAGTATAATGCAGCAAGTTCCCGGAGCTTACGTCGCGTCACCGGCTTCACCGGGGGCCGCTATTCCGGGCCCATGCCGACTCCCCTCTTCCCGCGGGAGAAGGGGGAGATCCGGAGGAGAGCCATCTCCTCGACGGCGTCCCGCATTGAGCGGGTCTTCTTGGAGAGGACCACCCTGCCGAGGAGCTCGAACTCCTCGTTCGTCCACACCGGAGGCTTCGACGCGGACGATCGGCTGTAGGTGGGGGGCTCCGGGGCGTACACCACCGCCTCGTCCCGGACCCGGAGGTAAAACCACCTCTGGACCCAGTCGCCCCAGTGGTCCCGGGAGGCCGCCGCCGGGTAGTCGGCCACCCGGGACGGCAGCATTTGTACCATCACCGAACCGAAGGGGGACTTGGGTCCCCCCTTCACCAGGTGGGAGCTCCGTGCCGTCGGTTCGTAGAAGTACCGGAAGGCGCGAAGGGTGGGCTCCCGCCCGGTCGCCGTCTCGTAGAGCCAGATGAAGAGGCCCATCTGGACGAGCACGTTCGGGGTGAGGTGGTTGAGCGCCACCCCATACTCCTTCAGAAACTCCCGGAGCATGGGATGCACCGGGAGCCGGAGCCCCGCCTCCAGGAAGGCCTCGAAGGCCACGACCTCTCCGGGCCTGGGGCGCGGGGCTCCGTCTTTCTTCACGGGGACTCGGATGTCCCCGTCCGTGAGGACGCCGCGTTCGACCAAGGACTCCGCGTCCTCGGCCGAGAACTCCGACGCCCAGAGGAAATCCGGAGGGATTTCCTCCGGGGGCACCTTCGTGGTCTTCGCTCGGGCCTTGGGTGCCATCAGGTTCGGCTTTCTTTTTTTCCGGTGGCTAACGTTTCAGGAGGCTACAACTGAAAGTTCCGGACGCCTGCTACCGGGAGAGGGCTACCGGGAGAGCAAAAATCGCTAAGGCTGAAAGTTTGGAATGAACTTCCGGGCCACCCAAGGCCCTAATTATAGGGGCGGGACGTGGTCTAGATGGGCGCCACGTGGCACCCCGCGGAGCAATCTGGACCGTAGAAGTTCAAACCGTGCGCAGGAAACGAAGGGACGGGCACGCGAATCAAGGCGCCGGTTAGAACCGCGAGCGCATTTATGTCAAAACTGCGCGGCCATAAGCATCCGGCACGGGAATCGAAGCGTCACGGTTCCGGTGGCTTGGTCCGGAGATTTTCCCGGTGATGTGTACCATACCCACCGGGGACTCGAGCATCGTCCCCGGGGGGCATGGGGGGCTGCTGTTGGGGGAAATCTCCGCGGCGCTAAGTCCAGGTAAGCCGTGTCACATTTGCCTGGGGACGTGGCCTTCGGCCCCTCCCCGGGCGCCGCCTTTTGGCCCCAGGGACGGGGCCTTCGGCGCCGTCCCGGGCGCCGCCATGTGCCCGGGGACGTGGTCTTCGGCCCCTCCCCGGGCGCCGCCATTTGGCCCCCGGGACCTGGCCTCCGGCGCCGTCCCGGCCGCCGCCATTTGCCCGGGGATGTGGCTTCCGGCCCCTCCCCGGGCGCCGCCTTTTGGCCCCCGGGACCTGGCCTCCGGCGCCATCCCGGGCACCGCCATTTGCCCGGGGACATGGCCTCCGGCCCCTTCCCAGGCACCCCCATTTGGCCCCCGGGACCTGGCCTCCGGCGCCGTCTCGGGCGCCGCCATTTGCCCGGGGACGTGGCCTCCGGGCCCTCCCCGGGCGCCGCCATTTGGCCCCCGGGACCTGGCCTCCGGCGCCGTCTCGGGCGCCGCCATTTGCCCGGGGTCGTGGCCTCCGGCCCCTCCCCGGGCGCCGCCTTTTGACTCCCGGGACTTGGCCTCCAGCGCCGTCCCGGGCCTCGTCGCCCTTCTAAAGGTAAAGTCTCGAGTTGTTTGTCACGTGCAGGTCACGCGAGGAGCGCCTCGAGAATCAGCGACCACCTGTCAAGCATCCAAGGCGTTTGACCGGGAGAAGGACGGTCCTACCCTTCAATCCGACGATGGCTTCCGAGGTAGTTTAGGCTTTTTGCTTCTTTTTTGGGGCTATAAATAGCCCTTGTACCCCTCTGTTGTAAGGATCGGATCACTTTTATTGGAATAGCTAAACTCACAGGCGTGCTCCGGAAGCCTCTCCCCCGGAGAGAGCCTCCCCAGCCGACTCCGGTCGGGAGCGCGTCGACAGGACTAGGGCCCCCACTGGGACCCGAACCTGTATAAATCCTCGTGTCATTTCTTGTGCTTGTCCGGCGAGGGAGGACCGGTCATCCGGTCAACCCGCGCCGTGTAATCTTCGCTAGGATCATTCTCAAAACCTGCCGGGGTATTCGCAATACCACAACACGTGACTCATGGAGTAGATCAAATTCCCCCTGGTACAAGACGTAGCATCGACGAACCTGGTTTGCAGACCATCTCGGTCGACCGTGCATCCATCTTGTGCCCATGGTTGGGTGATCCACCCAATCATGGACATCATCAGGCTCGGGGTACGGATGCACCGGTCGATCCAAGCGTGGCCAACCAATTGGAAAATGCTCCCAAGACCATAGCTGCAGCAGGAGGGAGCATCCCAACAATACGAACTCTGGGGCAGTCTGGATACATGCATCGCACAACCCCCGGTATGTTCCACAAAGCACGGACATGGCCCAGTTGTACTGGGGAACATGCCCTGGTTGGGCATCGACAATGCTCCCCGCCAATGGAATGAACCATGGATGAACTGTATCCCCGTGTGTAGATTGGAACAAGATATACTGGAACATTACCAACAGGTATGCGAACAAATGCTGGCGCACAACATGCTCCAGCGCATCAGGCGGGTAGTCAAGGTAGCGCAACAAGAACCTATGCGGCACACCACGCCCAGTTGATGGGATCTAATCTACCTGTTGAACGATGTTGAACCTAAGGTTTACCTGAGTGCGCCAGTCTGCAGGCGGCGGTAATGGAACGATGGGTGCTCCTGCGGCAGGTAGGCCTAGGAGCATACCCACATCCTCCAACGTGATCGTCATCTCCCCCCATCGGAAATGGAATGTGTGTGTCTCGGGGCGCCATCGATCCACCAATGCGGTGACCAATGACCGATCCAATATGAGGCCATGACCAGTCTGCAGCATACGAGCAAACGGTAGTAAACCCGCCTCTGCGAGAATAGGGATGTATCTCGCATCAAGAGGCCAGTACTCCATGGGAGCCCTCATTACAAGTGGCTCAAGATGTCCACCTCGCGACAATACATGCCCACGATGAGCATTGTCCCACCTGCCACTGAGTAGCTTTGAAAGCCGTACATCCTCGTGAGCCATATCTGCATAAATTAATTACCGTTAGCATAACAATTTGAAATATAACGAAGAAATGAGTTTGGGTTTGACACCTCATAAGTCTTAATCTGGTAGAATTTTACCATAGGTTTAGTTTTAAAAACGAGCAAAAATCAAGCTTAAAACTCCTTCCATACAACATTTTATGTGCAAAGTTTCATTATTTCTACAAGATTCTTTCGCAATTGTGTTCTCTGTGTTGCAGGGATCAGGCCTACCAAGTTTACTTCTGAAAACATGCAGAAATCACACTTAAAACACCTTTTGTACGACATTTCATGTGCAATGTTTCATTGGAATACCAAGAGTCTGTCAAGGACTTTATTTTTGGACATGTTTACTTGTGTACTATAAATAGGGAAGCTTCTGGCTCAATTAGAGTATCCATAGAACATCCACTGTTACGTATGTGAAAGGACTACCAAAATATTGGAAAATATTAAATAACGACAGAATACAGAACTCAAGAACGATCACATGACTCGTTACGCGTCACTATTACATGTGTGAATACTAGGTGGATGGGCCGGGTGCATGTAGACAATTCTTTCTGGTATGCCCGGCTTGTTTGCAAATCGAGCATTTTCTACCTCGAGTGCTCGCTTTCTGTGATTCGTCCATGTCATTGTGCAAGCGACGCGTCTTCCGACGACCAGGTCCCTTTCTCTTGAGGTTGAAAGGTGGGATCCACCTGGTCTCACCAGATGGAATTACTTTGTAATCACCAACCTTCATGAAGACCCTCCAAATACCACTCCAAATCTACTGAAGGTTACGAAGGCTGAAGAACTCAGAAAGGTATGGAGATGGGCTTATACCAAGTGCCGCACATGCAGCAATGACATGCGAACATGGCTTGTGTAATAACATGGCCTTGTTGCATGTGCACTCCGCAACATCCCCCAGAATGACTTCGTGTACCCCCTCGGCTCTGAGATGGCCATTAACCCGCTTCGGACGCAGTCGGACTGAAATTATCTTGTGCAATCGGTTGATGATCTCCACCTCATGCGTCTGGGCCTTATTTATCCAAAAATTCATGTATTCCTGCACCACGTCCAGTAAGGTTCTAAATGGATCGTCGACCAGCATCTTGGCTGCAAGGCTTCTATTGTTGAAATATTGCGCAGGGCGATACCATGTCATCTCCACAATCGCGGTCAATGGCAAGCATCGCACCCCCTTCAAAACATAGTTACAAACTTCAGATAGATTTGTCATCATGATGCCATATCTTACAACACCCTCGTCATGCAGCAACGACCACTTCTCTTTCTCTTTGTCACTAATCCACTGTGAAAATTTGCTTATAGCATCCCCATCGCCGGCCCCGGACCCTTTATTAGCTGTGTACTTTAGTGTCAACTCCTCGAGCTTCTCAAAGATAGTGTCATACTTGCTCACTTGGTTCTGCGAGCATATCCTCTTAAATAGGTCCATGATTTTTTTGCTCCGGAATTTGGTGAAGAGGTTGGTTGCAAGGTGTCGCATGCACCAACGGCTCACCACGTCCTCCCACTTGTAAGGTGGATCGGGAGCGCCCTGCATGATCTAATGGCTCTGAGCAAGCCTTTGTGTTGATCAGAAGTAATGCAGATCTTCTCACGATCCTTTACAACTGCTCACTTCACGTTCACCAAGAACCACAACCAACTTTCCATGCTCTCGGCTTCTACAATTGCATATGCTAATGGAAGCAATTGATTGTTAGCATCTGCAGCAACTGCAATCTGTAGTGTCCCTTTGTACCTCCCAGTCAAAAATGTGCCATCCACACATAACACCGACCGGCACCATGTGAATGCCTCTATGCACTGCGGGTATGCCCAGAACAAACGGTGCATAACTCTTGTGTTCTCTATGGTATTGCCATCTGGGGCAACAACTATCTGATCGAGAATATCCACAAATATGCCTGAGTTCGTTAGTGCAATGTTTCGAAGCAACCGCACCACTGTGTTGTATGCATCCTCGTATGTGCCATACATGTCCTCAATTGCTTTCTGCTTTGCTCTCCATGCCTTGTTGTAGCTGATACGATAACCACATCGATCTGTCACTTGCTTGATGATATCTCTTGGCATTATCGATACGTTCTCCCGCACTGCGGGCTGGATGATGTTGCTTACATATACTGCAGTCATGTTTCTATGGCTGTCCAATGCCTCAGTAAGCTCACATGTGTGGGCGTTAACTCTCGTGACCACAAAACCAATGTCATCCTTTGGTTACATGGCACGAACCCTCCATGCGCAGCCCGGTGTAAGACATGCGACATCATATAACCTGGGGGTAGACTTCACCACTTTGTACTGTCGATTGAGTGCAAGAGACCATCTAGCCATGGCATTTTGCACATCTTCTTTCATTCGAAACTCTTGCTCGAGCTGGATGTGCTCTTGCTCAAAAAACCATCTTGAGTTTTGGTCCGTCGACAGCACTGCCGAACTAAATCCAGATTCATCAATCCATTGTTGGGGGGTCCTGAAATGATCTTTGTCGGAGTCTACAGAAGATTCGGAGTCTATCAAGTCATCTTCGTCAGACACAGTTCCAAGACCCTCCAAGAACTCACACACATCAACACGTGTGTGGCAAAAAGCTTCTGACCAAGCACTAGGCCTGAATGTTGGCGGAATCGGTGCATTCATTTCTGCCGCCCATGCGTCGCTACTAGGGCTGGCTCCAACGTCACCCTCCGGCAGTTCTAGGTCGCAGAACTGGACATAAACAAAAAACCGGCCTCCCAAACCGCCATAAGGGTCCTTCACTCTCCTCACAAATGACCCCCACGAGTTGTTCCCTTTCAGTCGCGTAGCACCCAGTATGGGCCATTGGCTGTCCCCATCACAATGAGCCCCTCTACTTGAATTGTCTCATGTTCTACACTTTTGCTGAACAAACTAAGTATCCATAACTTAAGATCCGTGAAAGATGTGTTTTGTACGTTCAAATCGGCCATGACATATTTGCAATGACTCATATCTACACCGTTTGGCCCATCACGAATCAAACTGTCGCCATAAAATATGCAGAAATTTTCGGGTTGCTCCATTCCCTACGGAACATATTTACGCAACAATTATAAGTAAACATATTATGATTTTTAAATCACATATCAACATAATCAATATATTTATAGGTAATTTCTGGGTTGCACCATTCTCCTTCATCTATAACTTTTAGCATTTTTTTTATGGATAATGCCGGTTTTCAAAAATCAAAACAGGCATGATGATATTCTTGAAAAAACGTATGTTTGTTTGGAATACCCTTTTATTCTTTTTTGCTTTATAAAAGCTTTCTATGTTCTGGGGATATATAGGAAACGTAGAAATTTTGAAAAGAATATTCACAATTGAGTCTCTTAGCCAATTATTAATATAAAATAAAAGTCTCAATGAAATAAAAATGAAAGAGTTACATTGCAAGGAGGCTGGTGCAGTGAAAAACCAAAATGACCCATGAACTAAAGGAAATATTTATAAAAATACCATTTACACATAATTCCTACAAAATAATTAAAATTTTGGAATTAAATAATAAAGACATGATTATATGCTTAGACCATTAAGTTTAGTATCAAAACATACAAATTTCATGCTCAAAACTCCCTTGATGTGACATTTTATGTCTAAAATTTCCTTATTTTCACAAGTTGTTTTCACTGTTCTATTCACCATGTTCCAGGGAACAATCCTGCCAAATTTGGGCTCAATTCGACCACTTTTGACCCTCCAACGACCAACATAACAAAAGGGACAACAAAAACACTCCTGGTCGACTATTACACGACCTAAACACTGGTCGTGACATTTTTGGCAGCAAAATCGGCGCCCGCGGTCGAAAAGGGCAGTCATTCGAACAGAAATGCGCCCGCCCGCGATCAAAAGGGCTGCATTCGAACACAAAACCCACCCGTGGTCGAAAAGGACTTGATTCAAACATAAAATGCGCCTGCGGTCGAGAAATCAGTCATTCGAACACAACACGAGCCCGCCCGTGGTCGAAAAGGCCTTCATTCGAACACAAAACCCAGCCACGGTCGAAAAGGGCTTCATTCGAACACAAAAAGCTCCCGCGGTCGAAAAGTACCCCGATTTGGGCACGACCTAATTTTCGGCCGTTTGATTGATTTTTTGGACGGTTCACATGGTGCCACGTGTCATCCTCGAGCAGGACTAAGTTTGGGAGGCGCAAAACTGGTCGTCAGTGGTCGGATGTGGTTGAATTGTACTAGGATTTGGTCGGTTTGAGCGAGTTGGACTCGAAACTGGTCAAATTGGTTGAGTTGCATGTTGGTTTTGGCTGAGTGGGACTCAAACTGGTTCTTTGTCATGCCCTAAATTTCTTAAGGTTCTAAAACGCTTTTTGTCGGGGGAAATCTCTGTGAGACTAAGTCCAGGTAAGGAGTTGTGCCTCTAGCCCGGGGACAAGGCCCCCGGTGCCTGTCCCGGGCGCCGCCATTCACCCGGGGACAAGGCCCCCGGTGCCTGTCTCGGGCACCGCCATTACGCCCGGTGCTTGTCCCGGGCGTCGTCGTCCTTCCGGGGACAGGAGCCCTCGGTCCCGAGTCACGTGCAGGTCACGCGAGGAGTGCCCCGGGAATCAGCGGACACCTGTCGAACATCCGAGGTGCCTGGCCGAGAGAAGGACGTTTCTACCCTTAGATCCAACGGTAGCAGGCGGGGTAGTTTAGTCTTTTTGCTTCTTTTGGGGCTATAAAAGCCCTTGTACACCTCTTGTAAAGAGGGATTGGCTCATTATTGCTAGAATAGACAATCTCACAGGTGTGCTCCGGAGACCCTCTCCCTGAGAGAGGTCCCCCAGCCGACTCCGGTCAGGAGCACGCCGACAGGACTAGGGCCCCCACCGGGACCCGAACCTGTAGAAACCCTCGTGTCATTTGTCGTGCTTGTCCGGCGGGGGAGGACCGGTCACCCGGTCAGCCCGCGTCGTGTTTTCTTTGCTAGGATCATCCACAAAACCTGCCGGGGTATTCGCAATACCACGATAGTTGGTGCCGTCCGTGGGGACTCATGACGAGACGCCATGGCTCCCCCAAGAACGAGGGCTCGCGCCCTCCCCGGTGACGCCGATCCCAGTGATTCGGCACCACCTGTCCGGGACACGACCGTTCCGGAGCTTCCGCCCGGAGGTGGCCAGACCTAGGTACCGCCTCCCAACTTCCCTCTTAATTTCGGTGGTTCGACCTCCGGGTCTGTCCCGGTGACCGCGGTAGCCTCGGCCGGGACCAGCTTCCCCCCGACGGCTCCCCCGGCTCCCCGGGACGCCCTGCTTGAGGCCTTAGTGGAGGGCCAGCTCCGCGCCCAGCGCTCTATTGATGAGCTGCTTCGCGTGTTGGCGCGGCCACCGGCCCCCACATATGCGCAGTACTCATGCCCAGGGACTATGCCCCAGTTTATGGGTCATCCGGCGGCCCCTCCGGTCTCCGGGGGCCAGACCGCCCCGTACGACCCCGCCGGGGGGTACCCTCCCCCGGCGGGTCCCACGGCCGGACCCTTCCCGGCACTGGGATCCTTCCCGGTGCCGGGGGGTTACTTCGTGCCTGGGCCCTTCGTGGAACCGGGGGGATACCCCGTTCCGGGCCCATTCCAGGGGCCAGGGGCCCATTACATGCCTGGGGTTTTCCCTGCGCCGAGTGTGGGACCCTCCTTTGAGGAATCCTGTGGCAACCGCCCAGGTGGATTGCGCACAGGTAGGTTCATCATAAGCTCACAACAACAGGATTCACTTTAAACAATAAAGCTGATAGATAAAACAAGTACAAGGTCACAAGGACCACTATTACAATATCATAATGCCAAGGGTGGCACTAATTAAAGTTGATACAAAAGTAGAGAGTTTTTCAAAATCAAGAATCGGTGTCGAAGTACCAAGCACAGAAAAACAACACAAAAAGCAACCACAAAGGTCTTCACTTCCTTCTGCAGCGGCTCTGGAAGGGCTTCCTCCACATCGGACTCAACTTGGCTCATGACCCTCCTAGAAACTCAAATCGTCTGGGAAGGGCTTCTTCCTCTTCTTAGTGCTCACAGTCAAAGGGATCAGGATCCTTGAATCCTTTCTTCTGAATTTGTTTGTAAAGGCAAGGGTGAGCATGTTTTTACACAATGCTCAGCAAGTCTCGTTACAAGAATGCAGGTACATAGATGAGGAGTGATCAAGAAAAGGGCTTAAGTCTTATAATCATAAATAGTGTAGATTTCAATTCTTTGATTTCTTAAATAAGGGTTTTATTTTCAACAGCGGGGTTTTGGAAATCTTATGATAGACTTTAAGAAATTGTTATGTGATGGTCTCCCATGAGTCATCACTTTTATCAACCCATATTATGAAAACATTCCAAATAATTACTTGTGCTGAACCACATGGATAAATCCACCGCGAACATACTCCATGACCTGGGAGTACAGAGTATCCGATACTTTTCTTACACTTTGCAAAGGTGTACCTCTTTTAAAATCCACTTCTTCACTCGGCTTTCAAGTCGGATCAGCTCCATGCGACTTATACGCATGTGACAAGGCTGAGATCACACAACGCTTTTGCAGTCTAGTATTAATAGTATCCCCGCCCGGTAAATAGACAATTAAGTCTCAAGTACCGTTGTGGGTCCTACCCACTGCCTTACTTCCTAGCCTTTGGCCTATGCTCCCGCAAGACACATAGCCTTGGTCTGTCCACGCGAGACATCTGACCATCATGATTACGACCGGGCATGGCTTAATCAGAGGCATAGGGCGTCTTCCTTCTTTCCACCTTTTCCTCTCATACTTTTTCTGAACTCACATCACTCACGGACGAACTGCGTCCAACCAGTTTCTCCACGCGAGAAAGCAGACCGACAAACCATGCAGGGAACTGCTAATACCAAAAAGCTACTAAGTCGTGCTTGTCCCATACCAGGCAAGTGGTTGGTACGTTTTTCATGCCGCATAGGGGCACAACACAAGGTTCTTGTCCTTATGAATTAATAGTGAGGAGCCATCCACATTCCCTGGTGCGCACCGTACCCTTTCCATACAAACCAATCCTCACTATCAATTCTAATTTGTATTTTCTTTCACAAAAAGGGGTTTTCAAACATGTTTTTCATATAGGCGACCATTTGATATTTAGCACAAGTTTTCAAGCATAAGCATTATTCTAAGCATATATCCTAGGGTGACAAGGATTTATGGGTATTCAATCACAAGAGGGGTTTCACAATCATTTGGGTTATACTTAACCACATTATTTGAACATACTCTCATTTGAATATAAGGCATGCATATTCTTTGAAAACAACTGACATACTTCATTTGAAAATATTAGGCGACACATGATCAAGGGGTTGAGACTTGCCTTGCACTGCTGGGTCTAATTACTTGAACGAAACCTCGAAGACTTCTTCCGCTCCTTCAACTTCGGGCTCTGCGGTGGACACAAGCAATACAACACATACACTATATAACAATACATAAAATAGTTGCAATAGAAAATAATAAGTAAATATATCATGCATGCAAGGGAAAAGATTTGGACAGAGTCACTTGGGTGCTGGTCGAAGAGATGGGCTCAAAAGAAGTTGAATGTCAAAGGCCGACATTCAATCCACGGCTAGACATAGCCATAAGTTGGTCTTAGGTAGGTTTTCTGGAGAAGTGGCAGAAGAGAAAGATGTAGATCACAACTCCAGGAATCTAGGGGACAAAGTGGCATTTCCATTGCTCAACCAGAAGGGGTCAAACAAGGCTCATGCCAGCATCTGACATGCACTGACATAGTGCAGACATTGCCAAAAACTAGGGCAAAGCTTAAATTTTGATACAGGGCTCCAATTGATGCACAACTTTGTCTGGGAGGTAGGCATTGGTAACAGGATCAAATCATTCAACAGGAACTAGGGCAGGAAATGGCTGGAAGGTGATGAAATTCAGTGATGAACTGTGGTGACTTGGACATGAACTGGGCTTCTGGACAGTGATCTTGGCAAGGGCATATCTTCCAATCTAGGCAGATCCAGATGTCGAGCTAGTGGAAGAAAATGCTCAGGGAGGTGAGGCAAAGCTAAGGGACAAAGTTTCAGGAGCTAGATCGGCCGGGGAAGAATTCCGGCGACCGGTGCTGGAGAAGACGACACTGGAGATTGGGGCTTTTCGATACAAAGCATTTGAACTCGATTGCTTGCTCAGGGAGTGAGAGAGAGAAGTGAGGAAGCTAATGGCTTAGTCAATTTGGCTGGGGAATAGCTGGTACGGCCTGGCGACGGGAGCCAGATCATCGGCGGCGAGATAGAACAGAAAAACTATGATTCCAGCTCAATTGTGAAATCTGAGCGCACAGGCTTGCTAGATGGGGTCTACTGATCAAGAAACTCTACTAGAGGGGAAGCCAATTTGGGATGAATCGAACAGCATTGGGGAAACAGGGCAAAAGGCTTTTCACGGCGATCACCGGCGATGGGTTTCACCAGCGGCCAATTGGGAGCTATGACACGGAGAGAGGTAAGAGGGGAACTCACTGGTGCAGCTGAATTGGAGATTGAGTGAGTGGAGAGCTCTGGCGACGGTGGCCTCAAAAATAGCTCGCCGGAGAAGAAGGTGAGACCGGCGAGGTTGCTGGAAAAATGGCTAAGTCCTGAGATGAGGCTTAAGCACAGCACTGGAGGGTTTAAATAGGTCCTGGGGCGGAGCTCGCGAGGGGAAAAATTGACAGCAAAGCTTGCGCCGGGGAGAAGCTTGTCGGGCGCAGGCGCAACAGCGGCGACGACGACGTGACGCATGCGGCTGTGCAGTTGCTTTGCCAACATTGTCGGGAGCGCATTGGAACTGGGTTTGAAACGGCGCGGATGCGGAGGCAGCAACGCAGCTCCGGCGATGACACGTACACGCATGCAAGTGCCACGGGCATTTAACCGCTGGGTTTAGCAGGGTCTTTGGTCACTCGCACGTGCGCGCGGGGTGGCTCAACTGACCACGAGCACGGGCGATCGGAGAAGATGGCCGGCGGCGAGTTCTGCGGCGGGGAAAAGATGAACGGGGCACTGGTCGAACGCAAACTGGTCGAACAGGGACTGGAAAAGAAGGCTCGGGCTGATTTGCAATTTTGAAACTTGTTCCAGGGACTGATCTGCGAGGAAAAGTTTGAATAGGAAAAGGATCTGATTGCAAATCTGGAGATCTGGAGGGCTGATCTGAAATCTGATTTCAGGAATGAATTGCATAAGATTAATGGCACTCATTTAGCCAAAGTTTGGCAAGATCGGGCAAGATCTGAAGGGTTTCGACAAAAGTGGGGAAAACGACTGTAGGATAATGTCGTGGTATTGCGAATACCCCGGCAGGTTTTGAGAATGATCCTAGCGGAAATTACGCGGCGCGGGTTGACCTGGCGACCGGTCCTCCCCCGCCGAACAAACACAAGAAAAGACACGAGGATTTATACAGGTTCGGGTCCCGATGGGGGCCCTAGTCCTGTCGACGCGCTCCCGACCGGAGTCGGCTGGGGAGGCTTTCTCCGGGGGAGAGGCTTCCGGAGCACGCCTGTGAGTGTAGCTATTCCAATAAAAAGTGATCTGATCCTTTACAACAGAGGGGTACAAGGGCTATTTAGAGCCCCAAAAAGAAGCAAAAAAGCCTAAACACCCCAGAAGCCACCGTCGGATTGAAGGGTAGGACCGTCCTTCTCCCGGTCAAACGCCTTGGATGCTTGACAGGTGGCCGCTGATTCCCGAGGCGCTCCTCGCGTGACCTGCACGTGACAAACAACTCGAGACTTTACCTTTAGAAGGGCGATGAGGCCCGGGGCACGTCCCGGAGGCCACGTCCCCGGTCCAAAGGTGGCTCCCGGGGGCCAAAAGGCGGCGCCTGGGTAGGGACCGGAGGCCAGGTTCCTGGGCTAATGGCGGCACCCGAGATGGCGCCGGAGGCCAAGTCCCGGGAGCCAAAAGGCGGCGCCCGGGGAGGGGCCGGAGGCCACGTCCCCGGGCAAATGGCGGCGCCCGGGACGGCGCCGGAGACCAGGTCCCCGGGCTAATGGCGGCGCCCGGGACGGCGCCGTAGGCCAAGTCCCGGGAGCCAAAAGGCGGCGCCAGGGGAGGCCGCGGAGGCCATTTCCCCGGGCTAATGGCGGCGCCCGGGACGGCGCCGGAGGCCAAGTCCCGGGAGCCAAAAGGTGGCGCCCGGGGAGGCCCCGGAGGTCACGTCCCCGGGCAAATGGTGGCGCCTGGGACGACGCCGGAGGCCAAGTCCCGGGAGCCAAAAGGCGGCGCCCGGGGAGGCCCCGGAGGCCACGTCCCCGGGCAAACGTGACACAACTTACCTGGACTTAGTCCCGCGGAGATTTCCCCCGACACCAGCCCCCCATGCCCCCCGGGGACAAAGCTCGAGCCCCCGGTGGGTATGGCATACGTTACCGGGAAAATCTCCGGATGAAGTCACCGGAGCCGCGACGCTTCGGTTGCCGTGCCCCGCGCTTAAGGCCGCGCCGTTTCGCCATAAATGCTTGTGTCACACCCCGTGGATTTAATCCACCGCAGCAGACTCCTATAAACCCGGGAGCTCGGAGTATTCGAATACGTTTTTAACTCTGCAGAGAGGTACCAATTTACCCGCAAGATATTCCACTTTCAAGCCTTTCCTATCATAACAAAATGATTGGACCCCTGACTCACTTCATATTGTGAGCGGCAAGGTGGAAATAACAAGAACTTTTGTTATGTATCACTCACAATTTACCCCTGACCCTGTGGATCTCTCGCGAACCACAGTTGTGGTAGGTTGTACCCAAACCTCCACCCCTACTCATATCCCCATTGCTGGGTCAAATATCAGATCACCTTCAGTGATAGTGTGGGAACCGTCCCTTATGTCAATCATCACAACACAACTCGTGCAGGGGTTTTATGTGCGATCCACATAAGTACTTGTTCAGGCCTGTCTCATACCAGGCTTGCGGTTAGCACGTTGTTCATGCCACTAGACGCACAACACAAGGTTCTAGTCCTTATATGCCAGTGACCAGACCATCCACAACCCTGCACCTTCAGTGCCTGCATTCCTTTGCAGTCTAGCACCTCTAGTGCTACAGCCATTCCACACCATTTTTCTGGTCACGACTAGGGGTTTTATTTCATGAATATAAATATATAAATACATATAATAGTCCATGGCTCAAAACTTGTTTATTTCACATTTCACAGATAACCAGTCTAGTACTGCCAATTCATAAATCAACCATTCTCAATCTTTCTCATGCAATATTATCTATATTCAAGGTTATATTTTAGCAACATTTAAAATATAGGTTCAAGATGACCAAGGATATGACTTGCCTTCCGCCACTATAAGATAGCACTTCAATGCTAGCAGTAGAGCAGCTGACAAAAGCTAGTATTCCCAGCACTTTAGCTGCTGGGAATAAGGTTTGCTACAGCTGGGCGAAAAGGTGCTGCAAAAAGTTTTTTCCAACTGTAATTTTTTTCCCAGCTGTAGGTCCAATAGCAAATAGTATTCGCAGCTGTAAGCCGCTTGGAAAGTTTGAACTTTTCCCCAAACTGTATAACTATTTGAAATATTTTTTCCCAGTTGTAGGTCCGGTGGCAAAGAGTATTCCTAGGTGTAGGTCGCATGAAAATTTTGAATTTTCCTACCTGTATGTCCACTTGTAATATATTATTCCAAGCTGTATAACTATTTGGAATATTTTTTCCCAGCTGTAGATCCAGTGGCAAAGAGTATTTCCAGCTGTAGGTAGGTTGGAAAGTTTGAACTTGTAATATATTATTCCAAGCTGTATAACTATTTGAAGTCCAATAGTAAAGAGTATTCCCAATGGTAGGTTTGTGTCTACTTGTAATACATTATTCCAAGCTGTATAGCTGATCTGTCATTGAGAATTTAGACATCAAATTTGAATATGAATTTACGACTGGGAATTCTGTCAATAATTAATTTTAAATATAAATAGTTTTTAATAATTAGACAACAATTTAACAACTAAACTATAATATGCACACTATCCTAACACAAATCACACCACATTTTACAACAAAATTATCAAAAATGAATAAATGACACAAGTATATATTATATTGAGTTCTTTGCTTTATATAGACATTGACAAGATTTGTAATGGTCACAAATTATTCAATTGACAAAACCAACCAAAATAGATATAATACCTCTAAAACAATTACGATAAACATATCACTTAAGAATTCTTTACACCAAAGGTATGCCCATATATAATATTCCTAACTCTATATATTTTGTTCCAACTATAACTATCAAAAATAAAATATTCCACTTCCAAACTCCTCCTATGAGGTAAAATATCTTCATCACTTCATATGCTTTCAACATCTTATTGTTACCCACCTGCATAAGAAAAGATATTGATTACAATAGCCTTGAGATAAATACAAATCAATAACTTTTGCTTTAAGTAACTTATAGAAAGTATGACAATTATAATAAAAGATGGTTGGTCGATTGTTGTATAAAAAATACAAGTTTTTGCTTATGCGAATGAGAAAATTGTGTTGATTGTGACATGGCTTGCATACACTTGATAAAAGAAATTAATCATATGAAAGTGAACTACTAGTTCAAGGCACAATTAACATACACTTTAAAAAATGAATAACATGTGGATTGTGTTGATAACACCTCACCTGTATAAAAGTATTAACTAATTCTGCTAAGTTTTAACTAATGCTCGTCCCTTTCACCTGTAAGCATTATTTTATTAATAACAAAACAAATCAAATGAAATATTTGGCTCCCTTCCTCTCCACACACCCTGAGATCTAAAATAGCATTAAAGAGGGGCGCAATATGATAGCAGAAGGAAGAAGTGGATGGACCCAACTCCATTTGGTGGCTGTTAACCAACCTTGCCTACTTAAGGTGCAAAATTTTCCTAGAGAAAACATACACATTTGCTGGGTGAAGCTAACCTACTGGAGCAAATACGAAGCACCCCACCTTGTAGAGGAAAGGTTATACTGTGCCCAACCAGGGAAAGGAACCGCATAGCCTCTCAACATTTCATGGGTACAGGACTATAAAATGTCCTAATCACTGTAAACTCGATCACTGGATGACTCTGATCCAGTCATTACTAAAACGGAATGGATGGACCACTTCCATTTCTATGTGACACAGAAAATGTATCATTAGTCCACATGAGTGAAACCTTACCACTTCTTGGACCTTCAGTGAATGAACAGTCAATGTTTTCCACTAGGGGAAAAATTCTTTGGGGGAAAGAGTTATAGGCTGAAAAAACTTATTCAATACAGCGGGAAGACGGAGTTTGACATTTGCCTGCATAAGAACAATAATATCACTATTACCTCAAGAAAAAATAAGTGAATATCGGAGCATTCAGAAAAATAAGAGAATAGGATATGAACCATGGCAGTTCCAAATTTGTATGAGAAATCAATAACAGCAACATCTCTACTTGCATGTAGGTTCACAATCCCAAGCGGAACTTGCACCTAGAGAACAGGACCAAAGGTAGATTGAATTAGAGTGCCAAGAAGACATGAAAGATGCCAGAGGATTCTACAGCATTGCTCTCAAGACCTGTGCTCTTGTTGGAATAGTATCAGGAACCGACGAGAGCTTCGTTTTTAAATGGCTTGGAGGCAAAATCAGTGCCCGCACTGACACGAGGTGAAGTATTGTTGTTTACCAAGAAGAGAACAAGGTGACCTTGATGGACGCACCACTCTGCTTTCACGCCAATCTAGAAAGAAGGCCCAGAATAAAAGAAAAAATCAACAGTAAAGGCAAAGGTATGATTCATAAAAGATACAAAGAACAATTAACATAGCACACACTTTGTGACAAACAACATTTCCGGAGATTAAAGGTCAACAGCTTGTACAAACCTGAATGTGAGGATCCTCATACAATACTCCACTATCTTTCAAGCACAACACATGAAACTTTTCATCAATATTTACAATTGGCTGCGGAAGACAAGTTTGGTTGTTTGAAATATGTAGAAGAGAAAATATCTAATCTGTACAAAAAGAATAATTACAAAAGTAAACTAAGACTGGTAAAAGGGACCTAGGAGTGTCTGATAGTAATTCAGTATTACCAACTAAGTAGGCTCGAAGTTATGCCAGCAATCAAGAATTGACATACATAACTTCAAGATAAAAGCAATAAAAATAGCAAACATCATGCTAGTACCTGAACTGAGTTGGGCTGGTCCTCAAGTGCAGCCAGTGCCAAGGCACCTACTATACTTTGAGTAGCCTCCAATCCTTGCACAGGATTTTGATCTACAGCAGCAGGAGGACCCTCTATCGCAAGAGGACCCAAAAGGTCCCCAAGAATGCCTGCTTCAGAAGCAGAATGAGAAGTAGGAGGAGGATCAACTTTGCTCTCAGTGTTGCCCTCGGCTATGTTTTCATCATTTCTTTCAACTTTGATAGCATCCCCATTTTCTCTGGGAGTTACTTGATCAGAGACATTGCTCCCCTGCACATCATCAATCCTCACTTAATGAAATTAATAAATATATGATGTACTTTACTGGTAAGGAGAATAAAGTAGTACTTTAGCAATATTTTGACTAGGGATTCTGACAAGAGTGAGCTAATTAGCTGCTTGTGTTGATCCATTTACAGCGCGCTGATCAGTTACAACAATAGCATTAGATGTTTGTTGCTGACTTCGCAGTTTTATAGCACTCTGCTCTGTTGTGTCAACTTCAACATCTTCAGCCTTTTGCAACAGAGAAGACTACATTTGACAAGCAAGCCGATAGTTAGAAAAAGAAGTAACAGCCTTTCTAGATGGAAGTAAAATCAAATAATAATAAAAAAAATATATCTATTCATGTGATACTAGACTAACAGGATGCAGACCCTTACCTCACATTCAGGAAATTTTGGCATTTTAGCAATACATTCTGCATTGTTTAATAAATCTTCAAAATAATGAAAAAGTCACATTCTCAAAGCTAGTTGGAGTCTATTGTTACTTTCTGAATATTGTCAAGATTTGCTGCTGTAGTTCTGTCTCGGGGGGCTGAGTGTGCATTAAAATCTTTGCATATGTCGAGAGAAGAATGGCAATAGTACTTGTCCTGATGAAAAATTCATGGAACGCTAAGCACAAGGAACCCAAAAACAGCTATGATGTTGCACAAAATGGTGCCTTTGCAACTTACGACACTGAAGGAAGCTTATCATTTATAATAGCAAACAACTCCTTTGGGCTACAACCAGGTCTATGGGCCAACAGGTGGCCATACTCCCCAAGGAGATAAGCACTGATCCGTATTGGTGGCAAGATAATCTCATGTTAGGACGATCCTACAACACATTTGAATATGGAAAAAAATACATACCATGCAGATTGGACTCTTAAATACAAAATTGAAAAGGCTTAACTTACTTAATCAATAGGAAGATATACTCAAGAGTATTAAAAGCATCCAAGAGAGAATTTGTTAAAGAAATTTCATCAATAATACCACTCTTACCAGTATTCGCAATTGGAGGCCGGAGATTTGCCGCACCGAGCATCAGCCCTCGTCCCCCTCTGCCGTGCTGAGCCGCCGACCTTGACTCCTCGCCAAGCCCCTTTGTCGAGTGCCCGCAACGGGCCTGCCGATCTGCTGTGCCGCGCCGCGCTTGTAGATCTGCCGCGCCGCGCCGGGCCTGCAGATCTGCCACGCCGTGAGACCTCATGCCTGGCCGCTCCATCTCTGCCCTCCGTCGCTGTCACTCCGCCTCCTCCCTCCGCCGCATGCAGCTGCCACTAGGGTTTTGAGGTGGGGGTGCGGTGGGGAATTGGGGGGATCGGTGGGAGAGAGGTGGGGGTATCGACCGGCGGTGGGGGTGTCGGCCGGCGGTGGGGGAGAGGCGCAGTGAGCTTAGGAGGAGATTTTGCTGGGGAGGGTGAAGACTGCGATTTTAGGGAGGCGATGTGAGCGATGAGAGGAGGGGTTTATATTTGGCGCAACAAAAAAATCTCCCGAAAATTATTCTGTTACTTTTCTCTGAAAATTTTCTCTCTCAAAATAATAAATCAGTTACTGAAAATTTTAGTTTTACGTAAAAAATATATTATTTATTCCTAGTAGTAAATCTGCTAAAAATAATAACTTTTCCCAGCTGATACATTGGTGAAAAATCAAAATTATATTTTCAGCTGTAGGACTGCTGGTAAAAAAGGTTTTTCCCAGCATATAAAATATTCTCAGCAGTTCCACAGATCCTATATATCTTTTTCCAAACTTATATACAGCTTGCTATATATTATTTATTCCTAGTAGTAGATCTGCTAAAGATAATAACTTTTCCCAGCTGATACATCGGTCAAAAATCAAAAATATATTTTCATCTGCAGAACTGCTGGGAAAAAAAAATTTTCCCAGCAGTTTTACAGCTTACACTGGCCTACCGTGTTGTAGTGCGCGTCGAAAGAAACAGCAGTTGATGACGGGTCAACAGCGAAGTCCTCGAACTTGATTTCTGGATCTGCTCGGCGACAAACAAGCAATACACACAAATATTACTTATATATTAAAATGATTTATGATCTATATGCAGATATGCTCAACAAGAATAACTGAATGATACTAAAGATAATTGAGATTGCAAGTTGAACTGAGTCAAGATCTAGGGTTTCAAGGAATTGGCTAAGAATGGCTGTTAGATGCTCTTAGGATCTCAAGGTTACAATAAGAACATCAGTTTTGTGGCTGATTTGATCAAAACAGTGAATGTCAGCAGATTGACATTCAGATCAAGATTCTGACATAACTTCCAAGAAAACTAGAGAGCTTATCTCAAGTTATGACAGTAGAAGGAAATGTAGATCATAACTCTACAAATTTAGTGGACAAAGTGGCTTTCAAAATGCACAATCAGAAGTGGGTAAACAAGGCCAATGCCATTGGCTGGCATGCACTGGAATAGTGTCAAAAACTAGGATTTAGCGGCAAGTATAATTCAAGGGCTCAAATCAAGTTATGATAGAAGAATAAAATGTAAATCACAACCTCAGGAATCTAAGAGACAAAGTTATGCCCAAAATGCACATCTGGAAGGGAGTGAAAAGGGCTAATGCCACTGACTGACATAGTCTAGCATTGATCTTGACATGGCCAGAAACTAGGGCTTGGCATAACTTTTGATCTAGGGCTCCAAAAGATGCACCACTTTGTCTGAGAGGTAGGCATTGATAACAGGAACAAATCATTCAACAGGATCTAGGGCAGAAGATGGCTGGAAGGTGATGAAATTCAAAGAAGAAGTGTGGTGGCGACACGGCACAGTGAAGCCACTGGTCAAAATCTTGGCATGGCTGTATCTTAAAATCTGGGCAGTTTCAAAGATCGAGCTAGAAGGCAAAAATGTTCAGGAGGTTGAAGCACAACTGAATGACAAAGTAGATGAAGCTGAAACGGCCAGGAATAGGTTTCCGGTGATCGACGCCGGAGAAGAAGACATGAGATTTGGGGCTTTTCGATTTAGGCCGAATGAACTTAATTCCAAGCTCAGAAAGTGAAAGAGAGGTAAGAGGAAGTCACCTGCACGATCAATTTGGCCGGAGGATGGCCGGAGAAGCCTGGCGACGATCGCCGGTTTCTGGAGAAGCTCAAATCTGGGGAAAGCTTCAATTCGAGCTCAATCTGGAGATCTTGATGCACAGGCTTGCTGGAAATGAGTCACTGATAATCTTCTTCCACAGAATCGAGAGCTAATTCGGGCTGAATTAAGCTACATTGCAGGAACAGGGTAATCGGCAATTCCGGTGATCGCCGGCGTTAGAGGTCACTGGTGAGCAATTAAATGGTACAGCATGATGAGTGAGATGAGAGGAACTCACTGGTGCTGTTAATTTGGCAGGAGATGCTGTGGAATGAGCTGGCACCGTGAAGCTTCTTGCTGGACTCGCCGGAGAAGACGACGACAGTGAAGAAGTTTGAGAATTTGGTTAAGTCCTGGTGATGAGAAAATGATACAAGGCACTGGTGGCTTAAATAGACTAGAGGGCGAAGCTTGCAAGGATTTACAGCATTGAATTTGTGTCAGATGACAAGATTTGCCGGGCGCAGATGCAACAACGGCGAGTGGTGAAGCGACTGTGCACTGGCAAGGCAAAGCTGTGCTACATCGGGTCTCATCAATGTCGGGCGGTGCAAGGTGGTGGAGACAAAGGCTGGTGAAGCAAGTAACGTGGCAAGAAGACACTGACAATGGCTGCTGCTGGTCGCGCACAGGAGCAGATGTTGTTCAATGGCGCTGCCACGGCGTTGCCACGGCGAAGGCTAGGACACGGACACGTGCGCACATGCATATTCAAGTGAGCACGAGCTCAGGCGAGGCGAGGCGTGGCCGGCGGCGAGCAAGCGCGGCGCAAATGCACGGTGATCTCTGGTCGTGCACAGCAGCTGCTGTCCTGGTCGAATTTGGGCTTGATTGCAATTTCCAATTCTTGATTTGGACTTAACTGTAAATCTGGAGATTTGGAAGGTTTGATCCGATTTTGATTCTGCTGATTTGGCAAACTTGATTCAACAAATGATTTGGCACAGATTGAAGATAAAATTTGAGATGTTTGGAGATTTTTGATATGAACTTGTCGCGCCCCGAGACTGGGACTACGACTACTCCTGTAGAGACCTAGCTCGCTGCAGCTAGTCCCATATATGCATAGCATACTCATACCCTTGACGTCCCAGGATAAGTCAAGCACAGGAGTATATCACATTGCAACAGAGTAACTTACAAAATAGTTAAGCAGTGTGGCCTGCTGGCCTTGATATTACATAAGGAGATTACAATGCCTTCACGGCATACATGGTTTAGCAAAATAACATCTACACAGCAGAAGATAGGTGACCCACCCACAAAAGAGAAGTGGACAGCAGAACAACACATATCAGGGAAATGACGGGACTGACGCTCCTCCTTCTGGATCCAATAAGTTCTCCACGCCTTCATCTTGATTGTTGATCGCTCCGTCTATTGATTTGTAGGTTGCAAGAGTGAGCACTTACGTACTCAGCAAGTCATAGGTAAGAGTAGATACATATAGTAGTGATGACATGAACCTAGACTAGTCAAGAATTATGGATGTTTATAAAATAATCTTTTTCTTTCATACCTCATCTCATGGCAGCACCTTTCATAATATAACATCATCATTCATGTTCACTAGATTATAGCACTACCGCGACACGTCGACACACGACAGCCCACGGCAGCGCTCCTTATCATGACAACACATGTCATTTGGGTAATCTTGATTAAAACATATTTTATTTAGAAAATAATACTTGTGTCACACCCCGTGGATTTAATCCACCGCAGCAGACTCCTATAAAACCCGGGAGCTCGGAGTATTCGAATACGTTTTTAACTCTGCAGAGAGGTACCAATTTACCCGCAAGATATTCCACTTTCAAGCCCATCCTATCATAACAAAATGATTAGACCCCTCCTCACAACCATGTGTGAGTGGCAAGGTGGAGATAACAAGAACTTTTGTTATGCATCACTTACAATTCACCCCCGACCCTGTGGCTCTCAGCGAAACACAGTTGTGGTAGGCTGTATCATAACCTCCACCCCACCTCATTTTCCCATTACTGGGTCAAATATCAGATCACCTTCAGTGATAGTAGGAGTCAGCCTCCAAGTCAATCATCACAACACAACTCATGCAGGGGTTTCATGTACGATCCACATAAGTACTTGTTCAGGCCTGTCCCATACCAGGCTTGCGGTTAGCACGTTGTTCATGCCACTAGACGCACAACACAAGGTTCTAGTCCTTATATGCCAATGACCAGACCATCCACAACCCTGCACCTTCAGTGCCTGCATTCCTTTGTAGTCTAGCACCTCCAGTGCTACAGCCATCCATACCATTTTCTGGTCACGGCTAGGAGTTTTATTCCATGAATATAAGTATATAAATACATATAATAGTTCATGGCTCAAAACTTGTTTATTTCACATTTCACAGATAACCAGTCTAGTACTGCCAATTCATAAATCAACCATTCTCAATCTTTCACATGCAATATTGCCTATATTCAAGGTTATATTATAGCAACATTTAAAATATAGGTTCAAAATGACCAAGGATATGACTTGCCTTCCGCGTCGTAAGAAACAGCAGTTGATGACGGGTCAACAGTGAAGTCCTCGAACTTGATTTCTGGATCTGCTCGGCAACAAACAAACAATACACACAAATATTACTTATATATTAAAATGATTTAGGATCTATATGCAGATATGCTTAACAAGGATAACTGAACGATACTGGAGATAATTGAGATTGTAAGCTGAACTGAGTTGAGATCTAGGGTTTCAAGGAATTGGCTAAGGATGGGTGTTAGATGCTCTTAGGATCTCAAGGTTACAATAAGAACATCAGTTTTGTGGCTGGTTTGATCAAAACAGCTGTAACACCCCAGTTTTTGATTATCTTTTCTGCTTGCGAATCAGCATAACTTCTTTGGAAACCCTGATATTTTAACCCTATCTTGATCTTGGGTATGCCACTACCTTAACCTAAAAAGTTGGCTGCTAAACTTCATTGACCAGATCGTTTTCACATTTCAATCCAAAAGCATTTCAATTTAGTCCTTTTCAGAAGTTTCAGGAAACCCAAAAAGGCTAAAAGTCCCAGATCACCTCAAAATCCAAATCTGATCAAGTGATAACCTTTCTTTCATTTTTCTGAACATTTTTCCCTTCTGGAAGAATCCCAAAATCTCGACCAAAACCCTAGTTCCAGCCTCGACAAAAGTTCAAACCCTAATTACCCTGTTTTCGATTTTTGTCAAAACCACCAGATGTTATCGGATTTCATCATTTTTCCTGCTAGATGAGTCCAAGACATTTAGTAGCACTCATCTGCAAAATCAGAATTCAAATCAGCCCTTCAGATCTTCAGAATTGCAATTAGGCCCAAACTCCCGAGCCAAAATCTTCACAGATCAGTCCAAATCGTTGCAAATAGGTCCAAAGTTTACAACCAGGTCCCTGTGAAGTTTTCAACCAGCAACCGCCAAATTGCCGCGCCGTTGAACTCGTCGCCGGCGAGGTTCGCCGCGCTGCCACCTCACGGCCACGTAGCCACCAGCCGTGCGCAGCTGTACCGCCACCGTGGAGCGCTCAAGCCCCACCGTGCCACCTTCTTCCCCGCGCGCGCGTGCTGCTGCTGCTGCTGCTGCCAGGAGTTTTACGCCATTTGGCCACCATCCCGTAGATCATCGCCACCGCCCTGACCGAATCCTGATATCCCGCGATTCACCGTCTCTGGCAGAGCCCCGCCGTGTCCCAAAGTGCATCGATGACCGCCCCAGCGCCAGAAGGAAGATCTTCCCCGGCGATTGCTGCTGCTCCCGAGGGCCTCACCCACGGCTATATAAACCCCCCTCCCTTGCCCAGCATTGCCTCACACCACCCCACAGCTTCCTTGCTTAGCCGTAGCACCCGAGAGCAACCGAGTCCTCAGCGCCGCCGCGAAGTTCATCTTCTCCGGCGAGCAGTTTCTGAAGCTCACGGCGCCAGCTTCGCCCGAAGCTTCTTCCTCCAAACCAACGCCACCAGTAAGCTCCCTACACCTCTCTCTTTGTACCGTAGCCATTAATTGGTCCCCGGCGCACCTCAACGCCGGCAATCACCGGAAAACTTAAAAACCCCTGTTCCCGCAATGCCTAGCGATTTAGCCCGAATTAGCCTTCGTGCCAGTGATAGGAATTGACCAGTGCACCCAATTGAGCAAGCCTGTAAGCTTAGATTTTGAATTTGAGCAGAGATCATGGCCTTCCCGAAGTTTGCGCGCCACCAGTGAGCTGGTCCTCGTCGCCAATCTTCTCCGGCCACTTTCCGGCCGATTCAACCCCGCAAATAGATCCCTCAACTCACCCTCTCACTCCCTGAGCAAGGAATCGAGCTCAAACCTCTTAAATCAGAAATGCCCAATCTGGAGGTTGTCTTCTCTAGCGCCGGTCGCCGGAATTTATCCCCGGCCGATCTAGCCTCGCTCACCTTATCATTTAGATAGATCTCAACCCCCTGAGCAATTTTGTCTACTAGCCCGACCTCTGAATCGACCTGAATCAAAAGTTATGGTCATGCCAAGGTTGCTGTCCAGTGGCTCAGTTCATGTCTAGGCCACCGTGTTTGCTCACCGGATTTGGCCACCCTCCGGCCACTTTCAACCCTTGAGCCTGTTGAGAGTTTTGTAGCTGTTATCAATGCCTAGACCCCAGACAAAGTTGTGCATCAATTGGAGTTCTGAGTCAAAAGTTATGCAATGCCCTAGTTTCTGGCCATGTCTAACACTATGTCAGTGCATGTCCACCTGTGGCATTGGATGATTTAGACTTGTTCCTTTTGAGCAATTGAAATGCCACTTTGTCCACTAAGCCTTTTGAGCCATGTTCTACAACATTCCCTACTATCACATCTCCAGAAAACAAACCTAGAACCGATTTAGGGCAATGTCAAGCCATGAGTCGAATGTCAGCCCTTCGACATTCAAGCCCTTTGAACCCATCTCTTCGACCAATGTCAAGTGACCTTGTCTAAACCAATTCCCCTGCATGCATGATGTATTTACGTATTATTTTCTAGTGCTTGTGTGCTTATATAGTGTGTATGTGTTGTTTGTACCCGTCGTGGAACCAGACGTTGAAGGAGCAGAGGAGATCCCTGAAGATTCATTTGAGCAGCTTGACCCGTCACTGCAAGGCAAGTCTCAAACCCTTGATCATGTCTCACCTGCTATTTTGAAATGAAGTATGTTAACTGTTTTCCAGTATATGCATGCCTTAGATTCAAATAAGAATTATGTTTCAATAAAATGATTAGATATGACCTAAATGATTGAAAAGCCCCTTTTGACATTGAATACCCCTGCACCCTTGTTACCCTAGAATATCATGCTTAGGCTATGCTATGCTTAAAGATTATATGATAAATGTTGAATGGTCACATATGAGAAAAGCATGTTCAAAACCCCTTTTTTGTGAAAGAAAATGTGATTGGAATCGATAGTGAGGATGGTTTGATTGGATGGTGCTGTGTGCGCACTGAGAATGTGAAAGACTCCTAACTAAAGATTCATAAGGACTAGAACCTTGTGTTGTGCTTCTATGCGGCATGAAAAACGTACCAACCACCTGCCTGTTTATGGGACGGGCGCAACTTAGTAGCTTTCTTTAGTGTTAGCTTTTCCCTGTAATGGTTGTCGGTCCAGTTTCTTGCGAGAACTGGTGGGCCGCAGAAGGCCACGAGTGATGTGAGTTCAGAAAAATCATGAGAGGAAAAGGTGGAAAGAAGGAAGACGCCCTAAGCCAGATTAAGTCGTGCGCTACTGTAATCAAGAGAGGCTATGTGTCTTGCGAGAACATAGGCCCAGGCTAGGAAGTAAGGCAGTGGGGAGGACCCACAACGGTACTTGAGACTTAACTGTCTATTTACCGGGCAGGGAAATAGTTAATACTAGGACTGTAAATTGTTGTGTCATCTCGGCCTTGTCACATGCGTAAAAATCGCATGAAGCTGATCCGACTTGAAAGCCGAATGATTGGTGGATTAAGGTGGTACACCTTTGCAAAGTTTAAAAAGTATCGGATACTCTGAGCTCCCAGGTCATGGAGTCTGCGCGCTGTGAATTCTATTCACGTCGATGCAGCACAAGTAGCTTTTGGAAGTTTTTCACAAAATCTGAGTAAAGTGGTGACTCATGAAAGACCGCCACACACAACATTTCTGAAAATCTAGCTTAGGATTTTAAAAGCCTCGCTTTCGAAAATAAAGATCTTTCTTCAAAGCTGTATGTGAAAATCTATTATATATGGATATACAAAGCCAAAGAGCTATTTCTTGAGAAATTCCCCCTCATCTATATACATGCATTGTTACTTGGGACTTGTTGAGCACCATGTGGACGATGTGCTCACCCTTGCTTTTACAAACAAATTTAGAGGAAGGATTCGTCGACCCTGAATCTTATGGTCTGGAACCCAATGTGGAACCAGAAGAAGAAACTGGGGGCCCATCTGGTTAAAGGGTTATGCACCAAGGTGGAGTTCGATGTGGAGAAGGCCCATGCAATACCGCCGCTGCAGAGAAAGAAGACTGAAGAAGTCCTTTTGTTTATCGTTGCTGTTTTATTTTGTGCCGACCCTTGTGTCGAAAACTCCTTAATTTGTATTAACAATTAAATGCGTCATTTCGGCGCTAAGTTATTGTAATGTTGGTCCTTGTGATCAGCACTTGTTTTTTTTAATTACTCGCATTTTTATATAATGCATCATGTTGTTGTGAGCTGCAATGTGCCTTTTCTGAGTGCAATCCACCTGGGCGATTGCCACTGGAATCCTCAAATGAGGGTCCTACAACAGCGAATGTCAACAGATTGACATTCGGATCAAGAATCTGACATAACTTCAAGGAAAACTAGAGAGCTTATCTCAAGTTATGATAGTAGAAGAAAGTGTAGGTCATAACTCTACAAATTCAGTGGACAAAGTGGCTTTCAAAATGCACAATCAGAAATGAGTAAACAAGGCAATGCCATTGGCTGGCATGCACCAGAATAGTGTCAAAAATTAGGGTTTGGCGGCAAATATAATTCAAGGGCTCAAATCAAGTTGTGATAGAAGAAGAAAATGTTGATCACAACCTCAGGAGTCTAAGGGACAAAGTTATGCCCAAAATGCACATCTGGAAGGAAGTGAAAAGGGCTAATGCCACTGACTGACATAGTCTAGCATTGATCTTGACATGGCCAGAAACTAGGGCTTGGCATAACTTTTGATCTAGAGCTCCAAATGATGCACCACTTTGTCTGGGAGGTAGGCAATGATAACAGGAACAAATCATTCAACAGGATCTAGGGCAGAAGATGGCTAGAAAGTGATGAAATTCAGTGATGAACTGAGGTGAACTTGTTGCACTGGAGCAGTTCTGGACAAGATTTTGGCATGGCTATAACTTGGATTCTGGGCAGTTTCAGAGATCGAGCTAGAAGACAAATATGTTCAGGAGGTTGAAGCACACCTGAATGACAAAGTGGATGAAACTGAAACGGCCAGGAATAGGTTTTCCGGTGATCGACGCCGGAGAAGAAACACTGCCATTTGGGGCTTTTTGATACAGGTCGAATGAACTCGATTCCAAGCTTGGAGAGTGAAAGAGAGATAAGAGGAAGCTACCTGCACGATCAATTTGGCCGGAGGATGGCCGGAGAAGCCTGGCGACGATCGCCGGTTTCTGGAGAAGCTCAAAATTGGGGAAAGCTTCGATTGAAGCTCAATCGGGAGATCTTGATGCATAGGCTTGCTGGAAATGGTGCACTGATCAACTTCTTCCACAAGATCGAAAGCTAATTCGGGCTGAATTAAGCTACATTGCAGGAACAGGGTAATCGGCAATTCCGGTGATCGCCGGCGTTAGAGGTCACCGGTGAGCAATTAAATGGTACAGCATGATGAGTGAGATGAGAGGAACTCACTGGTGCTGTTAATTTGGCAGGAGATGCTGCGGTTGAGGCTGTCACCGTGAAGCCTCGAGCTGGTCTCGCCGGAGAAGAAGACGACAGCGAGAGAATTTGCAAAATTGGCTAAGTCCTGATGAAGAGAAGATGATACAAGGCACTGGTAGTTTAAATAGAGCAGTGGGCGTAGCTTGCAAGGATTTACAGCATTGAATTTGTGCCAGATGACAAGATTTGCTGGGCGCAGCTGCAACAACGGCGAGCGGTGAAGCGACGGTGCACTGGCAAGGCGAAGCTGTGCTACATTGGGACTCAACCATGTCGGGCGGTGCAAGGTGGTGGCGACAACGGCTGGCAAGGCAAGCTACGTGGCAAGAAGATGCTGACAAAAGTCACTGCTGGTCGCGCACAGGGCAAGCTTTAGTCGTCGACGCCGCCACGGTGTTGCCACGGCGATGGCTGAGACACTGACGCGTGCGCAACAGGAAGAGCAAGCATGCACGAGCACAAATGCAAGCGGAACTTGGCCGGCGGCGAGCGTGCACGGCGCATGGCAACCACGGCAATCTCTCGTCGTGCGCACAGTAGCTAGCCTGGTCGAAAATGGACTGAACTGCAGTTTCAATTCTTTGAGTTTTGGACTGAAATGTAAATCTGGAATTTTGGGAGGTTTAAACTGAAATTGATTCTGCTGTTTTGGTATACTTAATTCCATAGATGATTTGGCACAGCTAGAAGATAAAGTTTGAGACATTTGGATGACTTTTGATATGAACTGAAAACAGAGTAGATTAGGGTAAAATAAGTCTGAATCTTATTGATCTCGAATTCTGGGATTTAGGGTTTGATTTTGAGATACTCATAAAAGAAGAATTTGTATTGAAAAGCATTTGGGAGGTGTTCCCTGAATCAGATTTGAATTTGGAGATGATTTGCAACATTTTGCCTTTCTGGCTTTTAGAAAAATCTGGAAAAAGGACTGATCTGCGATACTCTTGGACTGATTTGTGAAAAAGGTTCAGATGGTGAAATCTGGTTGCCAACTTTTTGGATTAAGGTATTGGCATACCCTTGATCATAATCCAGGAATAATCTGGTCTGAACTTGGCTAAGATTTTGATTAAATCTGAATTTCTGAAACTTAAGGTAAAAGGTAATAACAGATATTCTGTTTTCGAAAACAGAAAAGAGTTGATAATTCTGGAAGTTAGAGATAGAATTGAATCTGGGTTCTGAAGGCTTTTAGATTTAGGATAACTGATAGATCAAATCTGGCAAGTCAGATCTTGACTTGGGGTCACAGGATAGATTTGGAGATTTTAGGGCTAGAACAGAATAAAGCTGAGGCTGATTTGGTTGATCTAGAAGAGACATATGCATGCATGATTTTTAAGAAAGAAACTTTTCACCCCAAAACTCAGGATGTTACAGAACTGAAATTAGGGTATTTTAGGGTAATTGAAATCTGAATTTCAATTGATTTCGAATTCTGGGATTTAGGGTTTGATTTTGAGATACTCATAAAAGAAGAATTTGTGTTGAAAAGCATTTGGGAGGTGTTCCCTGAATCAGATTTGAATTTGGAGATGATTTGCAACATTTTGCCTTTTTAGGCTTTTGGAAAATCTGGAAAAAGGACTGATCTGCGATACTCTTGGACTGATTTGCGAAAAAGGTTCAGATGGTGAAATCTGGCTGCCAACTTTTTGGATTAAGGTATTGTCATACCCTTGATCATAATCCAGGAATAATCTGGTCTAAACTTGGCTAAGATTTTGATTAAATCTGAATTTCTGAAACTTAGGGTAAAAGATAATAACAGATATTCTGTTTTCGAATACAGAAAGGAGTTGATAAATCTGGAAGTTAGAGACGAAATTGAATCTGGGTTCTGAAGGCTTTTAGGTTTAGGATAACTGATAGATCAAATCTGGGAAGTCAGATCTTGACTTGAGGTCACAGGATAGATTTTGGAGATTTTAGGGCTAGAACAGAATAAAGCTGAGGCTGATTTGGTTGATCTAGAAGAGACATATGCATGCATGACTTTTAAGAAAGAACTTTTTACCCCAAAACTCAGAATGTTACACTCTCTCCGGGGAAGAGGCTTCCGGAGCACGTCTGTGAGTTTAGCTATTCCAATAAAAGAGAACCGATCCCTTACAACAGAGGGGTACAAGGGCTATTTATAGCCCTAAAAAGAAGCAAAAAACCTAAACTACCCCAGAAGCCACCGTCGGATTGAAGGGCAGGACCGTCCTTCTCCTGGTCAAACGCCTTGGATGCTTGACAGGTGGTCGCTAGTTCCCGAGGCGCTCCTCGCGTGACCTGCACGTGACAAACAGTTCGAGACTTTACCTTTTTAGGAGGGCGATGAGGCCCGGGACGGCGCCGGTGGCCAGGTCCCGAGGGCCAAAAGGCGGTGCCCTGGGAGGGGCCGGAGGCCACGTCCCCGGGCCAATGGCGGCGCCCGGGACGGCGCCGGAGGCCAGGTCCCGGGGGCCAAAAGGCGGTGGTCGGGGAGGGGCCAGAGGCCACGTCCCCGGGCGAATGGCGGCGCCCGGGACGACGCCGGAGGCCAGGTCCCGGGGCCAAATGGCGGCGCCCGGGGAGCGGCCGGAGGCCACGTCCCCGGGCCAATGGCGGCGCCCGGGACTGCGCCGGAGGCCAGGTCCCGGGGGCCAAAAGGCGGCGCCCGGGGAGGGGCCGGAGGTCACGTCCCCGGGACGGCGCCGGAGGCCAGGTCCCGGGGGCCAAAAAGGCGGCGCCCGGGGAGGGGCCGGAGGCCACGTCCCCGGGCCAATCGTGGCGCAACTTACCTGGACTTAGTCCCGCGGAGATTTTGTCGCGCCCCGAAACTGTGACTACGACTACTCCTGAAGAGACCTAGCTCGCTGCAGCTACTCCCATATATGCATAGCATACACATACCCTTGACTTCCCAGGATAAGTCAAGCACAGGAGTATATTCACATTGCAACAGAGTAACTTACAAAATAGTTAAACAGTGTGGCCTGCTGGTCTTGATATTACATAAGGAGATTACAATGCGTTCACGGCATACATGGTTTAGCAAAATAACATCTACACACCAGAAGATAGGTGACCCACCCACAAAAGAGAAGTGGACAGCAGAACAACACACATCAGGGCTCTGGCGGAACTGACGCTCCTCCTTCTGGATCCAAGAAGTCCTCCATGCCTTCGTCTTGATTGTTGATCGCTCTGTCTATTGATTTGTAGGTTGCAAGGGTGAGCACTTACGTACTCAGCAAGTCATAGGTAAGAGTAGATACATATAGTAGTGATGATATGAACCTAGACTAGTCAAGAATTATGGATATTTATAAAATAATCTTTTACTTTCATACCTCATCTCATGGCAGCACTTTTCATAATATAACATCATCATTTATGTTCACTAGATTATAGCACTACCGCGACACGTCGACACACGACAGCCCACGGCAGTACTCCTTATCATGACAACACATGTCATTTGGGTAATCTTGATTAAAACATATTTTATTTAGAAAATAATACTTGTGTCACACCCCGTGGATTTAATCCACCGCAGCAGACTCCTATAAACCCGGGAGCTCGGAGTATTCGAATACGTTTTTAACTCTGCAGAGAGGTACCAATTTACCCGCAAGATATTCTATCAAAATGATTAGACCCCTCCTCACAACCATGTGTGAGTGGCAAGGTGGAGATAACAAGAACTTTTGTTATGTCTCACTCACAATTCACCCCTGACCCTGTGGCTCTCTGCGAGACACAGTTGTGGTAGGCTGTATCATAACCTCCACCCCTACATATGTTTCCATTACTGGATCAACGTGCGAGATCACTTTCAGTGATATGTGTGGGAGCCATTCTCCGTGTTTATCGTGCATCACTACACAATTCCAGCAGGGGTGTCATGTGTGATCCACATAAGTACTTGTTCAGGCCTGTCCCATACCAGGCTTGCGGTTAGCACGTTGTTCATGCCACTAGACGCACAACACAAGGTTCTAGTCCTTATATGCCAGTAACCAGACCATCCACAACCTTGCACCTTCAGTGCCTGCATTCCTTCGCAGTTTAGCACCTCCAGTGCTACCGCCATCCATACCATTTTCTGGTCACGGCTAGGGTTTTATTTCATGAATATAAGTATATAAATACATACAACAGTTCATGGCTCAAAACTTGTTTATTTCACATTTCACAGATAACTAGTCTAGTACTGCCAATTCATAAATCAATCATCCTCAATCTTTCTCATGCAGTGTTATCTATATTCAAGGTTATGTTTTAGCAACGTTTAAAATATATGTTCAAGATGACCAAGGATATGACTTGCCTTCCGCGTCGTAAGAAACAGCAGTTGATGACGGGTCAACAGTGAAGTCCTCGATCTCAGCTTCTGGATCTGCTCGACGACAATCGCTGTCATTCTCAGCTTCAAGAATAATGTCTAACTCTTGAAGATTCAGAACTAGCAAATTTGCCAAGAATTCTAAGTTGCCGATACAAAAGGCAATATTTCTACAGATGGATTTGATTGTCATTCTAGCTCTAGGGGATTGGATTGGATTAGAATGCTCTAAGATCTGGTTCTGCACTGACATTGCCTGCTGCCTATTTTGCTCTAGTCAAATCTACACATCATTGACGTTTCCTCCCTGTGGCATAACAGATGACGATCCGGGTTGATTGCGGTTAGTACAGTTTCTGTTTCCAGATGTAGTCCTCATGTTACTGGTATCTTCCTCGGGTTTTCTTCAATGAGGCCTTCCTTTAGTGTTAACCAAACTACTTTAACAGGTGATCAAAGAAATGATTGCTGACTCGGAGGGAAACACAGATAGGGTACAAGTGGAAAACTGAGATCAATCCATGAGACAGGGATTGGAAAGTGCAAGATGTTTTTCATAAATTAAATCTTTATAAAATACATAGTTTTGCCTCTACGGCTTATAGGAATATATTTAGCAATTAACACACATCAAGACAAGCAACTTCTACACAAACGATCTAACGTCTGTTGTGGTTAGGCACAAAAGGTTAAACTAGGGAAAGTCTGGGATCACACGTCGGTATCGGAAGAATCATAAGGCTCTACCTCTTCTGAATCCTCCTGATCTTCATCTGCGTCCATCAGGTCCAATTCCACGTTCTGGGATTTCGTAGACCACAAGAGAGACACGGAAACTATCTAAGGGGACATAACGCAAAAACACCTAAAAGTTGGAAATAATGTTTAAAGCTTTTTCAAATAACCAAAAAGAATAACCACATCATATATTTTTCTTAGACAAATTAGGTTTTCGCAAATAGATTTTAATCAAATACTCTAACAATTCTGTTCTAGGAACGCCAATGTCTATAGAAGGGTCACGTCCTACAGTCGAGCCTTTTGCTCTGATACCAGATTCTGTGGGACCCTTATTTGAGGATTCCGATGGCAATCGCCCAGGTGGATTGCACACAGAAAGGTACATCACAAGCTAACAACAACAGGATTTACTTTAAGCAATAAGGCAAACAGATAAAAACAAGTACAAGGTCATGAGGACCACTATTACATTACCATAAAGCCAAGAATGGCATTAATTAAAGTTGATACAAAGTAGAGAGTTTTTCATAAAAACAATAACACGAAAGCAATAACAAAGGTCTTCATTTCCTTCTGCAGCGGTTCGACTCGGGCCTTTACCACATCGAACTCAACTTGGCGCATGACCCTCCTAGAAGCTCAAATCATCTGGAAAGGTTCCTTCCTCTTCTTGGTGCTCAAGTCTAAAGGAATCAGGGTCCTTGAATCTTTTCTTCTGAATTTGTTTGTAAAGGCAAGGGTGAGCATATTTTTCCACGATGCTCAGCAAGTCTCGTTATGAAAATGCAGATAGATGAGGGGTTTTCAAGAAAAGGGGTCTTGGTTTTATATATATAGTAATAGAGTAGATTTTCACTCTCATTTTGAAGAAAAGGTTTTTGTTTTCAAAAGCGGGGCTTTTAAAATCCTAAGCTAGATTTTCAGAAATGTTGTGTGTGGCGGTCTTTCATGAGTCACCACTTTACTCAAATTTTGTGAAAAACTTTTCGAAAGCTACTTGTGCTACATCGACGTGAATAGAATCCACAGCGCACAGACTCCATAACCTGGGAGTTCAGAGTATCCGATACTTTTTAAACTTTGCAAAGGTGTACCACCTTAATCCACCGATCACTCAGCTTTCAAGTCAGGCCAACTCCACGTGACTTTTACGCATGTGACAAGGCCGAAGTGACACAACAGTTTACAGTCCTAGCATTAACTATTCCCTGCCCGGTAAATAGACAGTCAAGTCTCAAGTACCGTTGTGGGTCCTCCCCACTGCCTTACTTCCTAGCCTGGGTCTATGTTCTCGCAAGACACATAGCCTCTCTTGATTACAGTCGGGCACGACTTAATCTGGCATAGGGCGTCTTCCTTCTTTCCACCTTTTCCTCTCATGATTTTTCTGAACTCACATCACTCATGGCCTTCTGCGGCCCACCAGTTCTCGCAAGACACTGGATCGACAACCATTGCAGGGAAAAGCTAATACTAAAGAAAGCTACTAAGTTGCGCCCGTCCCATAAACAGGCAAGTGGTTGGTACGTTTTTCATGCCGCATAGAAGCACAGCACAAGGTTCTAGTCCTTATGAATCTCTAGTGAGGAGTCTTTCACATTCCCAGTGCGCACACAGCACCATCCTATCAAACCATCCTCACTATCGATTCCAATCATATTTTCTTTCACAAAAGGGGTTTTGAACATGCTTTTCTCATATGTGACCATTCAACATTTATCGTATAATCTTGGGCATAGCGTAACCTAAGCATGATATCCTAGGGTAACAAGGGTGCAGGAGTATTCAATGTCAAAAGGGGCTTTACAATCATTTAGGTCATATCTAATCATTTTATTGAAACATAGTTCTTATTTGAATCTAAGGCATGCATATACTTGAAAACAGATAACATACTTCATTTCAAAATAATAGGCTAGACATGATCAAGGGTTTGAGACTTGCGTTGCAATGTTGGGTCTAGTTACTTGGACGATTCTTCGAAGATTTCTTCCGCTCCTTCAATCTCTGGTTCCACGGCGGATACAAGTAATACACACATACACTACATAAGCATACAAAAGATAGTCTTTATGGGAAATGATACGTACAATATATCATGCATGCAGGGGAGAGATTTGGACAAAGTCACTTGATATTGATCGAAGAGATGGGCTCAAAAGGACTTGAATGTCGAAGGGCTGACATTCGGCTCATGGCTTGGCATAGCCCTAAATTGGTCTTAGGTAGGTTTTCCGGGGAAGTGACATGTCGCGCCCCGAAACTGGGACTACGACTACTCCTGTAGAGACCTAGCTCGCTGCAGCTAGTCCCATATATGCATAGCATACACATACCCTTGACGTCCCAGGATAAGTCAAGCACAGGAGTATATCACATTGCAACAGAGTAACTTACAAAATAGTTAAGCAGTGTGGCCTGCTGGCCTTGATATTACATAAGAAGATTACAATGCCTTCACGGCATTCATGGTTTAGTAAAATAATATCTACACAGCAGAAGGTAGGTGACCCACCCACAAAGAGAAGTGGACGGCAGAACAACACACATCAGGGAAATGACGGGACTAACGCTCCTCCTTCTGGGTCCACAAAGTACTCCATGCCTTCATCTTGGTCGTAGAGCGCTCCATCTACTGATTTGAATGTTGCAAGGGTGAGCACTTACGTACTCAGCAAGTCATAGGTAAGAGTAGATACATATAGTAGTGATGATATGAACCTAGACTAGTCAAGAATTATGGATGTTTGTAAAATAACCTTTTCCTTTCTCATCTCATCTTATGGCAGCACTTTTCATAATATAACATCATCATTCATGTTCACTAGATTATAGCACTACCGCGACACGTTGACACACGACAGCCCACGGCAGCACTCCTTATCATGACAACACATGTCATTTGGGTAATCTTGATTAAAACATATTTTACTTAGAAAATAATACTTGTGTCACACCCCGTGGATTTAATCCACCGCAGCAGACTCCTATAAACCCGGGAGCTCGGAGTATTCGAATACGTTTTTAACTCTGCAGAGAGGTACCAATTTACCCGCAAGATATTCCACTTTCAAGCCCATCCTATCAAAATGATTAGACCCCTCCTCACAACCATGTGTGAGTGGCAAGGTGGAGATAACAAGAACTTTTGTTATGTCTCACTCACAATTCACCCCCGACCCTGTGGATCTCTCGCGAAACACAGTTGTGGCGGGCTATACCCCCACCCCTACTCATTTCCCCATTGCTGGGTCTAAAATGTCAGATCACCTTCAGTGATAGTGGGAGTCAGCCTCCATATCAATCATCACAACACATCTCATGCAGGGGTTTCATGTGCGATCCACATAAGTACTTGTTCAGGCCTGTCCCATACCAGGCTTGCGGTTAGCACGTTGTTCATGCCACTAGACGCACAACACAAGGTTCTAGTCCTTATATGCCAGTGACCAGACCATCCACAACCCTGCACCTTCAGTGCCTGCATTCCTTTGCAGTCTAGCACCTCCAGTGCTACAGCCATCCACACCATTTTTCTGGTCACGGCTAGGGGTTTTATTTCATGAATATAAGTATATAAATACATATAATAGTTCATGGCTCAAAACTTGTTTATTTCACATTTCACGGATAACCAGTCTAGTACTGCCAATTCATAAATCAACCATTCTCAATCTTTCACATGCAATATTGCCTATATTCAAGGTTATATTCTAGCAACATTTAAAATATAGGTTCAAGATGACCAAGAATATGACTTGCCTTCCGCGTCGTAAGAAACAGCAGTTGATGACGGGTCAACAGCGAAGTCCTCAAATTCAGCTTCTGAAGCTGCTTGACGACAAACCAAACAATACACACAAATATGATGAGGACATCACTCCTATGCATACGCCCGAGACTCCTCCAGTTGTGATGCAAGGACCCATCACAAGAGCACGAGCACGGCAATTGAATCAACAGGTGAGCTCGTTCCTAAGTGCCCGTGTATATACTTGTGAGGATAGTATGCTACCTAATGATATTATTGATTATATTGTACTTAGGAACTTTGGAGAGGATCATGAAGGCCTTGGGAACCAGCAAGGGCCAGGAGGGAGGCCAGGAGGGCGTCCAAGTCAAGTTGGAGTCCCAATTCATCTCGGAGTCGGAGTCCCAATTCATCTCGGAGTCGACTACCTCGGCCACCAGGAGCAGTGTTCACTAAAATCGTCGTCCAGGCCACAAAAGGACTCGGATTTCAATGATCCACATATGTATCGAAAGCTAAGGAGATAACCTTTCCAATGGCACCGGTTTCAGGTCAATTGGACTGCTGAGTCGACGGGAATTCGCGTTCCAAGTTGGCGGACAGAATCTGTCCCAGGGTGCTGCGTCACCAATTTGGGCCGTTGGCCCATGTATCGTGTTGGAGTCCATCACGGACACATCTAGGGTTGCTAGGACGTCCCTTAGTCCTTATATTCAGTAGCCGCCGCTAGGGTTTGGTTTGGGTTTTGCTTAGATTAATCTGTCAAAGAACAGTTTCGCCGTGTATCGGTTTGTGGAACCCCAACTCGTGAGATTCAATTTATATTTGCAATATTTCAGATTGCTTCTTTCTCGTTCTTGCTTGTGTTCTCGATTCGCATGCAGGGATAAGCCTTCTTGGCGAGGTCAATCGTGTTTGTGCATGGTTGATAACCAACGGAGCCGTGGTGTAGCGATTGCTGGGTTTGGATCGGTTCTGATTGGAAGCCGGATCGTCAACGTCGAGTCTCCACCAATCGACTTACCTCTACCTGTCGGAAGATCGAGCCACCGTGCGCATCAAGTGGTATCAGAGCTGAATAAATATCCAAAGTACTTGTCAAAGTTTCTTGGCTATGTTGTGACTACACAGGGAATTGAGGTGGATGAAGCCAAGGTGCACGCGATTAAGAGTTGGCCAACGCCCACGACGATTTCACAAGTGCGGAGCTTCCATGGACTTGCCGGATTTTACCACCGCTTTGTGAAGGATTTCAGCACCATTGCAGCCCCATTGAACGAGTTGACGAAGAAGGGAGTTGTGTTCCATTGGGGACGGTGCAACCGGTGGCTGGTTCGTGACACCGTGAGGGCGTGATGAAGCGATTGCAAGGGTCAATAACCTGTGCTGATCAGAAGGATGTATTTGTGGATCTTGGATATGTAATATTTAGTAGCAAGGAATATGCAATCATCGAAATCAGAATAGCAAAGCTGAATAAATATCCAAAGTACTTGTCAAAGTTTCTTGGCTATGTTGTGACTACACAGGGAATTGAGGTGGATGAAGCCAAGGTGCACGCGATTAAGAGTTGGCCAACGCCCACGACGATTTCACAAGTGCGGAGCTTCCATGGACTTGCCGGATTTTACCGCCGCTTTGTGAAGGATTTCAGCACCATTGCAGCCCCATTGAACGAGTTGACGAAGAAGGGAGTTGTGTTCCATTGGGGGCAAGCACAGGAGAATGCCTTCAACCTTTTGAAAGATAAGCTTACTAATGCACCTTTACTCCAACTTCCTGATTTTAATAAGACCTTTGAGCTTGAATGTGATGCTAGTGGGGTTGGACTTGGCGGTGTTTTGATGCAAGATAGTAAACCTGTTGCTTACTTTAGCGAAAAATTGAGTGGTCTTGTTTTGAATTATTCCACGTATGATAAAGAATTGTATGCTCTTGTGCGATCTTTAGAAACGTGGCAACATTATCTTTGGCCCAAAGAATTTGTTATTCATTCCGATCATGAGTCGCTAAAACATATTCGCAGTCAAGTGAAACTGAATCGTAGACATGCTAAATGGGTTGAATTTGTTGAATCTTTTCCTTATGTTATCAAACACAAGAAAGGGAAGGATTATGTGATTGCTGATGTCTTGTCTAGGAGATATACCATGTTGTCCCAACTTGATTGTCATATATTTGGATTGGAATCAATTAAAGAACAATATGCTAATGATGATGATTTTAAGGATGTCTTGCTGCATTGCAAAGAGGGAAGAACATGGGACAAATATGTGATAAATGATGGATTTGTGTTTAGAGCTAACCGCCTATGCGTTCCAGTTGGATCCGTTCGTTTTCTTTTGATACAGGAAGCTCATGGAGGCGGTTTGATGGGTCATTTTGGTGCCAAGAAGACGGAGGCCGTTCTGTCCGCTCACTTCTTTTGGCCGAAGATGAGGCGAGACATTGAGAGGTTTGTATCCCGCTGCACTACATGTCAAAAGGCTAAGTCACGATTGAATCCACATGGTTTATATATGCCTCTTCCTGTTCCTAGCACTCCATGGGAGGATATATCTATGGACTTTGTTTTAGGACTGCCTAGGACCAAGAGGGGGAGGGATAGTATTTTTGTGGTGGTTGATAGATTTTCTAAGATGGCTCACTTTATTCCTTGTCATAAGAGCGACGATGCTGTTAATATTGCTAACCTTTTCTTTCAAGAAATCGTTCGCTTGCATGGTATGCCTTCTACTATTGTGTCAGATCGTGATGCCAAGTTTGTGAGCCACTTTTGGAGAACTCTATGGAATAAATTGGGGACCAAGCTGCTGTTTTCAACAACATGTCATCCCCAAACCGACGGCCAAACCGAGGTAGTAAATCGTACATTATCTACTATGTTGAGGGCTGTTTTGAAGAAGAATTTGAAGATGTGGGAAGAGTGTTTGCCGCATGTTGAGTTCGCTTATAATAGGGCGGTACACTCCACCACCAAGGTAAGTCCTTTTCAGGTAGTGTATGGCTTCAATCCCCGTGCTCCTATTGATCTATTACCTTTACCTACTAGTGAACGAGTTAATCATGATGCTAAGGAACGTGCTGAATTTATTCTGAAATTGCATGAAAAGACTAAAGAAAATATTGAAATGATGAATGAAAGGAATAGGACTGCGGGAAGTAAAGGTAGAAAGGAAGTAAAACTTGAACCGGGTGATTTAGTATGGTTACACTTGCGAAAGGATCGTTTTCCAGAATTGCGAAAGTCTAAATTAATGCCTAGAGCTGATGGTCCTTTCAAGATACTTGAGAAAATAAATGATAATGCATATAAACTTGAGTTGCCGCTTGAATTTGGGGTTAGTCCCACATTTAACATTGCAGATTTGAAACCGTTCATGGGAGAAGAAGATGAGCTTGAGTCGAGGACGACTCCACTTCAAGAGGGGGAGGATGATGAGGACATCACTCCTATGCATACGCCCGAGACTCCTCCAGTTGTGATGCAAGGACCCATCACAAGAGCACGAGCACGGCAATTGAATCAACAGGTGAGCTCGTTCCTAAGTGCCCGTGTATATACTTGTGAGGATAGTATGCTACCTAATGATATTATTGATTATATTGTACTTAGGAACTTTGGAGAGGATCATGAAGGCCTTGGGAACCAGCAAGGGCCAGGAGGGAGGCCAAGAGGGCGTCCAAGTCAAGTTGGAGTTCCAATTCATCTCGGAGTCGGAGTCCCAATTCATCTCGGAGTCGACTACCTCGGCCACCAGGAGCAGTGTTCACTAAAATCGTCGCCCAGGCCACAAACGGACTCCGATTTCAATGATCCACATATGTATCGAAAGCTAAGGAGATAACCTTTCCAATGGCACCGGTTTCAGGTCAATTGGACTGCTGAGTCGACGGGAATTCGTGTTGCAAGTTGGCGGACAGAAGCTGTCCCAGGGTGCTGCGTCACCAATTTGGGCCGTTGGCCCATGTATCGTGTTGGAGTCCATCACGGACACGTCTAGGGTTTCTAGGACGTCCCTTAGCCCTTATATTCAGTAGCCGCCGCTAGGGTTTGGTTTGGGTTTTGCTTAGATTAATCTGTCAAAGAACAGTTTCGCCGTGTATCGGTTTGTGGAACCCCAACTCGTGAGATTCAATTTATATTTGCAATATTTCAGATTGCTTCTTTCTCGTTCTTGCTTGTGTTCTCGATTCGCATGCAGGGATAAGCCTTCTTGGCGAGGTCAATCGTGTTTGTGCATGGTTGATAACCAACGGAGCCGTGGTGTAGCGATTGCTGGGTTCGGATCGGTTCTGATCGGAAGCCGGATCGTCAACGTCGAGTCTCCACCAATCGACTTACCTCTACCTGTCGGAAGATCGGGCCACCGTGCGCATCAAAATATTACTTATATATTAGAATGATTTAGGATCTATATGCAGATATGCTTAACAAGGATAACTGAACGATACTGGAGATAATTGAGATTGCAAGCTGAACTGAGTTGAGATCTAGGGTTTCAAGGAATTGGCTAAGGATAGGTGTTAGATGCTCTTAGGATCTCAAGGTTACAATAAGAACATCAGTTTGTGGCTGGTTTGATCAAGAACAGCGAATGTCAGCAGATCGACATTCGGATCAAAGCTCTGGCATAACTTCAGGGAAAGTTAGAGAGCTTATCTCAAGTTATGATAGTAGAAGAAAGTGTAGATCATAACTCTACAAATTCAGTGGACAAAGTGGCTTTCAAAATGCACAATCAAAAGTGGGTAAACAAGGCCAATGCCATTGGCTGGCATGCACTGAGACAGTGTCAAAATTTAGGGTTTAGCGGCAAATATAATTCAAGGGCTCAAATCAAGTTGTGATAGAAGAATAAAATGTTGATCACAACCTCAGGAATCTAAGGGACAAAGTTATGCCCAAAATGCACATCTGGAAGGGAGTGAAAAGGGCTAATGCCACTGACTGACATAGTCTGGCATTGATCTTGACATGGCCAGAAACTAGGGCTTGGCATTACTTTTGATCTAGAGCTCCAAATGATGCACCACTTTGTCTAGGAGGTAGGCAATGATAACAGGAACAAATCATTCAACAGGATTCAAAGCTGAAGATGGCTGGAAGGTGATGAAATTCAAAGGAGAAGTGTGGTGGCGACACGGCATAGTGAAGCCACTGGACAGAAATCTTGGCATAGCTATAACTTGAATTTTGGGCAGTTTCAGAGATCGAGCTAGAAGACAAAAATGTTCATGAGGTTGAAGCACACCTGAATGGCAAGGTAGATGAAGCTGAAACGGCCAGGAATAGGTTTTCCGGTGATCGACGCCGGAGAAGAAACACTGCCATTTGGGGGTTTTCGATTTAGGCCGAATGAACTCAATTCCAAGCTTGGAGAGTGAAAGAGAGGTAAGAGGAAGCTACCTGCACGATCAATTTGGCCGGAGGATGGCCGGAGAAGCCTGGCGACGATCGCCGGTTTCTGAAGAAGCTCAAAATTGGGGAAAGCTTCGATTGAAGCTCAATCGGGAGATCTTGATGCATAGGCTTGCTGGAAATGAGTCACTGATCATCTTCTTCCACAAAATCGAGAGCTAATTCGGGCTGAATTAAGCTACATTGCAGGAACAGGGTAATCGGCAATTCCGGTGATCGCCGGCGTTAGAGGTCACTGGTGAACAATTAAATGGTACAACATGATGAGTGAGATGAGAGGAACTCACTGGTGCTGTTAATTTGGTAGGAGATGCTGTGGAATGAGCTGGCACCGTGAAGCTTCTTGCTGGACTCGCCGGAGAAGACGACGACAGCGAGAGAATTTGCAAAATTGGCTAAGTCCTGGTGAAGAGGAGATGATACAAGGCACTGATAGTTTAAATAGAGTAGTGGGCGTAGCTTGCAAGGATTTACAGCATTGAATTTGTGTCAGATGACAAGATTTGCCGGGCGCAGAAGCAGCAACGGCGAGCGGCGACGCGACTATGCATTGGTGAGGTGACTGCTGATCAAACCATTGCTTCATCGGGACGCAATGCTGTTGGGCGGTGCAAGGCAGTGGCGACAAGGGCTGGCAAAGCACAGCGACGTGGCAAGAAAATGCTGACAATGGTCGCACACGGGAGCAAGCTGTTCAACGGCGTTGCCACGGCGATGGCTGGGGCGTGGACGCGTGTGCACATGCAGATTCAAGTGAGCACGAGCTCAGGCGAGGCGAGGCGTAGCCGGCGGCGAGCAAGCGCGGGGCAAATGCACGGCGATCTCTGGTCGTGCACAGCAGCTGCTGTCCTGGTCGAATTTGGGCTTGATTGCAATTTCCAATTCTTGATTTGGACTGAACTGTAAATCTGGAGATTTTGAAGGTTTGATCTGGAATTGATTCTGCTGTTTTGGTATACTTAATTTCATAGATGATTTGGCACAGCTAGAAGATAAAGTTTGAGACATTAGGATGACTTTTGATATGAACTGAAAACAGAGTAAATTAGGGTAAAATAAGTCTGAAACTTATTGATCTCGAATTCTGGGATTTAGGGTTTGATTTTGATATCTGCACAGAAGAGAGACTTGTGGAAAATAGTATTTTGAGAAGATTTGCCGAAGAAATTCTGAATTTGGAGTTAATCTGGAGATTTTGGCCTTTTTGGGTTTTCAGATATCAGATAAGGACTAATTTGCGATAACTCTTGGACTGATTTGCGAAAAAGGTTCAGATGGTGAAATCTGGCTGCCAACTTTTTGGATTAAGGTATTGGCATACCCTTGATCATAATCCAAGAATAATCTGGTCTGAACTTGGCTAAGATTTTGATTAAATCTGAATTTCTGAAATTTAGGGTAAAAGGTAATAACAGATATTCTGTTTTCGAAAACAGAAAGGAGTTGATAAATCTGGAAGTTAGAGATGAAATTGAATCTGGGTTCTGAAGGCTTTTAGGTTTAGTATAACTGATAGATCAAATCTGGCAAGTCAGATCTTGACTTGGGGTCACCTGATAGATTTTGGAGATTTAGTGCTAGAACAGAATAAAGCTGGGGCTGATTTGGCTGATCTAGAAGAGACATATGCATGCATGATTTTTAAAAAAGAAACTTTTCACCCCAAAACTCAGGATGTTACATGACAGTAGGGAAAGTTGTAGAGAACAACTCCAGGAATCTAATGGACAAGGTGGCATTTCAATTGCTCAAGTGTAACAGGTATAAATCACTCAATGCCACTGGTGGACATGCATTGACATAGTGCTGGACATGGCTAGGAACTAGGGCATGGCATATCTTTTGACTCAGGGCTCCAATTGATGCACAACTTTGTCTGGGGGTTAGGCCTTGACAACAGGAACAAAACACTCAATAGGCTTAAGGGCAGAAAGTGGCCGGAGGGTGGCCAAATCAGGCGAGTAAGCACGGTGGTCTGGACATGAACTGAGCTACTGGACAGTAATCTTGGCATTGGAATATCTTTTGATTCAGGTTGATTCAGAAGTCGAGCTAGTAGACAATGTTGCTCAGGGTACTGGAGTCAATCTAAGGGACAAAGTTTCAGAGGCTAGATCGGCCGGGGAGAAATTCCGGCGACCGGCGCTGGAGAAGACGACACTGGAGATTGGGGGTTTTCAATTCAGAGACATTGAGCTCAATTCTTTGCTTAGGGAGTGAGAGGGTGAGGTTTGAAGACTACTGGTGGGGTCAATTCGGCCGGGGGATGGCCGGAGAAGCTCGGCAACGTGAGCTGATTTGCTGGTGGCGCGCAAACTGCGGAAAGGCTACAATCTTAGCTTGATTTTGAAATCCAAGTTAGTAGGCTTGCTCAAAGGGGTGTACTGAACAACTTTCATCACTGGCACGAGGATTAATTCGGATCGAATCGGGCAGCATTAAGGAAACAGGGCATTTGGGATTTTCCGACGATCGCCGGCGTTAGGGTTCGCCGGGGGCCAATTGGATGCTATGAAACGGAGAGGGGATGGGAGAAGCTTACTGGTGGTCTTGGATTGAAGAAGGGAGCTGCGGTTGAGGCTGGCATCGTGAGCTCCTGAGGTGGCTCGCCGGGGAAGAAGCTGTTCACGGCGGCGCTGGGGAAGTTGTTGCTCTCTGGTGCTAGGGCTGAAGCAATGCAGCTGCGGGGTGGTGCGAAGTAATGCTGCGGTTGAGGGGGAGCTTATATAGGCGATGGGCTGAGCTCTCGGGAGTTGAAGCATATCGGGCGGGATTCGTGGCTGACACCGGAGAAGCGATTGAGGCGACGTCGGGACGCGGCAAAGATTGAGCCAGGCGAGGGGAAACACGCCAAATCCGGCTGGAGCAGGGCGACGAGATCACCGGCTTCGGCATGGCTGCAACGTGGCGTTGCTTTCCTGCTGCTGGAGCACGAGCGCGCGCGAGGAAAGCACAGCACAGGCGCGGCTACGGTGGCTCCACGGTGGCAACACGGTTGCGCACAGGTGGTGCTACGTGGCTGCGGTGGTGGCTGCGCGGGAGACTTCGTCGGCAGCGAGTTCCTGCGGCGAGGCGAGGTGGCGAGGCTCTGGTCGCAACGGTGCTGGAGCTCTGGTCGAGAGCAACGACCAGGGGCTTGGTCGAAAATGGCAGAACAAGAAGGCTAGGGTTGATCTGCAATTTCCAAAATTTGCACCAGGGACTGTTCTGCAAAGAACTTGGACTAATTTGCAAGGTTTTCTTTCGGTATCTTGGGCCTATTTGCAAATCTGGAGATCTAAAGGGCTGATCTGAGATCTGGTCCTGCAGATGAGTATTACTAAATGTCTTCGACTCATCCAGTAGGAAAAACGGTAAAATCCAACAAGATCTGATGGTTTTGACAAAAATGGAAAACAGGGTAATTAAGGTAAACAGGGTAATTAGGGTTTGAAACTTTGGCGAGGCTGAAACTAGGGTTTCGGTTCAGTTTTTGAAATTCTTCCTGAAGAGAAAAATGTCTAGAATAGTGAATGGGAGATGTTCACTGAATCAGATCAAAGTTTGGAGATGGTCTGAGACTTTTGGTCTTTTTGGGCTTCTAACAAATCTGAAAAGAACTGATTTGTGATACTTTTGGACTAAAAAGCGAAAATGTTCTGAAAGGCGGAGTTTATCGGCCAACTTTTTAAATTAAGGTAGTGGCATACCTAAGATCATAATTCTGGGATAAAGATCAAAAATGGGGTTGAGACATCCGAGAATCCAATGAAGATACGCTGACTGGCAAGCCAAAGAGATGGCAAAATTTGGGATGTTACAACCTACCCTCCTTAAAAATAATCTCGTCCTCGAGATTCCGGTAGATCTGAAAACCGGTAAGGGAAATCTTGATGCAGTCTCTCTTCCCTTTTCCATATTGACTCTTCTTCTGGGTGGTTGTTCCATTGAATTTCTGCAGAGTCGAATGGTCCTTGATTTCAATTTCCTTTCACTGACCTCTAACACTTTAACTGGGTAATCCTGATATGTCAAGTCTGGTTTCTTCCTTAGGAAATATCTGTTATGTTGGCTTCTTTAGGTACTTCTTTAATTGAGACACATGAATATGTCATGAATTCCTGCTAATTCGAGTAGTAAAGTTTGTATGCTACTTCTCCTTGTTTCTTTAGAATCTTGTAAGGTCCAACATATTTTGGGCTTGGTTTTCCTTTCATCCTAAATCGTTGTACTCATTCTTAAGGTGTTGCCTTGAGATATACGTATTCTGCTTTTTCGAAAGACAATTCCCTTCTTCTGTTGTTGGTTATCAGCATAACTCTTCTTGTTTTGACTGTGCAGTCTTTGGCTTCTTCTTAATGATTCGTACATGAGTTCCTATGTATTGAGCTATTTCTGAGCTGATTTGTTGCTTTTTTCCAACTTCTGACCAATGTAACGACATCCTACACTTGCAACTATATAGAGCTTCAATTGGGAACATCTGCCAACTAGTATGGTAACTATTGCTGTGGTGAATTCTGTGTATGGCAAGCATAACTCTCATGAAATTCCATATTTTTGCACACATGCTTGCAACTTATCCTTCGGTATTTAATTCACTAGTTCCATCCATCTTCCAGTCTGAGGGTGGTAAGCTGCGCTGAAGTTCAACCTTGTTCTGGGACTTCATGCAGACTTTTCCAAAATCTTGAAGTGGGTCATGCTTCCACGATCTGATACAATCCTCTTGGGTATACCATGTAGCGTCACGGTCCTAGTCATGTAAATTTCTGCCGACTTGGCATCATCGTAAGTCATCTACACTAGTATGAGGTACGCTACTTCTGCTAGTCTGTTTACGATCATCCACACAGAGTCATATTTATTCTTAGTCTTCGGAAGTCCTATGATAAGGTTTTATTCTAACTTCTTCTCATTTCCACTCTAGTATGGTTGGTGGCTGTAACAATCCTGCTAATCTTTGATGCTTGGTCTTCATCCTCTAACATGTGTCACACTTTTCCATATACTCGGCAATCTCTATCCATGCAACTTCACCAAAATTGATTCTTCATGTCCTAACACATCCGAATACTTCCAGGGTGAATAGAGTATGGAGTGTTATGAGCCTCTTTCAAAATTAGTGTCTTGATCTCCTTAACCTCTGGAACATACGTCCTTTTATCATGCCAAAAGGCACCTTGCTCATCTTCCCGAAATTCTACTGCTTTTCCGATCCTCACATTCTCTTTGATTTTCTGAATTCCTTCACCACTTCCTTATGATTTTCGAATCTCTTCTTCCAAGGTTGGTGTAACTGACAACGTATATGGTCACGGAACCTTGATCTACTGATTCAATCATTTGCTGATGCAATCCTTCATTAACTCTAGTGCAACAAAGGTGCTGCAGTAAACCTTTCTGCTCAAGGTGTCTGCAATGACATTAATTTTACCAGGGTGGTAATGCATGTCTAGGCCATGGTTCTTCATTAACTCTAGTCATCAGCATCGCCTCATGTTCAAATTCCACTGGGCAAACATACTTCAAGTTCTCGTGGTCTGAGTAGATTTCACGTCGATTCCTTGGTAGGTAGTATCTCCAATTCTCGAGTGTATGAATCGTTGTTGCTAACTTCTATGTCATGGGTCGGATAATTCTCCCCATGTGACCGTAGTTGTTTGGATGCAAACGCGACTGTTCTTCCTCCTTGCATTAAGACACAACTCAGTTCGCGTCTAGATGCATCACGCTACATCTCAAAATTCTTCCCATTATCAGGGAGTACTAGAATTGGTGTAGTTGTTTAGCCTTCGTTTCAATTCTTCGAAGCTCTTCTGGCAATCTTCTGTCTACTCAAATTGGACATCCTTTTTCAACAAACTAGTGGTTTGGCTAGCTTGGAAAAATCCTTCAATGAATCGGTGATAGTGCTCGGCTAATCCAAGAAAACTTCTGACTTCTGTCACTGATTCTGGTTGCTTTCATTCTTTCACGACCTCGACTTTTAACTCAACCTATTTGCATTCCTTTGACTGACATCAGGTGACCTAAAATGAAATTTCCTGTGTCCAAATTCACACTTATCCGTCTTAGCATAAAATTGTTGCTACCTTAGTTTATCCAAAACTTTTCGTAGGTGATTAGTATGCTCCTCTTGGTTCTTGACTGACGTCTGATATGGCTTTTATGACATGGGTGCCGTCCAGGTTTCAATTCATCATTGAGTTTAAAACCTTGATCAGCGCACTTCCGGTAACTCTTTTGGAAACACGCTCGGGTATCTTCCAATTTCGGGGATTTGGTTCACTTCTTTCTTCGAACTGTGCAGATCTTGGGTTGGGTGTTCCACTAACATCCTCTCAGGATTGGAACAAAACTTCTTTTCCATTAGGACTAGTAAGGGCAACGGCCTTACGCTCACAATCCATTTGTCCTTTATGTTCTGACAACTAGTCTATTCCAGATATAACATCTCAAACAAGTAGTTCTAGTGCCAGTAGTTTAGCAGGGAACTTCTTTCTACTCATATTAAATTTTTACTCCTTCGCATACTGACTTTACTGGCATCCTAGAGTCGGGAAACTGGATAGCGATAGGATACTATCGACACGTCATATTCAGTCCACTTTAAATAGCAAAAATTTTATGTCTGACGGGCCTCCTTCCTCTTTTGATGTTGATTCTACCTTGAGTTGGTACTGGGTTTCCTCTATCTCTTCTATGGTTAATTGAAAATCTTTCTCTTGCAGCTGGAGCTTTTTGTCCATACTGTTGCATTGGGATTTGAGTCTGAGCTGCAGGCTGTTGTTGACCTTCACTTCTCTTGGCTATTGGATCTAGCAAATTCCTCTAGGGAATCTCTCTTGACAGTGACCGAATTGTCCACAATGATAGTGGTGCGGGGACAATCACGCTGATAGTGGCTTCTGTGACAAGCCGGGCACTTGGCTGTCATGGATCTTGGATACTGTAGATTTGGCTAATATCGTGGTGCAGCTTGGGTCTTTGACAGATGCATGAACATTCCTTCATCTGAAACGATGTGGTCCAAGAAAGGAATATCCTTCAACCAGAAGGCACACATATCAAACTTGGCGTACAACTAATGATCTGCTAACTTCTTTTAACACTAGTCTGAGATGCTGAACATGCTCTTTTTCCGTCTCGGAGAAATTGAGAGTATCACTCACAACCACAATAATGAACTTGTCTAGGTATTTCATGAGAACTTTATTCATCAGGTTCATGAATTCTACTGGTGCATTCCTTAGTCCAAATGGCATCACTGTGAACTCATACAATCCATATCTTGTCATGAATACAGTCTTTGGGATATCGTCTTCTCTAATTTTCAGTTGATGATAACCGGTTCTAAAGTTGATCCTTGAAATTATTTTTGCTCCTCTGAGTTGATCAAAGAGATCATCGATCCTTGGTAGAGGGTACTTGTTTTTGATTGTCATATCATTCAACTTCCTGTAGTTGATACAAAGTCGCAGACTACTATCTTTCTTCTTGGCGAACAACATTACATTGGGGTTCATTATCCGAAAACAGCATTGCATTGGGGTTTCCCAAGATAAAGAACTTGTTCTGGTGAATCCTTTTTCTTCCAATTCTTCCACTCACTTTCTTAGTTCTTCTTGTTCTTGGTTCGTCATACATGCAAGTTTCCTTGCGTATGGGGCTGATTGTGGTTCCAGCTTGATGGCAAACTCCATACTTCAGTCTGGTGGCATTCCAGGGGATTCTTTCAGGAAAAACTTACGGGTACTCGTTGACTACTAGGACATCCTCTACTTTGATCTCTTCAACACTATTCAGGCTGTCCATACGGTTGATTAGTATAGATCTTTCTTTTCTCCTTTTCTCTTCTTTTTCTTTTCTTTTTTTTTTCCTTTCTTTTCCTTTCTTCGCAGAATGTGACTTGTTCTCTTTCGGTCTCCTTCTCGCAATCTATCTGGCCTCTGTGTTTTGCTAGCCAACCTATTCCAAGAATAATGTCTAACTCTTGAAGATTCAGAACTAGCAAATTTGCCAGGAATTCTAAGTTGCCGATACAAAAGGCAATATTTCTACAGATGGATTTGATTGTCATTCTAGCTCTAGGGGATTGGATTGGATTAGAATGCTCTAAGATCTGGTTCTGCACTGACATTGCCTGCTGCCTATTTTGCTCTATTCAAATCTGCACATCATTGACGTTTCCTCCCTGTGGCATAACAGATGACGATCCGGGTTGATTGCGGTTGGTACAGTTTCTGTTTCCAGATGTAGTCCTCATGTTACTGGTATCTTCCTCGGGTTTTCTTCCATGAGGCCTTCCTTTAGTGTTAACCAAACTACTTTAACAGGTGATCAAAGAAATGATTGCTGACTCGGAGGGAAACACAGATAGGGTACAACTGGAAAACTGAGATCAATCCATGAGACAGGGATTGGAAAGTGCAAGATGTTTTTCATAAATTAAATCTTTATAAAATACATAGTTTTGCCTCTACGGCTTATAGGAATATATTTAGCAATTAACACACATCAAGACAAGCAACTTCTACACAAAAGATCTAACGTCTGTTGTGGTTAGGCACAAAAGGTTAAACCAGGGAAAGTCTGGGATCACACGTCGGTATTGGAAGAATCATAAGGCTCTACCTCTTCTGAGTCCTCCTGATCTTCATCTGCGTCCATCAGGTCCAATTCCACGTTCTGGGATTTCGTAGACCACAAGAGAGACACGAAAACTATCTAAGGGGACATAACGCAAAAACACCTAAAAGTTGGAAATAATGTTTAAAGCTTTTTCAAATAACCAAAAAGAATAACCACATCATATATTTTTCTTAGACAAATTAGGTTTTCGCAAATAGATTTTAATCAAATACTCTAACGATTCTGTTCTAGGAACGCCAATGTCTATAGAAGGGTCACGTCCTACAGTCGAGCCTTTTGCTCTGATACCAGATTCTGTGGGACCCTTATTTGAGAATTCCGATGGCAATCGCCCAGGTGCATTGCACACAGAAAGGTACATCACAAGCTCACAACAACAGGATTTACTTTAAGCAATAAGGCAAATAGATAAAAACAAGTACAAGGTCATGAGGACCACTATTACATTACCATAAAGCCAAGAATGGCATTAATTAAAGTTGATACAAAGTAGAGAGTTTTTCATAAAAACAATAACACGAAAGCAATAACAAAGGTCTTCATTTCCTTCTGCAGCGGTTCGACTCGGGCCTTTACCACATCGAACTCAACTTGGCGCATGACCCTCCTAGAAGCTCAAATCGTCTGGAAAGGTTCCTTCCTCTTCTTGGTGCTCAAGTCTAAAGGAATCAGGGTCCTTGAATCTTTTCTTCTGAATTTGTTTGTAAAGGCAAGGGTGAGCATATTTTTCCACTATGCTCAGCAAGTCTCGTTATGAGAATGCAGATAGATGAGGGGTCTTGGTTTTATATATATAGTAATAGAGTAGATTTTCACTCTCATTTTGAAGAAAAGTTTTTTGTTTTCAAAAGCGGGGCTTTTAAAATCCTAAGCTAGATTTTCAGAAATGTTGTGTGTGGCGGTCTTTCATGAGTCACCACTTTACTCAAATTTTGTGAAAAACTTTCCGAAAGCTACTTGTGCTACATCGACGTGAATAGAATCCACAGCGCGCAGACTCCATAACCTGGGAGTTCAGAGTATCCGATACTTTTTAAACTTTGCAAAGGTGTACCACCTTAATCCACCGATCACTCAGCTTTCAAGTCAGGCCAACTCCACGCGACTTTTACGCATGTGACAAGGCCGAAGTGACACAACAGTTTACAGTCCTAGCATTAACTATTCCCTGCCCGGTAAATAGACAGTCAAGTCTCAAGTACCGTTGTGGGTCCTCCCCACTGCCTTACTTCCTAGCCTGGGTCTATGTTCTCGCAAGACACATAGCCTCTCTTGATTACAGTCGCGCACGACTTAATCTGGCATAGGGCGTCTTCCTTCTTTCCACCTTTTCCTCTCATGATTTTTCTGAACTCACATCACTCATGGCCTTCTGCGGCCCACCAGTTCTCGCAAGACACTGGATCGACAACCATTGCAGGGAAAAGCTAATACTAAAGAAAGCTACTAAGTTGCGCCTGTCCCATAAACAGGCAAGTGGTTGGTACGTTTTTCATGCCGCATAGAAGCACAGCACAAGGTTCTAGTCCTTATGAATCTCTAGTGAGGAGTCTTTCACATTCTCAGTGCGCACACAGCACCATCCTATCAAACCATCCTCACTATCGATTCCAATCATATTTTCTTTCACAAAAGGGGTTTTGAACATGCTTTTCTCATATGTGACCATTCAACATTTATCGTATAATCTTGGGCATAGCGTAACCTAAGCATGATATCCTAGGGTAACAAGGGTGCAGGAGTATTCAATGTCAAAAGGAGCTTTACAATCATTTAGGTCATATCTAATCATTTTATTGAAACATAGTTCTTATCTGAATCTAAGACATGCATATACTTGAAAACAGATAACATACTTCATTTCAAAATAATAGGCTAGACATGATCAAGGGTTTGAGACTTGCCTTGCAATGTTGGGTCTAGTTACTTGGACGATTCTTCGAAGATTTCTTCCGCTCCTTCAATCTCTGGTTCCACGGCGGATACAAGTAATACACACATACACTACATAAGCATACAAAAGATAGTCTTTATGGGAAATGATATGTAAAATATATCATGCATGCAGGGGAGAGATTTGGACAAAGTCACTTGATATTGATCGAAGAGATGGGCTCAAAAGGACTTGAATGTCGAAGGGCTGACATTCGGCTCATGGCTTAACATAGCCCTAAATTGGTCTTAGGAAGGTTTTCCGGGGAAGTGACAGTAGGGAAAGTTGTAGA